>JAENPR010000159.1:0-600000 GCA_018135685.1 Themeda triandra
AAGTTAGAGCTCATGAAGTTAAGGGCACCTACTAGAAGATGTCCAGTAACTTGTAGTCATTCATGTTTAGCATGATTGGGTCATCTCCAGACACACTCTGTAGTAAAAACAGGGTAAAAAAACATTCCTTGGTGAGATCTTCAAGTATAATAAGCAATCATGTGACAAGTTCTCGAGCTGATCAAATAAAAGGACTGCAGTCTAAAATGAGAGGAGTAACACCTGGTTAAATAAAAAACTCTAGTAGCAAACAAACAACGAGAACTATCGATGTTGCAAAGATGAAACCTGAAACTACAGGTACTCGGGTAGACCGGTAGAAATGAAATTACGGTACTCAGCGGATAGCGGTCACAAGTCACAACTAGTAAGTATCACAAGTCCATCCTACTAGTATTGATCCTTGTGCATAAAGATTGAGTGTTTGAATCATGTTTATGAAAACTAAAAAGGGGGAAATGATCACTACATCATCGGCTATTACATTCAAGATCTAGTTTTACATAGAGAACAAGGTTGGAAAGGAACTCATAGAACCAATGAAAAGCTTGCGAAAGAAACTACCTTCGCTGTCGAACGCACTATCCTCACCCACTGGCTTGCTGAAAGCTCCGGTTTGGTTTTGGTAATTAATGACACTCAACGTTGCTAATGCTTTGCTCTAAGTGTGGTTAGACACATAGCAACGTGACGGTGGATGATGGAGCATGGTGATCACGGTGATGAACATGAAGGATGTAAAGTGATCGAGCTCCGACGGAGGCCCATGGAGATCAAGGCGAAGGTATACTTGATAGGGCTTTCCGGTTTAGTGGTCGAGACACTTAGCGAGTGTGACCACATTTAGGATCGATAACCGACTATCAAGAGGGGTTTCCTCGGTTCATTCGCGGTCCTAAGTGCCTCTAGTTATGACTTTGCATGATGCATGAGAGGCCAACTAGAGAGCTAACACTTGTCGACGTGATCTTGAGAAGATACGCTAACTCCGGTGCTTAAAGAGTGATCTACTCTGTGGAGTTAGCACCTTGGACAAGTGGTTTGGAGATTGGATCGACGACGGTGCGACATCGAAGATCAAACAAAGAGGTGGCGTTGATCGCGCTTTGGTTTGTAGGGTAGAGTTGGGTTTGGGTCCCTCTCTCCCTCCCGCCGAGCTTGCGAGGCGGGATTCGGCGCTTTCGGGAAAATTGGAGGCATATTTTCTATTGCGCCGGATACAAATTGTTGCAAGAATTGGCGTTCGCGGTGGGCTGGAAAACCTTGTTTTACGGGCGCGACGCGGCGCCGGACGCATGGCCGAGGGCCGGACGCGTCCGGCGCGCATCGAAGACGGTGCACGGCGTGTGGTCAGGCACGGCGTGCGCCGGACGCGGCGGGCGGACGCGTCCGGCGGTGGCCGGACGCCGACCGAAAGTTTCGGCTCGGGCACGCCGGGGCGGTGGCTCGGGCGGACGCGGCCCTCGGACGCGGGCGCCGGACGCCGTCAGAACACTGTTGAGCGTCCGACCCGTGATGACGTGGCCACTTCGAAATCCAACGGTCGGGTGGCGCAGCGCGGCAGAGAGCGGCGGACGCGTCCGCCGGCCGAGCGCCGGACGCGTCCGGCGCTTGTTAAAGACGCCAGCCCGAGGGCAACGGCTCTATTTCGACCTTGGGTCTATAAATAGAGGGTTGGCCGGCTTGGGGATGCTCTCTTCGCCACTCCCACACACTTGAGCATACTTTGAGCAAGAGAGACACTCCCCCACTCATCTCTTTGATTCCTTTGCTAATCTTGAGAGAGATTTGAGTGAGAACAAGTGATTTGCATTGAGAGTTGCATCTAGAGGCACTTGTTCATCGAGTGAGCTGCGGATTCTTGTTACTCTTCGGTGATTCCCGTCACCGTAGACGGTTTGGAGCGGCGGGTGGTGGTTGAGCTCGACTTGGTGATTGTTCGAGGCCACACCGGGTTCTTGTGAGGGTTCTTGATCCTTCCCCGCGGGAGTTCGCGAAAGGATACTCTAGTGGATTGCTCGTGGCTTGTGGATCCTTGTCTTGTGTGGAGATTGCGGCTCCCCATTGGGGTCTTTGGCACCGAGCCAATTGAGCGGGCAACTCACCAAGCAAGTGCATCGCCACAACGAGGACTAGCTTGCCGGGAAGCAAGTGAACCTCGGTAAAAAATCATTGTGTTGATTTGTGATTGCCGAGGCTTCGACCTCCATTGTGATTGTGCTTGAGCATCTCTAGGTGATTGGCCATCTTCTACTCTTCGCGGCGGTATAACCTTTCATTCCCTCTTTACTTACCGCTTAGTAGAATTGCTTGTTGTGGTCGGTCGGGAACCACTCATTGTGTAGCTTAAATCCCGTGGGTAGAATTGCTTGGTTGGTTTCGGTGAACCGACATTGTGTAGTTTGATCACCGTTGTTGTGTGTGCAATCGATTTGAGTAGCTTTGCTTGGTAGGACGGCTTGCATAGAATAGTCGAAGCATTTGCTTTGCTCATTTGCCGCCTTGCTATCTAATTGGGTTGTCTAGTATTCTTGCTAGAAATTTTATTAGGCTATTCACCCCCCCTCTAGCCATTGTGACCTTTCACGTGGTATCGGAGCCGGGCACCGTTTGTTTGAGTTGGATTAACATCCTACGGTGAAGCAATGGCATTGGTTATGCATATCAACAACACCAAGAAGGCACCATCATTTCGAGGTGATGACTATGCAAAATGGAAGCTCAAGATGAAGAGTCATCTCAAGTCAATCAACCTTGAGGTGTGGAAAGTGGTGGAGACAAAGTTTGAGCTTGTTGAGGGTGCGGTGCCAACACCGGCCGAAGAGAAGAAGCAACAAGCAAATGACATTGCCGTGAGTGCTTTCCATGAGGCACTTGATGATAAAGCTTTTGAGCTCATCAAGAACCTTGAGGTGGCTCATGACATTTGGAAGAAGCTAGAAGAAGCTTATGAGGGCACCGAAAGTGTCAAGACCGCAAGAGCCTACATGTTGCAAGAGAAGTTTGCAAGCTTCTCAATGAAGGAGGATGAGAGTGTGCCGGAGATGTTTCATAGGCTCCAAGTCATTGTTAATGAGCTCAAGGGACTTGGGGAAGAGATCAAGGACTCTCAATTCTCCACCAAGTTCATGAGGTGTCTTCCCAAGAGATTTGATATGTTGAAGACCGTCATGGTGAAGACAACAATGAAGGAGAAGCCAACTCCCAACCAAGTCCTTCAAGAGATAATGGCCGATGATGAGTTTAGAGAAGATCATGAGAAGGAAGAGTTGGTGAAGAAGAAGAAGAAGGAGAATGAGAAAAAGGATGATGACAAGAAGAGCGTGGCATTCAAGGCCACATCATCCAAGAGCAAGGGCAAGAAGAAGAAAGAAGAGTCATCAAGTGAAGATGAACCATGCTCTAGCTCAAGTGGGCAAGAAGAAGAAGTGAGTGAACAAATGGCACTCCTTGTGAAGAGAATGGGGAAGCTCATGAAGAAGGGGTACCGGTCCAAGAGCAAGAGAAGCTCATCCAAGTCAAGTGACCGTCCCATGAAGTGCTTCCGGTGCAATAGCAAGGATCATCTCATTGCCAAGTGTCCTTATGCAAGTGATGATGAAGATGCCATGAGGAAGGAGAGGAAGAAGCAAGAGAAGAAGAAGGAGGAGAAAGACTCCTCCCATCACAAGAAGAAGGGTGAATCTCATGTGGCAACTTGGGAGAGTGATTCATCCTACTCAAGCGATGATGATGATGATGATTCCAAGAAGAAGAAGAAGAAGGGGCACGCAAGCATTGCCATTCAAGAGAAGCTTTCTCTATTTGGTGCTCCATCGTCTTGCTTCATGGCCAAGGCCACTAAGGTAAAAACTCCACCCGATAGTGATGATGAGAGTGATGATGATGATGACACCACAAAAGAAGAACTATGGGTCATGCTTGAGGATTGCAAAGGTGCTTTCAATAACTCTAGGAAAGAATGTAGGGGCTTGCGCAAGGATAAGCAAAACCTTGAGCAAGAACTTATGGAGTTGAAGGCTTCTTATGAGAGTCTAAAGGTAGACCATAAGAAGCTAGAGATTGCTCACTCCAAGCTTGAAAAAGCTCATTCTTCTTTAGTTGAGAAGCAAGAGAAAGTGCAATCACAAGTGGTGATCATAGAGAAGAAAGATGTGTCTACATCATGTGATTCACTTGATGATTCAATTGTTATTGCATCACTTGGCCCTTCATGCTCTTATGCCTCTACTTCATCTAGTAGTGTTGGTCATGCATGTGACTCTACACTAGTAGTTGAGAATGAGTCTCTTAAGAAGGAAGTCAAGGAGCTCAACCACACCTTGGCTAAGGCTTTTGGTGGTGAGGACCGCTTGCTTATGTGCTTGGGTAGCCAAAGAGCTTCTCTCTACAAAGAGGGATTGGGCTATACCCCCAAGAAAGGCAAGGCCGCTTTTGCTCCTCACAAGACTAGTTTTGTGAAGAACAATGGTAGCTATTGCAAGAGTTGCAAGCAAGTTGGCCATTTAGAGCATGCATGCAAGAACAAGAACACTAGTGCTTCCTCTTACAAGTTGAATGTTTCTTACATGCTTGTTAAGAGTGAGTGTGGTGTGAGTGCTAGATTCATTGGTACACCATGGATGAGCTCAAAGAAGAAAGCTATTTGGGTGCCAAAGACTCTAGTGACTAACCTTCAAGGACCCAAGCAAAAATGGGTACCTAAAGCTTGATATCTTATTGTAGGTCAATTACAAAGCCGGAGGGAGGCATTGGGTGCTTGATAGTGGTGCATCAAATCATATGACCGGTGAAGATAGTATGTTCAAATCACTTGACAAGAATGACAATGGTGGATTCGACTCCATCACATTTGGTGACAATAGCAAGGGTGATGTCATGGGGCTTGGAAAGGTTGCAATTTCCAATGAGAAGGATCTCTCCAATGTGTTGCTAGTTGATACTTTGAACTTCAATCTTTTGTCGGTGGCACAATTGTGTGATCTTGGCTACAAATGCATATTTGATGACAAGCATGTTGAGGTAGTGAGCAAGGATCAAGCAAATATCATCTTCAAGGGGTTTAGGCATGGAAGCTTGTACTTGGTTGATTTCAATGCTAGTGAAGCTCAACTTTCATCATGTTTGATTGGCAAGTCAAGCAAGGGATGGCTATGGCATAGGCGCCTTGGACATGTTGGCATGAAGCAATTGAACAAGTTAGTGAAGCATGATCTAGTGAGAGGCTTGAATGATGTCACATTTGAGAAGGATAGACCTTGTAGTGCATGTCAAGCCGGCAAGCAACATGGGAACTCACATCCCAAGAAGAATGAGATGTCAACATCAAGAGCATTTGAGTTGTTGCATATGGACTTGTTTGGCCCAACTCACTACACATCAATTGGGGGCAACAAGTATGGATTTGTGATTGTGGATGATTACACAAGATATACATGGGTGTTCTTTCTCTATGACAAGAGTGAAGTCTATGATCTATTCAAGTCATTTGTCAAGAGGGTGCAAAATGAGTTTGAAACTACCATCAAGAAGATTAGAAGTGACAATGGGAGTGAATTCAAGAACACAAGAGTTGAAGAGTTGTGTGATGAGCTTGGAATTGTGCATCAATTCTCACCAACCTACACTCCCCAATCCAATGGTGTAGTTGAGAGGAAGAATAGGACCTTGATTGAGATGGCAAGAACCATGCTACTTGAGTACAATGTGAGTGAGAAGTTTTGGAGTGATGCTATCAACACGGCTTGCTATTATAGCAACCGCCTCTATTGCCATGGGAAGTTAGAGAAGACTCCATATGAAATCTTGAATGGGAGGAAGCCCAACATTGCTTACTTCGGGTCTTTGGTTGCAAGTGCTACATACTCAAGAAGGGGCAAAGACTTGGCAAGTTTGACAAGAGATGTGATGAGGGATTTCTTCTTGGCTACTCTACTTCTAGCAAGGCTTATAGAGTGTGGAACTTGGCTAGTGGGCTAGTTGAAGAGGTTCATGATGTTGAATTTGATGAAACCCAAGGTTCTCAAGTTGGAGATCAAAATCAAGAAGATGTGGGTGGAGATCAATTGAACAATGCAATGAGGCACATGGACATTGGTGAAATTAGGCCGAGGCAAGTGGATGACGGTGATGACGCGCAAGTGCCAACTCAAGTTGTGATGGAAGATTCCAATGAGGCAAGCACAAGTGGTACTCAACATGAAGATCAAGATCAAGGTCAAGCAAGCAATGCAAATGAGCTAGTTCTTCAACCTTCAAACATTGCAAGAGATCATCCTCTAGATCATATCATTGGTGACATTCAAAGAGGTGTACAAACAAGATCAAGATTGGCTAGCATATGTGAGCACTACTCCTTTGTGTCATTCATTGAGCCAACTAAGATTGATGAGGCATTAAAGGATCCGGATTGGATAAATGCCATGCATGAGGAATTAAACAACTTTACTAGGAATGAAGTTTGGGAGCTTGTCGAGAGGCCAAAGAAGCACAATGTGATTGGCACCAAGTGGGTCTTCAAGAACAAGCAAGATCAAGATGGGTTGGTAGTGAGGAACAAAGCAAGACTAGTGGCACAAGGGTACACACAAGTTGAGGGTCTTGACTTTGGAGAAACGTATGCACCGGTGGCAAGATTGGAGGCAATTAGAATCTTACTAGCCTATGCTTGTGCTCACAACATCAAGCTCTATCAAATGGATGTGAAGAGTGCATTTCTCAATGGGTTCATCAATGAGGAAGTGTATGTTGCACAACCTCCCGGTTTTGAAGATGACAAGAAGCCCAACCATGTCTACAAGCTCAAGAAGGCATTGTATGGCTTGAAGCAAGCTCCAAGGGCATGGTATGAAAGATTGAGGGACTTTCTCATATCCAAAGGCTTCAAGATGGGAAAAGTTGACACCACTCTCTTCACCAAGAAGATAGAAGATGACTTGTTTGTGTTGCAAATCTATGTGGATGATATTATCTTTGGATCAACAAATCAATTCTTTTGTGAAGAATTTGCTAAGATGATGGCTAGTGAGTTTGAAATGTCAATGCTTGGAGAGTTGAGCTACTTCCTTGGTCTTCAAATCAAGCAAATGAAGAATGGCACCTTTGTAAGTCAAGGCAAGTACATCAAGGACATGATCAAAAAGTTTGGATTGCAAGATGCTAAGGCTATTAGCACACCTATGGGAACCAATGGTGGCTTGGACATTGATGATAGCGGCAAGATGATTGAGCAAAAGCTATATAGATCAATGATTGGAAGCTTGCTATATGTGACCGCTTCAAGGCCGGATGTCATGTTTAGTGTGTGCATGTGTGCAAGATTTCAAGCTTCTCCAAGAGAGTCACTTGACGGCAACCAAGAGGGTGTTGAGATACTTGAAGGGTACTCAAGATGTTGGTTTATGGTATCCCAAGGGGTCAAGCTTTGGGTTGATTGGATACTCCGACTCCGACTATGCCGGTTGCAAGATTGATAGGAAGAGCACAAGTGGAACATGCCAAGTGCTAGGAAGATCTCTTGTGTCATGGTCTTCAAAGAAGCAAAATAGTGTGGCACTTTCCACCGCCGAAGCCGAATATATTAGTGCGGGAATTGTTGTGCACAATTGCTATGGATGAAAGCCACTTTGAAGGACTATGGGATCAAGTTCAAGCATGTGCCTTTGTTTTGTGACAATGAAAGTGCAATCAAGATGACAAATAATCCGGTTCAACATTCAAGAACCAAGCACATTGATGTGAGGCACCACTTCATTAGAGATCATCAACAAAAGGGTGATATTAGCATTGAAAGCATTGGCACCGAAGATCAACTAGCCGACATATTCACCAAGCCTCTTGATGAGAAGAGATATTGCAAGTTGAGGAATGAGTTGAACATACTTAGCTTCTCCAACATGGATTGATGCACCCCCATATATGACATGCCTCTCCTCCAACATAGCAAGGTAAAGTTGGGTGTTGCATTTCATGCATCCTTTGCTAGTTGTGTAGACATGTATACATGTGCATCTTGCTAGGCTCATTCATTGCAAATCAAATGAATTTGAAGGATATTTGGCACCACTATTGTTTCTATGCTTGATTTGATCTAGTGGTGGCATATGACTTGTTTGTGAGCTTGTAAACCTAGTGTTGAATCTTTAGCACTTGCTCATGATGTGTATCTCAACATGGTCAAGATAACCCTTATTCTTATGAGGTGTGAAGAAGCTTGCCCTTGGTTCAAAGCGAGATACATTTTCTAGGCATGTGGTTTAGATTTGGCCATAGTTGATTGACTTGTTTCTCTCATCTTATGCACCCTTCTTGGTCATTGATGACAAAGGGGAGAAGATAGTTTACACCTAGGGGGAGAAATAAGTCACAAAGAGCAATGGAAGGGGATCAATTTTTATGATATGACCCAACCATGAGCACGCAAATAGGGGGAGCAAGCTCATAGACTATTTGTTGCATATTGTGTGTGCATACATGATGATATGGAGCATTGCAAGCTAAATTCAATATTCATGCTTGTTTGGTGTATTGCTAGTATAGAACCCGATTGATGAAATGAAGTACTAGCATGCTTAGGTGGTCTCTAGACATAGAGTTTCTCTTGTCCAAATACCTTGCTTATAATGTGATCTCATGAGGTATCTTGAGTTTTGATGGATGTCTAGATTCCCATGGTGCTAAGGAAGGTTTATTATCGCACTCCGATTGGTATCACGCTTCAAAGGTCAATACTATAAAACTTAGTACCATTTTGGTTGTGGTAACTCTCACACAAGTTTCATCTATGCATGTGTGCTTGAAAATCGACCAAACATTTGATGCACACATGTAGGGGGAGCTACCACTACCAAAACCGGAATTGAAATGCTTGTCCAATCCAAGATTCATGATCAAAATGTCTTGGGCAAGCAATTCAATTTCATATTGAATTCAATTTCCATATCTTTGTGAGTTTGTTGAGGAGTTGTCATCAATTACCAAAAAGGGGGAGATTGAAAGCTCCGGTTTGGTTTTGGTAATTAATGACACTCAACGTTGCTAATGCTTTGCTCTAAGTGTGGTTAGACACATAGCAACGTGACGGTGGATGATGGAGCATGGTGATCACGGTGATGAACATGAAGGATGTAAAGTGATCGAGCTCCGACGGAGGCCCATGGAGATCAAGGCGAAGGTATACTTGATAGGGCTTTCCGGTTTAGTGGTCGAGACACTTAGCGAGTGTGACCACATTTAGGATCGATAACCGACTATCAAGAGGGGTTTCCTCGGTTCATTCGCGGTCCTAAGTGCCTCTAGTTATGACTTTGCATGATGCATGAGAGGCCAACTAGAGAGCTAACACTTGTCGACGTGATCTTGAGAAGATACGCTAACTCCGGTGCTTAAAGAGTGATCTACTCTGTGGAGTTAGCACCTTGGACAAGTGGTTTGGAGATTGGATCGACGACGGTGCGACATCGAAGATCAAACAAAGAGGTGGCGTTGATCGCGCTTTGGTTTGTAGGGTAGAGTTGGGTTTGGTCCCTCTCTCCCTCCCGCCGAGCTTGCGAGGCGGGATTCGGCGCTTTCGGGAAAATTGGAGGCATATTTTCTATTGCGCCGGATACAAATTGTTGCAAGAATTGGCGTTCGCGGTGGGCTGGAAAACCTTGTTTTCGGGCGCGCGACGCGGCGCGGACGCAGACGGAGGGCCGGACGCGTCCGGCGCGTGCGAAAGACGGTGCACGGCAGTGGCTGGGCACGGCGTGCGCCGGACGCGCGGCGGACGCGTCCGGCGGTGGCCGGACGCCGACCCGAAAGTTTCGCTCGGCACGCCGGGCGGTGGCTCGGGCGGACGCGGCCCTCGGACGCGGGCGCCGGACGCCGTCGAACACCGTTGAGCGTCCGACCCGTGATGACGTGGCCACTTCGAAATCCAACGGTCGGGTGGCGCGCGCGGCGGCGACGAGCGGCGGACGCGTCCGCCGGCCCGAGCCGGGACGCGTCCGGCGCTTGTTAAAGACGCCCGGCCGAGGGCAACGGCTCTATTTCGACCTTGGGTCTATAAATAGAGGGTTGGCCGGCTTGGGGATGCTCTCTTCGCCACTCCCACACACTTGAGCATACTTTGAGCAAGAGAGACACTCCCCCACTCATCTCTTTGATTCCTTTGCTAATCTTGAGAGAGATTTGAGTGAGAACAAGTGATTTGCATTGAGAGTTGCATCTAGAGGCACTTGTTCATCGAGTGAGCTGCGGATTCTTGTTACTCTTCGGTGATTCCCGTCACCGTAGACGGTTTGGAGCGGCGGGTGGTGGTTGAGCTCGACTTGGTGATTGTTCGAGGCCACACCGGGTTCTTGTGAGGGGTTCTTGATCCTTCCCCGCGGGAGTTCGCGAAAGGATACTCTAGTGGATTGCTCGTGGCTTGTGGATCCTTGTCTTGTGTGGAGATTGCGGCTCCCCATTGGGGTCTTTGGCACCGAGCCAATTGAGCGGGCAACTCACCAAGCAAGTGCATCGCCACAACGAGGACTAGCTTGCCGGGAAGCAAGTGAACCTCGGTAAAAAATCATTGTGTTGATTTGTGATTGCCGAGGCTTCGACCTCCATTGTGATTGTGCTTGAGCATCTCTAGGTGATTGGCCATCTTCTACTCTTCTTCGGCGGTATAACCTTTCATTCCCTCTTTACTTACCGCTTAGTAGAATTGCTTGTTGTGGTCGGTCGGGAACCACTCATTGTGTAGCTTAAATCCCGTGGGTAGAATTGCTTGGTTGGTTTCGGTGAACCGACATTGTGTAGTTTGATCACCGTTGTTGTGTGTGCAATCGATTTGAGTAGCTTTGCTTGGTAGGACGGCTTGCATAGAATAGTCGAAGCATTTGCTTTGCTCATTTGCCGCCTTGCTATCTAATTGGGTTGTCTAGTATTCTTGCTAGAAATTTTATTAGGCTATTCACCCCCCCCCCTCTAGCCATTGTGACCTTTCACTTGCCCACCGCCCACCTGTTATCTCGGAGATAAGTAGAGGAACCAAATCAAACCGAGGAACCAACACTTGAAGAAACTACGGATGCTTAGTTCGGACAAACTAGTAATCTAGAAATCTCTCATGTAAGCGAGTTCGGGACCCAACCGAGTTCTTAGCTCTTCTCTCCCCTCGCTTCAAGTCCGAGCTCGTCTCTCCCCGCCGCAAGTACATCCGGTGCATATATAAATTAGAAAGATCATGCCCAAGACAGTTCAATACTACGATACTTCTATCCACAGCAATGCAAGCGAGATAGCGGCAATCAATCTGGTGTAGCTCGATCTAAATATGGCTGGTATGTACCGGTAAGCACACGAGTCCCATATAAGTCATAATATAATTGATGAAAGCTTGGTACTGTTGGTGCCATTTCACCTAAAATGGCACCAAGGCTTATTATATATATAAAACTAGAAAAACATATGAACCAAAAACGGGATAACAATCACAAGAACTGGAGTACAACATTACTAGATTACTTGGATCTGATTTAGCAATCACAAGAAACGCACCTACTCCTTATTGCATCCACGTTTACATACAACGGTGGAAGAGTTTCCGGGAAGAAATGAACCTTGGACTCGGTGATGTCGTCTCGACGGGAGCCGAGCAGATCGCGTGCTCCCTCATGGAGCTCGGGTTCCCCTGGTCCTCCCGAACTCCCGCTTCCACGAAGAACGAAGGAACCACCATTCAAAGCGATTAACCGGTGGTTCAACGAAACGATAACGCGAGGAGCGGAGGCGGAGGGAGGGGACTGTGTGAACTCGTGGAGGATGTCGTGGTGGTGCGCGAGCCCGGGAGACGGAGGTGGTGGTGGCGGGCGAACGCGCGGCGGCTCATGGCGTCGTTCACGTCCCTGCAGCTTGCCGAGCAAAATCGGATCTCGAACTCCATGGACTTCCGGGAGGAGCGGTCGACGGTGGGGAGGCGGCGCCGGAGGAAACGAGAGGAGGAGCGCGCGTAGGACGAGGTCGGCACTAGATCTAGCTCGGTGGGCGGCGGAGGTGGTGTCTTCTCCGGGCGGGCGCGGGTGGGGTGAGGAGTGGGTGGGGGCGTACGGCCGTTGACCCGCGGCGGCGGGCCGCTTGCCGGTGGTGGTGGTGGCGGCGGCGTTGCGGTCGCCCGTGCCGCTATTCGTTGCCGGGCGAGGATGGCGCAGGCGACCTGCCAGTCGGCGCGGGCGAATGGGGCGGCGGCGCGGCACGCCTGGGAGGATGGCGCGAGGCCGCGCGTGGATCTCCACCAGGGGCGGGGCTGGTGCCGCGGCGCGGCGGCGGAGGAGAAGGCGTCGAGCACGGCGGCGGCCTCCATGGTTCGGTGAGGGGGGGCCGCGGGGTGCAGTGGGGACTGCCTCCGATCTGGATCCGGCCGCGGGGTGCAGTGGGGAAGGAGAAGGAAACAGCGGCGGCCAGGGTGGGGAATTGGGGATTAGGTTTCTAGGGTTTGGGAGGGAATATATAGCTGGCCCGGAAGGTGGGCTGATGGGCCTTATTTGGTGGGATGGGTTTTGAGGCTTCACATGGGTTCCCAATAATTTATCTAATATAAATATATTATATATTATATATGATACAAAAAAATGGCATTATATATGTAAATATGTAAATATATGATTCCCTTCAAAAAAACATGTAAATATATATTCTATATTATATATATATATGATTCCTCTCAAAAAAAACTCGTTCGACTAGGGTTGACCAAGTATCGCCTTTGATTTTCAAACCCTGTGAGAAGAGTTTACTAAAACTTTTCCAAATGAAAAAATGTTCTATCTATGAAATATGTATCTTGATGAGATAAAACTATCTTGTATTCAAAAGTTTTTCATTTGAGGTCATTTGGTACCTCGTTTGACTAGGGTTGACCAACTATCGCCTTGGATTTTCAAACCCTGTGAGAAGAGTTTACTAAAACTTTTCCAAATGCAAAAGTGTTCTATGTATGAAATATGTATATTGATGAGATGTAACTATCTTGTATTCAAAAGTTTTTCATTTGAGGTCATTTGATACCTCGTTTGACTATGGTTGACCAAGTCAAACCTCTGTTTTTTCGGAAAATACACGTTGACCGGACCCTAGACGGCCTCAGATGCAAAAGTGATGAACAGCAAGTTTGATCCACTCATCAAGATACATATTTTCTCCAATGGTCACCTTTTCATCTGGGATTGTTTGGACCACTCAAACTTTGAAACTTTAGTTTTTCACGGTTAGACGCGGGTTTTCGACCCCCTAGACGGGCCCACCTCGAAAAGTCATGAACATCAAATTTGATCCACTCGTCAAGACGAACAATTCATACAAAGGTCATTTTTACATTCGAAGAAGCGTTGCGAAAGTGTAGTTCTAAATCCACTCGTCCCGCATGAAGTTTCATTAAGTCTGTGTGGGATTCAAGAATTTGTGACTAAAGTTTACCAACACTTCCTCAAATGCAAAAATAGTCTATATATGAAATATGTATCTTGATGAGATAAAACTATCTTGTATTCAAAAGTTTTTCATTTGAGGTCATTTGGTACCTCGTTTGACTAGAGTTGACCAAGTCTCGCCTTGGATTTTCAAACCTGTGAGAAGAGTTTACTAAAACTTTTCCAAATGCAAAAGTGTTCTATGTATGAAATGAGTATCCCGATGAGATATAACTATCTTGTATTCAAAAGTTTTTCATTTGAGGTCATTTGGTATCTCGTTTGGCTAGGGTTGACCAAGTCAAACCTCTGTTTTTCAGAAAATACACGTTGACCGGACCCTAGACGGCCTCAGATGCAAAAGTGATGAATAGTAAGTTTGATCCACTCATCAAGATACATATTTTTTCCAATGGTCACCTTTTCATCTGGGATTGTTTGGACCACCCAAACTTTGAAACTTCAGTTTTTCACGGCTAGACGCGGGTTTTCGACCCCCTAGACGGGCCCACCTCGAAAAGTCATGAACATCAAGTTTGATCCACTCGTCAAGACGAACAATTCATACAAAGGTCATTTTTGCATTCGATGAAGCGTTGCAAAAGTGTAGTTCTAAATCCACTCGTCCCGCATGAAGTTTCATTAAGTCGTGTGGGATTCAAGAATTTGTGACTAGAGTTTACCAACACTTCCTCAAATGCAAAAGTGTTCTATGTATGAAATATGTATCTTGATGAGATAAAACTATCTTATATTCAAAAGTTTTTCATTTGAGGTCATTTGGTACCTTGTTTGACTAGGGTTGACCAAGTCTCGCCCTGGATTTTCAAACTATTTGTGAGAAGAGTTTACTAAAATGTTTCCAAATGCAAAAGTGTTCTATGTATGAAATATGTATCTTGATGAGATAAAACTATCTTGTATTCAAAAGTTTTTCATTTGAGGTAATTTGGTACCTCGTTTGACTAGGGTTGATCAAGTCTCGCCTTGGATTTTCAAACCCTGTGAGAAGAGTTTACTAAAACTTTTCCAAATGCAAAAGTATTCTATGTATGAAATATGTATCTTGATGAGACAAAACTATCTTGTATTCAAAAGTTTTTCATTTGATGTCATTTGGTACCTCGTTTGACTAGGGTTGACCAAGTCTCGCCTTGGATTTTCAAACCCCGTGAGAAGAGTTTACTAAAACTTTTCCAAATGCAAAAGTGTTCTATGTATGAAATATATATCTTGATGAGATAAAACTATCTTGTATTTAAAAGTTTTTTATTTGAGGTCATTCGGGGCCTCGTTTTAACTAATTTTGTGAAAACCCATTTGTAGGGGCGGGTTTGGATCACGGCCCGCCCCTACGTGGGTGTATGTAGGGCGGCGGATCACCCGGCCGCCTACCTGACTCATTAGCGGGGGCTGGTGATGCGGCCGGCCAGCTCCGCCCCAGCTTTGTAGGGCGGCTCCATCACGAGCCGCCCTACTACAAATGGGCAAGCGCTCCTACGGTGAGTTTTTCACGTAGTGTATAAAAGAATGACAAAGTATAGGTAAAAAAAGGTGAAAAACAAAATTCTTCAAAACATATCAAAGAGGGATCTAGTTTCATTCGTCTTGTCGCGTAGAACACATCGGTGCAAACGGAATTCAAAAAAGATACACAGTATTTTAAAATAAAATGTCTGCCTTTTGAAAGGTGACATCAAGAACAACCAACCAGAGAGAGGGAGTGGGCGGACAGCGACAGCAGTGTGTGGATCGTTCGCTCAGTCTTAAACCGGGCGAACGTCCGCCAAAATGGAATTGCGTCTAAAATTTCTACTATAATGCAATTCTTCTGAAAGGGTGGGACTGCGATCTCACCCCGGACCCATAGCTCAGAGGAAAACCCACACCCCCTAATCCTCCGCCCACGCATGCGAAACGCCCTACTCCTTCACCCCCACACGAGCGAGGGCAGAGGGCGGCGGCTCCAGTGCCGTGAGTCACTCCGAGTCGCGACTAGGGTTCGCCGCCGTCGTCCCGTGGATCCTCCCCGCCGGTGGCACTCGCCTATGGCGTGCATATCCCGCCGCCGTCTCCTCTACGTCCAAGCCTCCACGCCGGCTGGCCTCCATGCTGATCCCGCTGCTGCCCGTCTTCAGATTCGAACTACCGTCCACTGCTGCCGCACCTCTCATCGTCATTCACTGGGTTGGTCTTCCTCTGGCCCGACAGCGGCCGAGATTTGTCCACGCCGTGTGCTCGCGTCCTTCTTGCTCCAGCAGCGGCACGGCCGGGCACCCTGCGTGAGTAGGGGATGTCTCAAATTCACGAGTGCATGTTGCTTCATTGTTTGAAACGTCAATGCACTAGATTGCAGGGAATCTCCTAGATGGCGTATGTTGTATATATGTGCTGCGGTTGTTCGAAATGTCAATACGCTAGATTGCAGTGAATCCTAGAGTTGCTGTTGTCTGAAAAAAGATTTGGTTCCACGACATCAATGCTTGTTATGTCGATTCATTTGCATATATACACTTCCAGGCCCTAGGCGAATTAGGCTTGGACTTCCTGCTGTACTTTTCTGAATGTGGATGTTTTTCTGAATGTTGACTGCCGTCTCCTCCTCCGGACCGTCGCCAGGGGATCCCGCTGTCAGCCATCTCCTACTGGAATAGGCTGCTCTTTTCTATGGGGGAGCCTCCACTCTGGCCCCCCGACGGCCGTGGTCGTGGTCGTCCGTCAGACCAATGTCGCCACCGAAAAGATGTGAGTTTATACTTGACCGTACATATATTCAGATTTTTATTCGTTAATATTGTTTCTATTGCTCATTCAGTTTTTGAACTGTGCATTGTGGTATCCTTTATGTTTTGCACCGAAAAGATTATGTCTCAGGGAAAAAATGATTGGCTTATGTTTAGACGAGGCACAGCTAGACCAATATTGTAGTCCATAGCAAAGGCACACTACTAGCGTTTTGTATTATGTTTTCCAAGGGAAACCATTTTCACATGACTTGGCTTTCTTTATTTATGATCTGTGGATTGTGCTTGTTGCAGGTGGTCACTTTCTGTATGTTCTGTTGCATTTGGCTTGCATCCAACTGATGGATTTCGATTTGGGCAGAGACGTAGCACGAGACCACAGGCCACTGTGGTGGGACTAGGACATCAAGCTGGTACATTTGAATTTGGAGATCAATCCGGTAGCAGGTTCATTTTGCAGGTTGATGAAGGTCCATCAGAGAACCACACCGTCGACTTTCAAAAAATGTGAGGCATACATTGTTTTGTTAATTTGGACGAGACTTCAAATATCATTACGTGTGAAGCTCAGTAATGGCTAGGCAAAATTTACTATGCTATTTTTTAATCCAGATGTTATTTTGAAGCAAATAAGATTTTTTTTCTTGTGCAGGTAGACTAGGAGTCAGTTTTGTGCTTCAGTAACTGAGCGAGTAGATCAATCTGCACGAACTGCAATTGGTGTTCATCAAATACTTGCTGTCCTTGATCTAGGTACATACAACAAACACAAATATTTCTTTGGTTTTGGTTTTGCTGAGGCCTTTCATCCCTTGATTTTCTGTCCTCTAAACCAACTTTTTTCTTAGCAGAACTAGATCCTAATATGGCAACACGATCTATTTATGGAATAAATGAATATGGCAATTAAGATTTATCACTCATGACAATGCCTATTTTCAGACTGTGAAGAGATGAATGGTAGGACCTAAACTTAATTAAGTGGAAGTAGCAAACACTTTCCTTTTGTGATGCCAACTTATTTGTTCCTGTAAATGACTTTGGAGTCAGCCTATGTAGATGATAAGCAGCAAAAGTATTCCTAGATTTGACTGTCACTCTGAATGCCCATATTTTCAACTTTGCAACACTTGACAAGTTGCTCAGAGGTCAAAGGATACAACATGGTGTTTACTGTACAGTGGCACACTTATTTTCTGAAATCTTTAGATCATCCTGACATGGTATGAGGAATCTATTTAGTTCACTGCAAATAAAAACATGAAAGAATGACTTTTGGAAAAAAAACGGATCAGTAAGACACTAATGCAATGATTTTCATCAAAGAACCTGGTGTGTACTGTTTACCATATGGGTGTTGTCAGGTAGAAGCATATTGACTTCATCATAGTGACAAATTTTCATTTGTCCATAATGAAAATGCAAGCATGGCAAACGGACAAGAGCAGAGACGGTTGATATTGATAATTGGCAAAAAAAAAAAAAAAAAAACTTCTGGCAAGTATCAAATTTTATTGAATTTGGTTCTTTGAAAATCGGGGTATCAAATTTGATTGAACTTGGTTTCTTTGAAAAGCATTAAGAAACATGGTACATGTAGGGCATAACGGGATATGGCTGATTACAATCAGCTCCACTACTATAGCGTAGAAACTATACAACAACCATTTATGGTTTAGCTCAGAATTTAAACCTAAGAATCTTACCAATCATGTAAATATAATACTGTCGAATTTCTGGTATCACAAAGTTCCAACTATGACTTAGTTGTCTTGTAGCCACACAATGCCCCATGTTGTATCTTGGAACAGTTGATTGCGCCTGATGAAGAATCTGTTTGTTTAGTGGTTGTCTTTCTGACTCATCTATGAGTCCAATGTTGCTCATCGAATTTCGTTAATGTTATCTGAAGTCAAATACAGATAGCTGGATCGTTTCTTCTAATTTTTAACGTTAATTTGGCTGTATCACAGCTCTAGGTTTTGATCCAGCCACCACCCTTCCTTGGCTGCGCTTCCCCGGGAGAATCAGTCACTCCCGGGGGCGGCCTCATCGATCTTCCATTTGATTTTCATTTTTTTCTTTTTCATCAAGTTCAATTGTCATGCAGCAGCAGCAATTCGTCAATTCATCACTAGCAGCAACACATCAGATCCACCCGTAGCAACACATCAGATCCACCCATCGGGAGGAGTTCGTTCGTCATCCGCACGCCATCCTCGTGGCAGTCTGCCCACCGTCCGCGCGTCTCCCCTCCTCGTCTTCGTCTGGATCATTTGCAGATCCGCCCGGCTGTTGTGTGGGGTGATTCCTTACGCCTTCACGGATGTCTGCAACCGTCCGCCCGCCCAAAGTCAGCCATCCACTCATCTGTGTTGCCCTTCTCCATCGGCTTCCTCCGATTAGGAGGATGCTAGGTTGTGCATGGAGTGGACATCTCGCAATTTCCTGTGTGCAATTTCCTATTCCATAAATGTTGCATGATAATTCTCCACCATTGCATGCCTTTTTTTTTTCTATTCTTAGAGGGCCGGGACTGTCAGTCTCTTGCCCGATGCTCTGTTCTTAGCGCCCGGACTCTTTCCCATCCGCTCCGCTACATGCCTACATGCGACCGCGTGATCCGACCATCGACCACCGCTCGACCACTTCTGTGTTGTTGCTATGTTCCTGCTCTGTTGAGGCCTAGTATTTTCTAAGTTCCATTCCATCTGTTGCATCAAGGTCCATTCAATCCAAGTCCAATTTTACACATCACCGTTCGTCTAAGCTGTGTGAGTTAACAATTTTGTCAGATAAGCCATTTTTTCGTGGTTAGCTGAGTCCCGTCGATTTAGCTAATCACATCATCATTGATGCGACCTTTGCCCTCTTGGTCCCTTTTGGAGCCGTTTTGCTCCACGTCATGATCAATGGCCTTCTTTTTGTCGTCATCATCATTTTATCTCACTGCTTTCCGTTTTGCAGTAGTGATCTCTCTATTCTTTGGCTTGATTCGACACATCTCACTATTCTCGTCGAGTTCAAATTCTCCAAAGCAAGCTTCATGTTTGAAGAGTCGACATACTGGTTTGTGAAGACTTGAGGTATTTGCTGAAGTACGGTTGTGAAGGCAGTACCCACTTGCGGAAGAGATCTTTTCTGCATCGACATGTTCAAGAGTTGCACGCTTTGACGATCTTTGATTTCGGACTTTGGATGTATTAATTTCATGTTTCTATTTAAGTCTAGCTAGTGTGTAACTCTCCAAATGCAACGTCATTGCATTCACGTTGCATTTGAGAGGGGGTGTTAGCTATATATAGTCAAAGGGTATTAGTGTAATCTCATAGTCTAGGGTTTCCCTCTTGTGTCCTCATGTACTCTATATATATAGTCCCTCTAGGCCTCAATACAAGATATCCTGTTGTGTCTTATTGCAATAAGGTGTGTTTATGCTTTTGTTCTTTAATGGCAGACAACAACATGCCAGTGGGGTGCCTCAACAGTTTCAGGATGAAAAGGAGGCTGTGATTTTTTTTTTGTGTAAATTATCGTCTTTGTCTTTTACCATATCCTTACCACGAGCAATATTCCATGTGCTACATATGAAATTAATACTTGAACTTATTTTCTGCCATGCAAATGAATGTTTTGAAAGCTTACATGAAGATCTCAATGGCATGTTTATGGACATTGGCAGAATGTAAATTAGATAGTTAATATGACAAATAACTATATGCCTTCTTATGCAAAAGCATTTCCCGGATTGTATAATTGCTCAACTACAATTTGGTAAGAGTTGAATTATGGACAAAAAAAAAAATTCATTTGCTTGTGTTCATTAGCTTTTCTAAAATAAAACCGTGGCGTTCAAGACGGGATTATCTTAGTAGATCAGGCTACAATTAGATGTATGGTCGGGCTTCTCACCCTCCTGCTCTCTCACCTTGCGTCCCACTCCCCTCTCTTTCATCGCTCCGTCTCCAGGAGGGCGATGGATCGAATCCCAGCCCACCTCCGTCTTATTTTTGAAAAAGAAAATAAATTCCGCACTCCTCTCTACCAGGCGCGATCTTCAGGGAATCGAGGCAACGCCAAAGGGGCGCCGCCGTTGCTGCCTTGCTGGCTACGACTGTCGCAGCCACAACTGCTGGTGCTGGAGGGTTCTGAAACCTCCACCTAATGCCGTCGTGGACCGTGCCATATCCATCCACGCCAAGCCTGGCTCCAAGGTCACAGCATCTACCTGTCCCTTTCTAGCGCCTCAATCTCAACCGTCATGGTTGTTCCTCTGCCTCCTTGCTCAAATGACGACGCACGTATGTGTGGTGTTCTGCATAGATCGGAGACGAGGCGGTGGGCGTGCAGATCGACGCAGGCCACAGGATTGGGGTGGCCGCCTTCGCGATCCGAAGGACCGAGAGGGAAGGCCGTCGCCGCGTCCATTGTGCCACCACCGCGCCGATCATAGGCCATAGGAGCCTGTCCACCGCCGCACGCAACGACTAGACGGATCAGCTCCGGCGATGCCTCCATCACTCCAGGTTTGCTCATGAGTCACGAGGCAGGGGCACTGTATAGTAACCTTTGTCGGATTATTAGATCAGTTGCTATGATGCGAATAAATTCAGTCGCAACCGATTATGCTATGTTTCTACCTTGCGTTCAGATCCCATTTTGCAACGAAACTTTATATTCGGATCTCGCAGTGATATTGGTTGTCAGATAAATGTAACGGGACGGGACTTGGAACATCTGTTGTTCTGGGGGATAATATCAAGGCAACTATGTACGTGTGGTGTCAGTTTTGTTGCCAATGGCACTTATCCTGTAGTTTCACTTGTGTACTATCTGTAAGTTAATCCAATAACCTTTAGATAAACATAGGTGTTAACTGTCTTGCAATTTGATAGTTATTGTTTTTGTTTTACCTCAGTCCGTTTGATCCATCAACTAAGCTGGGACTTGATGTCGCCTCGTGACTCATAATAAGGAATCCTCTAATATTATAATATATGATCAATGATTTTACAAAATCACAAAGCATATCATATACTATATCTTGGAAAGTTATCTATCCACTTGGTCACGTATATTCTTTTTAGGGGGATGGGCAAAAGTGATGCTTTTTCTATATGTTGGTCACATTGAACGTCAAGGCAGGTAAGAAGGTGCATGCATCTTGATTTATTTTGGTTCTGAGTTTTAGTTTCAAGAAAGCAAAAATTTATCACATAGAATTTTCGTCCTCTGCCTAAATATGTCTTGTGCTCATCAACTGTTTGAAACATCTTCAGTGATTATGATGAAGTGAATGCACCTAAGGCCATGGAGGGTGTGCTTGCACTGTGCAAGCACAAGATGTGTTTTGATAGGATGGTAAGTAGGATATATTGATGGTTTCCTTGGTCGTTTCTTTTATATGGGAAAATATATTGATGGGATGTTGATCCATGTGGATGCTAGATTCTTGAATCTGCTGTGCAAATTGATTTTCCATGTTAAATTCAAAAGTAAATAATTGATTTTCAAGGTTAACTAATTCAGTTCTATGCAAATTGATGCTTGCCTTGTTTTTGAGTTATTTCTAAAACTTTAAGTTATCAGCTTTTGGGACAATTATTTGTCCAATGAGAATTGTTTTTGAGGTGACATTGTGTCTTTACAGGATTTTGGATTTTTCTGATATCAATAGAAAACACAGCAGGCATGTGTGCCTGTGGAGATGCGCAGAGCATTCAAGTGCATGGAGCTTTATCGAACATGGGTAAGTAAAGCTTTTTCTATAACACAAATTTCTTGTGGAAGTTTGAGGTGTTCATGAATACAAAGCTTTTCAATTTGTTTGTCCCATTGGAAATTTCTAAATCCTAAACTGATACGCCAAAACTAAAATATGAGATGTGACTAGGAATTCATCAATGTACTGCCATATGAGCCATTATTTTCCAATTGCAAATGGAAAAAATACGCATAGAAATCAAGTATGAAGTTTGGGGCTGATTTGTATTACGAAGGTTCATTTATTCAGTGATTTGGTCCAATGGGACACCAAGAAGATCTACTTTTGAGTAGGCAATATTGGTAAGTATAGATCCATTAGTCTCTCTCTCTGTACTCTCTCTCTCTCTCTCTCTCTCTCTCTCTCTCTCTCTTGAGTGAAATATAATTCTCCAAATAATTTTTAAGTCATCCATTATTGTTCCAAAATTGACAGTTTACTTCTCCATTTATTTCCCCTGTTGTGTGATACTGACATACTGACAACATAATTCTTACCAAGCAAAAAAAAAAAAGCCTAAAATATTTGGATTGCATTTCCTAGGAGTTTTCAGGTGGATATTTCCCAAAATAAACGACAATTGTCTAGATTGTAGATTCATAGCTAAAGTGTTATTTATTTTGAGACAGAGGAAGTAACTGTGTTGTCTGATATCTTGCACTTGAGTTGAAACTATACTTTTGAAGTATCATGAGGGCATGTTTCAAGAATCTGACATGTCATGATTTCAGAATTACAGGCTACTCCTAGGGCTCGAGGACAATCATGCAGTTTCTTTGCACTCGTACAACTTGCACGAGGCAGTGAGGTCCTGGGATCATGCGACTTTAAGGTTATATGGTGTGGAGGGGATGATCAAGGAGTAGAGCTTGTTTATAAGGGGGGTGGTTGAGCATGGTTAATGCTTAGACGGTGTTGAAAACTTTAGACATGTAGAGGCTCACTAGAATTGGATGGTGGATGGTACTTGAAGTTTACCTCGGAAAATTTCCCCAGAAGTGGCATTATTTACTTGTTAAATTATTAATATTTAAACTATTGAAAAATATCATATTTTGGTTTTATGTGCGTCCCTAAGATAAAATCGTAGCGTTAGCACAGACATTATACTATACTTAGAAGGGATAATCTCCTCTAATCTAGTACTTCCTCCTTCTAAAGTATAATATATATCTCTAAGTGCATAGTGAAAATTATGTATCTATAAAAGCCAAGATGTCATGTAATTTGGAATGGTGGGAGTAGAGCCTACAAATGCTCTTTCAATATACACTAATGATATGCTGTTAAGGTTACGTACAATGCTATATGTCAGTTCTATGATAGGCCATCTCATAAATTTAAGACTACAAGACAACTCTTTCATCATTAACCTCTATTTTGACATTTTTTCTCCATTATTATAACTACCTCAAGTCGCAAGTCATCTTTAGATTCACCCCATGCTTGAACAAACCCCTACAAAGGCTTTCAGTCGCGCATCAAACTTGTTGCCTCCTTGGGACGGTCTTGAGTTAAAAACTCGAACCACATAAGAAATCCCAAGGGGATCAAACGCTTAGTTCAGGTGCTATTTTCCACCAAGTAGCGAGTGAAGGACCGAGCATGCAACCAGGGGGTCGAATGGGAGCCAATTCAAATTTTCTTCGGAGAGAGAGAGAGAGCGAGAGAGAGAGAGAGAGAGGGGGAGGGAGACGGAGAGAGAGAGAGAGAGAGAGAGAGAGAGAGAGAGAGAGAGAGAGAGAGAGAGAGAGAGAGAGACTTGGCCTATGTCCCGATTGAAAACCAAAGCGCTCAAAACCCCGAAATGACCAAATAGAATTCACACAAGCCAACTGATTTAGATGAACCCAAACCAACTAAGATAGCACAATAACAACCCACAGAAGTAAATCTAGCGGAAAAGGCAAAGTCACAACGAACAATAGAAAGGTGACCTGGTCTAGATGCAAAGTCGACCTGGCTTGGTTGTGTAATGCCCACTAGGGAAACCTGGCTTACCCAGGATGCTAGGTTGGCCTAGCAGGGATATTGGTCTAGCCGAGAAGCTAGGTCATCCTGGCCTAGTAGGCCTAACACTCACCTCGAAACGGCATCCAAACTTTATAATTTTTTTGGGAAATTGGCCATGTAGCACCGAAGGATCACATCTTTGGGGATATACCACAAAAAAATCCAACTTTTGCTACATAGCATTAAAAAGTGAAATTTCAATCAATGCTCTGACTTTTATTAAGTCTCCGTTAACAGGAACATATATTCCCCCAATACTTTACAGTACAATAGCATGAATTCACCAGGAACATTTTTAACATCATATATCTTAGTTTCAACAATATACACCATCCTTCATATAGTATAAATATGAAAAAATACTACCATATAGTTCACGTGATACCCAATTCATATTCATATATAGTTTATAGGCAATCCTTTTTATCACATACCACAACCCAAAGTCACATATTCTAGGGGTCATAGCACGTGTTAAGGAAGCCAAAACAACCAAGACGACTCAGATCGAAGAAATTGAAGATTTCATCGAAAGCGTGCACTAGGAAGGGGAAGAGAGAAGGAAGAAGAAGAAATCCAACACTTGAACTAAGAGAACTGATCTTCCTTGTTGCCAATAGATCAAATTTATATAAGGACTAGCCTCCACCCTTCATTCACCCACTCAGGTTGAGAAACATAGACAAAGGGACTCAGACTCTCGAGTACAGATCTCTTAGCAGCATAGCTCTGGCTAGTCTTGGATTTCCACCTAGAGACTAAAAGAAACAACTAAGAGATGACTAGCTTGGGGGCAACCCTCTAGGTATTTATAGAGGTATTAAATATTTTCAAACACGCCCTTAGGTATTTTGCTTGAACCACTTAACAATAGTGCATAATGATCCAAGTTATGTTCTAAGCATCGGACGACCATGATTCCTTCACGAAGATGCTTTGCCTCGACGCAAGCTCTCCAGTGACGCCATGTGCCGCCCCAATATCCACCCTAGGTTTTGAGGCCCAAACCCACCACCGTCCGCCCCCGTGGTTTTGAGGACAAAACCACCAATCCCAACTAGAGTCACATATCTGCTATGCTTCCTCCATGATCATGACGCGTGTCACTGCTTGTTCTCAGCCATCCAGTCACCAAGTCCTCACACCTCCACTTGACTTGGTCAATAGTCATCTTGACTACGTCAACATGGTACACTTGCTTGTCGATTCCCCCAATTGTTAGCAGCCCACGACCAGTCCTCTGGCCCTAGATCTCTCGATCCAAGCCTCCATGTTCGTCCTTCACCATTCCCAGTCCATCGTCATGAACTTGCTTGACCACACCTACACACCACAAGACAAGATACATGTTGCACACGTACACCACACTCACCACTGTTAGTCTCCAACACTAAACTAACCTGATTATCCCTAGATAATCACTCATCATTAACACACATATGGACACATATACACCATGTGTTTGCATGAAGACCTTTGCCTTATCCTCTTTCACGGTGTATGGGTCACAAATATCCTCGATAACATGAAGGCCTGGTCATCGAAAATGCTCGGTCATTTGAAATTAAAGCGCTTGTACCCATTGATCTTATAAAACTCAGTCCACACCAAGAAATGATAGAATGGGTTAACTCTAAGAGCCACATACTCCTTGACCAATTCATGATTAGTCTCACAATGGGAAGTAGTAATACATGCATCTCTTGCAATCACTAGAGAATCTCCGTGGGTGCTAAAGTTGGGTTGTGCAACTCCTATGAATGGCCGAATCAAAGAAACAAAGGGCACAACAATTTCTTCTCGACATTGTTTTTCCTCAACGCAAGCTTCTAGATTCCACCGCAATTTTGTCGATTTGCCAATGCTCAGGCCTAAACAGGTCAAACCCATCGTCGTTAGCTTTGAGGCTCAAACCACTAAACCGTCCACACATAGTTTTGAGGACCAAACTAGAAAATCCTACTATGATGGTTTTGTGGCCCAAACCACCAAACCTTCCATCCTTGGTTCTAGCTATGACCAAACCGTCAAACCCTCATGCATGCCTCATCTAGCATGACTAATCGATGTTGACGTGTGTCCATCATCCATGTCCTCGATCCGATGGTCCACCAAGTGCTCGTGATACTTCACCATCTCCACCACATACCCATGTACTTTTGATCTTGCTATGACCAATGTGAGCCACACATGGTCCATTCCATGACCTCTAGTCCCTTGATCCAAGCCTACTCGTCCGCTCTTCACTACTCCTAGTCCATCGTGTGTGGACTCCACACGACCTTCTCCATTGTCATCAACCTGTCTTGCCATTAACCAACATTTATACATGAGCCTGGTAAGGCTACACTCATAAGCTAGGAGACATGTTGCACAACAAACTCAACACGACACTTCTAGTTAACTTTTAGTATAATCAATCACATATGAATATGAACTCAACCAGGAAAGCTTCAAACCTTAGCAACTCTTGAATCAATCGCTCATCTTTGGACGAGACCAAATAACTTCTCTACTCGATCTCTTACATTATCCATTGAATCTTCATCTTCTATTATCTGCTTAACACAATACATGTCTTCTCTATCCATTATCTGACAACAACCGATGGGATCAAATAGAATAGGATCAGAACCTTAGGAAATGCAAACACACTTCAGAAAATATTCGTATGAGATGGATTCCTTTGTAAAGCTACTAGCACTTACAAAATTAATTTTGATGGGGCCTTTATTATCAAGGTAAGCTGCAGTGGTAGTAATACTTAGTAAAGAATAGTGACGGGCAACCTTTACTAACCTCTCATTTTTTTTTTTTTTGATAAAGGAAGGATTTTATTAATTCACTGTCATTACATGTAGGAGATATAATAAAGAGTGAATTCACTTCTGATTTCTTCCTAAACACATAGCCAAAGATACAATACCAGTGAATTCACTTTACTAACCTCTCATGGATATGGATTTTCACTGCAAGGATGCGAAAGAAGTGGAGAGTATGTTTGATGTCTTGTCTTGATGGCATCCAATTTTCATCTCGGTGGCTTGAGGCCCATTTCATCCTTAAATAGCACCGCCATTGTGGAAAAACTCAAGTTGCAAAGCCAAGATCGCTCCATGGTGAGGCCATTGGTCCGGGAAGCTATTCATGTAGGTCATCGGCTAGAGGCCTCTAGCTTTAGGATTAGTGGGGAGCAAAATAAAGTTGCACACGAGTTTGCGCATTTAGCTTTTTTGTTTAAGAGATAATCGAGTTTTGTTTGTTTCCTAAGTGTGCTCATTTGTAAGGACATTAGAGCATCTCCAAGAGTTTCCAAAACCCACTTTTAACCTTGATTTTTTGACAAGATTCAAAGAAATTGCTCTCCACCAACTCTCTCTTGTCTCAACTCGAATGTTTTGCACTTTGGGAAATAGATCGAATTGCACATAAATATACGTGCATATATCGATCAACAATATCTGGAGATGGAAGGACGTGTGGAAGAGAGTTCCAAATGTGAATGTATAAGAGAAAAAGAATAAAAATGGTTCGGATGATATGGAAATATTCTGAGATTCATATTGCAAAATTCCATTATATCTTGTAAGGGCGAGACTTTGGAAAAGATTAGTAATACCCACACATATGCAACTACTAGAGATGCTCTTACTTCACTGTTAATAAAGCTCTTTTTTTTTGCAGAAAAAAAACAAAATTTCCTTTTTTTCTCTGTTTGTATTTATACTTAATATAATATCAACAAATCTGCAAGAATCGACTGACTAGAAAACGTTAGAACCGACTAACCGTGCCGTAGTCGTATCCCAAACATGGAAACTAGAGGGATGCCTAATAATGTTGGTGAAACAACGAATCGATTTCGAAGAAGCACAGCTAGCTGAGGGGGACACCGAGTCGGACATGCATATGGCGCCGATCGCCATGCGCAACTACCCTCGCGCCTCACACCCCGTCTCGATCCGTATATATAGGTTGCACACGCAGGGCCAGGGTCCGCGGCATGAAAACTTTCTGAACCGCACCCATCTCCATCCTTCTTCGCAATTGCCAGAAACGCACCTGTGCTTGGCTGATCGTGATCGATCGATGTCCATGGCGGCGGCCCGCTGGGACAGCAGCAGCATGCAGACCGGCACCCACACCCATGTGCTGGTGGCGCGCCCTCCGCGCTCGCCGGCCCGGCGCACGGTGCCGCGGTGGGAGAAGGACTTCTGCGAGTCGCAGGGCGTGCCGTGGAAGAAGGTGATGGACCCGGACGTGGGGCTGAACGCCGACGCCAGTGGCAGCATCGCGAAATGGGACGATTCGGGCGCCATCGAGGCGCTGCTCGCCGCCAGAAGGCGGTACTGGACGGAGACGAACGGCGGGATCAGGTGCCGTGCGGTTGCTCCGCCGCCAGGCCCGGCTTGTACTGCGACGTGATCATCGACGACGACGGCGGCCCGGTGGACGCCGAGCTGGACGCGGAGTACGAGGAGGCGCTCCGCGCCATGGAGCTCGCGTGGGAGCAGAACGAGAACGTCAGGGTCCTGACTGCATCCGAGCTGCCTGACGACTTCGTGCCGGTAGCCACCGGCTGGGGCGACGACGTATGAACTCTAAAAGAGAAAGATTGTCAAGTCCATGCATCTCATCGGATCCCTCTCGACAAAATTGACTGATAGAACTCATCAGAAGCCGAGAAGCGGGTAGTATACATCACTACATCTCATGAATTATTCTGCAGTTGTGTGTGTGTATGTATTCACTAGTTCTAGTCGATTTAACTCAGAACTGTGTTTTTACCAAAATCCTATGTTTGCATGTACGTACGAGTACGAGTACACGAAGGTGCTATGACGAAGGAGAGGACTCTCCCCTATTGATTTCCCGTGATGCTTCCTGATTTTGCACACTCCCATATATCGAGTTCCCGTGATTTTTTTTCTTTTTCGATACGAGAGGCATCCCCATTTTCATTATCGCTAACGGAAATACAATATTCGGAGCTTTACAGAGAAGGACAACAAAAGACCAGTTCAGGTTTTTGAAATTGAGACAAAACCCCACAGCGTGCTAGCTACAATAGCCACAGACTCAACTCGACCTTCAGCAGAGAATAACAGAAAGAACTTTCTGACAAGAAACACAGTACATATCCACAATCTCCCGCGCAAAAAACACACATCCTTTTTTGTGCTTTGTATGCTCCATCCGCTTCGCTTCATCAGTCCTGGTCTTGATCAGCATCCATTAGTCGGAGTTGTGCTGTCATCTTCTTCTTCGCCACCAGCTTCGTCGCTATGGTCAGCATAGCATTCATGCTCTCCAAGATTGTCTCCTTAGCATCTTCAAGGAATAAGCCTGCCCAATAACCCATTAGCGAGCAAGCAAAGCAGATAATAGATGTAGGATTTGTTATGACTTTTCCTTCAAAACAAACAGAATTACGCGTTTCCACAAAGCCCAGCATATAGCTGCAATGCCCAGGGTATGAAACTTTTTTCCCCAGAGGGAGCCATTGTTCACACCATGTCCAACATTGAGTCAAATTTCTGGGAATGTTATTTGCACCAATGGTTTTAGCCACAATTGCCCAAACGGCTCTTGCTGTGTTACATTCAAAAAATAGATGAGTAATGCTTTCATTATGTTCAAAAAACAGCAAGATGGGGAACCAATCCATCTCCTTCGGATCAGATTGTCCCTGATCAGCACATCATTGTTTATTAACAACCATAAGAAGATTTTGATCTTAGCTGGTATCTTTCCTTTCCATATTTTACTATAGAAAGGGCCATCATCACTTTTGGTTAATGCCTTATACATTGACTTGACAGAGAATTTACCATTCTCATTAAGTCTCCATAGCACACTGTCCTTCCCATTATCCAACTGCAGACTAGTTACCCTTTCACTAATGAGGTCCCATGACTTCTTCAAGTCATCCATCAGCCATCTAGTGAAGGTTATATTCTGCATGTCTAGCTTAGCACTTTTAACTGTGATATCAGGATTTTCGATTTTCACAGATTTTAAACAGTTTAGGCATCAAGCCATCAACTCACATAGAGGTGTGTCAAACATCCAGGAGTCTTTCCAGAGAACAGTATCTTCACCATTATGAATTATTTTCTTTCTACCTTGTAGATATAAATTTTTGATTTTCAGCAGATCATACCACAGGGCAGAGTCAGTTTATTTGTGAGTCACATTACATATATCTTTGCCATTCAAATATTTATGCTTGACTATGGTTTGCCATAATCCATTTTTAGTCTGAAGCTTCCAACACCATTTACTTAGGAGACTTACATTACATATACCGAGTTCCCGTGATGGTTCCTAATTTTGCACAACCTAGCAGGGAGGACTATCTAACCGTGTTTTGCACCATCTAGCAATATAATCATCCTATCTTTGAATCGTGCCTGGGATTGGAATAGAGAACAAAGTTGCAATGCTTGGGATAGGAATAGGGAACAAAGTTGCAATGATGGAAAAAGACAACTAGAACGTGTGGTCTTAGTAAATAGATAAATTACCAAGATAAACTCAGTTTTTGAAAGACTAGCGGTGAATCCTAACCTCATATTAATTACTACTACATTGTGCTAGTTTCCAATCCATGGCGCCCATGCATATATTATCGATTATAGTCGCGAAGCTTGATTAAATTAAAGGGGTGCAACTTCCTTTGGGTATATAAACTTATAAAGATAAACTCCGACCATAGGCGACGACTTTATCACTAAACCGAGGGGGGAGGAGGGGGGGCATATGCACTCACAGTACATATGTAGTTTCGTTGCTGATTGGTTATATGTCTCGTGAATGGCATCTTTATACTCTACCTTCAAGCCAAGGGAAAGATGCACACAAGGGAGCGTTGGATCAGATTCTCCACTCACGCACAACAAATCAGACATTGAAATGGCACACTTATTGTTGACAAGTTTGCAGAGACCTGGTCTAGAGATGAACTCTCGTTGAGCTCCTGCTGAGCCCCTGCCCGTCTGCCCCCTGGTGCTAGCCAGCCACTGTCACCCACTGCTATGTTGCCTAGATTTGAGAGGGTTGTTTCCTCGCCTAGGTTAGTGTCGTGGGCTTTTGCGGCCCTGGTCTCTGTTGCCTCCGTCTCTGGTGGCCACCATTGATGCTCCCTGCCCTTTGTCTGCACCTTGGCTTGCTCCTGTCAGTGATACGCTTGCTTGCTAGCCACTGAAGCTAATGTCTCTCATGCTTGTTGGCTGCTATAGCTTGTACCAGCCTTCATGCTTGGTGTCTCTATGAGGTTTTGGCTAACTCCAGCTGCTCTTTGGTCCGCTCCTGTTGGTCCTTGCTCTCTTGGCTGTCAAGGTTGTTTTTTGGTGTTTGAGGCTAGCCATGGCTCTCCCAGGCCTTGATTTTGCTCATGGAGGATGTTTGGAGCCTCCTCGGGCTTCTGATCTCTTGCTTTAAGCTATCCAATGCCTCCTTTTCCTTGTTGCTTCTTTTGAGTGATGCAAGTTTCGCCTCTCCTCGGATTTTGTAGGTTTCCTGCTCCAAGAGACCATCGGTGGCTTGATTCCACATTTTCATGCCACCTAGCTCAGCCCAAGTGTGTTTGAGTTCTTCATGAGCTCTAAAGATATGGGTATGTTTATTCGTCGATTGGTGTTTTTTAGTGTTGTTCTTGGAAGGTTTTCTTCCACCTCTAGTGTGGAGGTGGCCCGAATTGGCAAAAATGTGTAATGAGTTTTCTGCTTTCATTGAGGAAGATGAGATCTTGTGGTCCACAGTTAACAAGAATTAATGTGCGGACTCTGCATTTTACCCGATCTCTATCCTTTGCAGATGTTGTTAAGAAACCACCACTTTATGAGGCCAATGTCATTCCAATTGGACGTGGCCTCTATCGCTCTGATAAGAATTCCATTTTTTATTGGATTGTTTATCCTAGAGTCTCTGCCTTTGATCAGTTGCTTGACATTCTACCTGTTCAATCTCTCTTTGTGCCAAGTTCATGAGCCATTCAATGCTACGGCTGCACAACTTTTTTTCGAGGATATTAGGGGGGTCAATCGAGCCCCACCTACTTTTCATTCCACAGACAAAGTGCGGCGAGGTGCCAAAATAAAGGAAGATTACATAGGGAAGGAGTTTCTCCATTCTCTTGCCAGTTCTTCTTTCCTAGAGGGAACGCGGCAACTCCAGTAGCGAACCGCTCCCTTGTAGAGGTCTTGTAGGAGACGAATATCTAGGGTGTCACCTTGGAAGACCACCCGTTCCTGTGCTTCCATATTGCCTAGAACAACAACAATAGAGGGTGGAGCACACGTTTCGCAACAAATTGTGGTGGACTTGAGTTCCAAAGCTTGGTTAGTTTGGCCACTCCAGCAGGTCCCAGCCGATATGTTCCTAGAAGGTCTGGATGAAGGTGTACTCGGACATGATGTGGTCAGCAGTCTCATCGGCTTGGCCGCAGATCGCACAGCGGGCATCGTCGATGATGTTCTTCCTGGCCAGGGCTGAACGGCTATGAATCTTGCCCTAAGTTAGGAGCCAACCAAAGACATCATTAACTTTCTTATATCAAAACCTTGAGCTGTAAAGACATCAAAACCACCTCTCTTCTTTATATTTTTGCTGCACAGAAAGCAGAAAAAACAGTATGCACGACCACTCTTCACAGAATACAGTGCCCGTGACAGAATACTCTAACCAAGATGGAAATTGGCTGAACTAAATATGATTGAAACGCGACGATTTCCACGGGGTCCAAAAGGCTTGTATTTCTTCAATAATGGTTGCATGGGACCTAACTGCAGGTATGCTCGTCGCAGTTGATCTCTCTGATCCAAGGGAATTGGGATCGAACTAACCTGTAGCAACTTGCAAGCCAGCAAGGAGTAAGCTGCAGTGCCGAATGCTCCATCCAAGGGAGCGGAATCCTGGTCGCCCGTGCGCCCGTCGTCGCCGGTCGCCCGTCGAGCACGGAGTGGAGTGCAAGCCGGAGTACGCCGTGCGAGACGCGAGCGGAGTACGCCGTGCGGCACGCGGAGTCGCGGCTTCGTCCCTCCCGTGCCCCTGCCTGGCTGCCTACCATGTGAACGTGATGAGTACATAATCAAAATGGGCTGCTAGCTATTGGGCCTTAGGAAATTGTTGCCAGGCAAGGGGGGCAGGAGCCCAGCTTCGCCTCCAAAGAGCTCTGCCCGTGTTGATGGCATCCAATTTTCATCTCGGCGGCCTGAGACCCATTTCATCCTTAAATAGCACCGCCATTGTGGAAAAACTCAAGTTGCAAAGCCAAGATCGCTCCATGGTGAGGCCATCGGTCCGGGAAGCATTCATGTAGGTCGGCGTCTTCATCGGCTAGGGGCCTCTATCTATAGGATTAGTGGGGAGCAAAATAAAGTTGTACACAAGTTTTCGCATTTAGCTTTTTGTTTAAGAGAGCATCGAGTTTACCTTTCTTGTGCTCATTTGTAAGGACATCAGAGCATCTCCAAGAGTTTCCAAAACCCACTTCTAACCCTTATTTTTTGACAAGATTCAAAGAAATTAGTCTCCAACAACTCTCTCAACTCCAATGTTTCACACTTTGGAAAATAGATCAAGTTGCACAGAAATATACGTGCATATATCGATCAACAATATCTGGAGATGGAAGGACGTGGGGAAGAGAGTTCCAAATGTAAATGTATAAAGAATAAAAATGGTTCGGATGATCTGAAAATAGTTGAGATTCATATTGCAAAATTCTTATATATGTCTTTAAGAGCAAGATTTTGGAAAAGATTAGTAATACCCAATACATGCTCTTACTTCACTGTTAATAAAGCACCCTTTTTGCAGAAAAAAACATAATTTCCTTTTCTTGTATTTACTTAATAATATCTACAAATTTGCTAGAATCGACTGACCTAAAAAAAATGTTAGAACCGACTAACCGAGCCGTAGTTGTATCCCAAACATGGAAACTAGATGGACGCCCTAATAATGTCGGTGTAACAACGAATCGATTTCGAAGAAGCACAGCTAGCTGAGGGGGACACCGAGTCGGACACGCACGGCGCCAATCGCCATGCAACTACCCTCGCGCCTCGCCCCGTCTCGATCCGTATACATAGGTTGCACACGCAGGGCCAGGGTCCGCGGCAAGAAAACTTCCTGAACCGCACCATCTCCATCCTTCTTCACAATTGCCAGAAACGCGCCAGTGCTTGGCTGATCGTGATCGATCGATGTCCATGGCGGCGGCCCGCTGGGACAGCAGCAGCATGCAGACCCGCACCCACAACCATGTGCTGGTGGCGCGCCCTCCGCGCTCGCCGGCCCGGCGCACGGTGCCGCGGTGGGAGAAGGACTTCTGCGAGTCGCAGGGCGTGCCGTGGAAGAAGGTGATGGACCCGGACGTGGGGCTGAACGCCGACGCCAGTGGCAGCATCGCGAAATGGGACGATTCGGGCGCCATCGAGGCGCTGCTCGCCGCCAGAAGGCGGTACTGGACGGAGACGAACGGCGGGATCAGGTGCCGTGCGGTTGCTCCGCCGCCAGGCCCCGGCTTGTACTGCGACGTGATCATCGACGACGACGGCGGCCCGGTGGACGCCGAGCTGGACGCGGAGTACGAGGAGGCGCTCCGCGCCATGGAGCTCGCGTGGGAGCAGAACGAGAACGTCAGGGTCCTGACTGCGTGCGAGCTGCCGGACGACTTCGTGCCGGTCGCCACCGGCTGGGACGACGACGTATAAACTCTAAAGAATGTCCGGTCCATAGCATCTCATCGGATATTTCTCAACAAAACCGGCCGATAGAACTCATCAGAAGCGGGTCGTACGTCTCGTGGATTATTCTGCAGTTCTGTATGTATACACTAGTTCTAGCCGATTCAACTACATTCATCCTATGTTTGTATGCATGCACGAGTACGAAGGTGATGACGAAGGAGATGACTCTCCCATCGAGTTCACGTGAGGACGTGATGCTTGCTAATTTTGCGCACTCTCTATCTGGTTCATGTGATGCTTGTGCTAAGTTTGCACACCCTAAGCAGGGAGGACGACTATCTAACTGTTTTGCACCACCGAGCAATATAACCATCTCATCCGACTAGGTGGACAGGAGTCATTGTCAACTAGTTTTTTTTTAGAATAAAAGCATACGCCCCGCTTTTTATAGAAAGCCAAAGTAACCATGTCTGCTGGGATACCAGCTTTACAGATTAAGTAAAACACGGCCAGTGGCGGATGCAGGATGAGAGACAAGGAGGGACTAAAACAAAGGAGATGTTGATTTGCATGAAGATTTAATAGTGATTTTTGGTTTTAGCTACAGTAATTTTAGTGGTAATTAGGTGCTTTAGGGGTGCTGTAGCCCACCCAGCCCCCTGTAGATCTGCCACTGAACACGGCACAGCCGCGACTCTCTGTTGACGGTCGTTAACTCATAAAATTAACCGTCAACTTAGCATACAAATGGACCTATTTATAAATACTTGATAGATATAGGGTTACCCTTGTGAGAATTCCACGAGTTTTGGTGAATATCTATTTTGCGGGGTGACAAGTGAAAACTACCCAAGATGGCCCACATGTCGGGTTTACATAGAGAGAAAGACCGAACGGGTGAAAAAGTATAATCTAGAAGAGTCCGAAGGCGACGACACCTGAAACACGGGGCCCACCCGGCATTGGCCGAGTCGGCCGCCCAGGGGAGTCGGCCGACTCCCGGCTCCACCAATCGGGTGGAGTCTCGCGGATCCCGCCTCCACCGACTTTGAAGATGAATAATTATCGTCCATTTAGGTCGGTTTGATCCGAGGGCTGTGGTTAATCCTAGGGGGCTATATAAGCAGAGCTCCTGGCCCCTGGGTGAAACCCTAATTCATTCTCCAGTTCATTCAAGACTTCAATCCAGAGAGAGAGAGAGAGAGAGAGAGTTAGATAGAGAAGGGTCCCTCGAATGGATCTATCTCTATAGGGTATTAGTATCAAGAGAGATTGAGAGAGTATAGAGTGGAGGTAGATTTGGAGGAAGCCGGCTGTCGGTGTCTCCTCTCCAGTGTATCTGCGGGATCAAGTCTCCTAACCCGAGGCTTGGTTTCGGGATCATTCGGCAATTCAACTTCTAATACTAGTAAGTTCGTTGTTATTATTGTTCTTTGGTTTACAAGTTTACTTTATTCGCTTCGCGTTGGGAATAGAGTAATCGTTCTTTAGCATAAGCGTGGTGCTTAGGCTAGGTTCACTTGTAGATGCTCCCTATTCGGCCGGAACCGTGGTAGTAGTGAGGGAAGTGACAATCCCTTTATTATCTTTGTAATCCACTTCCCGTTGGTAGGTAAGGTAGGTCCTTTGTGCCGGTTTAGCATCCTCTGCGGTGTCTTTTCCTCGGGTACCCCCTTAGAACAATAGTCTCAAAGCTTGCCATAGGTTAGAAGAAGGCGACGAAGGAGTTCTCTCTATATCGCTTAATTCTCACTTGACTAGCAGCCCGGGGTAGAAGTAAAGATCGGGTTAGTCTATTGCACGTTTTCTCTTAGCGGATAAAAACAAATACGATATTCGGGACTTATCTCCGGGTGAAGTGCTCACCGATATCCGTGCGCTTGCGGATTATTTCTCTTTGATTCTTTCGTGTGCGTATCTAGTGTCAACAAGCATTTGCGCGCCGTTGCCCGGGGAAAAGACAGTCGCTTAGATAACCTAAATCTTGCTCTACCTTGTACCTATACTTTTATCTTTTTCTTTCACTTTACTTTTTCGTACACTTTATCTTTTTCTATCCTTATGGATAATTCAAATTCCATTCCTATCTTTCAATTTTCTGCACCCATGGAGACCAGCCTAGTACCTCATGAGTCATCACAACCTATCCAAACACCTAGCTATAGGTGAGTCCGCGGTTGATTGCATTAGTCCAAAGCCTATCCTTTTCGGGAGAAGGAGACGAAAACCCTTACCTTCACATTAGAGACTTTGAGCAAACATGTGACTGTCTTCGCATAGAGGGCATGTCCGACAAAACCCTCCGTTGGAAGCTATTTCCTTTCTCATTAAAGGGAAAAGCTAGACAATGGTATGATAAAGTTTGTAGGTAAGCAACAAGGAGATTGGGGATCCTTACGCTCCAACTTTTGTCTAGATTTCTATCCCATCTCCCAAATCGTCGACCTTAGAGTCAAGGTTCGACTATTAAGCAAGAACCGAAGAATCTTTGGCCTCATCCTGGAATCGTTTTACTACACTTTTAGCATCAGGCCCGGACCTTAGTCTACCGAGATCCCATTCTTTTACAACATTTTTATAAAGGTCGAGTAGAGACGGTAGAAAATTGCTCAACACAACTTCGGGAGGATCATTCTTGCATATCTCTGTGAGAAAGCAAGATCAATCCTAGACCAAATCCTATCCAGTGAATTAGACTACCTCCTAGAAGTAGAACCTCAAGTAGCTGAAGCCAACCCTTTGCCAGATGCACCATCAACTTCAGCTAACCCATGTCTTGAGCAAGAAAAGGAAGACATTCTACTTCCTGATTTTATGCTAGATATTGAACCTGATCTGTTTTCCGATTTTGGAAACATCTTCAACTATCACAAAGTGAAGAAGCCACAAGGCAAATATCACCCAATAAAGCCATGCAATATTGATGAGGATATTTCAACAGGAAAGACCTCAGGAGAGTTAGTGTCTGTCATGAGCAATGAGTGGTTAGAAGAGTCGAGCTTTCCTCTGAAATAATTCATTTGAATTCATCTTCTCTTCCCATTCATTGCATGATTAACAATGATCGCATAGACGCTCTCTACAATCCAGTTGTGGGTATAAATATCATGTCTACTACACTAGCAAAATATTTGCAAAGAAACATGACATTGACCCCAACAGTGAAGTTCATAAGAAATCTTTTGAGACAAATTCTTCCTTGTTTAGGAATCCTACATGTCCTACCACTCCGGGTAGAAGAAACCCATGTCCACTTAAGCTTTTATGTCTTTGACATAGGGGATTTCCCACTGTTGATAGGACAACCATTTAGAAGACTCCTTTATGAAGGACAAAGCTGGGAAGCTAAACATTTGTTTAGGCAAGAAACTCCAGTTTGCAATGTCCATTTCACACTCTTTAAATGCAGGACCGAGCCCCATCCACATTATGATCCGTTGGAAGAATTTAGAGCAGCTTCTCTAGAATTCCTAGTGAAGCCGGAGAATTAGAAGATGAAGCTAGATTCTTCATAGAAGAAGAAGCTGACCCTTCTGAGAATGAACCCTTAGATGATGAGCTTACCTTACCACCTAGGCCTCCTATTGAGTTCAAACCTTTACCATCCGGTCTTAGATATGCCTTTCTAGGAAATGATCCAGACTCTCCTGTCATCATAAGTGATACTCTCACTCAGGAGCAGACTTTTCGCTTAATGGCTGTCCTAGAAAAACATAAAAAAGCTTTTGGCTACTCACTCCAGGACCTCAAAGGAATTAGTCCTGCCCTTTGTACCCATCGCATTCCCACAGATCCCGATATTCCACCATCTAGAGAACCCCAACGTAGACTCAATAATGCGATGAGGGAAGTTGTTAAGAAAGAAGTTTTAAAAGCGATACACACCGGGATTATTTATCCCGTGCCACACATAGTGAGTGGGTCAGCCCTGTCCAAGTTGTGCCTAAAAAGGGAGGCATGATTTGTTGTCCAAAATGAGAAGAATGAGTTAATCCCTCAAAGAACCGTCACAGGATGGCGAATGTGCATAGATTATAGAAAGCTTAACAAGGCAACAAGAAAAGATCACTTTCCTTTGCCTTTCATTGATGAGATGCTAGAGCGATTAGCCAACCATTCTTACTTTTGCTTCCTTGATGGATATTCTGGATATCATCAAATCCCTATCCATCCTAATGATCAAAACAAAACGACCTTTACATGCCCTTATGGAACCTTTGCTTACCGTAGGATGTCTTTTGGGTTATGTAATGCACTGACTTCTTTTCAAAGATGTATGATGTCTATATTTTCGATATGATTGAAAAGATTATGGAAGTTTTCATGGATGATTTTTGTTTATGGAAAAACTTTTGATGAGTGTCTTGAAAACATAGATCGAGTTTTGCAAAGATGTGAGGAAAAACACTTAGTCCTTAATTGAGAAAAGTGTCATTTCATGGTTAGAGAAGGAATAGTGCTAGGACACTTAGTGTCGAAAGAGGCATTGAGGTAGATAGAGCCAAAATAGAAGTGATTGAGCAACTACCTCCTCCTATCAATGTGAAGGGGATTAGAAGTTTCCTTGGTCATCTTTGGTTTTTATCGTAGATTTATAAAAGATTTCTCTTACATCGCTAGACCTCTTACCCGCTTATTGGCTAAGGATGTTCCTTTTGACTTTGATGATGCCTGCTTACAATCATTTGAGATCCTTAAGAAAGCGCTTATTTCTGCTCCAATCATTCAACCCCCTGATTGGACTTTACCTTTTGAAATTATGTGTGATGCAAGTGACTACGCTGTAGGAGCAGTGTTAGGACAGACTAAGGATAAGAAGCATCATGCAATAGCTTACGCTAGCAAAACTTTGACTGGACCTCAGCTTAATTATGCTACCACTGAAAAAGAGCTCCTAGCTGTTGTCTTTGCTATTGATAAGTTTAGATCCTACTTAGTGGGTGCCAAAGTGATTGTTTACACCGATCATGCTTTGCTTTAAAATATTTGCTCACTAAGAAAGATGCTAAACCTCGATTGATAAGATGGATTTTATTACTCCAAGAATTTGACTTAGAAATAAAAGATAAAAAGGGAGTAGAAAACTCGTTGCCGATCACTTGTCTAGAATGCAGTTTGAGAAACCACGGGAACTACCCATCGACGACGCACTCCGGGATGACATGCTCTACGGAATCAACGAGATCGACCCCGGTATGCAGATATTGTTAATTTTATGGTTACGGGTTACGTACCACCAGGAGGCAACAAAAGGAAACTTATCCGGGAGAGTCGTACTCACATATGGGATGAGCCCTACCTCTTCCGAGTGTGCTCGATGGCCTCGCTCGAAGATGTGTGCCAAGCTGAAGAAGGAATCAAAATCATTGAAAGATGCCACTCATCACCGTATGGAGGTCATTATGGGGTATTCCGTACACATGCGAAGATTTGACAATGTGGATTCTTTTGGCCAACAATGTATGAAGACACAAAAGACTTCATCCGGAGATGCGGTCCTTGTCAAAGGCATGGCAACATTAATTCAAGGGATGCCATGCCACTCATCAACAATCTTCGATCGAGCTTTTTGATGTCTCGGGGAATTGACTTTATGGGACCATTTCCACCGTCGAAGAAATGTGAATACATCCTAGTAGCGGTGGACTATGTATCCAAATGGGTCAAAGCGCGCCATGCAAAAAGCGAGATAGTTCAAGCTCCAAGAAGATGTTCGAAGAAATAATATTTCCAAGATTCGGTGTCCCAAGGATAGTCATAAGTGATAGAGGATCACATTTCATCGACAAGCGCTTTGAGCAATACTTACTGAAGCATGGAGTACGTCATAGCGTCGCTACTCCGTATCACCCTCAGACAAGTGGCCAAGCAGAGACATCAAATAAGCAGATCAAGAATATTCTTCAGAAGACAGTGAATGAAATGGGAACTACATGGAAGGACAAGCTTCCCGATGCACTATGGGCATATCGAATGCCTACAAGACACCTATCGGGATGTCACCATATCAACTAGTCTATGGAAAGACTGCCACTTACCGGTAGAGCTAGAATTCAAAGCTCACTTTGGGCCATCAAGAAGTGGAATATGGATCTAGAAGCGCGGGAGAGAAGAGGAGGATGCAAATCTACGAATTAGAAGAATGGAGAGAGAAAGCCTATCACAACGCCAAGATATACAAAGAAAGAGTGAAAAGATGGCACGACAAGAGAATCAAGATCAAGGAGTTCACACCCGGAGACAAGGTATTACTTTTTAATTCCAGGGTCAAACTCTTCGGGCAAGGAAAGCTTCGAAGCAAATGGGAAGGACCGTTCGAAGTAGTAAGCTCATCATCGCATGGAGCCGTTACGCTTCGCAACAACGAAGGTACGATATTCAAGGTAAATGGTCAACGCCTTAAAATATTTTTAGAGCCCATTGAGGAAATAGGTGAAATAGATGAATTAAACTTCTTTCTCAATTAGGTAGTTGGGCCCGACCTTTTTACTTTTTGTTTTTCGGGGTCCGGGGTATTTTTCCGAATGACAAAAATACGCTAATTAGGTTGCGAAAAACCTGGCGGGGAGTCCACCTCGCGAGTCGGCCGCCCCAAAGGGGGAGTCGGCCGACCCATGGACTCCCCCATTCGCCGCCAGCTTTTGCACTCGTGATCCTTCCATACTCTTCCTTCAGGAATTTTTGCCGATTAGGGTTTTTGAGATCACGTTGACGCGTTATTCCTTTGGAGATTCCCTTTAGATGCCCTTTAGATGCCTCTCCATCCCCCCAATATAAAGAAGCCCAGCCTCAGGCCAACCTCATTCCATCTAAAGCCTCCTCCTCCTAGCATCAAGCTTGCTACACAGCAATGGTGAAGCCAGAGCCAGAAAACTTAGATAGGAGATTGATCCGCTTCGGGATTGATCTCAACACCATCCCAAAGGAGGAGCCTAAGTCCAAGGCCATCGTTCTTGCTGAGCCAAAACCCCTAGCATCTATCCCTCCAAAACCTCAAGCTTACAGCCATAGCTACTTTGCCCAACCATTCATCGCTGCACCCAAGCCTTTGCTCCTAGATGGACCTCCACCAAAGGGTCCTATTGTGAAGCTCCCAGAAGGCACCAGGATCCTCCCTCCTAAGCACAATGAGATGCTTATGGGAGTGAAGACCAACAAGCAAGGGGAGATCGTCTGTGCTAAGTATAGCACTGGAGAGCGCTCGTATTTTGAGGGAGTCCGTGCTCACCCGAGCAAAGTGAAGTTCGTCCCTCCGAAGGAAGCCCCGAAAGCAGCTCTCGCCGCCTCAGAAGCTCCAAGGAAGCGTCGCAAGACCGTTGCAGACTTAGAGACGAGCTAGAAACTCGTAGCGACATTATTGCATCTCTGCAAAACTCCCAACGTGTCCAGAGCAGTAGTATTGTCACTCTTATAGATAGACTTCGTGCGCTAGAAAAGAGGACGGATAAGTTAGAGAAGAAGTTAGACGCTCTAGAGAAGCGAATTGATTAGATGAGATTTATCTTAGCATCAGAAAGGCCTAGTGTGCTTAGATTAAAAGTTTTAGTTTGCAAGAGTGCTTAGTTAAAGCTTAGTTCGATTTTAGTTCCTTTCAATACTTGTAATCCAGGCCTTAATGAAGATGAAATAAAGTTCTAGTTATATTTATCATTGCATATGTGTTGCCTCTTTTGTCTCCACCTTGTTGTGAATGAAGATAACAGGAATCTAGTGTGGGGGAGGCAACCGACGACGAAACTAACGGATATCAGCGAACCAGCAAAAATATTTGAGAACATACGACGTAAAGATCACGCACGACGAAGTGGACCCCGAGGGGCCACCTGCCAGAGTCGGCCGCCCCATATATAGAGTCGGCCGCCCCGGGGTGGGCCCATTTGGCTCCGGCTTTCGTCCACGGTCGGGTTTGCTTCCCTACGTTCCAAATTTTATACCGATCACGTTTTTCGATTCGTTTGGGGAACACTTTGAATTAAATCACTTGCTATATATATTGAGAAGGTAGATTATTTTAATCATGACCCCAAGATAGACTCACACCATGATAATTCCTGGCAATCCCTGTTGCTGTTGGGAACGTTAATTTATAGGGACCCCATTTTACTTAAGTTGTTGAGGACAGTGATATAGCATGGACCATGAGAACCTGAATTCTTGATGTCTAGTTGCTTGGAGAATTTCTTTTCGAAAAATCTTAAAATGTTAGCTATACTTCTCCTCTGTGGTTATAAATGCCTATAGAGCCTCGTCGACAAAAAATTCTAAAAGACCAGCACATAAGTTTTTTTTATTTGTGTTGAGAATAGCCTTAGCGGTGTTAGAGCCTTAGAGAAGGGTCTCTTACTCATATGATCAAGTGCACTTACACCCACATATATATTTGCTCCTACACTTTGAGAGTACGCAAAAACATACTTTTCGCCATTCATCCATCTCCTACACCTTTGGGAGAGGATACATACACTTTCTAGGATTTCTATATGCTCCAAGGATTATTATCATCATCCAGTTGTTGAAAGAAGATTATCATTATCATCGTCATCATCATGTTCATGGAAGTTATTGTATCTAAGATTGAGACATGGGCTATGCAAAAATAATAGTAAAAAAAAAAAGAGAAGAGAAGAAAGAGAAAAGAGATAGCCCATGAGCTCCAAAGTATTCTGATCCCAAGAAGGAAGTTCAAAGAAGCTCAAAGAGTTATTCAGAAGAAGATCAATTCATCATTCAAGAAAAGATCAACAAAGCAATGTTCAAGAGAAGAGTGTGCAAGAGAGGGAAGGAGCATCATTATCATAAATTTAGCCACCAAATATTCCACACACTTGCACACACTTGATCTAGAGTAAGGTCCCCCTCTCCTTGGTTCCCGTTTTTGACTAATCAATATACGCAGGTAAAAATGCTATTCCTTGAAATACCTTAAACTCCATATAAGCCTTAGTAGAATAGGAGGCATACCCTTCTACATGCCTCAAGTGAGTTCCATAAATACTACATACATTGAGAGATTTGAGTGCTCTATACATAATGGTGAGTTCCACAAATACCACATATAAAGAGTGATTCGAGTGTGCTACATGATGGAGAAGGGTAAGCTAAGTTTTCTTTGCAATAATATTATAAAAACTCCAAGTGACAGGATTGATAGAAGAAGGATCTCTACTTCGCGCTGTTCCATCTTTCAACTCCCCAAAGTTCAATGGTAGACACTTTGAATCCCGCGAGGTATGATCGGGGATAATCTAATGTTGATGTCTTGGTTTCAGGCTATGCTTAAAATAATCCATCCTTTTTCTCGAGGACGAGTAAAAGACAAGTGTGGGAGAGTTTGTTGACGGTCGTTAACTCATAAAATTAACCGTCAACTTAGCATACAAATGGACCTATTTATAAATACTTGATAGATATAGGGTTACCACTGACAGAATTCCACGAGTTTTGGTGAATATCTATTTCTGCAGGGTGACAGCTGAAAACTACCCAAGATGGCCCACATGTCGGGTTTACATAGAGAGAAAGACCGAACGGGTGAAAAAGTATAATCTAGAAGAGTCCGAGAAGGCGACACTGAAACACAGGGCCCACTGGCATTGGCGAGTCGGCCGCCCAAGGGGAGTTGGCCGACTCCCGGCTCCACCAATCGGGTGGAGTCTCGCGGATCCGCCTCCACCGACTTTGAAGATGAATAATTATCGTCCATTTAGGTCGGTTTGATCCGAGGGCTGTGGTTAATCCTAGGGGGCTATATAAGTAGAGCCCCTGGCCCCTGGGTGAAACCCTAATTCATTCTCCAGTTCATTCAAGACTTCAATCCAGAGAGAGAGAGTTAGATAGAGAAGGGTCCCTCGAATGGATCTATCTCTATAGGGTATTAGTATCAAGAGAGATTGAGAGAGTATAGAGTGGAGGTAGATTTGGAGGAAGCCCGGCCTGTCGGTGTCTCCTCTCCAGTGTACCTGCGGGATCAAGTCTCCTAACCCGAGGCTTGGTTTCAGGATCATTCGGCAATTCAACTTCTAATACTAGTAAGTTCGTTGTTATTATTGTTCTTTGGTTTACAAGTTTACTTTATTTCGCTTCGCGTTGGGAATAGAGTAATCGTTCTTTAGCATAAGCGTGGTGCTTAGGCTAGGTTCACTTGTAGATGCTCCCTATTCGCCGGAACCGTGGTAGTAGTGAGGGAAGTGACAATCCCTTTATTACCTTTGTAATCCACTTCCCGTTGGTAGGTAAGGTAGGTCCTTTGTGCCCGGTTTAGCATCCTCTGCGGTGTCTTTTCCTCAGGTACCCCCTTAGAACAATAGTCTCAAAGCTTGCCATAGGTTAGAAGAAGGCGACGAAGGAGTTCTCTCTATATCGCTTAATTCTCACTTGACTAGCAGCCCAGGGGTAGAAGTAAAGATCGGGTTAGTCTATTGCACGTTTTCTCTTAGCGGATAAAAACAAATACGATACTCAGGACTTATCTCCCGGGTGAAGTGCTCACCGATATCCGTGCGCTTGCGGATTATTTCTCTTTGATTCTTTCGTGTGCGTATCTAGTGTCAACACTCTCCCAACAATTCATAAAATAAAACACCGGCCGCAATCACTCTCTACTTAGACTTATTACATCTCAAGAGTTCTTAACTCGCATCGGATAGAATAACTCCCAGCAAAGTGCAAACAGGCGCCACTCCATCTTTAACAGCAACTTCTGTTCTACGCCATCAGCTTCTGCCGCTTTGCGCCAAGAAAACCCGCCAGATTATCTATCATCTTCACGTTCCAGCTTCTTTTCTTTTCCCTCAGAAGAATGCTCCATTTCTGCATGAACATCAGCATCCGGTGTATTACAGAGTCAGTACCTGAAACCACTCTATTCTGAAAGACAAATTCATTACTAATGAGACACAAACTCCAACAAGCACAAGCAAGAATATAAATCATCATAGGTTGGGGAGCATCATTTTTGTCACAGCTAAGGACTAAGAATTGTTGCAGCAAAGACATCTCTCAGACTCCACCAGTAGAAGTTTGCCAGGGCGCACTGGAACATAATGTGTTGTGTTGTCTCCAGTTCCCCACAAATTTTGCACCACTCCCCAGGCCAATTCCTCTTGACAAGTTGTTCTGCTAAGGATAGACAATCTGTATACACTCTTGACAAGTCATTGTCAACTAGTGACAGACCAGGAATTGAATCGAGCCTAAGATAGGAATAGACCTAAGATAGGAATAGAATACAGAGTTGCAATGGTAGACTATGGATATAAACTCTAGTGCTTTTTTTTTTCGCCGCTATGCCTAACCACTTTTTTATTAAGAGAAAAGGAGAATTACAACGTAGGAGCCAGCTGTAGCTCGTCACTGTTGCTCGTCGCTTTGCTACCTTGATTCAAAGACAGCTCAGACAGGGATGAGAGAGGGTTGTTTCGGCACGTAAGTTAACGTCGTGGGCCTTTGCGGCCCCAGGCCGTTGTTGCCTACGGCTCTGGCGGACACCGTCGACGCTCCCTCCCCTTCCTTTGTGCCTTGGCTTGCTCCTGTCCGCGATGCACTTGCTTGGTGGTTGTTGATCGAGGCTTGTTTTGGCTCGTGCTAGCCTTCATGCTCTTGAGGTTTTGCTTGACTGCCAGCTGTTCTTGGTCCGCTCCTGTTGCTTCTTTCTCTGTTGGCTGTCCGGGCTGTTTTTTGGTGTGCTTGAGGCCGGCCATGGATCTCTTGGGCCTTGATTTTGCTTCTGGAGGATGTATGGAGCTTCCTCAGGCTTCAAATTGGCGCAGTGAGTTTTCTGCTTTCATCAAGGCTGCATTTTGCCTGATCCTTTTCTTAGCAGATGCAGTTAAGAAACCACCACTTCATAGGGCCAATGTTATACCTATTGGACGCCCAATTACTTTGACTCTCGGCTTGCTCAATCCTCTCTTTGTGCCAAATTCATCCTTGGTTCGTGAGCCATTCAATTACTCTCTTAGCAGATTTTGCCGTTTGTTAGTCGTTGTGGTTAGAAGTGGGTCTTAAACTGTCAAACTGATCTCGTGCCTTTGAGGTGGTTCATCTAGTAGAAGTAGAGAGGTTCTTTAGAGGTAATGGCGCTGGCAACCCCAGCAGAAACGATGTATGGCTCTGATACGCTTTCAATACAAAGCCGGGCAAGGGCCTTTTATCTAAAAATAGTGAAAGATATATTTTTTTCGTGAGCACTCTAGTAGTACAAGGAGCCTATTTTAGTTGAGGAAACCATACTAAGACGGTGTAGCTAATCTACACGTACCAAAATGACTAATTATCTTGCCTTCCTGCGTTTGTCGTACCCTGTGGACTGGAGCTGCGCGTAGAGGACCTGATTCCAAACGTCCGGCACGCCCGGGAGACACCAGTGGCTGCAGTCCTCCGGTGCCCCGGGCGGCGTCCCCGGCTCCCGGTTCCCTGACGGATGGCCATCCGGTCTGAGCTCCGTCATGTGAGTGATATTCAGAAGCCTTGCCTTTCTTCGATGGCTCCTGATGCCATGCGTCATCTTAGCAATCATCGCGTTCATCCATGAATACTCCTCACCAATGTTGGTGTCAGAGGTCGTCAGTGGATCTCGCTGGCCGGCGCACGAGCCGCCAATGTCCCAGGTACCATTGCTGCCATTTTTAGGTGGAGAGAAACCATGGTTACGACTAGAAAGTTTAAGGCACAGTTCTATCTTCTATTTATCACAATGCAAGCAAAACCACTTTATGCTAACCTATAATGCGAGGGAGAATAACTCCTGAAGAAGAAATAACTTTTGGAAAATTGGGCACTGATGCTCAACTCCCAATCTTTCACCGTTTGCAGAGACAGTCGAAAAGCTTCCCTGATGTTCATGGTTCTGTTCAAACGGTCGCCAACCATGAAATATATTCCTCTGCACATCACGAGCAACATGTACAACCCAAAATTAGTGTCTGATCAGCACCTCAAGATAATAACAATGTCATCTATACTTACGCCTTGACGGTTTTGTGGTGGTTCCACCAGTGGCCGGTGTTGAGCACGAGAACGTCGGCGCCGGCCCACCGGTGCGCGTGTCGTGGCATCATGTCCAGGCGGACGGCTCCCCTCACGCCGCCGCTGCCGCTTGTCGTCGCGTTTGCCGGCGGCCGGAAGCGATCGACCCTCACGATCATCGGCGCACGGTAGTACTCGACGGAGAGGTTGTAGTCGGCGAAGACCATGGCGAGGTAGCCCCTGTGCCGGCTGATCGGCTTCCCGGACTGCTCGTACACTCTGGCCGCCGCCGGCACGGCGGCGGCGAGCATGCACACCATGGACTCCCACTGATTACGGCCGATCGAGTCGCCGGCGAATACGATCCTACCGTTCCGGCTACGCTCCAGCATGTCCGTCGCATTGAACCTGATATATTAACAACTTGATGAAACCATCATTACTGACATCGATCGATCTGAGAATGACGACAACATCAGGGAACGAGAAAATTCAAGAAGAAGATATGTCGACATGCGTGGAGGAGGCTACCTACTTAGGGAGGTCGCAGCGACGAGGTTGCCAGCGCCAGCGTCGGAAGGACGAGTCGCTGCGGCCGTTCCGTGTGCACCGGAAGCCGGGGTCGAGGAACCGACAGTCCTCCGTGTAGGTCGTCACGTCGGCAGCGTCGTCCCTCACCCATCGTCCGTCTGAATAGTCGCACGGGTGGCCGTCGTCGGCGCTGTCGTGCTCTCGTCTGTTGGCCGGAGGAGGCAGCCAAGACGGGACGAACAACTTGGATCGTGGCCACCCAGTGGGAGGAAGGAGGGCGACGACACAGATCGCGGCGACCAAGAGGAAGCCGGAGGAGACGAGTAGGTGTCTCGCATGCATGGGTCGCGAGAGTCAGTGTTGGCTACCATTGGTTGCTGTTTAGTCGGAGGGTTTGAGAGGTGGAGCAGCGAGCCAACGGAGGTAGAGTATACGACGAGTCTTGGAGCGATTTGTGGATCAAATTTGAACCTGTAGTCATGTACTAGTATTATCCTAGTACAATGAACTGATTTGTTCAATTGTATGATCAGTCAACGCGATGAACTGGACCTGATCTAGCGAACCTGTCAATAGGATTGATTAATAATGCGCCAGATCTGCAACCAGAATTAAACTAAAACCCAACTCTAGCTCTAGCCCTAAACTAGCTCTAGCCCTTGAGGTGTTTGGATGAAAGGGTTAGATGAGCAATAAATATGTTTTTTCAATCATTTGACTCATTTGTATGAGAGAGAGAAATAGCTTTTTGTACCCCACCAAACTAGCCCAAATAATCACCCCTTGGGAGGGATAGTTTTTTGGGGTGGGCTAGTTGCAAAAAACTAGCTCTAGCCCTCCTGTTTGGCAACTTTTGAGCTAGTTTGGTGCAAACTAGCCCAAACTAACTCTAGCCCATGGGATCCAAACAGAGCCAATGCCACACCACACTACACCGACACATCCCGTTGAGCACGCAATCGCCACTTGCTTGCGTACGTTGGCCGTCGTCTGACCGTGTTTCCAGATGCACGTACGCCGGTAACCATTTCCTAATCGGGTAATCAGTGTTGCGGAAGCAGACGCCGACGTTCATGTGGACGCATGGGCATTTGATTTCGTGACCGAATTCGTAGTTTCCACGCCCTCCATTATTAACCGATAGCTCCCGCATCCCGTGGCCGTTGTTCATGTTGCGCTAATCAAGTCTTTTGTTGTTATATAATGTGCCTATGTGAAAGGCCCTTGTTTGGTTTTGATGATTGAGTGACAACTTTAGGTGGACTAACATGTGTGATGGTTGAGATACACAGAAGTTAGTTCACAGGTATATGTGTGTGAGCAACATATGCCATGGTGAAGATGGCTTGGAGATGTTGTGAGGCTCAACACATGAGTTGATGGAGGAGCTCATTGCAAATGAGACATGACATGGAGTCATGTGACCAAATGGTGAAGATCAAGATGAGGCTTGGCTTGATGGACCGGTTGCAAGTGTGAAGGGCAAGTTGAGGCTACGAAGCGAAGGACCATGCGATGGTGAAGCTTGGGCAAGACTTGGCGCCGATGGACCGACGCAACGGTGAAGAGCAAGTGAGGTCAAGATCGATGGACCAAGAGTGTCACATGATGATATGAAGTGGATCATAGCATTTGGTGATCGTGTCGTGCATGCGGTGCATTGGCACAATGGAGGATGACGGTGGAGATGGAAATGCGCAAGGCAAAGGTATAACCTAGGGCATTTCATTTCACCGGTCTAAGGTTGAGTAGAGAAGTGCTTGACCGGATTTAGGATAGATGGCCGTACTATCAAGAGGGGCAATCTTGTTTGCACATCGGTCATCTAGTGCCACTTGAGCGATCTAACATTGCGATGTGCTAGGATCGAGTGGTGTGGTGAGTTGAAGAGAAAATCCTTTGAAAATGATTGTAAAAATGCTAACACACAAGCACATGGTGATGTACACTTGGTGGTGTTAGCACATTTGCAAAGGAATTGAGAAAAGAGAAGATGTTGGAGAAGGTTCCGTGAACTCTTGTGTTGGAAATGAGAGTTGGTGGTTCTTGGATCGGAAAACTGCTTTGATCCTTAATGTTTGGGATCATGAGGATATGCTGGTTGCATAGTCCTCTGAACAAGCTTTCCATAGAGTCCAAGATCATTGAAAACGGAGTTCAGAGCTAAGAGATATGCCCGCTTTAGTACGGGGTGGTACTGGACCAGCGGAAGTTCCGGCTATAAGTCGAACGCTCGCAGTTGGTTTTTTAACTGGAACCGGAAGTTCTGGTGGCTGACCGGAAGTTCCGATCTGAACAGTTTCTGGAGCGTGCGCGTGCGAGGAAATGGTTCCGGGCTCCGATCGGAAGTTCCGGTGGATGACCGGAAGTTCCGGTCAGGTGACCAGAAGTTCCGATTGGCTTCGTGGACTGACCGCAACGGTCATATTTGAACGGACCGGAAGTTCCGATGGGCTGCACCGGAAGTTCCGATAGGCACATAACGGTCAGATTTCAAAGTGTAACGGCTCTATTCGTGGATGGGGCTATAAATAGAAGGTGTGGCCGGCCAAGGCCGGTGCTTAGCACCTTGGGGACTTGGTGTCCACCTAGTAGAGTGCTTGGAGAGCCCTCTAACTCACATATGCTTGATGGTGATCATTCGATAGTGTGAGAGAGCGATTTATAGTGCGTTGCTTTGCGAGATTGCATCGAGTGGCACTAGGTGGTTGTGTTGCAAGCGGGAGAGCTTGTTACTCTTGGAGGTTGCCACCTCCTAGACGGCTTGGTGACAAGAGGCTCCGTGGTAGCACGCGTGGAGATACGGTGCTCCGGAGAAGAGATTGTGAGAGGTCGGTGCTCACCTCATGGGGATCGCGAAGAGTAGCCTTAGTGGAATGCGCGTGTCATTGAGTTACTACACTTGTGTGTGTGAGTTCGCTCGGTGCCTTGAGGGGCTCACTTGAGAGTGGTGTCTTGCGGTGCCTTGCGGGGCATGCCTTGAGGGGCAAGTGACTTGAGGGTCACACCGAAGAACCATCTAGGTGAAAAGACCGGAGGAACCACCGAAGGTGTTGGTCGACACAACAGGACGTAGCTTGGGGGCAACCAAGTGAACCTGGTGAAAAATCACTGAGTCATCTTGTGTCCACACTTCGTGATGGTTTGCAATCTCTTTCACAAGCTTTGTATTTACATTCCTTGCTTCTTGTATAGCTTGTGTAGTTGCTCTTGTCCTTAGTTAGCTTGAGTAGCTTGTTAATCACCTTCTTGCTTGTGTAGCTAGAAGTAGAGTAAGTTGCCTTGCTTAGCTTGTGTAGTTAAGTAAGTTTGAGCTCTTGGGTTTAGCTTCTGTAGCTCTGTCCTTGAGCAACTAGTGAGCTTAGGTTTGGCTTTGTGCTTTTGCTCATTAGAATTGTGTAGGTGCACACCCGCTTGCCAAAGTACTAGTTGCTTAGGTTTGTGTGACCTTGCAAGCTAGACTTGTTTAGTGTGCAGCGTGACTAGATCGACACCTTGCTTACTTGTTTAGGATCTCTTACAAGGTGTATCTAGAGTCTTTGTTAGAGGAGTGAAGTCTTGGCTAGGCCGATAGATTTAATTCCGCACTTATATCGGTTAGCCGGAGCAATTAGTTTTAAAAAGGACTATTCACCCCCTTTAGTCCGCCATCTCGACCTTGCAAGTGGTATCGGAACTGGGTCTCTCATTTTAGTGGTCTTAACCGACCTGAGAGGATGGCGGCTTATGGGCTAGATGTTGAGTGCTCTTGTGACACACACATTTTTGATGGCACGAACTTTGCACGGTGGAAACACCATATGCTTGATCATTTTCGTGCATCGAGATCTAAGGTTTGGTTGGTTGTCACAAAGGGTCTCACTCGCGTGATGGACGATGAGAACCTTACCGAAGCTCAACAAGCTCTTTATGATCTTAATGATAAAGCTCTTTGCTTTCTAATGCTTGCTTTGAGTTTTGATGTGTTTAAGAAGGTGAATCATCGAGGAACCGCACGTATGGCTTGGGATTCCATCAAGCACATCTTCGGCGAAGCCTCCACATGGGATGATGGCAAGTATGAGGTGGAGAAAGCCACGATGGTGCTACATGAGTGTGTTGAGCATGATCACAACAAGGTGGTTGTGAAAGATTGCTCCACCTCATGGTCAAGTGATGAAGATGATCGATCTACCTCAAGCTCACTTGACAAGATGGAGGATGATGCCTCAAGTGATGCAAGTGATGACTCTACCCCAAGCACACTTGACGGCGATGATGGTTCATGCTCCAATGATGATGCTACTACAAGCTTTCCAACATCATCATGTTGCTTCATGTCACAAGGCGACACTAAGGTATCAAGTTGCAATATGATTGATCATGATTCATTTGATGAGCTTGTTAGTAGACTTGCTAGCATGACCATATATTTAGAAAATGAGAAAGCCAAAACAATGAAACTTGAAAATGAAAACTCTTTTCTAAAGACAACATGTGAACAACAAAAGCATCTACTTTATTTTACTAATTGTTCACATGATGTGTTAAACTTGGCCCATGAGGAATTTTGTGTTGCTCATGAAACTTTGTTGCAAGATCATGCTTTTCTCACTAAGAGTTTTTTCAATGAAGAAATTAAAACTAATAAGAGCTCATCACATGGGTCAATTGATCAATCACATATGACTAACCCTTGTGATGTAGGAAAGAAGCATGTATCCTCCTCTAGCTATGATTTATTTGATATGCAATGCTCTTCACATATAAATGCTTGTTCTACTTCTATGTCTTGTGAGACTAACCTTTTGAAGGAGAACAATTAGCTTAAAAATAAAGTGGATAAATTGAGCAATAGGCTAGAAAGGTGCAACAACTCCAAAGTCCTCTTCCGGAAAATGTTGAAGAGTCAAAGGAGCCCTCATGACAAGAGTGGTCTTGGCTTCATCAAGAAGAGGAAGGTGACAAAGGGAGCAAGAAAGTTGGCCAAGAAGATGATGAGGCAAGAAGAAGAAAAGCTATCCCATTTCATGTGCTATCAATGCCATGAAAAGGGACATCTCGCAAAAGCTTGCCCCAATAAAGATAAGCTCAAGTTGAAGAGAGAAGAAGAGAGGCTCAAGCATGAGAAGTCTCAACCAAAACCCCAAGATCTAGTCAAGATCAACAATGAAGTTAAAGTTGATGACTTGAAGATCAAGAAGAAGAAAACAAAAAGGGGTGGAAGAGCTTATTCAAGGCACCCAACTCATATCGAAGATGCCAAGATGATGATGAGCAAGAATCAAGAGAAGAAAGATTTGGCTCACATCAAGTGCTTCAAGTGTGGAGATATGGGACACTATGCCTCGGGGTGTCCTACCAAGCTTGAGAAGAAGGCTCAAGCAACTCAAAAGAGGCAAGGTGTTGGTATTTCTTAACGTATGCAGAGAATCCGCAAGCGTACGGAAGTACCGTTGTAGCCTTCACCCGGAAATATTCAGGGTATCGTAATTTCTACAGGGAACGGAGGTATTTCTCCTAACTAATTCGTCCAAGGAACAACCCAAGGGTAGAGATAGAAAGGTAGGTAGAGATGGATTCCTATAGCTTTAGGGTCCTAAGCATAGCGATACAATACTTTCACTGGCTCACTTCGGGCACCGGATCAAACCTGGACTACCAGTGATGCCGGCATGTAGCTCTACGCCGCACCCGGACGTGGGGGATTACAAGGGACGGACAGGCATCACCACCACCGCCGCCTACCACCTCAACCGTGGAGTGCGAGGCAAACGAAGGCAGCCTCTAGCCTAGACACCACGTCTATGCCAGCGACTACTACTCTAGCGTCGTACAGGGGATCCCGTCTCTATCAGGGGCCCTCTACTAGAGCATCCGCCACAAGGACGGACGACAAACCCGTGAACAAGCATGGTAAAGCTCAACTACACAAAAGACACAAAAGACTATAAGAATCACGAATACTCACTTAGCCAAGATCCCGTTAGGGAGCCGAGTAGAATATCTGCAGAGGTACAAGGTTGGGGAGACACCGACAAGCCCGGCGCTTCCCCGCTCTCTTCCCTCATATCTCTCTCTCTAACCCTATAGCTATTAGGGCATAGCCCTTTGGAATGAGGCTCTAGTGTGGTGCTCTTCCCTTTTGAATGGTTTTTTGTGAATGAAGAGAAAAGAGCCCCTTTTATATGTGGAGAGGAGGGGGCTATTTGCAAATGTGACATCCCCACTTGGAAGGTGGAAACCGACCTCCCAACGTCGGTCCGAGGTACAATGCACCCGGACGCACCCCGAACCGACCTCCCGGCGAGTTAATGCACCGACCTGCAAAAGTGGGTCCGGGTTGGCAGCCGCCGGGGCACGAGCGTGCCCCTGGCGCGAACGCGCCAGGTCCTGGGCCGAATGGGCTGAAACTCGGTGAGTGGATGGGCCTCGTCGCCAGCTTCGCAACGCATATTCGTTTGCCTCAATCGGAGTCCGTATGAGTGAGATATGGCCTTTTTACTGAGACCCACTCATCCAGCCCGAGATGGAGTTGGACCGGGTTTTGGTCTTCCATCTTTTGGGCTTATGTTTGGCATTTTGGCCCATGTATGAGACTCACAATTGTCAGGCAAATGGGCCACTCTCTTATTCATGGTTATCTTGTGTGCTTTGGCCCATTTGTGTGCATTTCCGGAGTTGTCTTCCTGCAAGCAACAATCACCGAAACTCGTGGAATATGTTAGCGTAAAGTCCTATTTGCTAAGTTTGGGATAGATTTTATATTCTTATTGGCGGTCTAAAATGTGCGATAAGGACCGCCAACAAGATCCCCACACTTACTCTTTACTCGTCCTCGAGTAAAGCTTTAGGACTAAGAAGGCTCATCTCTTTGATGTATAACCTGCATACAAGTTATTCCAAACTTCACCTGCATTTGTGAACTTTTGAATTGTCTACCACATTATCTTGGGCAATTGAATAATGGAACAACATGGATTCAAATCCCCTTGCATCAGTCATATCAGAAACTTGGGTTTTTTGAATGGTTTTATAAAAAGAAAAGATAGCATTGCTCCTCATATGATTCACTCAATCGCTCAATGTGTATAATACCTCACCAAAGGCATTTTGAATTTTTGCCTTCTTCCTACCACTAAAAAGCTGAGAGTGGAGTTTTGGGTAGGTATGTAAAGTGGGCATACTTGTATCACATATATTGTAAGGTCAAGGATCGAACCATACGGAGATTAAGCCATACACCTTGATTGAGACGTGCAAGTGTGTGGGATAAATGGTGGTTCCTAATCTTTGTGGTATTTTTGGCTACTCCATGCATCATGATTCTCTCTTTATTGAGGAATGGAATTTTTTTGGGAGAGTATGGGCTAGGAGAGGTATGCTAAAATCTATGCTCTCTTTTCGTTTCTTCTTTTCTTTCTCTTTTTTTTCTTTTTTTTTTTTTTTCCTCTTTTTTTTATTATTTTTTTCTTTCCTTTTTTTTTTGAAAAATCATGGGACCTTCGTGTGTCCCCTTCTCTTTTTTTTTTTTTTTAAGTCTTGGGACCTTCATGTGTCCCAATTTTTTTCCTTTAATTAGCATAGCCCATAACTCTCTATGAAGAATTTTGGAAAAGAGAGAGGTATCATGATGGAACGTGGGGAGTAGATTTTTGGTAGCTAAGGAATGTGCAACCCTGAGGGTGAGAGTCGGCATTTTAATTTGGTGGACTGGTGCGCAACTCTTAGTGTAAGAGTTGGCATTTTTGATGGATGGGGTGCATGTTTGTGCGCAACTCTCAGTGTAAGAGTTGACACTTTATTTGGTGGGTGCAAGTGGATCTCAATCGTGGGTGTAAGGTCATAATCTCACGTCGGTAATAACGATCCGACCGAACTCAATGTACGAACAAGCGCGTATGAAGGGTTTGTTCTATAGATAAATCATATGGCTCTGGTGGGTATTTCATAATCATTGAGGAGCATGCTATTGAATTTTTCTTTTGTAAAAATAAATCCCAAGTTCTTCACAAACAGAGCAAGGTTCAAATCATCCAGCTATATCACACACTCCAATTACTTAGATAACATGGGGTCCCTATGATAACTTGTTCACAAGGCATAGGCATATTAGCAAGGAATAAAGAGTATGCAAATCTTATCAAAGGATGGCACTGAGAAAAAGTTTTGTCTTTTTAATTTCAACAAATATTAAACTTCAAAACTTTAGAGATGTGAGGGTAGAGTTGCACAAACCATCACCGAAGATGAGGGAGTGAATCAAAGAGTAGTTCGGTTGAACAAGAAGGTCAACCGTTCTTCTCTTGAATCTTTTTCTTTTGTCCTGTTATCCGCTTGATGTTGTGCATTGTGTTGGAGAGATCTCGAATGCATGTGTTAGTATTGTTCAAGAGATCTCCCCACATTTATTCTTGTACTGTTTTATTCAAAAAAGAAAACAAAAAGAAACAAACAAGGGCCCTACTGGTTGGAAAACCAGGGAGCCGAATTTTATTGATCATAATAAACTTTTTTTTTAATTTTTTAAATCTTTCTTTTTCATTTGCTCAACCAACTCGTAACTCAAACAAGGTCAAGATTAAGTTGCATAGTAAAACAGACCTTGATTTATCTCCATAACATATTACTACTCATTGTTTACAGCAACAACTCAAGTTCATTAACCAAATTTCAACACCAAGCCGAAATTTGATTAATGAAGGTCATTTTAACCTAAGCACCACGCTTAATTTAAAACGATCTATGGATGCACTCATGAATACACCCAAACTTAGAGTGTATGACATAAACAAAGAAGCATGAATTTGTATGGTCATATGGAGACAAGCATGAGCAAACAAGTTAGTGAACATTTCCTTTGCTTTTACCTGAGCGTACTCATCGATAGCGTAAGCTGATCGACATTCTGGTCCTGTTACCGTTGTGCCATGGATTTCTGCTCAGGTGAACCACAAGGCCAGGCCACACACTCATGGCTAGTGTGTATGGACCATGGGCCTTGATAGTAGCAAAGGTCCAGAGAAGGAGAGAACCCTTGCTCTTTCTCTTCTTCTCGTCTCTTTTTTTTAGCGAGGTGAAGCCGACATCAACTTGAATTCACCTATTATTATTTTTTTCTATTTTTTTCGGTGTCTCTTAGTGCGTGTGGAACATGGGCTTCTCACTTCCCTGCCCCACACTTGGACTTTTGTGTAAAAGCCAAGTGTAGTGTCAGGATCCCCTTGCGAGTGTGTTCCATTGCCTAAGAGAGTCAAGGCTTGTACTGATGTCGCTTCTCGTTTGCAAGTGTGGTATGACCCGTTTTCTTCTCAACCTGAGATGATTAGCAACAGGAATACCCGAGGGTGCATACTACTTGAAAACATGACCTTGCTTTTTTTTTCAAAGATAATCGCAGGGTATCACCCGGCGGTGCTTAAGTTATGGTCTTAAGCTGGACCGCAGGAATTTATCTTGCAGCTCTCAAAGGTGGTGTTAGCCACCTCAAATCTGGCAAAGGTGCTAAAGCTACAAGGTTGATTCCATCATGTTGCTACGAGATTTGAAAATGCTTATGATAGCCATCCACAACCATCCTCTTTAAAAATTTTGAATCAAGTGTTAAGAGGTGGTTGGGATTCTCGTAGGAGCATAAGGTCAGAAGCGGAACAAACTCTTGAGATCCCAAAGGCGAGCATGAAACATGAGTCTCAAAGGGACTTTAGCATGCTCGTTAGCGGATTCACTCTAGTGTTGTTGCTTCAGGCATGTCCATGGCATGGGAGTTTTCATCCTTTAAAAGATGTATCATGAAGGACTTAACATTGATTCTCGACAACTATCGGGAACAATGTTTTGATGGCCAGAGGGACATGTCTCCTATTCGAGCATGGGCGAAAGTGAACATTCCATTTCACAAGGATGAAAAGGAAGCTCAAACATTGCCTGCTTGAATAGGTAGCCTTGCTTTGCCTTTGGGTCTCTGGGGCAAGAGATAAGGCTAGCAAAACTCTCATTTTCTTAGCAGGGCTCCTTTGAGATGGTTCTTTTAAAAGAGCGGCTTATGAGAAGATGAACATCGAGGATGGCATAAATATGAAGGTCTATGTAAACCTCGGTTCATTCATTTCAAATGGCACGGCCCTAACACAATCCCAAAACACTCAGATGGGCCTTTTGAAGAGTTTTTCAGTCGGAACTAGCGGCAATTTCCCAAAAGGGTTTCCGCAAGAAAAAATGATAAAAGTCCCGACTTTGAGGTTGTGTAGGGCTTCTAAGGGAGTCTCATTTAATGAACAAAATATAGTTGTGGAAGGTGAAAGAATCTGAATTGCTTCAGAAGAGCATTTCACTTTCGACAACCATTCTCATGAATGTTCCTTGTTAGAGGAGACTTCCTTAGAAATAAATGCTTGATTTACGTGCCATGACATGCTCGAGGTTCTGCCGTAATCCTCGAATGTTTATAGTGAACTCCAAAGGCTAAAACATTCCTTCCTTTGGTGTTCGTGGTTCGGGTGAGGGCTCAACAATCAAATCTAGCAAGGCCAAAGATTTGATTGATAAGGGCTCCTCAAAGCTTGACATGCCCTTTTATGGAGGGGTTATGGCTCTATGACGGGAGAAGCATGCTTCTCTAGGATGTTAACAAATATTTTCCTCTATTCCGTCATGGTTTTACATAAAACAATCCTCCAATGGTCATGTCAAAGCAAAGGGCAGCATCTATGTCTATTCCCAAAAGATATGCAAATGCATGTCGTCAGGTAAAGACAAGTCTAGGCCGGTATGTGTTAACATTATAAACCTCACCTAGGCTGCACCTATGGGTTCCTTCTCGCTCCGCTTGAAATCGAGGATTGCCCTTGGTAGATAGTTGATATGGGGCGTAAGGGAGAATGTGAGACAAAACTTGTCTTTAAGTTCTCCTAGTCTCCATTCAAACTTCCTACGGCATTAGTAATCCATTGCTTCGCCTCCCGTTTGAGGGAGAGCGAAAACAACTTCCACATAAGAATTTCATTGTGTTATGCCGGGAATGCTTAGGCATGAACACATTTCCTCAAAATCATGCGAGATGTCTAAAATGATTTTCATCATCCAGAGGCCGAGAAAGGCTATTCCCAAACCAGGGTTCTGAATCCTAGGTGGAGTTCACAGCCGGATAAAAATTCTGATTTTTGAAAAAGAATTTTGGCTCAAAGAACTCCTCCTTTTGAAGCAAAAAGATTTGAAATTAGGATTGGCTTCATGGTGGTAGGATCAGATAGAAAGTGTGTTTGGTTTATAAAAAGAAATATAAAATATTTTTCTTTTTATAAAAAGATACGAGGACGAACTAGGTTCAAAGAAAATAGCAACCGTTCCCCGGCAACGGCGTCAGAAAGCTTGTTGGTATTTCTTAACGTATGCAGAGAATCCGTAAGCGTATGGAAGTACCGTTGTAGCCTTCACCCGGAAGTATTCAGGGTATCATAATTTCCACAGGGAACGGAGGTATTTCTCCTAGCTAATTCGTCCAAGTAACAACCCAAGGGTAGAGATAGAAAGGTAGGTAGAGATGGATTCCTATAGCTTTAGGGTCCTAAGCATAGCGATACAATACTTCCACCGGCTTACTTCGGGCACCGGATCGCACCTGGACTGCCAGGTGATGCCGGCTGTAGCTCTACGCCGCACCGGACGTGGGGGATTACAAGGGATGGACAGCTGTCACCACTCCGCCGCCTACCACATCAACCGTGGAGTGCGAGGCAACGAAGGCAGCCTCTAGCCTAGACACCACGTCTATGCCGCGACTACTACTCTAGCGTCGTATGGGGATCCGTCTCTATCGGGGGCCCTCTACTAGAGCATCTGCCACAAGGACGGACGACAAACCCGTGAACAAGCATGGTAAAGCTCAACTACACAAAAGACACAAAAGACTATAAGAATCACGAATACTCACTTAGCCAAGATCCCGTTAGGGAGCCGAGTAGAATATCTGCAGAGGTACAAGGTTGGGGAGACACCGACAAGCCCGGCGCTTCCCCGCTCTCTTCCCTCACATCTCTCTCTCTAACTCTATAGCTATTAGGGCATAGCCCTTTGGAATGAGGCTCTAGTGTGGTGCTCTTCCCTTTTGAATGGTTTTTTGTAAATGAAGAGAAAAGAGCCCCTTTTATATGTGGAGAGGAGGGGGCTATTTGCAAATGTGATATCCCCACTTGGAAGGTGGAAACCAACCTCCCAACGTCGGTTTGAGGTACAATGCACCTGGACGCACCCCAGAACCGACCTCCCGGCGAGTTAATGCACCGACCTGCAAAAGTGGGTCCGGGTTGGCAGCCGCCGGGGCGCGAGCACGCCCCTGGTGCGAGCGCGCCAGGTCCTGGGCCGAATGGGCTGAAACTTGGTGAGTGGATGGGCCTCGTCGCCAGCTTTGCAATGCATATTCATTTGCCTCAATCGGAGTCCGTATGAGTGAGATATGGCCCGTTTACTGAGACCCACTCATCTAGCCCGAGATGGAGTTGGACCGGGTTTTGGTCTTCCATCTTTTGGGCTTATGTTTGGCATTTTGGCCCATGTATGAGACTCACAATTGTCAGGCAAATGGGCCACTCTCTTATTCATGGTTTTCTTGTGTGCTTTGGCCCATTTGTGTGCATTTCGGAGTTGTCTTCGCAAGCGACAATCACCGAAACTCGTGGAATATGTTAGCGTAAAGTCCTATTTGCTAAGTTTGGGATAGATTTTATATTCTTATTGGCGGTCTAAAATGTGCGATAAGGACCGCCAACACAAGGCTCAACCGAAGAGAAGATGTTATTCATACCGGGAAAGGGGACACATGGCTCATTCATGTCCCCTAGGTAAAAATTTTAAGCCTATTTCAATTGATGCAAATAATATGCTTAGAAAGGATGGTAATGGTACCTTATCGGTTGCTATTGCAAGATATCCCGCTACTCATACTAAGGCTTTGCCTAAGTATGTTGCTCCTAACTTGAGAGGACCCAAACATATTTGGGTACCATCAAAAAGTGGATGATTGTGTGTAGGTACCATGGCATTGGAGACTTGATTCAATTGAGTTCATTTCATTCATCATTTGATTGAATCAAGTATTGAAGCTTAGTGATATTCCTTTCCCAATGCCAAGTCATGACAAGTGAAGTCCAATGTGCTACAACATACAAGTGCAAATATTCAAATTGTGGTGAATTATTGGCTATATTTAAAGGCTTGCAAATTACTTGAGTTGAAGCTTGATTTTTGGAAGATCATGAGCTACAAAGGTATATTCCTAGTCGATCTAATCCATTTGGGTGCATATGATTTGATTGAATTGGATATATATGCATATGTTGCTTGCTATAAGATGTTTGAATGGATTAATTGCTTAGTAGTCAAATTTGGATTGGTTTGGTTGGATGTGATCACAAGATGACTCTTAATAAGTGGTTTGAATGGATATATGTCTTGTGTTGGTATTCAAACAAGTTGATATCAAATTTGATTCAATTTGGTGAAGCATAGCTCAATTGTTTAAATCTGTCCAAAATCTGAAATTTGAGCTAGCTGTGTTCAAGTCTGAGTTTGATGAATCAAATCTTATTGGATTGGCTTGAAATTTGGTATGCATGCTCTACACTTATGGTATAATATGCTGTACAAATTTCATAAAGATTGGATAAGAATTGCTTCGGGTTTGGAGTATATCTTGTCAGTTATAGTGCAGCAGTTTTCAGCATGCAACAGTAAGTGAAGATGTGAAATCTGGTAGCAATCTAGAAGGCCAATGAAGCTCAAATTTTTATAGCTACTGGTAGACTTTGTGTCACACATCTTCACCAAATTTCATGGCAATTGGGTCTGTACATTGAGATCTATGGATTATTCTTTGAAGGGTACAGAATCTGTCAGAAAAGTGACTATCATTGGATATATCAAGAGTCACTAAAATTGAAAGGTCCCCATGTTGGTTTCATGTTTATAAGTGGTTGAGGAACCTAATTTTGGTTTTCAATTAGTCTAGAAGCATGAAGCATAATGAGTACAAGGCCATTTGATTGTGGAGTATATTTGCTACACTATTTGGCCCTCAAATTGAAGATCAAGATCAAACTCAAGATGAACATGAAGTTTAAGTTCTACTAACAATTGAAGATCATTTGGTAGAAAAAAAAGAACTTAAAGAAGATTTCAAGTGATTCATCATATCAAGTCCAAGGATCAATCAAAGAAAGGCAATTCAAGTGAGTGTCAAGGATAGTTCTTGGTGAGAGATCACTTCTCCCTTGAGGGGGCTTGCCGCCCATGAGTGGGTAAACCAAGTGGGAGATACTTGGAAGGCTAACATGGAAGTGGTGATCTAAGGATATTGGAGATACTTAGTTGAAGCAATCAAAAGGATTGATCAAGAAAAGCAAGCAACACCCAAATAGAGAGCAATATATGACAAGTCAAGAAATAATACAAGTGGTGTACAAGTGGTAATCATACAAGTGGTATTCTCTCATGCAAGCAAGAGTCAAGAAAAGAAGCAAGCCAACCACAATAAGAAAATACACTTGATCTTAAGTGGTTTTTATTTCATATGGGTGAAGCATGGTATTCGATCATGGTATCTATTGGCTTCATCAAGCTTATAAATGGACTTCACATTGCTATTGGAGTAATGAAATTGGAATCTATGTGACTATCCTCTACTCCAACATAGCAAAGGTATCATTGTATTGTGCATGATCATTTCATCCCTTCTAGTATGCGGTTATTGCATATAGTACATGCTTATTAGGGTCATGCATAACATTAAAATGTTTCAAATTCATAGTCTACCACTATTGCTTGAATGATTGATTTATCTAGTGGTATGAGTATGTGTTTGTTAATGAGCAAGTGACCCCAAGTACTTGATCTAGTTTGAATTGCATATGAGTTTCAAGTACAACATTGGCAAGATAACCCTTCTAGTAAGGTGTGAAGAAGCTTGTCATTGGTTCAAACCGGACTTGAATGCTTATAAGTGATTCATATTAGTTCAAGTCAAAGAGAAAGAAGCTCATGAAAGTTTTCAAGTTCAAGAATTGGTTATTCATGACAAATCCAACAAGTGGTTACCATAATGCTAGTTCTTGCAAGAAATGTCTAGTTTATCACTACCTTTACAAGTGGTGTTCCTACAAGTAGTATGGTACACATGGTTTTCATTCAAGTGGTATCTAGTACATCAACAAGATGGTTCCACAAGTGATCCTCAACTTTAAGTGATCAATTCAAATCAAGAGAAGCTACCCTCACCGACAAGAAGGTCCTTATGGATTGGTTTGACCCATGCTTTGTCATAGGGGGAGGAGCCCCACTTCTTTGGTGATAAGAGACAAAGACTCTTCAAGTAACCTACATGTGGTATCTTTAGTGCTATGACAAAGGGGGAGTGCCCAATGCATAGTTACAAGTGGATTTCATGCAACTACATATGGATTTTACAAGTGGTGTCATTCCAACATATGGTGTTGTCCATCAAAAAATGAAGATTCAAGACTCAACCATCAACCCCTAGTTCCAACCCTTTACATCAAGAGAATTTTCTTGTTAGTGGTATCTTACATGTGGTATCTTCAATTGGTATTGCTACATCCCTTTATGGTTATTGATGACAAAGGGGGAGAAATATGGAACAAAGATATGAGTGGAACGAAGATCTATGCAAGAGGCATATAAAGGGGGGTAGAAAATGGACATGGACCAAGAGGGAGCAACATTGAAGAGTGGAGGAGGATAAAAAATTCTTCTTGGACAAGAGAAGCACACAAGTAGGGGGAGCAAGCTCATGAACTTGATTGATTGCATTTGAGATGTGCATATTCATATGCTTTCTTGCATTTGCATAAGTTTTTAATTTTGATATGCAATGCTTGTGTGGTGAATGCTAGTTTTATAACTTGATTGATGTTTTGAAAAACTAGCTTGTATAAGATGGTTTAGCTAGTCACATGTGCTTTACAAGTGGTACTAGAACCTTTCTTATAATGTTGATCTCATGAGGTATCTAGTGTTTTGTTTCATGTGATATCTAGCTAACCATGATGCTAAGGATGAACTTCAATTATGTAACTCCGATTGGTATCACGCTTCAAAGGTTTATCCTATACGCCTTAGCATCACTTAGTAGTGCTAACTCTCCCCAAATTTCCATATTTATGCATGTGTGCAAGCTTGAAACCAAACCATTTGAGCACACATGTAGGGGGAGCTATCACTACCAAGTTGACTTTGTGGTACTTATCCAAATCATGACATTGAGCTTAAATGTTGGATAAGTGACATAAAGTCCAAATATTCTTAAATTCCATATCTTTGTAGAGTTGTCATCAATTACCAAAAAGGGGGAGATTGAAAGGCCCTTGTTTGGTTTTGATGATTGAGTGACAACTTTAGGTGGACTAACATGTGTGATGGTTGAGATACACACGGGAGTTAGTTCACAGGTACATGTGTGTGAGCAACATATGCCATGGTGGAGATGGCTTGGAGATGTTGTGAGGCTCAACACATGAGTTGATGGAGGAGCTCATTGCAAATGAGACATGACATGGAGTCATGTGACCAAGTGGTGAAGATCAAGATGAGGCTTGGCTTGATGGACCGGTTGTAAGTGTGAAGGGCAAGTTGAGGCTACGAAGCGAAGGACCATGCGATGGTGAAGCTTGGGCAAGACTTGGCGCCGATGGACCGACGCAACGGTGAAGAGCAAGTGAGGTCAAGATCGATGGACCAAGAGTGTCACATGATGATATGAAGTGGATCATATCATTTGGTGATCGTGTCGTGCATGCGGTGCATTGGCACAATGGAGGATGACGGTGGAGATGGAAATGCGCAAGGCAAAGGTATAACCTAGGGCATTTCATTTCACCGGTCTAAGGTTGAGTAGAGAAGTGCTTGACCGGATTTAGGATAGATGGCCATACTATCAAGAGGGGCAATCTTGTTTGCACATCGGTCATCTAGGGCCACTTGAGCGATCTAACATTGCGATGTGCTAGGATCGAGTGGCGTGGTGAGTTGAAGAGAAAATCCTTTGAAAATGATTGTGAAAATGCTAACACACAAGCACATGGTGATGTACACTTAGTGGTGTTGGCACATTTGCAAAGAAATTGGGAAAAGAGAAGATGTTGGAGAAGGTTCCGTGAACTCTTGTGTTGGAAATGAGAGTTGGTGGTTCTTGGATTGGAAAACTGCTTTGATCCTTAATGTTTGGGATCATGAGGATATGCTGGTTGCATAGTCCTCTGAACAAGCTTTCCATAGAGTCCAAGATCATTGAAAACGGAGTTCGGAGCTAAGAGATATGCCCACTTTAGTACGGGGTGGTACTGGACCAGCGGAAGTTCCGGGCCTCTGGCTAGAAGTTCCGGCTATAAGTCGAACGCTCGCAGTTGGTTTTTTAACTGGTACCGGAAGTTCCGGTGTCCGACCGGAAGTTCTGATCTGAACAGTTTCTGGAGCGTGTGCGTGCGAGGAAATGGTTCCGGGCTCTGACCGGAAGTTCCGGTGTGTGACCGGAAGTTCCGGTCAGGTGACCAGAAGTTCCGATTGGCTTCGTGGACTGACCGCAACGGTCATATTTGAACGGACCGGAAGTTCCCATGGGCTGCACCGGAAGTTCCGATAGGCACATAATGGTCAGATTTCAAAGTGTAACGACTCTATTAGTGGATGGGGCTATAAATAGAAGGTGTGGCCGGCCAAGGCCGGTGCTTAGCACCTTGGGGACTTGGTGTCCACCTAGTAGAGTGCTTGGAGAGCCCTCTAACTCACATATGCTTGATGGTGATCATTCGATAGTGTGAGAGAGCAATTTATAGTGCGTTGCTTTGCGAGATTGCATCGAGTGGCACTAGGTGGTTGTGTTGCAAGCGGGAGAGCTTGTTACTCTTGGAGGTTGCCACCTCCTAGACGGCTTGGTGACAAGAGGCTTCGTGGTAGCACGCTGGAGATACGGTGCTCCGGAGAAGAGATTGTGAGAGGTCGGTGCTCACCTCGCGGGGATCGCGAAGAGTAGCCTTAGTGGAATGCGCGTGTCATTGAGTTACCACACTTGTGTGTGGGGGTTCGCTCGGTGCCTTGAGGGGTTCACTTGAGAGTGGTGTCTTGCGGTGCCTTGAGGGGCGTGCCTTGCGGGGCAAGTGACTTGAGGGTCACACCGAAGAACCATCTAGGTGAAAAGACCGAAGGAACCACCGAAGGTGTTGGTCGACACAACAGGACATAGCTTGGGGGCAACCAAGTGAACCTAGTGAAAAATTGCCGAGTCATCTTGTGTCCACACTTCGCGGTGGTTTGCAATCTCTTTCACAAGCTTTGTATTTACATTCCTTACTTCTTGTATAGCTTGTGTAGTTGCTCTTGCGGTTAGTTAGTTTGAGTAGTTTGTTAATAACCTTCTTGCTTGTGTAGCTAGAAGTAGAGTAAGTTGCCTTGCTTAACTTGTGCAGTTAAGTAAGTTTGAGCTCTTGGGTTTAGCTTGTGTACCTCTGTCCTTGAGCAACTAGTGAGCTTAGGTTTGGCTTTGTGCTTTTGCTCATTAGAATTGTGTAGGTGCACACCCGCTTGCCAAAGTACTAGTTGCTTGGGTTTGTGTGACCTTGCAAGCTAGACTTGTTTAGTGTGCAGCAGCTAGATGGACACCTTGCTTACTTGTTTAGGATCTCTTACAAGGTGTATCTAGAGTCTTTGTTAAAGGGGTGAAGTCTTGGCTAGGCCGATAGATTTAATTCCGCACTTATATCGGTTAGCCGGAGCAATTAGTTTTAAAAAGGACTATTCACCCCCCTCTAGTCCGCCATCTCGACCTTACACTATGTGCGTATCACCTTTGGATCTTGCCCAAATAACTTTGTTTAGTTTCTCTACATGGATCGGACACTACTACAGATTTCTACATCACAGTCGGTTCGCAACCCTCAACACTGCCAGAAAGTGATGTGGGGGGAGGGGGGGTGCATCACAATCTTTTTTCGCCCCGGCGATGATGAGCGTACAACACTGCTAATTCGTAGCCGATGCCGACAGTGTTGTACGAGACCAACATTGCCGCCTCGTTTCAGGAGCCGACAGTGTTGTCAAAGATAATACTGCAGGCTCAGACTGGGTCCGACAGTGTTATCAGAGAGAACACTGCCGGCTCGTGGAACAAGCTATCCGTGTTGTCGTTGACAACACTGCCGGCTCAAACCTTAAGCCGATAGTGTGGTCTGAGCCAACACTGTCGGCTTAGGGCTGGAGCCGCAGTGATGATCATTTTTTCCATTTTTTATATTATTTTTATTTGTATTTATAATAATTATATATTTGCAATAGTAATTATTAATGATAATATAATTGTAACCGTAATTATATAACAAGTAATTATTAATAACAAATATATAATTATAATTATATAAATTATATTATATTATGCTACTTGTTTTTCGTCCACAACATTCACAGTACATTCGTTACACTTACATGTTTGTTCGACAGCAATAAAATAAGAAAACTACAAATTAGAACAGACGGGCGATGTCCTCTTTTGTATAATGATCCTTGAACTTGCTTGCTTGTGCAATTGAATATAAGCCATCTTTTGAAAGCACATCTGCCAAGATGAACTGTGCCAGCTCGCACTGAAGTGTCAGTATCTCATATTCTAGCAGCCTTTGGTGATTAAATTTGGTGCGCTGTTCCAAAAAGAGACAAAAATGAAATCAGTATATATATATTTTTTGCATTAAAAGAAATAAATGAAAAGGGAGATTATACTCACAAATTCATCTGGCTGCTTTGTAGGCTGTCCAATATAGCGGTACATCGTCCACATGACATAGAAGCCACACTCATTGTTGACATACGGCTGTTTGAGATACGAAATCTTGATCATTTCATAAACAGTGAAATCTGTTTGCGTCCCACCTTTATGCTTTTTTCGCACACTATGCAAAATTAAGAAGAATATTTAAAAGGAATAAATATAAAAAGACATATTGTGATCAGACGATTATAGTGTTGCTTCGATGGCATGTTTCATCTAGCTTCAATGGCATGTTTTATCTCACGGTTTTTAAGGGTGCCATGTCCAGTATCGGTTCATTCTTGATGGTTGGTTTCGTTCATTCTTGAGAATATACATTTTGTTTAATTTATCGGTTCTGTTGCATTTTTTTTCTTCTGAAATTGGCAATGATAGCCACTTTATAATCGTGCTAGTTAGAAACTAGCTATTATGTCTATGATGTTTTATTCACTGCCGATTGAATAACCGGCAGTGAAGTATTTTCATATTAATTTAGGTTGCGAACACATCGTTTTTTTCATAGTCATTGTGGAGCAGTTTTTATGCTGAGTGATTGTCAACATGCCAACACAATGTGTGAGTGTATTGTGTTCTACTAACCAATGACACGCGGTTTTGTGTCAAACAGTGGTGTCTCTTGGCTGGTGTTGTTTGCAGGTGTCGAGCTCGGAGTCGGTTGTGACGGTGCGGTGAAGGTCAAGTAGGGTGTACCGTGCTGACGGACCGGATACGGTGAAGGACGGACATGAGGCTTAGACCGACGGAGCCGGACGTGCGGCTAGCCGTGGTGGCTGACAACTGGGACATCGACAAGCACAAGTGTACACAGCGGGGGATGCGTACGGGCTACGCTACTCACGGACGGTTTGATGGTTTTCCGTCAAAACCATCAGCGACAGTTTGGTGGTTTCACCTTAAAACCATCGGCGGGCGGGTTTCCCGGGTTTGCGCCTCAAAATCTGGGTGGAGGTCCCACGAGGGCAGATGACACGTGGCGGCATCGGGGAGATCGCGTGGAAGGGAAGCTACCGGTGAGAAGGCGCGATGGCCGTCGGATCAAGTGAAGCCTGAGTTGGACCCTTTATGCCCCTGGCTAAGTGGTTTGCCTCTTCATGTATCCAAGGGCAAAAAGGGAATGTGAAATAGGCCCTAAAATAAGGATGATGGGCTCCCTTCCACTTCACCTCTTGCATTTCTTTTTTTTCTTTAGGTTTTCTTCATGTAGTTTCTTAGTGAGAGAGAGGTCTGCAAATCTTCGATTTGTACTCGAACCAATGGCAAGCAGAGCGCCAAGTCTATGCTGTTTCCTCCGGGTTTAATCATGTGTCTGTGATCTCTGTGATGGATTTTCAGTTTTCGCGAGCTCTCTTTTCCCTCTTGTGTTCTCGATGCGATTTCTTCGATTTGAGGCCGTTTGAGTTCATTCTTTTTGAGCTGGATTGATCTAGGACGTGAGTGGAGTGATTCCACCAAAGCAATTGATCTAACTCCTCACAAATAAAAAATCCATGGAGTTCTTGCTCTAGGTGTGCTCAAGATCCACTTTTGAGGATTTTCTTGATTTCTCCCGTTTTACTCCGAATGAAGCGGTGATCTCCTAGAGATAGCTTCCCAACTGCCTCAGGAACACCTTTATGAAATTTGGTTGCAATTGGAGTTGATTTGGAGAAGGTACAACGTTTTGGGGATTTTTCCCGTGCTGTTCCCGCAAGAACCGGCCAGGCCGACTTGCAAAACCGGCCAACCCGGCTACAGCCGGCCAAGCCGACTTGGATCCCAGCCAAGCCGGCCCTGGGGAGTGCTCTGTCCAAACTCGGCCAAGCCGGCCAGGCCAAAACCGGCCCAGCTGGCCAGGCAGCCAGCCAGGGCGGCCCAGTTGTCCAGAGTCGGCCAGACCGAGTTTTCAAGCTGGCCAAGCTGACTTGAGTGCCCTCAGGGCTGCTTGATTACGGTTTGTTCATCCAGTCTTTGTTTTGTGCATTGTTCGCCGGCTGTCTGTTTTCGTGGAGATCGTTTCGGTGCTGTGCTGTTTTCCGCTGACTACACTCTGGAGCTTTGCTGCCTCACTTCTCCTCGATAGAAGTTGAGGTTTGCGTTTGCGCCGTTTCGATCCAGTAGTGATCTCTGTGTTCCTAGGGAACATCCACCCTTCTTGAGGGTCGTGATCACTATGTTGTGTTGTTTGGTTCTTGGGGTGTGGATCTGGGACAGTGGCTCAAGATTTTGAAAGAAATTTTAAAGCTCCCATTCACCCCCCTCTGGTCGCTATTCCGGTCCTTCATATGTTTAGGTGGTGGATGGAATGATATAAATACTCTAAATGTATAACTTTATCTCACAGTTTTATAGACTAGAGTATTGTGTCTACAATGTCTTATCCACTGCCGGTTGCAAGAACCAGCAGTGAAGTATTTTCATATTAGTTTAGGTTTAGGTGGAATGATATAAACACTTTAATTTATAATTTTATTTCACAATTTTATACATTGGATTGTGCATTGGGAATGTAACATCCAGGATGTTAATCATGCATTAGCTCTGCACATCATGAGCATAATCATGTCATTTGCACTAAATCATTGTTTGACTTGCAATTCACCTTGACGCTTGATTGCAAATTGCTTGATTATGCTTGGGATGCATGTGAATGTGATTAATAAATACAAGTGTTTGATGATTGACCACTAAAATAATCTAGATATGATTAGGACACGAAATGAACCTAGGGTTATGTTAACAACCTTGGTTAATCCTGCTTCTACATGTGTTGATCATGTTAGGCTTATAAAAGTGCCTGCTTTGACCATTTCAAAAGAGCTATATAGAAGCTTTGCATGGCGATGCGCCTTAAACCTTTTCGGTGTAGAATTTTGTAAGGATCAAAAGTCTCAATACTCGCTTTTCATGAAAATGAGTGCAAGATTTCCAAAACGGCAGAAAAAGAGAGATTTGGGGGCTGTTTTTCTATTTTAGGGCATTTTAGAGGTATTTACATTTGGAATTTTATATCTCCAAATCTAGGAGGAATCTGACCAAACTCCTTTTAGACCAAACGATCTACTCATCAAGAGGAGCAGTTTTTATGTAGAAAGTTTCTTTCAATTTGGCTTAGATTAGGAGATATAGAGCAGAGAAGTTTGTTCTACGTGTAATAGAAATATCATTTCAGTGACGGGGGTTGACTGGCCGTCACGGAAATGCCGGAGATCGAAAATATCGGCCGGCCATGACAGAACTTGGGCGCCGCGTGTCTCCCCACGCGTCCTCCCGCTTCTGCCGAGTCTGGACACCGTAAAGAGGACAGCAGCCCTCTCTACTCCATCACTCTCTCCCCACTCTTCCTCCCCTCCTCGTCCTTCCCTCTGCGACGCCGAGCCGCCGCGCCGCCATCGTCGCTGCTCCGGCGAAGCTCGGCCAGCGCCGCAGCCGCTGCTCCGAAGCCCGCTCGCTCGCGCGCGAGGCTGCACCACCTTCCCCTCCACTCTCGCCGCCATCCAGCTGCTCCAATAGCGCAGGGCGATGGCCAATTAGCCGATTCCGCCATGGCCGCCGAGTCGCGCCGCCGCACACCTCTCTCTCTGAGCCTCCTCACCGCAAATCGATACCGCCGCTGCCTTCTACGTCGCTTGCTGCGCGCACAGCGCCTTTTCCCATGGCAAATCGGTGGCCATAGCGCCGCCGCCGCGTTGAGGTCGGCCGCCGGACCGCCGGCATGCGGGGCCATGCCGCCACGGTGCGCTACGCGCCGCCTTGTGGCCACGGGTGAGCGCGCGACGACGTTCCGCAGCTCCGCCGCCCGCCAGGGGCCGCCGGAGAGCCGCCGAGCCGCTGGCGCAGCTAGCTCCGGCGAGCTGTCCTGCTGTCCCCATCGCGAGGACCTGGTCCTTAGAATTTGAGAAAGAGTAAGGGTCTCTGGGTAAAAGCGACAGACACAGGGGTTTACAGTTAGGGGCTCAGCTCATTTCTAGAAAACTCAGGGTCTTTTATGAAAAGGGTTTGTCCTATTCGGATTATGAAAAAGGTTTTTCAGAAATTTGGTTAATACTTTAGAAATTCATATCTTGCTCAATATTGGTCCAAATCCAGTGAATCAAGTTGCAGTATTTTTCTTATTAGATGAGCTATGCATAGAAAATATGAAATGCCATGTTTGGGATACTTTTATATTGAGTTTAGATTTATTTCTTGAAATGCTTATAATCTTAGGAAATGCATGGTAATTCATAGGTTGCTCTGAAAAATGTGATTCTTGTCTTGTTCATCTTGTTTTGTCATGGTATTGCTATGATAAAGATATCAAGTATGCTTGCTGTGTGAAAATATAGAGTTGTAGTTCAAGCATGATTTAGGAGCTAGGAAGGAAATAATTCATAAATCCATTGTATAGGTAAGATATGGGTTTGATAAATTTTGTAGGCTCATTATATGCTGTAATGTAGCCCTGGGTGTGATCAAAGTCATGGTTTGATCAAGTTGGTAGTGCAAAGTATTTTTAGGTCCTCCAATTGATGCTGCCATGTCATTTTCGTGTAGGACAGTAGGATCATCCAAATGGGGTGAAATTTGTATGATGGGCTTGTATTGCCATGTGTATCTTACTGAAATTTTTATAGGATTTTAGGATGTGTCTAGATATAGGTTGCTGTTCAACCTACAGATGGTTAATTTAGAGTCAATTCCAGAATGCCATGCCTAACCTAATGATAGGTTGGTTTTCTGGGAAACTTGTCTTCATATGATAGATAGCTGATTAGTGTATCCATCTACTGTTGAAATTTGGTGGTCATTGGATCAATAATCTAGGAGTTATAGCTGTTGCAATATGATTGGCAGAATTGTTCCAATGCTGTTTTGTCAGGACCCAGTCCTGATATTCTCTGTTTTAGGCCTAGTTAACTTGGGAATTAGGCTCTGATGTCTTGAGATGATTTATGGGCAATTTTCTAAGCTTTCCAGATTGTCCTCTTTTGTGTCCATAGGATTTATAAATCTGCAGTTATGATTTATTTACTAGACTGCCTGTTGTAGGTCTCTAAATGTTAGTGAAGCATGAATGTGTGATGTTGTGAGTAGAGCATAATGATGATGATCCTTGGTGTTAGGCTATGTATGGATGATTTCTAATTAGTATGTCATGAGGATTGGGTTAGGATGATTGAATAAGTATAGGTCTTTGGCTTTACTGGCTTGTTTACTAGTAATATGTGTAGCCGATTAAATAAGCTATTCACCTATGAGCATCTATCATCCTTGATCATCCATAATCATGCATACACCGTCAATCACGTGCTCATACATATGCACATGCATCATTCCAGGATCACGTGTAGAACATTCGTCGTGGAGTCGAGGATCCAGAAGGACAAGTCGCGAACGAAGATCCGCATGAGAAGTGATCCAGCACCAGGAACCCGACATGGAATAGTCGAGTACCTGGGGCGCTAACATCGATCTTCTAAATAAGGCAAGCCCCGGAGCATTTCTCCTATGTTTGCAAATATCACTTGCGTCCTTTTATATGTTTAATGCATTAAGTTATAGGAGTTGCACGGAACCCTTGCGCATATTATCTATTCCTTGTCCACTTAAAATATCCTTACCCCGTTAGGTGCGGGATCGATATTAATGCTTAGCCTTGCTTAATTAAGATCGGTAGAAGTGGGTGATTTCCAGTCACCTACACCTTAGGGTGATAAAGATAATTTGGCAAGATGATCATGATGGATATAACCATGTATGTTGGATAAACTGAGACCGGACGGAATGTGGAGCAATAAGACATGGGTCTTATGTGCTTGTAGTTTCCGTCTGTGTCGATTAAGGACCGTACCGTTGTACGTCCTCAAGTCATGTTGAACGCATGCCCCACATTTAGCCGGAAGGATAACTCGTTCCGACCGCGAAGCCTAGTAGCTGTTTGGGCCGGTGACCGAAATGTAGGCAAGAACACCGAATGACGGAGGGGTGGTCGAGGCCCGAGTGACCGTGGGCAAGAATGTCCGAGCTACTCCGCGTCGTTCCGTGGGCAGACACGTCTTGATCGACCTGGCTCCGGACAACCTCTGGGTGTAGACTTGTCCATAGCGGTCCCGCGACTTTACCCGAACAGTACCAACGGTGACCTATCACTCACTTTGGCCGGTGAGTGGGGTTTGTGTGGGGAATAACCCCTCACCGAGTAGGAATCGATTCGAATCGCCATCACTCCCGGACGGTGAGTACTTGACTTGAGCTTGAGCGGCGGCATCGTAGTAATGCTACTATGGAACAGAGATCTTGGTTACATGGATGATGTTGGATAATGCCAAAGGGACTTGGTCACTATTGATTGCTTAATAAGAACTCAAGTGATCGCTATTAGCATAGGTGCTCACCTAGCATAAACAGGTTATAATGATAAGCTATGCAAGAATAAAATGGAAGGTTCATACTTTTACATACCTATAATATGATAACTTGTGCTTTTCGCAAATGAGTCAGCTAGTCCACCATAAGGCCATGCATTCCACCCCAAAGCGTCCTTATTTTCTGGTTTAAGACGGGTAAGTCTAGCTGAGTACCCACGTACTCAGGGTGCAATTCCCAATGTTGTTTGTTGTAGGTTGGAGACTACCACGGTGGTGACACGGTGGACTTATATCCCGTTACGGGAGGATTAGACTTCGGGCAAGTCAACTCTTATATCTCATCTACATGCTTTTGAAGGAGTCGACCCTGAGCTGGCACAGTATTTAAAAAAAAATGTAGGTGTGAGTGTGTATTATCAAAGGTGTTTTCTTCCGCTTTAATTTATGATTTGGATTGTAATAATCCTATGTGCGAAATGTAAATAAAACAGGTGAATGGGAACTGCTGAACTGCGGATTCAGGTTTGTTGTAGAGGTTTGAAATCCTTCGAGATTTCACGGACTACCGGGCTAGTTTGGTTACTAAGTTCTAATTGAGTTGCCACGTCAGCTTGATTAATGCTTCGTAATTAAATTAGTTGGTCGGTTCCGCTACAGGGAAGCCCCAAAAAATCTCTTCGTTACGGAGCCCACCGGCAGGAGACTTCTCGGCATGGCCTAGCTGCAAACACGGGGGATGCTTGTGCGCTTGTGATAGAGGTTGCGCAACCGTAGGGAACGCTCCCAGCCGACGGCAAAGAACCCGAGCAGTCGCAGATCAGGGAGGCCGAGGTCGCCCAGGTCCGGCGGCGAGCATGCCACCGGCCAAGCCACATGGCAACGCCCTCTGACGCCGCATCCGTGCCCGCCCACACAAAAGCCCTGCGCCTTTTGTCGATTTCATTGATAGCCCCACGACGATATAGCGCAACAGATGGACACGTGCACCAGAATAGCAATCAGAGTAGTCTGGGCCAGGGTGGTTCTGTCCGCCGAGGTCTTGTGGCCGCCCTTCCATGCCGGTATCCTGGCGGCCACTGAGTCAATGAGAGCTTGCTCATGCGTGCAACTGAGCCTGGTGACGGAGAGCGGTGCACCAAGGTACTTCATCGGAAAGTCTTGGACGTGGCAAGGAAAGACCTGCAGCACCTCCGCGATCTCCGTGTCCGACCAACGGAACGGCGTGACAGAGCTCTTGTCAACGTTGGTGGCGAGGCTGGATGCTCCAGCGAAGAGGCTAAGGATCTGCCTGACGCAACTGAAGTCAAGTGGCCGAGGGGCGAGGAAGACGACGAGGTCATCGGCATAGATTGAAGTCCTGAACTTGATGGCGGTGCCCGGCAGCGGCTGGAGCTGTCCACGGTGGCCGGCCTCGTTGATGAGCGCATTGAGGACCTCCATGACAATGATGAAGAGGGACGGTGATAGCGGGCCCCTGGCGTAGGCCGCAAACATGGTAGATCCTGAGGCCCAGGCGGCCGTTGATCATGACCTTGGTCGTCGCGGTAGAGAGCATGTAGGACACCCGGTCACTCCATCGTCGCGGGAAGCCTAAGTGCTCCATCACCTCGAGAAAGAATGGCCAGCAAACGGTGTCAAAATCCTTAGCCAGGTCCACCTTGAGAAGCATCAGCGGTGTCCGCCGGCCGTGCAACTAACGGCACGCGAGCTGCACCATCCCGAAGTTCTCGTGGATCCGTCTACCCTCGATGAATGTCGTCTCTGAAATGAAAATATTAATTATTATTGATATTGATTCCAAATAAGAATTGACAATGATAGTTTGTTTAGGAAATGTGTTTTCACTAATATCAAATTTTCTTTTGGGACTCGACCACTCTAGCCAGTGTTTGGCGTTGAAGTAGTGTCAAAGGTGTATGCACACGAAACTCGAATACTCAAGTGTCACTGTCACGCACGTGCACAAACATATTTGAAGAAGGTGTATAACGCACACGTGCACACATACAGTATTTGTTCCTCTACAATACCATCATTTCCTTAACTCCACATGAAACAACCTCCGAATTCTATGCGTTTGTGTAAATTTTTATCATGAAACGTTTCATCTCATAAATTATATGACCCGTCTTTATTTTATATAATAGGAGAAACACATCTCCACTACAATGTGTATTGAAACAATCTGGTTATTTAGCTTTGATAAGCCAAATAATACTATTTTGTTGTGATTGAAAAATACTATACTATGGCTAATAAGCTCGGCTAATAAGTTTAAGCCGGTTGATGACTACTACAAACAAATTGAATTGATGAAAGAATAAGATTCATAAAAAATGATAAAAGTTCTCAATTACAGCAAAACTAAAACTAGTAGTTGTTTGGTTATAAATCCTAACTCCTATAAAGACAAGACTCACTAGCTTATTTCTCTAACCTCTTTTTAAGTCATATCATCATCCACTTCTTTATGTTCTTCTTCACAAGATGATTTTTCTTTTCATACAAGGTGTTCACATCATTCTCCACAGGTGTTCACATCATTCTCCACTAAATAATCCGCTAGATGTTCTATTTCTTTCATGCAAGGTGTCTACATTATCTCCACTAAATCCATGTTATTCCATATTTAACTTCATTAGATGTCTTTTCTCTTTATAAATTATATTTCTCTTCCATATCTGTGGTAACATACGGGGAGTAGCTGGAAGTGCAGTCGCATTGTCAGTGACGGGTGGTCATACAGACCGTCACCATTGACGTAAAATTGAGACGGTTATATCCCCGTCAATATTATACTCGTATCAGAGACACAAATTTTGAGACGCGATGCATATCCGTCACTGTGAGTAGTTAGCAGCCGTCTCAATTTTGAAACTCTGTAGTAGTACTGCATGAGGTAGTGGCTGAGGGACACGAGAACAATTTACTTCTCATTTCAGCTTATAGCTGGACAAAGTAAATGGGCAACACGGCCTCGCTTGTCATGACCCTGATCGGCAAGGCACAGGCAAGGAAGTTAGCCGTGTAGTGCTAGACCACCAGTCACCACAGGCATGGGCATGGGCATGGCAGAAAAAAATCTCTTCCTTCTGAACAAACTGAAACTCTGGTCTCACCGTCTTAAATAAAAAAGAAAAAAAAAGAAAAGAAAACTCTGGTCTCTCATAAAAAAAAAAGGCACGACTTGCAAATCCGATTCGAATTCAATTTCCGAAGAAACCGCGTTCCCACAGTTGCGCCTTGCGCGCGTCGAATCCACGCATGGCGCGAAACAAAGTCTCAACCGCCTCTCGCTCGCCGTCGTCATTGCCCAAAGTCTATATAACCATAACCATGCAAGCAACTTCTTGTTGCCCCAGCGTGTCTCCATCCATCTCGCAATTCCTAAACCCTCTTGCATCCACGGTTTCAATCGGAGCCCTAGAGAGGACGACTAGACGGCGTGCGACTGATCTGCAGCAACACGATGGCAACGCTCAGCTGCTGGGACAGCGGTAAGACCCACCCGCACCTGATGACGACGGCGCCGGCGCGCCCGCCGTCCGCCGCGCCCGCCACCGGTGCGTCGCTCGGTGGCGCCGTGGGAGAAGGACTTCTGCGAGTCCCGCGGGGTGCCATGGAGGAAGATCACTGATCCAGACGTGGGACTCAACGCCGACGCCGAGGGCAGCGTCGCGCGCTGGGACGACTCGGGCGCCGTGGAGGCGCTGCTCGCGGCCAAGAAGCGCTACTGGGCGGAGATCAACGGTGGCCTCAAGAAGATCACGGTCACGCCGCCGCCGGGCCCTGGCAAGTACTGCGACTTGATCGACGAGGGCGAGGGCAGCGTGGACCCCGAGTTGGACGAGGAGTACGAGGCGGCGCTGCGCGACATGGAGATCGCCTGGGAGGAGAACCAAAGGCTGCAGGTGGCCAAGCTGCGGGACGACTTCGTGCCGGTGGCCACCGGCTGGGACGTCGACGCTTGACACAACTGATCGACAAGACGGTTCGTGGTGGCCATGCAAGAAGCATGATGATTCTCCTCCAAGCTGTGTTGCTTCGTTGCAAACTACTGTAGTTAATTAAGTTGGCTTTGACTAGGGTAATCGTTAACAGCCGATCGATCTGAGAGATCACCGTGTAAAGTGTACATGTACGTACGTTACTATAAAGAAATATTTTTTCTTTGAGAAAACATGTACTCGATCGGAGTATGTTGTCTCCCATGTATGATCTAAATTTGCTTGGAACGTTTGAGCAAACCAAAAGACACGACATATGTTCAAAATGTTGTCTCCCATGGGTGATTGATCACTTATCACAACTATTTCAATTGAAGACGGGACGACACTCGAAAGTGTCCCAACATTGAGTTCATAATATTCAAAGGGGTTGTCAGAAAACATTTGGTGCATGCAACAAAACAACAAAGAAACAAGACAAAGAAGCAAGAAACGACGTCTGCCTCGAGAAAGTCACCTTAGCCAACTCCATAGGCTGACTAAAAGCCGGTTCTTGAGCCTAAAGTCAACTAAGCCAACGTGTCGGATACCTAGATTAGGGGGTCCTAAATTGGGTGAATTAGAGATGAGCAAATCAGCCTCATCCCTCTCTAAAAATCCCAAAAGCTAGTCGACCGGGAAACCCAATCCCCTCGAGCCGGGCCGGCCCACTATCGGCCCACAAAGCCTCAGAACCTCCCAAGCTCGAGCAGCGGCCGCTCACCCGCTCGACAGAGAAGTACGGAAACCGCTCGAGCGTGCGACCGCTCGAGACAATGACGCAAACCGCTCGAGCAAGCAACCGCCGAGCGGGACGGAGAACGCTCGAGCAAGCGACCGCTCGAGTCCGCCCTCAATCATTGCACGACCGCAGCACGCACGTGGCTACGGGGCCCGAACAGCGCCAAAGTACTCGACACCGCCTAACCCCATGGCTCCATGGCTGCAATAGTGGAACTTGCGCCGGTCGCATCCGCCATTACGCTGCCCATCCCCTAGATTCAAGGATGGCGGCGTACCACTATTACGCCATGCTACGTACCGTGCCACACTTGACTCCCAGGGGCACCATTGTCAACTCCCGCACCACAAACACGTCGTGCCGTCCCATCGCTCGGGATCATTGCCCCTCGAGCCGGCACCCAACCGCTCGAGGAGTGGTCATGGCGGACGCGATTGGCATAAGGCGCCCGGTGTCCTGCCTTTCCCACCTCGACGACCATACCGCAGGGTTCCCGGGCGCACGTGCTCGGGAACGCCGGCGCCGCACCTCGACTACGTCAGCCCACGACCGAGAAGGACAAGCAGGCCATCATTGACCATACCGCTACAGGCTCGAGCCCGACCAAAGGGAACGTCTACAGTCTCGACGACACGACATGGCGCATGTACCTCGACGTCACACCCACGACAGCCCTATCTACTCTGTACCCCTGAGCCTCCCCTTGGCCTATAAAAGGGGATGCCAGGGCCTAGCCTAGAGAGGTTTTTTGACGCCTTCACTCACACTCACTCACTAAGTCTAAGTCTACCTTGTAGTCACCCCGCACAAGCACCCCGGTGCAAGATAAGACAAATCTTTCCCCACCGCGGACGTAGGGCATTCTTTGCCCGAACCGGGATAAACGCTTGTGTCCATCTTGCATCACCATCCGGATTAGGGAGCACGCATAGAAATTTACTCGTTGGTTTATACCCCCGGGTACGAAACACCGACCGGTTGGCGCGCCAGGTAGGGGGTTGCGTGTTTTCGCCGATTCCCGCCATTTTCCGGATGGCATCACCCGCTTCCTCGTTTCCGTTCGCCACGGTGATCTGGTTTGGGAGTCTAGAGTTCGTGTCGCTCGGCCCAGGCCACGACATGGCTCTACTCTCGATCGGTGAACCAGGAGGGGGACGCTCGTCACCCCCACACGCTGGTGGGATCGCGCGCCGACCGCGCCACTACGGCTCGCCACCACGTCGCCAACGCCACCAGCATCAGCATCACCGCCAGCAGGCACAGAGTCTTGAGCACCCTGCTCGTGTACCCTCCCAGCCAGACGCCACGATGCACCCAGCCGGGGTGCCAAATGGGCGGCAGGAGGTGGCACGTGGACAGGGAGTCCTTGACGTGGACCCTGGCTTCACGTTCGCCATGCGCTCGCCGAGAGAGCCCGGCGTGGCGCCTCGAGCGCGCGCACGGCCGACGTCGCCCAACCTATTGCCGCACGGGCTCTACCGAGTTCATCGCAGGCTCCCGTTTGGACTCATCAACGCCGCCACCACGTATGCCAACGAGATCCGGTCAGTCATGGGACCGCGGGAGGAAAGCCCCGGCCCCCTCCTGCGTGCCACCGTGGACTTGGAGATCGTATGGCCGGCGTCAGTAGAACGCGGGTTTGACAGAGCACCTGGCTCGCAACGCCGCAACACGGTCGGAGATATGCGCCGCTGGATCGAGGAGGAGAGCACGGGGAGGCCCGGACGCCGTCCGGCGCTAACCCGACTCCGATGACTCGGACTCGGGATGCTATGACCCGGCTCGCGAGTGTTTTCATCTCAACGACGACGTCCCGTCGGATGAGGAGACCGAGAGATGGCGCCGCCATGGCCGTCCCCGCAGCCCAACGGGCGTACGTGACCCCGGCCCGGTCGGGACATCGCGCCGGAGCCCCGCAGGTGATCGAGCCACGTGGACCGCCGCCACAAGCCCAAGATAATCGACGACCCGAAGATGATGCTCGAACGGCAGCACAATGGGCCCGGATCCGCGAAATCGAGGCCAAGATGAAGGCGGAGCGCGCGAACTTGGACTTGCTCAAGCGACCCTTGAGCTAATCCGCCCCCTCCACCTCGACCTCTTGGCGCTCGAGGAAAGGCCCGAGACGTCTTCAACCGCATCGTCAACGACGGGCGGCCGGAAGCGCCACCCGAGCCGGCCCACTTCCCTCGAGCAAGCCGGAATGTACTTGCGGCGGCTATCTTGCCGCGCGGGACATGCGGCGCCCTCGAATCCTCATGCATTACGGATACGAGATGAGATCCAAGGCCTCCTCCAAGTCGCGGCCGTCCGGCAAGCCGAGAGCTCGGCCTCGAGACGGCGAGAGGCAGCCCTGAACAACCACGGCACGAGCGGGAGGGTTCCGTCCACCAAGAGGCACCCCCTCGAGGTGGAAGAGCCCCCGCTCGAGAACGCATCATCGACAACCGCGCACCTCAAGATGCGCGTCATGACATCAACGACAACCGACGACGCAAGGCGGCGGGTGCCGAGGACCGTGGCTACAAGGCCCATCGAGGGGGCCGCTACGACGGCGACGAGGACCGGGCAGCTCTCGAGCCGCCGGGCCCTCGAGTCTTCAGTCGAGCCATCCGCAACACGCCATTGCCAAACCCGTTTCGACCCCCCACGAGCATGGTCAAGTACAACGGGGAGACCAAGCCAGAGCTCTGGCTGGCCGACTTCCGGCTGGCCTGCCAGCTTGGAGGGGCTCGAGAGGATAAGGCGATCATACGTCAGCTCCCTCTGTTTCTCTCCGACACCGCTCGACGGTGGCTCGAGGAGCTTCCCCCCCCACCAGATCTACGATTGGGCCGACCTAGTCCAGATTTTTGAGGGGAACTTCAAGGGCACATACATCCGACCCGGCAACTCGTGGGATCTCCGTAACTCGCAAGCAAAATACCTCGGAATCTCTCCGGACTTTGCTCGATGTTTCTCAAAGCCGCGCACCGAGCCGCCACACATTCCGGATCACGACGTCATCCGGCGTTTGTCTCGTGCACCACTTGCAAAGAGCTCGTGCGGGAGCTCGGGCGCAACCGCCCAAAGACGGTGAACGAGCTCATGGACGTCGTCGCCGACTATGCCGCCGGCGACGAGGCCATGGGGCCTTTGGGGGGCCGGGAACAAGCCCGCGCCGTCCCCGGGAGGCGGTGAGGGCTCGAGCAAGGCCCGAAGAAGAACGGGAAGAAGAAGAAGGGCAACCAAGCAAGGCAAGCGCGCGGTCGTGGAAGACGAGGTGGCCGCGGCCCGAGCGCAAGAAGCCTAGACCCCCTCCCGGATGGGGGCGTCTTCGACAAAATGCTTAAGCGGCCGTGCCCCTACCACAAGGAGCCGGTCAAGCATAACCTCGAGGACTGCCGTATGCTTCGAGGTTACTTCAAGAAATTTGGCCTTGACAAGGACGATGGCAAGAAGGATAAGGGTGGCGAGGACCGAGCCAACGACAACGACGACGATGGGTATCCGCCCATCACCGAGTGCTACATGATCTACGGCGGCCCGACCACCCAGATGACACGTCGAGAGCGGAAGGCCGAGCGCAGGGAGGTTTTCGCCATGAAACCCGCCACGCCTCAATTCCTCGACTGGTCGGATGCTCCCATCACGTTCGACCGTGATGATCATCCGACCACATCACCAATCCCGGCTCGTACCCTCTCGTCGTCGCCCGATCATCCTCAACGCCCGCTTCACCAAAGTTCTCATGGATGGAGGCGGCGGCCTCAACATCATCTACATGGAGACCCTCACGTTGCTCGGCCTCACAAGAGCCGACCTCCGCCCGAGCGCCGGGGCTTCCACGGAGTGGTCCCCCATATCCAAAAGCGCTCACGCAATCGTGCTCGCCGCGAAAACTCCGACTACTTTCTTAGCCCCCGTCGGTGGTAACATCATTTGGGGAAATTATCGAACCGGGAAGTCGTGGGTTGAATCGCCGTGGAGGTCTTGGGCGAGACCATCACTTACGTCCCACGAAAGGCTATCAAATCCCAAGTGTTGGCCGACTTTGTCGGGGTGGACCACGTCCAACTCCCCTGGTCCCGGCCGTGCTGGACCATGTATTTCAACGGGTCACTTATGATGGCGATCCCGGCCTATGCCTCATCTCGCCCCTCGGAGCTCAAGATGCGTTACGTGGTGGATCCACTTTGCCGCCTCGAACAACATGGCGAGTATGAGGCACTCCACCGGGTTGCGATTGCCATCGCCTGGGGTCCACGCCTCGATGCTGGAGGCGACTCGAGCTCATTATCGACCAATGATGAAAGCCTCGAGCGCCATGACGAAAAGATGGAAGACCTAGCCATGATGCTCGATCACATGGTTGGGCCGAGGCCTTCCATGGTCTCGAGCTCAACCACATCCCAAGGCGCTTCAACGAGGCCGCGGACGAACCGGCCAAAATCGCTTCATCTCGAGCCCGCTACCCCCGACGTCTTCTCGAAAGACCTTCACGAGCCATCCGTGAAGTGGGACTCGGGGCAGGGCGGGACCAGCCGTTGAGCTCGCTCCCACGACCGAACCCCCTCGACGGGGCCACGGTCATGGAGATCGACCAGGCTACAAGCCCACCAACCGACCGGCGTGCACCATTCCTCGAGTATCTCATTCGAGGGGAGTTGCGGAAGATCGAACGGAGGCAAGGCGACTAGCTCGTCGAGCCAAAACTTACGTCATTTACGGGGATGACAGGAGCTCTACCGCCGGAGCCCAACTGGCATACTCCAACGGTGCATCTCGATCGAGGAAGGCAGGAAACTGCTCAGAGACATGCACTCGGGGGCTTGTGGCCACCACGCTGCGCCAAGAACCCTTGTCGGGAACGCATTCCGTCGGGGCTTTTATTGGCCCACTGCCACTGCTGACGCCATCAAGCTTGTTCGAGCGTGTGAAGGATGCCAATTCTACGCCAAGCAAACGCATCTTCCAAAGACACGCACTCCGGATGATCCCCCTCACGTGGCCATTTGCGGTCCGGGGGCTCGATCCGTCGGACCCCTCAAAAAGACGACGGGAGGCCTACACCCACTTGCTCGTGGCCATCGATAAGTTTACCAAGTGGATCGAGGCCAAGCCCATCACTAACATCCGCTCGGAGCGAGCGGTCGAGTTCTTCACCGACATCATCCATCGCTTTGGAGTCCCCAACGTCATCATTACCGACAATGGCACCCCGTTCACGGGCAAAAAGTTCTTGGACTTCGCGATCGATATCACATCGGTGTGAAGCGGTCGGCGGTCGCCTATCCTCGAACTAATGGCCAAGTCGAACGCGCCAACGGCATGATCTTGCAAGGTTTAAAGCCCGGGATTTTCAAACGCCTAAACAAGCACGGCAACAAATGGGTGGCCGAGCTCCCATCGCCCCTGTGGAGTCGCGGACGACCGAGAGTCGAGCCACCGGGTTCACCCCGTTCTTCTTGGTCTATGGGTCGAGGCCGTCCTCCCCACTAACCTCGAGTACGGGTCCCTCGACTCAAGGCCTACAACGAGCGAGACCAATCGGGAAAGGTTGGCAAACGCCATCGACCGGGCGAGAAGAGGCTCGAGACACGGCGCTCCTACACTGCGCGCTACCAACAGAAGCTACGGCAATATCACGAGAAGAACGTGCGCAAGAGGGATTTCAAGATCGGCGATCTCGTGCTCCGTCGACGACAAGACAACAAGGGGCGCCACAAGCTGACTCCTCCCTGGGAAGGTCCGTTCATCGTGGTCAAGGTGCTGAAGCCGGGGACGTACAAGTTAGCCGATGAAAAAGACTCGACCCTCACCAACGCGTGGAACATCGAACAGCTACGTCGCTTTTTCCCCTAGGCCTCGATGCCTTGTACATATTTCGTTCAATTGTATCGCTAGTATGAATAAATAAGTCGGTTTCTTACTTTTTGTTCATACGCAAGGTGGGCTCGACTTTGTTTCCACAAAGTCAAGCCCCCTCGGGCTAGAGGGGGGAACCCTCGAAGTCCTCGAAAAACGCACCTAGTTTTTTCGAAAACAACGCTTCGATGTATTCTTTCCCCTCCTCGCCTCGAAGTTTTTCGTAAGCTAAGTGTTTCGTCAGGACGATCGAGCACAAGGCTTCCCACGCTTCCGAGCTACGGCACCCTAACTCATCCCCTCTCGAAGTAGCTCGAGCACAGCGCCAACACTTAGCTAAAACAAAGTAAAGGCAGGAAGTGGAAAATGATATCGAGCGCAAAGGAAAAATTAGAGCATAACGATTGTAAACATCAAAGTATTACGGTTCAAGGCCACTTGGGCCACTTCCATAACCAAAAATACTTGTTTTCTTACAAGGGCCTTGTTGCCCGATTTCGGCTCACAGCCGGCTAAAGATCACTCCACATCGGGCGGAAGGACTCTCGCAGCAGATCGCCTCCAAGAAGGGCGCCGGCTCCTCCGCCTCGCCTTGAGCTGCTCGATCCGGGGTTGACCCCTCCTTCTTGCTCGCCCTCGACGTATGTGAAGCCGCTCGCAACGGCCTCCATCCCGGCCCGGCGTCCTCCTCGAGATGCCGAACCCCGAGTAGAAGATGGCCATCGTCCGGCGCAAGCAAAAAAACAAGGGCCTCCCGGATACGACCCCGCGAGAGGCGCCGAACTCACGGACCCGGCTAGCATAGCTCTGGCCAGCATCCGGCCCCTCGACGTCCACCACCGGCGGGAAGCCCCACATAGCGCTGAGGGTGTCAATGGTGCCGGTGATGTGGGCCTTGGCTGAGAGCACGCGGTCAGCCAGCGCGTGGGTTGACTTTGCGTACTCACGCGCGTCCGCCAGTCCGCCTCCAAACCCGAAAAAGGACGACAAGAATTAAGTACTTAATCAAGTACTCGAGCAACACGTATGAATCACGCAAAAAAAAAAGGACTAAGGGACTCGAGCACTTACCGGTGCGGCGGGTCGAGAGCCCTTGCTCACGTTCGAGCGCCCGCGCAAGCTCGCCTTCTTTTCTCGGGAGGCGCGCTCGATGTCGCGTTTCTCCACGCGCAGCTCCTCGTAAGCCTTGCCGGCGCCCTGGATGGCGAGGTCCTTGTCCGTCACCACCTGACGGAAGTTGGCCACCTCCGTTTGGAGACCGGTCACCCGCTCCTTCTCCGCCTCGAGCGCACTTGAGAGAGCCTCCTTCTCGGCAGCCTCCCGGTGACCGTAGCTTGGAGCTCCTTCACATAGGCCTCAACGCCGGCTTTCTCCTTTTGGAGCTGCTCAATGTCCGGCATTTGGCCTTGTAGCTCTACAAAGCCGTGGCTGCATCCTTCTTGAGCGCTCAAAGGTTGCATGCGGCGCGCGTACCCGACGAGCGATCTCGGCCTCGCGCGGCTTGGGCGAGCTTCGCCGCCTCCGCCGCGCGCCCCGGCCTCCTGCGCCACTCGAGCGAGTTCATCTTGGGCTTTCTTGGCGTCCTCCTTGGCAGCGACCAAGGCGGCGTTGGCCTCTCGAAGGAGCCGAGCAAAGCGGTGCCGCTCGCCCTCGGCCTCCCCGCCCCATCCGCACGTACCGCCGGATCTCGTGCTCGCTCTCTTGAGTAGCAAGGATGTGCGTCGATTTGGCATATGAGCGGCTTTGCGTCGTCTGAACCATGAAGGGGAAGCATTAGATCATAAATCACGATAAACCTAAAAGAAGGGCAACAAGAAGTACTCACAGAAAGAAGCCGGGGCATGTCCTCGAAACAAGCGATGGGCGGTCCTCAAGGCGTTCTCGAGCCACTGCCGGCGTTCCTCGGCCTCCGTATACGCCTCGAGCTCCTTCTGGTCGTTCATCACGATCGGAGGAGCCTCGTGGTCAAGAGGGTCGGGGAGCACCAGCGGCGGCCTTTCCCATAAGGGGAACTCCTCCCGCATCTCCTTGTCGACGGAGGAGTGGAGTCTCCTCACCGCCTCCAAATCGACGCCCGCCGTCACCACCCGTTCGGCCAAGGTTGTCGGCGTTGCGGGCCGGCTCCGGGGAGGAGGACGCTTCGGGCAAGCGCCGCGCCTCGAGCCGCCTCCGCTCTTCGATAGAGGCATCGGTGGGCTCGGTGGGCCCGAGACCGACCGACCGCATATGGTGGCATCGACGATGGCGGCCGCCGTCGCTTCCTCCGGGCCTCTTCCCACCGGGTCGGCGTCGGTCATGGCCTCGAACCTCACCTCGCCCATCTCCGAGTCGCACGAGGTGGGGCACCCGCTCCCCCCCGGCTGTGGAGGTTGTGGCGGCGCCGATACGGCCGCAGTGGTGCTCCCTCCCGTCGCCGCGCCCGACGCTCATCGCCGCCCGTAGCGGTGGGCTGCTCCGCTTGCCCCCGCCCGGCCCGCCGCTCCTCCGGGGCTCGGCCCGCCGCTCGACTTGCGGCCGGGCGCTCCTCGACGCTGCGGCGGCGGGCCGCACCACCGGCCCCGCCTCGCGCTCCACCGCTCCTCCCGCCTTCTCCTCCTCTTGCGTGGCGGCGGGGTGCTCCTCGAGCGCGCCCTCTCGAACGGCGGCTTGGGCCTCCCCTCCTCGACCCGTTGCCCGCCCGAGGACTCGACCTCCATATCCCGAGGAGGGGTTGAGGCCCGGCTCGGCCGAGGCTCGTGCACCGGTCCCACCTCCCCGCATCACCACATCTCCCACCGGCCGATCGGTGGCGACCGGCGCTCCTCCTCCTCCTCCTCCCCGCGCTCCTCCTCGAGTTGGCGCGGCCGATTGGCCAGAGGACTTGGCGCCCGAGCTCGGACTCTCGTCCTCGAGAGTGATGGGCCGCCGCTCCGATCCGGCCCCCGCCGTCGGATAGAGGCCGCCGGCTCGGCACCATCGCCCCTTGATCGCCCGCCGCCGCGTGTCGCCCATCGCGCCCGACAACGACGTCGAGTCTCGAGCGGGACGGCGGACGAGGCCGTGGTGGTGGTGGCGTCCTCCTCCCCGTGGCTTTGGTCACGGCCTCGACACCCGCACGGACGCGCCCCGCCATCGGCCTACCACGCCTAAGCGCATCCTTGGCCCGCTCTAACCAATCCGGAGTGGAAGGAGGGAGAGTCACTCCACCTGGCATCGACGGGGTGCCGAGCGACCCTCCCGTGGTCCTCAGCCTCTTAGTAGGCAGCATGGGGGGAGGGATGGTAAGGTCTGCAGGGGACGCTTAGTCCTGGAAGAAAGAGAAAAACAAAAAAAATTTCACTATGACAAGATACTCACAGGCGAACAAAATAGTGCAATAAGATCGACCGGAAGACTCACCCTGCGGTCGAGGTGGCGCCGCTCGAGCCACCCGGCTTGCTCAAAGCGCACGGGGCTTCGAGCCTCGGCGCCCCTTGAGTCCTCGAAGACTTGGGGGCCTCGAGCCCCCGCCGCTTGTGCCGCTCGGGGGCTCGACACCCGGCGGCGCCCCGTCCCGGCCGACTCTTTGGCCGGCTCGGGCACAGTGTCCCTTACGGGATCCTGGGCCGGCGGGTCGAGGTCCGCTCGGCCCGGCGGTCGCCGGAAGGAGCCCGGCGTTGCTCGCCGGGCTGCGCAGAACTTGAAGTGCGCACATTTGCAGCCTCATGCTGCCGGGTGTGCGCGCCCGTTGAAGATGGCTGGTGGCGGGAGGAAGAATCCCGCCGCGTCGGAGACGGCGCCCGCCCGCCATGGCTAGAGGGACGGGGCGACTCCTCCCGCCGCCCTGCTTGAGCCGGCGACGACGAGCGAGCGCGGTGGCTGGAGTGTTGAGACGCCCCACCCCGTTGCCTTGCTTGGGCCGGCGACGGCGCTCGAGCACCGCGGCTCGACGACTCCTCCTGCTGGCCCGCTCGAACCAGCGACGAGTCGTCGCGCAGGAGGCCTGGCGCCAAAGTTGGCTCCTGCACGCGAGAGCGAGGAGGCGTCAGGGCTCGAGCGGCGGTGGCGTCATCGGCGTCGGCCGCCTCGTCATCTCATCATCATCGTCCTCGTCCTCGTCGGTCGACTCGAGACTAGGACTCCGGTCGGTTGGGTCCGCCGCGACGTATTTCACGATCCCGGCGGCGCTAGCCTTACGCTTCTCCTTCTCCTCTAGCGCACGGGCTTTCGCGCCTTTTCCTCCCTCCTCGAGACCACGGCGTATGTGCTCGTTCGCCCCTCGGCGTCTTACCTCGCGGTCGGGTGCGTCCTCCTTCACCGGGGCCTCGACTCCGCGTGGTCGTTGATATTCGGGAAAAAGAACAGGCCACGATAAGGATTGCTCGAGTAAAAGAAACAACGAAAGAGGGTCTCAAGAAAACTTACAAAGCCCGCAGATTGACGGCCGGACGCATGCGGAAGAGGCCAACTTGGTTCTCACCAAAATTCCTCCCGCCGTCGATCGCGTCGCGCACCCGAGCCACGATTGTGGCGACCGGGAGGGCACGTCCGACATCCCGCGGCCGCGAGTGCCGCAGATCGGCATCCTCCGTCATCCGGTCAAGCCGCAGCGCGGCGCTCGGCGAGCGGGAGCACCCGGCGGCCGTGGAACTCGGCGACACGTGCGCGATATTGAAGAAGAGGTTGCCGGACCTCCGGTTGCGGAGGCTCGAGATGGCGTTGAGCGGGGAGTCCATGCGGGCCGGCGCGCGCGCCGGGCCGGCCGTGCGTCCGGTTGAAACCGGCGTGGTTAGCACGGCGCCGGTGTATTCCGGGAAGAGGCCCCCTCGTTTCGGAGATAGAACCATTCTCGGTCCAGCCGGCGTTGTTCGACGACCATGCGCCGGACGGCCCAAGATTCCTTCCTCTTCAACCCAATCGAGCAGGAGCCCGCTCGAACGTAGCGGCGAACCTTTGGTTTCACCGCCTTCTCCTCTTCCTCCTCGATCTCCTCCTCCTCCTCCTCATCATCGTCATCACCATCGTCGTCGGCGGCCTCCTTGTTCTTTACCGCCTTGGTGAAAAGCGTCGCCTTGAAGATGTGGGTGAACAGTCCCACCTGCGGCGCCATTCCCAAATACCCTCACACACGGCGGCGTAAGTAGCCGCGAGCGAGATGTAGTGGGGTTGAAGTGCCGGAGCTCGACCCGAAATGGTGGGGAGCGCCCGCATGAAGCGGCTCGGCCGCGCACCAAGTCCCCGCCGGTGGAACCCGATGAAGCTCGGGACGTAGCCCGGCGGGGATTGGGCTCGAGGTGGTCGTCATCCGGCACCCTCCACTCCGGTAACCCTCCGCCGGATTGGGCGGAAGCAATCCGCCATTCACCAAGTTGAAAGCATTGCCTCGGTCACCAAGGACCGAGGCCACGGAGCGCATCCTCCATCACCACCGGTATGGAGGCTTGGCGGCTCCCTTGCCTTTGCCCTTGCCCTTGCTACCGCCGCCCGGCCGGAGCTCGACCCGACTTCCCGACCGACCTCCTCATGTCGATGACGGGAGCGGGACGGTGGAACAACGACGGCGTGGGGCACGAGGAACGGTAGCGCGGGGAACGGTGGCGCGGGGAACGGAGGCGCGGAGCACGCGTGCGCGATCACCGGCGGTCACGGGCGGCGGCGGCGGCGGCGGTTGCAAATGAGGGCAACGGCGGATTAGATCTCGGAGCGGGCGCAACCGCGGCGTGAGCGCGAAAAGGGCGAGAATGCGGGGAAGAAGAACCGGAGCCTACCCTCCATATTTATAGAGCCCAAGCCGATCCGCGTGAATCACATCCAACGGCCTAGATTACGCCATCCAACGGCCGCGCGCACCCGGCGGACTCGACGAAAAACGGTAACCGCATTAAATGCCCTGACAAACCGCCACCTAACTCCACTTGCAGGGCGCACGCGTCGCGAGACGGAGCGGAACCGTCGCCAAGCCACGATCACCACGATGCACCGGTTTCCGCCTAAAAAGGCGCGCCGTTTGTAACGGACGGATGCGCCTCGTTGCGCCTCGAACAGGCGTAATGACGGGACGTCTTGACAGACGGTCCCTTACACGGTAAGAAACCCGGGGACCCCGGTCCCACAAGTAAGTCTCGAGGAGCGGAGGCCGACCCACGGACGGGTTTGAACAGCCACCCTCGAGCACCCGAGTTAGGGCGCCTATGGGAAGGAACCCTCGAGAGGTTCCGCTCGAGAACGAACCCTCGAACCCGCATGGCGTGTCCAAGGCGGGGCACTAGGTATCCAAGAGATCCCGTCGACGGAGGCACTCGAGCCGCCGGTCCCCTCGAACGGGGCCGGTCCTCCGGAAACTAAGCGCCCGCTTTAATGAGAGCGCCCCGGCCACGGCCGTCTCCCCTCGAAAGGAGGCGAGCTCTCACTTGGACTACCCGCCATCGGCTCACGAGGGGGTATGGCGCTCGCTCGGTCACGAGTAGTGTCGACCTCTCACCACTTGGATCCGATCCAAGAGATCCGGCGAGGAACCGGATCACGACTCCGGCCCGGCCATTCGGGGCTCGGGGGCTCGAGTCACACAAACAACCTCCTCGACACGGGAGGAGCAGGAAATACTCGGGGCTCGAACGGTCGTGATCGAAACCTCCTACCTCGAGCTGCTACAACTCCAGTTAATAATACTCTTACTTAAACCCGTTCATCTCAAAGCCCCCGGAGGAATGCCTCATTCCTCCGGGGCCTCGGGCTAGCTACCCCGCGGGGACGCTCGCGCCCCCCACGGAGAAAGGAAAATAAACTCCTCGAACAACATGACCCTAAGTCTAGGTACTTCAACTCCATTTCATGATCCCTTGCTTGAAGTTTTTCACAATCAAGCAAGGGCTCGGGGCTACTGTCGAATACCTAGATTAGGGGGTCCTAAATTGGGTGAATTAGAGATGAGCAAATCAGCCTCATCCCTCTCTAAAAATCCCAAAAGCTAGTCGACCAGGGAAACCCCAATCCCCCTCGAGCTGGGCCGGCCCACTATCAGGCCCACAAAGCCTCAGAACCTCCCAAGCTCGAGCAGCGGCCGCTCACCCGCTCGACAGAGAAGTACGGAAACCGCTCGAGCGTGCGACCGCTCGAGACAATGACGCAAACCGCTCGAGCAAGCAACCGCTCGAGCGGGACGGAGAACGCTCGAGCAAGCGACCGCTCGAGTCTGCCCTCAATCATTGCCTGTCCAGAGCACGCACGTGGCTACAGGGCTCGAACAGGCGCCAAAGTACCGACACCGCCTAACCCCATGGCTACGTGGTTCGCAATAGTGGAACTTGCGCCGGTCGCATCCACCATTACGCTGCCCATCCCCTAGATTCAAGGATGGCGGGCGCTACGTGGACGCCATGCTTGTACCGGGCCACACTTGACGCACCCCTCCAAACACCATTGTCAACCCCCGTACCACAAACACGTCGTGCCGTCCCATCGCTCGGATCATTGCCCCTCGAGCGGCACCCGGGCGCTCGAGGAAGTCATGGCGGACGCGACTTGGGCATAAGCGCCCGGTGTCCCGTCTTTCCCGCCTCGACGACCATACCGCGGGGTTCCGGGCCACGTGCTCGGAACACCGGCACCATACCTCGACTACGTCGGCCCACGACCGAGAAGGACAAGCAGGCCATCATTGACCATACCGCTACAGGCTCGAGCCCGACCAAAGGGAACGTCTACAGTCTCGACGACACGACATGGCGCATGTACCTCGACGTCACACCCACGACAGCCCTATCTACTCTGTACCCCTGAGCCTCCCCTTGGCCTATAAAAGGGGATGCCAGGGCCTAGCCTAGAGAGGTTTTTTGACGCCTTCACTCACACTCACTCACTAAGTCTCAGGACTACCTTGTACTCACCCCTGTACAAGCACCCCGGTGCAAGATAAGACAAATCTTTCCCCACTGCTGGACGTAGGGCATTCTTTGCCTGAACCAGGATAAACGCTTGTGTCCGTCTTGCATCACCATCCGGATTAGGGAGCACGCATAGAAATTTACTCGTTGGTGTTATACCCCCCGGGGTACGAAACACCGACACAACGTGTCAGGCCGGCTACAGCGTCCAGGCCTACGAAAATTGGCTTAGCCGAGTGAATATGATCTAGTTTGGTTTCTAAATTAGTTTTGGATTTATTTTCAACGGGAAAACTTATAGAACATGTGTGATTCTGATATTCTGTTATTAAGACTGCCAAACTTCAAATCACCTGGGCCTAATGGGTTCAACAATGAGTTCCATCAAATTTTCTTGGCCTGTGATTAAAAATTATTTTTATTACCTTTGCAATAGCTTCTACAATAGCAGTGTTGTATCCAGAGCATTAATGCTTCTTTTATCACTTTGGTACCAAAAGTGGAGCTATCTAAGTTTGTCAGTGATTATAGGCCAATCTCCTTATTGAATTCCAAGCTCCTAACAAATTAAGTTGTTGGCAAATAGACTTCAACAGACAATCATTTCCTTAGTTCACAGAAAACGGTATGGTTTCATCAAGGGCAAATTTGCCAGGAGACACTGTTAAAAGGTGTCTTTTGATATGAACCACTAAAAAAAGAAGACTTTGCCAAAAGACATCAACATTCTCTATTATTATGCCAGGACACACTATTGTGATTATTATAGTCAAGTTTAATTGGTAGCCACACCAAATGACGAAATTACCCTTTTCCTTTTTATCCCTTCAGTTGAAGCCTGCCTATACGCGTGCGTGGAGCTCCTTCTCCGCCGGCAGCGCCTGGCAAAACGGTGCTGGCGCTCGCTTCCAATAGCAGTGAGCCGAGCAGCCGTGCCACCTAGCCATGGATGAAGTCGTAGTAGTTGCTCCTTGCTCGGGCTAGGCTGGTCAGGTTCCGGAACAACCTGCTGCAGGTTGGCAGCAGCATCGGCGGTGGCCTTCAGTCGCTGCATCTGCTTGCCCCCGCCGGTGACCTTGACGCGCGACAGGACGGTGCTCAACCCCTGCAGCTGCCCGCCATGGGAGTTCATGCGCCGCAACGGCCACGCCGACAGCGGCCCCGGCCACGCCTTCTTCTTCTTCGCGCCCCACGCGGGCTGTCCGCGTGAGCACGGAGACCTCCATCGTCCTCGTGCGCAGCGGCGGTGGCGGTGCGGCAGCTGAGACGACCATCAAGTACAGGTGCTGCAACCTGTCTTACTACCATGGCGACGAGCCCAGCACTAGCAGGTGGGTGATGCACGACTACCGCCCGGAGGGATCGGACGCTGCCGCAACCTCCAAGAACATACCTCGTGTGCAGCTGTGCTGAGAAAGAAAGAACAGGAGCCTTCTCTCGTCAACAAGGGGCGAGGGCAAACTTCTCGATTCCATGGTTTTGATTAAAATTGAATTTAATAATAGGCATAGTGTCTCCTAGCAAATTTACATCCTTTTATAGTGTGTTTTGGCAAAGCCAAGTATTTTTAGTGGTCTACAAAGCAAAAGCCACACTCCAAGAGTGTGTCTGGGCCAATTTTGCCTTTCATCAAAACAAAGACAATTCACGACTGCCTTGCTTGGGCCTTTGAATACATTCACATTTGTCACCAATTAAAAAATAAAATTGTCATTTTGAAGTTGGACTTTGAAAAATGCTTTTGATAAAATGGAACAAACGCGCAATAACTGAAATTCTTTGAGCCATGGTTTTGGCAAACATATGAGTGACCTACCGGGTAATGGTTATATCCTTGGTTCTGGCACCTCTTCTGTCATCCTCATGGAGTTCCTGGTAAGTGATTTCAATGTAAAATAGGAGTCAGGGCCCCCTGCAGATTGGTTGTTGGCGTTTCTTAACATTTTCAAGAAACATTGGGTGGTAATTCCGCAAGCGTACGGAAATACCATTGTAGCATTTCACCCGAAAGTATTCAAGGTATCGTATATTCACAAGGAACGATTGTGTAAAGGTTTCGTAGCTAGTTCACCTAGGATAACAAGAGAGAGATAGCAAGGGTAGCAAGGATTCTAACGATAGAGATCCCAAGATAAGGAAGCCTGCCACTAAATACTCACTTCAGACACCGGAGCACAGCTGGTCTGCCAGCCAATCCTGGCCTACAGCTCTACGCCGAACACGGACGTGGAGAACTACGAGGGATGGACATGGCTGTCACCACCTGCAGCCTACCACCTCAACTGTACAAAAGAGGCAAACGAAGGTAGCTTCTAGCCTAGACACCATGTCTACGCTAGCGACTACTACTCTAGTGTCATACAGGGCGATCCGTCTTTATCAGGGATCCTCTACTAGAGTATCCATCATAAGGACGAAAAATGATCCCACAAGTAAATAATGAATAAGTCTAACTTAAAGTAAGAGCTCACCATCGTAGAAGAACATAGACCTATATGTACTCCAACTAGTACTTGGTCCGCCAAGGTACAAGAGAGAGGGAGCCGACATCCCTTTCCACTAATGTACACGAGGCCTTCGGGTACACCATGCACTGGAGGTAGCCGGCAACTTTGGTACTCTCCATGTCTCTCTCACTTACTCCCTATACTACTCTTCTCTTCTTGCTATATTGTGTTCTTGTATTGTGGAATGGAATGGTGTCTGATGAGAGGGGGGACCCCTCTATTTATAGGTGGAGATGGGGCTTATTCCATGGCATCTTCACCTCATTAAGGCCCCAAATCAACTTCTCACACGTCTAGGTACACTGAACCTGGAATTCCCCCACCGCACGATCCCTGCACTTATGGCACCGCCTCTCCAAAGATGGGCTCTGTCGGCAGTGGTTTGGGGGCGCGCGCCCTGGGTGTGCCTCGCGCTCGGACCGGCCTCCCTCAGCCTGCTTTGGTGAGTTGGTTCCTGGATGGGTCATGGTGGGGATTGGGTCTAGAGATGCTTCAGTTGGGATTTTCCTTCTTTTTCCTCTTATTTTGCAATAGGCCAAAAGAGCATTTGTTATTTCTTTATTATTTTATCTAATTTTGGTAAACTTTATATGTATTTTCATAAAGCCCTGCAAAACAAGTAAAATACCAAAACTTGTGGAAATGATTAGTTGAAAACCCTAGTTCTATGTTTTGTGTTTAGGGTTTAGGGTTTAGGGTTTAGTGTTTAGGGTTTTATCTACATTTGGCCAACTTTATATGTATTTTCATATAAGCCCTGCAAAACAAGTAAAACCAACTTGTGAAAATGATTAGTTGAAAGCCCTAATTCTATATTTTGTGTTTGTTTTATTTATAAAGTTGGCGGTATAAAATGTGAGATAAGGAACGCCAACACCGGACGACCACCGCGCACATGCACCCACAGCCGCCCCCGGAATGCTGACCATGCAAACCGCCGGGCCGCCCCTGGAAGACCGAGCGGTGCCCACGCCGCGCCTCACGTGCGCACCAGCTTTAAAGCTAGTTACTCGTGACTGAACTCCAAAAATTACGCAATGACTGGTGACATCACATCCATCTGAAATAGTTTAGTAAAAGAGACGGTTAGTTTAGCATGTCGTCTCTGATTTACAAGCCGTCTCTGAATGTGTTATATTTGAGACAAATATATTTGATATTGTATCACAGATAGGCAGATAGCCACATTATATCGCGTGTCACAAATATATTTGAGATGACTGGAAAGAAAGACGTGTCTCTAGTATGTATCACAGACGAGTATACCGTGAGATTATGTATACTGTGGCATTCAATATCGGGACGGTAGCGTTTTGTTACCTGTCTGAAATAGATTTTGTGTAACGGCTGATCATCAACTTTGTTTAATTCTGCACTAGTGCCTTTTGACTCACCTTTTGTCACTTTTGGCACTAGCTAGCATGTCCTCTATCGGTGGCTGCACGTTATCTGTGGTACTTGCTGTTGTTGCTTCTTATTGGTGACTATTACATGATCACAATTTGCGACAAAGACCACAGCATCGTCTTCAGGGTCTCTAGGCAGCCAGAATCGACGCCGACGCTGCAAACCCAGCCTGAATCCAGCCGCGGGCCACCCTCTTCATCAGCTACTGTAGTAGTGCGTACGTAATCCGGCCGATTTGTTTCGTTTAACCACTTCTCCATTTCAACGCGTTGGAACAGCATGTCAGTGTGTTGCGTGGTTCCATCACCAATCCTACCGGCCGGCTCAGTCATTTTCCTGTTGTGGATAGGACACTTGTCGACCAGGCCAGTTTTTTATCACTGGCCTGCAAATTGTGTCTCAAAAGGTGGTGCTGTAATAATAACCAGAAGAATGGAAAAGGACCGCGTGTGTACTTTGCATATCTTGTTTAATTACCTTGCCTGCAGAGAGCGTCAGATCATCCGGGTTTGTTTTACCGGTCACTTACTACATGATTATTAACCGGTTTTTATCACGCTCCGCCAAGCTAAGACGTATTAGTACCTAAAGATCGTGCAAGAGAATTCCAGCACGTTAGTAATGCTACCAACCGAGCCGCCAGCAGACTAGCTTGTGACAAGACGAGATGTATATTTCATATTAATTTAGACTATGTCACTGTGTCCTAATAATTTAGCGACATAGATTCGAGAAATAAAAATAATTTAGCGAGATAGAGATGTACTACTTATTAAGGTGACATCATATCCAACACAGGTGGAAGATAACCAACTCTTTGAACACGTTCTCACATACTCTCTATTAAAATAATTTTAGAATTTATACTTAGAATAAATTAATTTTTTAAAAAATTTGATTAGGTACATAAAAAATATCGAGGACACTTATATAAAAAGCATATTTGATAATTCATCTAATTAATAATAATTGTTACATATTGTAAATCATTTACCTACCTGATTATAAACTTGAGTTTTATTGACCCCTCAAATAAATGGAATGGTATATTTTCCTTGAGTTTTACTCTGGTTGTCCTCTATTTTTTTAAAAAAATGCAAGAATCTTAAAATATCATGGTGATAATTATAATTAACTTTGTTTTGGACCTGGATTCGGCGGACCACAAGTGGACCACAAGAGCAGAACTCATTGGAACGGGGAATATAAAATCAAGTCTCCATCAGCGGAGTTTGTGTCGCATCTCAGCTTGATCTTGTACTTCAAGCTAGCCGTGAGCTATGGCATTCCAATCAGATGCGATCCTTTGTCCCTTTATCTCCACCTGTGTTTTCAGCTAGCAGTGAGTTATGGCATTTCAATCGAGTGCGATCAGGTGTCCCTTTCTAACTGTGATAGCCATATTATCGAAAGGGAATATTTCTACTTAATATATAGGATATACAGTTATCTGAGTATAATAAATCTTGAAGCATGCAGTGCAAAGCTCCAAAGCTTTTAACTACCATTCACCGCGTCTCAATGATCTACCAATCTATAGAACTACCTCCCAAAGTTTTTTTAGTTCACGTAAAATTAGTAGTAAGAACAACTAACTCCATGTAAATTTAACTTGTTGCACCTCTTAATAATCTCACTGATATTCGATATCTAGGATCTGACGTATCAAGTGAAATTAAGAAAACTAAGATATGCTTTCCTTCAAAAAAAAAAAGAAAAAGAAAAATAAAACTAAGGTATGCTGTGAAAACTGGAAAGGAATCAGAGAGAGTTGCTTTTGAATACAAACCATTGATCTCATCACATCATTTTTTGAAGACCAGGATCTTATCACATCATGTCTGAACAAAATGACGATAGAGAAAAAAAAAACTAAACTGTTTAGTCCATGTTTGGGATGCTAAATTGAAGATCTAAACACATGGACTAATTAATTATTTTTTTCAAGACCACACCATAGCGCATTTTTCATTAAGTAGAAGGAGATTTTTTGTTACAGCACTACAACCTGGTAATGGTTACCAACGCCTACACCCACCCACAGACAAGTAGACGATTACATGATTTAAACTATTATGCTACCATACGGAGTCCAAATCTTTCACTTAGGCTACCTCATTCTCCAGACCCTCTAGATTGAGGGCCATGGCCGTGACATCGAAGCTAACTAATTAATTATGGTCTAACAAAAACTAATAGCGGCTAATTAATAATGAGTAGAACACATTTAAAACAAAAGAACATTTAAATTAGTCCACGTTTAGCCTATTATTCAACAACGGATACTAAACTTTACTCCAGTGATGATGGACACGGCAATTGAATAGTTTTTAACCTAATGTAAAGGTTCTATGGGTTGATAAAAAAATTTAGTAATGAAATAAAGTTCCAATCTCTATTATTTGAGGATGAGGATGGTACACAGCTTAGCGTCAACCACAAACAAGCCATAAGGCTTATGTGTTTACAACCAAGCGGGAAATTAAAAGCAACAAATAAGTTTAACCTATCAAAAGCATGCAATCAAACGACTGGAGAGGAACTATAGCTACGCTTAAATTCGATTCTCGAAGCGTCGATGAAGAGTAGTTTTCTTTTATTTTATTTTTAAAAAGGCTTCAGGTCCACAAAGAAACGAAAAAGATTTTCAGAAGAAAATGAAAGAGATGTAAACTAATGTCGGTGGTGCTGGATATTCGAAAAGAAAACCTTGTCGGTGTTGGTGACGTTGGGCCAAGTGATATATTGGACCCTGGTATCTATAGTCCTATATAAGATGGCTATTGGCAGTTGTTTCATCGAAGCAATTACAAGCACAGAGCTTTTGGAGAGACGTGTAAGCATAGCCACAAGATACAGTAGCCTCTTAAACACGCACGGGGCGAGGATCGCCTGAGAACAGAGAGAATGACAAGGCAGAGTGCAGGCTCCATGTTTGCTACGGCGGCGTTGCTTCTCGGCGTCTTTGCCAACATCACTCCAAGTATATACTACATTTTCCCCTTTCCTTACAGTATTAACTGTTTCAGGGTATGTTTCATGTTTGTGCATGCAGCTAGAAAGACGAAAACAGATTTTTGAGGAATGTAAACTCTTAACGGTAACTTTTCATACAAAAATAAGATTATTACTGTTAGTATGTCATGTTAAAGCAATGTTAGTGCCTTTTTGGCAGGGTTTTGGCTTCCTAAAAGAAATAAGGCTAGACGAAATCATATTTTTGATGGCTTCAATTTTTTGCCAAAATAACGGTCTGGATTTCACTGTTTTTTTTGGGTTTGGGTTTAAGCCGTTCTCGTATGTGCTTGTCTAGTAAAGCTTTTAAGTTGGTGAAGGAGCCACAGTAGTGTTAGTTTCTTTTTGGTAGTACTATTTAGTGGTGTGTTAGAGTATGTCATGCTAAAGAAGAAGCTATAAAAAACCATGCTAAATATTGTTAGAGTAAAAAACCATGCTAGCTATCAAAGAAGCTATAAAAAAACTGGGCTAAAGAGGATCTTAGACATACGTGAGCTTGCTAGGTATATTGGCTTTTCAGCTATGATAAGAAAAGCTATTGGCCAGAACAGCATCATTCGTGCTCTAGCTAACGGCTTTGGGGACGTTTCCTCTGTTTCGTCCCCTCGCATGTGTCCCCTCCCTCACTCTCTGCTCTCAGCAACTGACAGTAAAATATAATCAGTTGCTTGTAACGTCGACTGTTGCAAAGATTATATTGCAGATGGATAGTAGAAAGAAAGAAAGATTGATAGATAGAGAGAGAGAGAGATGGCGCAGTTAAATGTCTTCTCGATGTAGAGATAACAAGTGGGAGGGAGGATCTATCAGAGTAGAAAGAATACTGAGGCCGTGTCTAGATTCAAAATGTTGAAAAAAAAGAGAGAGATGGGAAAGTTAACTGTAACTTCTCGATGACTTACAACTAAAGTACAATTAGTTATTTTTATCTATATTTAAGTAAATATTGATGTGATAGAGAGAGTGAAAAAATTTCAGCTTTTAGGGGTGAACTAAACAATGCCTGACTGAAATTTCAGTTACAACAGCGGACAGCGATGCTCGCTGCCTCTCTTGTTCCATGCACAAGTTTCTTTTTTTTTTCCATTAGTTTCTTCACAGTTTTAATTTACTGTGATTAATAACTAATAAGTTTGACGGGAGGAGTACGTACGTATGTGCAGCCGTGGTGGAGTCCGTCGGCGTGTCCTACGGCATGAGCGGCGACAACCTGCCGCCGGCGAGCAGCGTGATCAGCATGTACAAGGACAACGGCATCTCGCTGATGCGGATCTACGCGCCGGACCAGGCGGCGCTCCAGGCCGTGGGCGGCACGGGCATCCGCGTGGTGGTCGGCGCGCCCAACGAGGTGCTGTCCAGCCTCGCCGCCAGCCCGGCCGCGGCCGCGTCCTGGGTCCGCAACAACATCGCGGCCTACCCCAAGGTCTCCTTCCGCTGCATCTGCGTGGGCAACGAGGTGGCGGGGGGCGCGGCGCAGAACCTGGTGCCGGCCATGGAGAACGTCCGCGCCGCGCTGGCTGCGGCGGGGCTGGACGGCATCAAGGTCACCACGTCCGTGTCGCAGGCCATCCTCGGCGGGTACAAGCCGCCCTCCGCCGCCGAGTTCACCGACGAGGCGCAGGGGTTCATGGGCCCCGTCCTCGACTTCCTGGCGCGCACGGGGGCGCCTCTCATGGCCAGCGTCTACCCCTACTTCACCTACGCCACCAACCCGTCCGCCATGGACCTCAGCTACGCGCTCTTCACCGCGCCCGGCACCGTCCTCAAGGACGGCGAATACGAGTACCAGAACCTCTTCGACGCCACCGTCGACTCCTTCTACGTGGCGATGGGCAACCACGGCGGCTCCGGCGTGACCCTCGTGGTGTCAGAGAGCGGGTGGCCGTCCGCCGGCGGCGTCGCGGCGTCGCCCGAGAATGCGGCGCTCTACAACCAGAACCTGATCAACCACGTCGGCAAGGGAACGCCGCGGCACCCGGGCGCTATCGAGACGATCCTCTTCTCCATGTTCAACGAGAACCTCAAGGAGAGCGGCGTGGAGCAGAACTGGGGGCTCTTTACCCCAACATGCAACGTGTCTACCCCATCAGCTTCAACTGAGAAGCGCTTAGCTCGATCGACGTCCACGTCTACACGTATTCTACGCACCCTATCGTATATCCGTACGCCAATAAGTATGTATCCGTATGCGTCCCAGCAGGCGACCACTGGGAGTGTTGAATGCTTACTCTCAGATGAGTATGCCATGAGGATTCTTATACGTCGAGAGACTACGCACGCATGGTCCACGACGTGTGAAGTGTGATCAGTAATTTTCTTTGATTTTTTTCTGTGTGTTTTCATTGAAATTGTACTTCGAATTCAGAGAAATCCTGCGCTAGCCCTTTTGGAGGGCTCGAGGAATTTGTCTCATTTATTTATTTACTTTGTTTGAAACTTTGAATCGACTTATATATATGTGCTCCTAACACACATACGGAATTCGTTGTGAAGAATAAGGTACGGGAATGGATATAGCAAGTGTGTTTTCTTGCCTCGTCGGCTTGTCAAGAGGATCACGGCTTGACGGCTAGCTGTGCATAACATCCTGAAAATTTGGACCTAATAATCAAAATTCAAGAACCTAATTTCAAGAACTCTCTACTAGTCAATCCATATCTCTCCCTCTTCTCTATTTTTTAACTTGAATGGCTGGCAATGCGCATATATATACTATCGTGCTCCTTGGATGCATATAGACATACTATCGTGCCGGACACAATTTATTATTTGCAGTAAGTAGATTTTTCTTTGTTCTGTGCATCATGCATCCTACTTCCTTCGTTCTTGTAAGTCGCTTTGATTTTTTTTATATCTATTTTGTTATATATCTAGACATATGTAAGCTCTTGATGAAGAGTAAAATGGATGTAAAAAAAAGTCAAAGTGACTTACAATTTAGAATGGAGGGAGTATTTGTTTACAGACCGTTGACGTCATCAATCATCACAAGGCAATGTCACGTCTCACTATGCCAGAAAAGATAATTAGTGATGCATCTAGAGGGTCATTAGTGACGCGTCACTGACCTCACCAGCAAGCAACAATAAACCTCTCTTGAATTGTTATGAATTGTTTTTTCTCTCGAAAACACACAGGAGAGCTGCACTTCATTATATTATTAAGAATTGTTCTAACTTAATTGTTTCCAAAATTATAAGCTATTTGGTGACATGCACTACCAAGGTGATAACAGTTTTGATTCTATTGGCATATGTTTTGTAATAAATCGTGGTTCAATGCCTAAGACCTTTCTTTCTTTGAAAGTAAGGGCCTAAATGGTCATTTACCTTGACCCCCATATTTCCTCCAGTTTGGATCTAACTATACAAAATTTGAAAAATAAAAACTTTCATTCGAAAAGTTTGTTGTAACAAGCCCCTAACCTTATCATATGCCTTTTCGAAATCAATCTTAAAAATCAACCCATTCATCTTTCTCCTATGAAGCTCATGAATTGTTTGATGTGAAATAATTGCACCTTCCATTATATTTGTGCCTAAGAAAAATGCAGTTTGTGAAGGACGAATAACTTTTGGGCCACTAAGACAATGTATTAGTGGCCACTTTCGTAAAGATTTTGAAACTAACATTAGTTCAACAAACAGATTGTGCTTGTTGAACTTGTTTTGCATCACTACCTTTAGATAGTAAAATTACTGTTCCAAAATTTAACCTATGCAGTGCAACAACACCTCAACAGTTGGAAGGTCACTGGAACACGAACGAGTCTCTCTGCTCTCGTGGACTCGTGGTCCAAGTGTCTGTGGTTTTGCTTCAGTGGGCATTGGCCTGAACATTCTTCCTTTGCTGTACCTTGTTGCATACAGGGACCGATGAATGGAGGCATGTGGGCCTGTCCCGACACTTGGAAGTAGTCCGGCTCACGCTGCTGCTCAGGATAGTGCCGTCCCCAGGCTGTAGATCAGGCAGCCCGGCGCGTGGGTCCCTTTTGCGCCGACGTTGGGAGCACCAGTAGCTAGAAGCGGCAACAGCTGCCCGATTGAAGGTGCAGGAGTACAGGACTGAAGGATAGTGCCCGATGCGCCCTGTTCGTTTAGTCTATCAGCGCTTACCAAGTTACCAACCAACGATTTAATAGTATTTTTTTCTCACACAGCAGCGAGAATCAACCGGCCAAAAACAACCAAACGAACAGGGCATGTTAAGGCCTCACCGTTACCAGAGGTACAGGATTGAAATAGTTGCAGTTTCTTTATTTTTCATGTCTTTGTCTCATGACTCTGAAACTACTTTGACTACCACATCTTGTATTTCATGTCAAAAATTATTCCATCTAAATTTTGTATGAAAAAAATCCATTTTCTGTAATTGGACAGCATTTTGTATTTGCAATGTGCTGAAATTGGACTAAGCATTCTATGTTAACGTGTGCGTCTCACATGTCTTAGACTACTTGAACAACTGTCTTAAAACCCAAAACTGAATGCCTGGTTATTTTTTTTTCAGTAGAGATCATCTTAGCATGTCTTAATTTTTCATGGTCAGTATCAGTTCCAACGGTTTGAGTTATTTTTGTTCATAACAGTTTGGCATGTTTGGATCTCTCTGTTACTATCATAACACATATGGTCCCTCTCTGCACTTCATTTTTATAAGAAAGATCAATTACCATGCAAATAGGAATCAATTGTCAGTTTTTTTAGCACCCTAAGACCACCCGCAGCGGCGTCCTGAAAAAGATACTCCAGTACCGATGTTCAGGAAATTTCTCTGCAGCGGGATACGCCACCGCTCCCGCCATTGAACCGGACGGACTCTGATACGGGATTCCTGGCGTTCTTCCAGCGCGTGCGCTACGTGCGCTGGCCCATACCGTGCAGGCCCCACTTCGCCCATGCACGCACCTTTGCTGCGCGGCAGTGAGGAGAGAGAGGAACCAGTCGTGGGTCCCAGTTCTTTTGCATAACAAAAAAAAATGTCATAACTCATAAACCAAAAAACCAAATTAAATTCTGATTACACCATTGAATTCGTTTCAATTAATCCTTTAAAACAAGATCTCACATGGATATATTTAAACAAAGTGATAAGTGGGTCCCACTATTGATAGTTGGTATAGAGTATGAGATATTGGGGATGATGGGTGCGGAAGAAAGATGTGTAGGGGAAAGAATCTTGATGACCAGGATAGAATATTTCTTGTAGAGGAAGAAAATGGAGTACCACGAGTGTAGATAGTCTAACCATCAATGTCGCTATAGGTACTATGAAAACATGAGGACTTGAAACATGTTGTATGTTTGTCACTGGTGGTGCTACATAGACATGATAAAATAATGCATTTATTTCCACCATCAGCTTCCTCTTGGAGTTTTAGTTGTACTCCATGGTCTCCTGTTTGATGACGTGTAATTCGAATTGCTTAGTGACAATGTAAACTAATAAGAATGGTCATTGTTAAGTAGCAGTATTTACCTTTTCTAAAAAAAAAAAGTAGCAGTAGTTCAGCTCCTACAGTGTACATTATGAGTATCTATTTCTTTCTTTCTTTTAAGAAAACTGTGGAGCATCGCTCCCCAGTGCAATATATTAAACCAGAAAACTGAAGGTACAAACATTCTTCTTTGTTTTCTGACACCGGAGAAGGTGGAGGGACTAGCTGTTGAGGATCTAGCATTGATAGCCAACAAGTCACACCAACTCTACAACAACAAAAAAGGTTCAAGCTTGACAATGGAAGAGGCTGATTAATTTGCATCAGGAACAATCTTGAGTCCTACTGGAATGACGATAGTGCAAGAAATTGTTTTTTTTTTGTATACCTTTTTGGCTTGAAATGTGATATATTTACAGAGATATCTTATAATGTGGTGTGGTCTGTAAAAGGAAGGGAATAAATGTACAGAATCACAATGAGCGAACAACAGATCAATCAGTTTGGTGAGAGCTGCATGCATCACAATTGTCTGGAAGTAACACGGCCTCTAATGAATGGTTCGATGTCACCTTCCAGGACTGAGTTCAAATCTGACAACTGGATACCTGTATTGAGATCATGGACCAATTTCTGAGGTCCAAATGTGTATCTTCGTGTTTCAGAGTTAAACTTATTCTCTATAGCTTGTCTGTTGATCAGTTTTATGTCCGATACTCTCAATTCTCTAGCTATTAGAAGGAGCTTTGCTTTCAACCTACTTGTGGCTTTTAGCTTGTTTGCAAAGTAGCTTCTCTCACCTGTTCATAGGATGCCTCGTTAAATTCCAGTCACAATCAAATTTGCGTAAGCAATGTTTGTTCAGTACCTGAACTTTCAGCACTGACTCCACTTGGTACGTGTTGAACCCTAACAGCAGCTCCATTTCTTCTGTCTCGCTTCTTATGTACAGAAGGTGAGGGAGAGGTCTCTATATCACTGTCATCCAAGTGAAGATCAACTGGTCTATCCAAGAACAAGGGAATTATATCGACTCTAGCTGATAAGGCCTGCAAGCTTTGGTAAATATCGGGTTAGCCATTCTGATATACATAGCAACATATGGAAAAAGATCATGAAAGAATTGTGCACACACTCCAGAACCAAGATTTTCTACCAGATTTCTTTAAAAGTAACGTATGAGGTTTAGCATTGAAATGCTAAATCAGAAAGCATTACCTCACAATCTACTCTATCCAAAGTAGTTCTATGGGCAGTTGGTCTATGCATATTAGTCAACACTTTTGAGCTTAACTCTGAACATGTGAGGCTCAAGCATTACTTTCTTTGACTTGAGCAACCTATTGGCTAATATATCTTGTAGAGCAGCATCAGCTTACTGCTGTATGAAATTATGTGTAGTTTTCATGTGTATTAATTTAAACTTGGCACTCAACAGTTCCTGATGAATTCTTATAAAAATTAACAAAATAAAACAGAAAGCATAATCACCTGATCAATGTCAGAATTATCAAGGGAGTATATCATTTTATGCATTCCTTTTTCTCCAGAAAGGATGCCAAACATGTACTCTGATTCAATCTCCATTGCTGCAGATTGGATATGGCCACTCGATGAAAATATCTTCTCAATCAATCCAACCTTGTAACCTTGCTTCCGTGCCCAACTTGTATATATGCCAAAGACCTTCTCTGCCCACAGCTGTAGCGGACAAATATCAATATTTTTGTGAGTAAAAAGTATCATAGCTAGCCAATTCAACTGTATATATCAAAACTTCAAAAGTTTCGAACTTCCATCTAGCAGTATGAGAGTATGAATCACTATAGGATATTAACATATTTGAAAGAAATTTTATGAATTAACTGACCATTTAATAGCTTTATTTCTTCAATGGACTTGAGCAGAATACTAATTAACAGCAAATTCACAAAGGCAATCAGCACAGTAAGGTTATTTATTCAAATTAGAACGGTGAAATTGTAACTAAAGCTACATCAACATTTCTCATACTATTAATCTATTAGCAAATACCCTTTGACCATACATATATAAAATGTATTTTACAGTTAACTTACCTCAGAAGTAACACCATTGGACACGGCAGTAACAATAATGCACGCCCCCTCCTTGTCATATGGACCCTTAAGAAGCTTGTACATCTGGTAGCGATCTAGATGCTCGCTAGCATCTACTGAAGATCTGTATGCTTGCTTAAATAGCTCACCATTTATGGCATCCATCTCTGACAGATGACTAATCAACTTCGCCTCTTCAGCCTGCACAGTATATCTAATGATCACCAGACATAAAACAGAAGTGCCAATGCAAATTGTAGTTTCTGTGCACAAAATAAAGGCAACTGTATACTTGCACAGTTTAGTGAAGAGAAGTGACAGAGTACACATGGTTTATCTTATCTTCTAAAGCCTGTTCACATATGTAAAGTATATTTGTTTCTTGAAATCCTGAGAACAAAAAACTGTTTGTTGAACCCATATTGCTGTATAGAAAGCACCTTGAAGCGAAGATCCTTTAGATGGTCGACCACCCTGATAGCATCTGCCAGAGCAGAGAGTGTCTCATGTGACTTAGCTGGATTATCCCACAAGTTACGCTTCCGCAGTACTTCTTCCTGTTCAATTCTCCGTGCTTCCTCCAACTCCAATGCACTGGATGTCGTCGTTTCAACCCGCACAACTGCATCTTCAATCCTCTTCTTCAAGGAGTACAGACCTTAAAACAACAAGCAGAGTTTATCTAGGAATCTGAGCTTTTGAGTTTAAATATAAAGGAACGGTACTTTGTTCAGATTGGCTCAGTGTGCAGTGTTTCCCAACCTCTGTACTTCGATGCAAAGAGAGAATTTTGCGTTCTATATTCAGACTACTATTTATCATGGAATCAGATGAAGATAGACAGATAAACTTTTGGATTGTCTACGAGTTAAATGGCCAAGATCTACTTTTGGTCAAGGAATAACTGAATAAGCCCCTCGGACAATCTCTTGACCAACCAAATTAGCGAGTTTGCTACCCTCTCCTTTCTCAGTTCGTCCAATTGACCCCGCATTGTACACTAGGCATCACAAATTTCAACGACTTGTTCCGCATCCTCCAAGGGACGCGCATAAAGCTGAGGGTGGCGAACGTACCAAGTTTCTTATAGGACGCAGCGCCATCACCGCCGCGCCCGTCCGCCGGGAGGGCGGCGGCGCGGACGGCGAGGCCGAGGCGGCCCGAGCGGAGGCCGGACGAAGACGCTCGTGCGCACGCTGCGGGCGAGGTGTCCGCTGCCATTCCGCTGCCGGCGAGACAGCAGGAGCAGGGTGGCGGCCAGCGGGAGGCGACGGTGGGGGTGGCTTAAGAGTGGAGAGGACGGTGAGGCTGTGCTTGTGCGGCGGAGGGAGGGGCAGCCTGGCGCGGTGTGGCTCACACGCGCCTCATCCGCCGCCCAATCGCCGCGCGCCAAATTGGGTGGCGTCCAAAAAGCCCGCCACATACCAGCGTCCAATCTTTCATCAATCTTGCACAAACAAAACATTAAGTTTGGTAAAATTATAAAAAGATTATAAAATTTTATGGTATCAAGTAGAAGAGGGAGAGAAAGATGAGACATTGATTTTGCAGTTGCAAATGGAAATGTTTGGTTGACAAATGTGAAAGGCAGGTTGTTTTTCCGTAAGGACATGTGCTCCGAACACATTTATCATTGGATTCACATTAAAAAGTACATATTCAATGCGAATCTAACAGCGCAGTGTGCAAAAACATGTCCTTCAAGAGCATAACTTTCCCGTTTTCCTGCGGATAGAGAGAAGGAAACAATTATTAACCTGAGGTTAGAGCAACCACAATGTTACTCAAAAGCAGTTCACATATCATTTTGCTGAAACATTATGAAATCGGTACATAGAGTATTCTATAGTAAAAGGTATCAAAAACCGATAGACTACTCATAAAGAATAAAAAAATGTTACTTTTTCTTTTTCTTCTCTCTCTTTCTTGAACTTGCACACGATTAGAGATGTACAATTTTTTGTATTTCAGATAAAATCTACCTTATAGACTACTTATTCGCTGAAACATTATGATAACAACAACAACAGTTATAAGTCCACTAACATAAAAACAGCCCATATACTACTACATATACACTGTGGTTGCATCTTCAAGGGTCTTTAAAATTCTACTCTCTAATTGAAGAGGTATTTATATAAAAATTGTTTTTTACATCTTACACTCCCTAACAATATTTCTATGTATCGTGTGCACTTTAGAGAGCTTGGTTTCTATCTTTGTCTAGTGAGAAATCTGAAAAATAAAATTGCTACATTTGGATAACGAAGTAAATAAATTGTTGGATGGTATTTGGACAACTTGGTTACCAAAAAAAAGATTTTGGGTTTAAAAGGATGTGTGCCCAACAGGCCATCAGTGCCCCTATGCCACTCATGGACTCAGCCCAGTGCACTCTTGTTCCATGAAACAGGCTGTAAAGCCCACCCAACTGCTACAAACGCAGCCCGTGATTATAAAACAGAGGAAATACCACCCAAGTATTTATTTGTCCGTGATTTTAAAACAGAGGAAATACCCCAAGTATTTATTTGTCAGTTTCTCAAAAATATAATTATTTGTCATATTTATATTTCTGTATATATCTCTACTACATATCTATATCTATCTACTACATATAATGCACCAAAAAAATATTTCTAAAGCCACACAACAAATTATCCCCCACAGTCATTATCTCTCCTAATGTTTTCTAAGTACACCCAAACAAATACACCTATCTCTACTACATATAATGCACCAAAAAAACATCCCTAAAGCCACACATCAAATTACACCCTACAGTCATTATCTCTCCTAATCTCTTCTAAGTACACCCAAACAAATGCACACAAAACAAACCAAACATTCAAAATGAAAGGTCGAGATTCAATCTGAACACCACTTTCTCTCACTCACCCAAATCCAATGGTCCAGATTGTTTGGATCAAACCTCGTCACCCACCCGCATCCACCATGCGCGCGCGAGGCTTGACCGCAGACCGCCCCGTCTCCCGTCCCGAACAGGACCCGGCGCAGCCTCTTCAATTTTTCCCCGTCCATCGAGGACGTCCATTCACCTGCCCAGCCACCAGCCCGGACTTGACGAGGCCGGCGGCGCCGCAACGACGCCCGACCGACGCGACGAGGCCGCGCCGCCGCCGCGAAGCCCTCCGCGAATCCCTCTGCAACGACGTGCTGCCCGACCGCTGCGATGACGGGAGCGCGGCGCCGCCCGCTACAAGGACACCACGGCGACGACGGCGACGACGCCCGCGAGGACGCCGTACGTCCGCCTGCTCGCCCGCACGACGCCAGCCGCCGGCCTAGGGGCCATGCCTGCGAGCGCGTCCCTCCCCTCCAAGTGACGAGCACAATCTGGTGAGGGCACCGAGCAATTTGTTCTTCTCCATTCTCTTCTTTTGCAAGTTTTCCAATTCTTTAACCGTAACTTTGCTCCGATCTAATTTGTTCCTCTCCATTCTCTTATTTTCCAATTCTTGATACAGAGCAAGGAGCAGGCTGGGGTGGTGAAGGAGATCTGTGTGGCGTCGTTGTTCAATCACCCCAACCCTCGCCATAATGTCCGTTCGAATGTTGTTCATCGAGATTGTTGTTTCGGTGTGTTCTAATGCCTATCTGTCTAGCAAGTAGTAACTGCATTTAGGAATCATCCCATGTTCATCGAGATTATTGTTTCATTGTCTCCTATGTTCTGAATGTAGCACAGGAGAGATGTATTTTATTTTCTTATGTTCAATATACGAGCCTTTTCTGTCAAATGTATGACTTTCTATCAATGGATTTAGCAATGTTAGTAGGACCGTTTCTCTTCACTGCCCTCCTACACCAGTAATCATGTTAAAAGTATTGCTCATTTAACATGCATGTGTATTCCAGGGTGCAAATATACCTGTTAGTTTTAGCTCACATGGAGAAAATCGATTTTTTTTTTTTCACCTGCAGCAAAGTTCCTGGGTTCTTGATTTCTTTTTCACCTGTTGTTGGATAGAAGCGTGTTGCAGAAAGGGGTCTCAAACATGAACTTTTTAATATTTTTGACATCAGAGCATGGGTTCTGTTGTTCAACACTTGACTTTTATTTCCAGGCTACAACAAGGAACATTCTCTTGGCTAGATACAAGGAAATACAAAAAAAAAAAAAAAAAAAAAACTAAGTTTTGAGGATGGATCTATGGATGGCTATACTGTTGCATTTGGGATCAGAAATGTGACACACATTGAGAAAGCTCTATCAGAAGCTTACAGGTTGGCTATTCTTTAGAAATTCCAAAGAAAATACTATTAGTGCTTATGTCCATCGGTATGCTGTGGCGATTTCTTTCATATTTTGGATGTTTGGAAAATTTTATCCATTCTCGGCTAGATTATTTAGCATTGAGACCTAACTGACGGCAATGATTTTTGGATGAATCTTCACAATGTTTCTGTTTCTAGGTTTTTAGGTAACGGAAACATCTACGCGGAGGGAGGAGACCAGGAGAACTGAAGTGATCCTGTGAGAGATCACAACTCATCTTTTATTTCTACAGAATTTTGGAAGTAGAAGTAAGAATAGAGCAAACAAGATCTCATTGTCATTTCACCTTGCCGTCATCAATCTTTAGTTGTTGACAACCTCTCATGGTACATACTGATGTATCTGCCCATTTTCCAATTGGATGCAGGCAATGATCGGGATCAACTTCTATCCAAGAGGATGTACCTCGAAGACCGTGCTCAGTTTTTGGAGGTCCAGTGGGAAAATATGGTCCTAAAGTGGATAATGGTATATCTTTTTCTTGTTACCCGCCGGTATATCTGTTGCACTGTGCTCCTTGGTTCTCTGTTCAGCATGTTTGGCCAAACTTGGGTTCGTTGAAACTAAAGAACATTGATACAGGAATGGGCCTTGAGCTTATGGCGCACGTTCCTCAAAAGGTATTACCTCCCATTGTATTTTCTGAGAAAATGTGCCCATAGCTTTTCTCTTAAGCTATGATTTATCTCAAAAATGTTGCCATGTATCATATAGGTTCCAAACAATTCTGAGACATACTTGATTTTGCCAATTATAGAAAAGGCAGCTAGCAGCTAGCAGGACGAATGTATTTGAACTTTCATGTCTAAGTTTCTCACATATTCCCAAAGAGAATTTACATAAATTTCAGTTGGCGAATGGTGTCCAGGAACTAGCTGTTGTGTTTCCTGTACTCCTTTCATTCTTAGTCCAGTAATCCTGGTTCATCCACGTATATTTCATCTTTTTTCTGGAAAACACAGTTATAGGCTCCTGTTGAAGCCTCCGAGGTATTGTTACATCAGATACCTTGTACACCAATCTGCTTTTAAAACTGACACGTTATATTAGTAAGCCTTTGTTGCTTGGTTTAATGTTGTATGTGTAGTGGTGTACTGATGGATAGGTTTGTTGGGGTGATGGTATTAGGCGTGGGAATTCAGTTCATCTTTCAAGCATTAGGTCAATAGAAATCACTTCTGAAATTTGGATTGTTCTTTCACAGCATGATGAAACTCTGTCAGAAAATGTCGTAGGAATTTTGACACCAAGATGTGCATTATTCACAGGCTAGATTGTTATAGTTATTTTTTTTACTATGGACTGGAAAAAGTAATTTTAGTGAGCAAACCCTGATCGCAAAAGAAAAGATATATTTGATTATTTTTATGGGGTGGTAATCTTTATTTTTGTCCATATTTAGAAAGATATTTGAAGTGTGGTACGAGGATGTGAGGAGTAGGAGGGGAATAGGAAGACGCTCAGATTATAATTAGCATCCCCGAAGCCATTTTCTACCTCACATTTTCTAATTTGTATCTTCGAAGCCCCGTAAAGTGTAAACAGGGACCTGATTTTTGCTGGCACATTCCAACTCCAGATTATTAATTAATGGATTAGACTGCCTGGTTGAGGCTCTATCTATTGCGAAGCTTGTCCCAGTTGTTTCTTATTGCAGTGTTGCTGTACAGGTTGCTTATAACGTCTTTCGAGGACTACAGTTGGTGAATGGGCTATAATGAGTGGTCGACAATTGACAATGAGGGGCACACTTTCATTTTCATGGTGAGAATCTTAATCTTTACTTTTATCCCCTAGATAGGGCTCTCTTCTCTTGGTGAAACCAATGGCCAAAATTATGCTAATAACACAAATGCTTGTAAGATAGGAGCCGAGCGAGGCGGAGGATGGTCGGGTGAGTTGCGGCGCCACCGTTGCGACAAACTTGCATAGGAGGAGACGGATGGCGAGAAGTCGAGCACCAGGCTGAGTTGGGCTAGGATTGGGACACATGAATGTGCTGCATTCAGTGTGCCGTTGCATTCTGCTGTGGCCAAATTCGTGTTTCGTGATTAATAGAATTCTCGCTTGTCTTCATGTAATCTGCAGTTGAACACCTCTGTGTTTATCTAGCGTTTCTTGGAACCATGGAGCAAAGTAGATCATATTACTTGATATATCTTGAACTTAACGACGAGCTTAGTAGCTTGATTTACTTGATCGTTTATTTGTCACAAGGAGCATTTTCTTACTGCAAAATTTTTTTAGTAAGAATTAATTACGAAAATATCTTTTTTAGTAGAGATGAAGAGATGGATGGTTCATATTTGTTGTTCTAAGTGAATCTCTTAAATAAAGCAAGAACGAACGGGCACTATACTAGTAACAAACTAATCATTCAAAATAAACGGACGAGATTCACTCTAAGCCTTAAATTTCTCTTACTCACCCATATCCAATGGTCAATATTCTTTGATCAAACCTTCGCCCCTCATCTTCTCCCCACGCATGCGGCCTCCCACATTGCGCAACTCCCGGTCAAGGACCCCACGCGCGGCTCCTGCTCCTCTTCCCCAGGCGCGATCCACGCGCGACGCCTGCTCCTCTTCCCCAGGCGCGACCCACGCGCGGCTCCTCCTCTTCCGGTCTCCCCGACGCATGGGCTCTAACCCTAGCTCTAGGTGGCGATGGCGGCAATGGCTGCTGCTCCAACGCTCCAGCCAAAGGACGAGGCGGAGTGACGCCTTCGCGGCCCTCCCCAAGCATCTGCTCCGCCTCGCCGTCGTCCGCGTGCAGACCTTGTGAGCCCGGCCGCGGGCACAGACCTCCACGCGTGTCTGCTCCGCCTCACCGTCGTCATCAGGCTGCTCCGCCTCGCCGTCGTCATCAGGCTGCTCGCCTACTTCTCCTGCAGCGGCAGGGGCAGCGAGACCCGGCCTTCGGTCACTGGCGGTGTGCGCCTCCGGTCAGGGGCTGGCGAGATCCAGCCTGCTAAAGCTGTACTTTTTTCTTCAAACTTTGGTGAAGACTGAAGAAGCATTCTAATTCCATCAGCTGTGGGAGCAGGAGCTGGCAAAGAAGAGAGAACAGTACGTGGCTTGGGTTCGTTGCGTGTATGAGCAGCTTTGTCCTCCTTTACTTCTCTTTAATTTGTAACTGATGCTCTCTCAAAATTTTCTTTCATACAGTACACAGAGATTATGGAGGAGCAGATTGACCACGATGTAAAGCACCCACCCTGACATGCACTTCTTCAGTGGTGATTCATCTTATACAAAGTCCAATCAGGTAAATCTTAACAACACCCTTGAGTTCAAACAGTGTTGACAGATCTCAGCCTGATCTTTTCTTTATTATTCTTATCAGGAATATTTGGAAAATGTACTGTTAATCTTTGCCAAGCTGAATGCTAGAATAAGATATGTAAAAGGGATTAATGAAATTTTGGCACCACTGTTCTTTGTATTTCGGAGTGATCAGGATGATAAAAATGTTGTATGGAGTAAGAGATTGTTTTTACCAAATTCGTAGTTTGTCCATCATTGTACTGCTGAAGCTTTAGTTTAGTCATTGCTCATTACTGTCTTCTAAATAAGTCTTTGCATGCTTCGTAGTGCCAAGCATATGCCATCAAAAAATATTTTTTATTAACCAGGTAGTGGTGTTCAAGTAGCCCTGGTAGGGACACATTTATACCCAAATTGTTTATTAACATATCAATTGCAATTTGATACATGCAGAGCGCAGTTCGGATGGCCGCCCGTGTGGATCTATGCTTCTGCACGATGCATTCTCCTCTTGTAATTACACAAGTACTGTGCCTTTCAAGTACTAAACAATTTTTGTATAGTTCATCTTTTGTTTTCACAAGGATGTTTACTTAGCCTGTGATTTTAAAGGTCAAAGTGGTCTGCATAAATCATCGAGCAAAGACAGGCTGACTAATGGCTCAAAGTTGGATGCCCTCGAAGGCCAGGATTATGTCCTTAAATATGAGGATAATAAGGATGCAGACTGGATGCTTGTCGGCTAAACCCTGTATTATGCAGGATTATGCTACCTTGTTTTGAGAAAATTGATTACAACAATGGCATCAAGCTTAGGGATGTTCTCATTGCAATGCCAATTAAAAGAGCTCTTGATCAGGTATGTTTGCAGCTCATTGAGGTACCTTGTTTCTTTTTTTAATAAAAAAAATTATCACTACATTGTCAGATCTCTTTTAGAACAGTGTCTATCATCTAACCAGCAACATATGCCTTCAGACGGTTGGCACTTGCTTGGCCTGGTGCAGCATGAATAAAATTCATAAAAATATACTGCACTCCAGAAAATCATATTGGCTCAGAAAAGGTTTTTTTTTTTTTTTTTGGTTTGCCAAATATAGTGCTGTGGTTCATGAAGAGTAGAGCTTATATAATATGCTGTGTTTCAAGATGATCGTATTTGCTAATTTAATGGCTTGTTGCTCCTGTATGTTCACCATGAAATATGTAGTTGCTAAATTAACGGGCGGACAAAGCTTGCCGCATCGAGGATGCGCTCTTTGGTGCGTATGCGTCCATTCCACATGCGCAAATGGCTTGATTTTTTTGTCATGTGATTTGGCGCTCGTGCAGGTGATGAAGGAGGCTTGTTAGTTTAGAGTGAGCTTGTTAGTTTAGACTACTACTACTGGTAGATTTAATGTTGTTCTGTTATTGATTTGGAGCACATTGTTCCTTATTATTTGCTGCGGCCATGACCTCCCAATTCTATAGCTCAATCAAGTTTCATTAATTAAGTTTGTTTCAGGCTCTGCAACTGAGATGCTTAATCAAATTCTAATGTTCAGTTTAACTTGTCGAGTAAAAGCATGCTGGATTGCACTTGGACATTGTTGACATGAAATTCCTCTTGTCTCCATTTTCACAGCTTGTATCGTCTGGTGCCCCGGCATGGAAGATGTGGTGAACAGTGCCGACAATAACATATGTAAAGGAGGACAGAGCACTGGCACCATCCTCAGCCCTCTGGTCTCTGGGACAAGGACAGATTGGCTTTGGTTAAGGTGTGGCCCGTAAAGTTAGCTAAGTAGTTCTGTGATGTGATTCCCTGTTATTTTACTCTAAATGTCAGGAAAGCTTCCCTAATTGACCAATTGCAACCTGGTATTTTTTTTCTTTTACATGGAAAAACTTGGTGCTCCATGGATGCCAAGAATCTGTTTCTGTTACTACACTTTTTTTCCAAGAATGCACCATTTTTAATCATGTCTCCTGCATTTGCAGGGTTGCTGTGCGAATGCTTCTATGATTGTTGGGGGCAAGACTACTCGAAAGGCTCAGTGGGATGTGTTATTTGTATTCGAACCTTTCTTAACTTGATAGAATTTAATGTATTCTGGATTATATTTATGGTCATATATAGTTGTGCGAGATAGAAACTACAAAAAAAAATTGTTTTCAAGTATATGCCCTAAATAAAGCCATGTAAACTATGGAATAAAATATTGTTGTTTTGTTTTTTTATGTGCATCTCTTAAATATAACCGTGGCAACGCACGGGCACTATACTAGTGTATACGAAAAGGAAACGAGGTAGGGCTAGGCAGACAATGTAGAATCAATGAACCGCCGGCGGCTGCGGCGGCGGGAGGCACGACATCCTGCTGAATACAATAGCGATGGGACGAGGCACGCCATGCATGGACACAATGATGTTCCTTTGAGGATCCGATCTTTCAGTATGCGTTCATGCTTCATCATTGCAACAAAAAAAAAATACATTATCGCACACGAGGAAAGACAGGTTCGGTGAGCCGCCGCCGGTGGCGGCGATCGAGCATGCAGTGGCAGTGGGCCTGGGACGACGGCGGGACGATGCACGCCCGCCGGCGGCAGTGGGAAGGTTCGGGCCATCCCATGTACTATGCACACGAGTACAATTGTGTGGCCTAACCCAATTTGGCATGCCTGATCGTCGTCGTCCTCGTGTTACAAGAAAGAATGCAAATGGAGTTGGATGCAACGAACGCAGCAACAGTAGGGCCAATGCATCGCAATGTTGGTTGCGTGGCTCCCACCTCCGATCCAGAGCATCAGCCATCAGCTAGCCGCCCCTTCCTCCCCTTCCTTGTCCTATTGTCCGTGTCCTAAGAGCAAGTTTAATAGAAACGTCCACCCTGAGCTACAAGCAGGCTGGGAACAAACCTATGCGCTGACACGTACAGTGAGCCGGCTGCAAGGAGCGGACTGTAAAGATAATCTATGCATTTACTATTAGTAGGTTGGCAGTTATTTCTTGACTCGTATTGGCTGCATGCGGGGTATTTGTATTGGAACCTATGATGGAGCGGGCGGTAAAGCAAACGTCGGCTCTATTCTCTTTCTTCGTTTCTCTTTCTGCCACCTAGGATTTTGATGATGTGGACTACCTTGCAGCCTGCTGATTAGGACTTATAATACTTGCTCTAAGTACTACTCGTATACTAGCCATAGCCAGCCAGCCGCCCGGACGGCCGGTCAATTTCTCTCACGTGATCCGTACGGTAAAAAGGTAAACCATGCACGTGACAGGTCAGTCAGGCGATTGGTCGAAGTTGCGTGTCTCCGCCGATCAGGAAGTACTCCAACTGTAATTAATTTAAGATATATATATAAGATGGAAACAGTGCCGAAAATGACTGCACACAAACTTGCCTGGGCTTTGTGGAATTCCAGAAATAAAATGGCGATTGAACAGAAATTCCCTAAGGCTCCGGCTGATGTGGTTTATATGGCGGTGTCTTATATGCAGAAATGGACCGTGATGCTCAAGGAGAAGGACGCGAGGAGGGTTGATCAAGCACGAGCTGCAATCTTGATATGGCTTAGGAATTTTGTGCCTGTGCAATTGATCTCCACAGATGTAGTTGAACTGTAATTTTCCTTTTATCTTCTGTGAGAGAGTGAGAGGATGTTTTAGTTTATGCTTTTAGTAGCTCTGATCGTACTTTGATCACTGGTAACCCCAGTTGGCTTCTGAAGAACTCTTGTAAGGTCATGTTGGCTTTCAAAAAGCCGAGTTTTATAAAGCTCCTTTTAAAAAAAAAATGACTGCACACAAACGGTTATCAAAATCCATCCGCACGGACTCCATGACCTTACGAGACTTCAGTGACGAGACCGGTCACTGAGTTAGTGAGTCAGTCGGATACGTTTTTTTAGTTTTCCTTTTTACCTGCTTCGGGGGCCGTCTATTTAGCGAATGTTCACGAGAAACACGTCTCGCGAACGATTTTCAGACAGGAGTGCATGTGTGTTCCACTTTCCTTTTTTAGAAAAAAAGTCCCGCAACTTTCTATTTTGGGAAAGTTTTCTATTTATAACAAAAAAAAAAGGTAAAAGTTGTAAATTCAGGCACGTAACTTTCATTCTGTAACCTATATGTTTAATTTAAACGCACGACTTACGTGATATAACTTAAAAATCTAACTTAGAACGCATTACTTACGTGATCTAACATGTTGCAAAGTTAGAAATCTAACTTAGAATGCATGACTTACGTGATCTAACTTAGAAATCTAACTTAGAACACATGACTTAAGTGATCTAACATATTGCAAAGTTAAAAAATCTAATTTAGAACGCATAATTTAAGTGATCTAACTTAGAACACATAACAAAATGATAGCAGTATAAAAAAAGAAAAGATAAAAAAATCTTTAAAACATATTCAAGTGAGATCTAGTTTTATTCGCCTCGTCACGTAGAACGCGTCGGTGCAAACGAAATTAGAAACGGATAGATGGTTTAGAAATTATTGCAAGTTAAAAATAAATGTTTTTCTTTTTTCACTTACATCAGACTTACATCAGCGCATGTGAAAAAGGCAAACACACAGCCCACGCCCCACCGGTCGGAGTGTTCGCCACCGCGTGAACGTTCACTGAAATGGAATTGGGCTTCGTGTAGTACTTTCTTGATCGGGATGCATATATATGATGACGGATCTTACCAAGTTACGAGATGGACTATCAATTTGACTATTGGGGACGCTTAATTCCCTCTGCCGTTGACTACCGACTGTTTTCCTTTTTTTGGAGGGGATGCCGACTGGTTAATTAATTAATCTGTAGGAGTAGTTTTAGTTTTCAGTCAGGCAATAGAGAAGGAGTCAAAACACTTTCTCTCGGCTCGTCCTTATCCCCTCTACAGTGCAGAGGCGAAAAAGGCGGCGTCGAGGCGAACTTCGGTGCCGGCGTCGAATCCGTCGGTCCCTCTTCTCTCCGTCGACCGCTTCGGCGGTGGAGAGGGGGGTGGACCATGGATTCGGCGTCTGGCTGTAGATAGGTTAGGTAGGTTTCTATCTAGTCCTAGGGTTTGCCGGGAGGACGGCGGTCTTCTGCGGCTAGCGGGTCTGGGCGTCGTCGGTGAGGCGGGGGCGGCGACGGCGTCGTGGAATAATCTTCCTCGACCTTCTCCGTGCGGCGGCGGTGGTGGATCTGGTGCGGGCGTCGCGTGCGGCGTCGATGGCGGATCTGGCGCGGTCGTCGTCAGGTATGGGGACTTTCCTTTTGCCTGCGAAAGGGTGGATATGGTCATCCTTGTGGGTATGTGGCTTATCCGGTCGCCGGTCTTCTGGCCGGTGGCGGCGGATATCTTCTTCCGGTCGCCGGTCTTCCGGGCCGGCGGCGGCGGATCTCGCTTCTCTTCCTCTCCGTCATGGGGGCGGCCGATGTCCTTTCAACGGCTATGATTCGTCGGTGGTCCGGGCGATGGCCGATGCGGCGTTTCCAAAGCTTGGAGTTCCGGCGGGCGGGAAGGTGGATAAGGACCGACGAGGTGGTGTCGGCGGCGAACGGGAGCTCGGAGAGGAGGAAGATGAGCTGTGTCCCGGACCCAGTTGTATTTTTCTTTTTCTTTGGGGTTCTGTTTGTAAAAGGGTGGATGTACTGTGCGCTTGCTTAATATATCTTCCCTTTCACAAAAAAAAAAAGTTTTAGTTTTCAGTCCGAGGGGTTGGCAATCCTTTTTTTTTTTAGGAAAGGGGCCGGTAATCGGAGTGGTAGGTAGGTACGTACGTACAGACGCAGGTATGCACACAACGTGACTCAGCCGTCCAGTGGCACGCACGAGGCAGTGCAGCCAAGCGTGCGTGCGTGCTGAGCCTGGGGCTCGGGCACGCGCACGAGAGGGTTCGTGGCACGCCGGCCGAATTGCTGCCGGACTGGAGAAGGTTGCAGAGGAGACGACAATGCGTGCGGGCCGTGCGACAGGTCAGACAAAAACACACGAATCACGCCGGCAATAAGGCGGCGGCAACAACTTGGTGTGCCGGCAGCTAGCACGCGCGGGCGGGTGATCTCGGCCGGCCCAGCCGCCCCGGTCAGCCGCGCGCGCGCACATGCACAAGCACGGGCGGCCGGGGCGGCGGCCACGCACGGACCGGACGCCACCGCGCAAGACACCCACAAGTCAACTTGGCAACGGGTACACACCCGATGGGTACTGGCCACCCATGCCCGTACCCGCCAGATCAAAACTATTCCATCGGGTTACCCACGAAAGCTGACGGGTGCGGAATTCATTCCATACCCGTACCCGACGGGTATTCCGTACCCGACGGGTATTCCATACCTGACCATACACCCGAGAATCATGTACAAATTATAACATGCAGCAAGTTAAATATAACAATTTCCAGCAAATTAAACATAACAACTTATATGGGCTAAATTGTAGAGGCTAAATTTTGAGGGGGATATATATACTCATATGCTTATATGGGCCAAATTCATTCTTTTCATAATATGGGCTAAATTGTAGAGGCCGACTATTTATTTTTGTGGGTATGTTTTTACCCACGGGTATGCGGGTATGATGCTTACGCTATTCCACACCCGAACCCGTCATACCCGATGGGTAAAGGTTTTTGCCCAATAACGTACCCACGGGTAGAAAACTCGTTCCACACCCGCCTTTTTATCGGGTAAAACCCGTCGGGTACTCGAGTTTCGGGTACCCATTGACATTTTGACCCACAAGCAAACGCCTGCATTGATGTGACGAACGAGATAATCCCTAACGACGGAGCGGCGGTGGCACCCGGCACGTCAGCCCGGGAGTGGCGTGCGCGCCGGCGGCCCGCCGGCCTGCCGGGTCTCTTGCCGAAAGCGCGCGCTGGACACGCACAAGCAAACGCCATTCCACCCGGGGCACGCACGGCGCAGGCTCCGTCATATCAGGCGTTTGGACGACCTGGCCGACCACCCACATCATCGAGAGTGCGTGCGCTACAGCACCACCACCTGCAACGTGTACCGCAGCTACCGCCTGCATTTTCAAAGCGTGGGGTTGGCAGGCTTACGCACGCACCCGGCGGCCTCGATCGATTCAGAAACAAATAGATTACCAAAACTGACAGTGTCGTAATGCGGCGTCTGATATGATCGGGATCGAAGCGTACCTAACATAACGACCCGTCTTTTAGCTATCTAATCTCAGGGAATAGTATACGCTAAGTACATGCTTCCGTGTCCGAGATATACGAATCATACGCACGCGGCTGACGCTGACGACGCTGACCACTACTGGCCGGCATTTTGCGTGGCGCAACGCAGATGGGCGACCACAACGACTGATGGCAGTTTCGTGTGGTTGGACTTGGACGGCCTGCCATCGACTAGCTGATAGTACTGATCGATAGAGAGGCCGATGCGTGCGCCGTGCGCGCTCTGTCAGCTCGTCTCGTCTCGTCTCGTCTCGCCATCACCTGCCTGAGGCCGGGGGCGCGCACGGGCGGCGTAAGGGACAAGCAAAGCGGAGCACGCGGAATAGATTAGGACGCTTGCTTGCATTTTACTATCATCATATTATGTTACATCGCCATCGTATTAGGCTAGCTGTGAGTCCAAGTACTAATAACCAAATAAACACCTATCACATTACAGTGCTAGCTTAATTCTACGACATTCAGCAGCGACTGATCGATTCTAGCTCGGTCGACACATGGAGCTCCATCTCGATCGATCAATCGATCACCAGTGGCCTATGCTACTAGTACCTGTGTCTAACCTACAAGCACAAAAAGCTACGTAACGTGAGCAAGCCGAAAGGCTGCAGGTTTCCCATCCTTCTCCCCCACGTGACACACAAATTTGTCCATACATACTACCGGCCGGCCGGATCGGATTATACATATGCATGCATCTCCAAGCAACCGTTGATATGGCAGAGCCGAAATGATGGTTGATCGACCCATATATACGTGAGACAAATATTATGGTTTACATTTCACTTCACGTGAGTGAAATTCTAACAGTCAAAATTATTCACGTACTGTCTGCATACATTTCCGGGTATTTCAGAGCATGCATTGTTAACGTTGGATGTTTTTCTCTTGCATTACATTATTGAGATAAGATCCGATGGCACTACTTCATTTGAAAATTGTAAGACTTCATTTGAAAATTGAAAATCGGGTGTGTGTGCGGCCCCTCTCTTCCTACTGCTTAATCTATTTCAAATTGTATATTGCTTTGAATTTTCAAATATATATTCATGTTTTTTGCTACGTACCTAAATATACACTATATTAGGCATACAATAAAACCTTTATATCTAAAGATGCCAAAAAGGACCTAGAAATTAGAATGAAAGGAGTACCAACAAACCATTCAATGTGCCACATCCTGATCCTAGCGTCCTACACCCCATCTCATGTAGTGTTGCAATCTTATATGGCAGCGGGGGAGTAGGAGAAGTGAGATGATGACTTGATGAGTAGGTAAAGTAACTTGCAACACTAGATGGAGATACAAGTTCATTGAAGCATTACATGTCTGCGGCGAGTAGGAGAAGTGAGATGACGAGTAGGTAATATAAAGCAACTTGCAATATGGTAGCAGCAAGTAGGAGTAAAGAGTATGTAATGCGACTTGAAATACCATTGAAGCGTTATATGGCAACGACGAGTAGGAGAAGTGAGATGACGTAGAGGTAAGTGACTTGCAATAGCAGATGGAGATATAAGTTCGTTTGAGCGTTATATGGCAGCGACGAGTAGGAGAAGTGAGATGACGCAGAGGTACAAATATAAGTCTGTTTGAGCATTATATGGCAGCGGCGAGTAGGAGAAGTGTGAGATGACGCAAAAGTAAAGCGACTTTCAATACCAGATGGAGATTGATACAAGTCCATTGAGATGAGATTAAAATTCGCTAAAAAAACCAGTGGAACTATGACCTCATCCGCTTCTTCGGCCAAGGTTGTCGTCATGGCCCTCTTTGTTATGTGTCGATGACACCTGTGGCCCATGACGGTGGCTAAAGGATTGTAAAAGGTCATTCATCCGTCCCTCGTTGTCCATCTTACTAAACGCATACACACGGATGACCCTATCACCAAAACCAAATGCAGATGTAAATCATATCATGGATGGTTTTTTTAAGATTGGTGGTCAATAATCTAGAGCTGGATTTAATAATAGTTTTGGAGATATTGTGACTGAGTTTTGCAGTTGTGTCTATCTCTTATTTTGGACTAGTGCCTTGTATCTGATGAGGTTGAAGCCACAACGATTTGCATATATTATCTAAAATCAACCCATCCTAGAAAATAAAGATAGAGTTGTTTTGTTTCACCTCACCCCCAAACCAAACACGCACAACCTAAATTATTGTATGTGTATAAAGTTTGACGAGTAATTCAACGCAGAGTTGAAAAGTAAATTAGGTAGTATATATCCTCTCGGCCCGCCATATATTATGATCCTTATGAGTCCTACAATCATTTTGATTCAAAAGTCCAATGGCAAAAAGGAGAATCGTTAATCGCTATTTAGTACGAATCGGTGAAATGAGGGAATCCATAAAAATTATACAACGGGGCCTCTTATGAGAATTTAGAAGCCCGGCGCTTTAAGAAAGCAAAGAATTCCGAATGAAATGATTTTGAATATAGATTTGTTGGTAAAAAAAAAATCTTTCGCCTAGTTTTGAATTATCAAAGCATGAGCTTTATGTAAGAGTAGAAGCTTCAAAAGGCGAGTTAGAAATTGATCTGGTAGGAGATGATACTCTTTTCCCATGGAGATAGAAAATTCGTCCACCGAGTTTTATTAATTTGCAAATTCTTCCTCAGCTAGTTAAAAAATGAAATTGGCTGATATCATGACAATATTAGGTACGCTTGCATCCAAAATCGGGTGCACTTGATTGTAGTCATTTTCCATATATAGCGACGACCAAAGAGAAGTGAGACGATGGATAGATGAGTTGGTAAAGCAACTTGCAAGACTGAGCTAGCTAGTTCATCGGGATAAGATTAAAATTTGCTACTAAAAATATTTTTGTTTATCTTGGAGGTAACATTATATTATTTATTTGAGTGGTTTATATGGATGAAAGGGAAGGAAGTGTGTAAACGAGAACCAAATGCACCACTGTACCAACTCTCAATTTAAAGTACATATGCATCTCTATAAGGCTGACGAGTGATTCAACAGAGTTTGGAAAACTGTATCATCATCTCCCCAACGCAGCAGTTTAATATAAGTATTTTTTTTGTTTTCCTAGTGTTATATATTTGTTTATGTGGCACGAAATTTGACTTAATATGGATCGAATACACACGTCAAGGATCAAGACTTACACCTACTACTACTGCTACTAGTCGTGACCCATATTAATCAATAGAAGTGGAGTCTTGTAAGCAAGTTCATGATGAATGAGGTAATATTGATGTTACATGTTTGAAAAAACAAAGCTCAAGAGAGCCTGCCACATACTAAGTGCATTGCACTCTGCCACACTCCTCTGTTCCTTTCACACATTTTTCTCTTTCCAAGGGAAAAAAAGGTTTCAAAGTTTGGCATGTATTGTAGAATAACGCCGTAGTTTGTTGGACTAAGTTTTGTACTCTAATGTTGATGAGCTAACCGCTCTATCTCTACCTGCACCATATATGTATTGTTTTTTCTCTTGGAAAGTTGATCCCCAAATATATATACTAATCTAATACCGTAACGTCGTCGTCGTAATAATAAGACCCTAGTACATGTACTTTATACTGTGTGTTTAAATTACTTCTCTGATTTATATGTATGCTGGCCGAGAAGTAAATTAACGTATACATGTGTGTAATGGAAAATTTAGTAATAATAATAATTACCAAGTAGTTCATAGTAGAGATTAATCCACAAGACCACCACAACTAATAATTACCAAGTAGTTCATAGTAGAGACTAATCCAAGACCGCCACAACTGGTAATATTTTTTATGAGAGAATCTTATCGCCCCTCGATCATGCATGCCCGGACGCAAACATGTGACAACGCCAATGACAAAGCTATGACGGCAAGAATAAGAAGGAAGGAAATGTAACTGACTATAGCTAGAGGTAGCTAGCTAAGTTAGTATCAAGGACGACGGAGCTCCTATGGATGATCGATGGTTCTTCCTCTCACTTTCACATTTGGTGCATCCTTCCATTCCATCGTATACGTACAGTCCTACAAAACGTCAGCGTCGGGCGTCGCCGTGAGTCGCCGGGCGACCTCTGCAGCAGGCAGGGGCAGGCCAATCAATTAAGAATAAGCAACGGCCGTCATCTTGATGCGCATGGGTCAATGGATGCTGCTCTCGCGCTGTCCCTTTAATCTGTTAACCTCAGGTACAGTATATACTCTCCTAGAGTCTCGTAGCTAGCTCATCTATATATAGGTGACACGGAGATCTTATCCGTTTGGCGTTGTAAGTACGTGTAACGTGTTCAACTCTGACGACGATGATCGCGAGCTCGTGATGGTCATGCATGCTAGCTGATCATCAGCTGCTCGTCATCAATAGCGTGTCTACGTCAAGCAATAAACATAACTAAAAACGATTTAACTGTGTCCTCTGACTCCTGACGGAATGTTATCCGGATGCGCAGTCCCTCATGGCCGCCCTTTTGCATTGTTGCACTTCACTACAGAGTGCCAACAATGCATCATGCATGGCTACTGAACCGTACCATGCATACATAGGAGTAATATCTCAATATATGATGTGTACATGTACATGTTTGTGTGGTAGTAAAACTAAAAGTAGCTTGTGTCCACGTGGAAATCTTATCTCACTCTATCTTACCCAAACCAGCAGGGGCTTCAAGTTGTTTTTGTGGCTTATCCGATCGTATCCTCCTCACCCTTACCCAGCAGATTACAATGACGACGGAAGCAACAGCAGCAGCGATGGACGAGATGGAGATGGCGAGAAGAATTCCTGGAACTCTCTATGCGTACGACGACCAGAACCAGAAGTCTATCTAACCGGTGGTGACAGGAGTGGAGATTTTTACTACTGTGCTGCTAGCGTTCAAAGATTCTGGGAAGTAGAAACACGTACGTAAGCTCAAGCTGGATCGACCAGTCCGATCGACAAGAACCTTGTCTGCCCCTGATTTAGCTGGGTTTTGTCTATCCATTATCTATCCGTCCGTATTGAGTAGTCGATGACCCGTCCACCTTAGCTCTTAATAACTGCTAGCTGCACTTATCAGCTAACTGTGGTGGGTCCTGTCTCATCATGTAACACAGGCCGTCCCTCAACCGTGACATTCTTCTTTCATTTTTATTTTATCCTCCACCACTAGATTCCTTTATTTTTCCTCCCTATTCTCTTTTCATTTTTATGAAAGCCGTTTCTCTTTTCATTCGCATTGCTGCTGTGTAGTAGGAGCCAGGAGTACTGTTTTGCTTTTGGGCCTCTTGTATATTTTATTGGAAAAGAACAATGTGTGGGGTATTGGGTGTGTGGGCGGCTTTGCATTTTATTTTTCGTGGCTCTAGTGAAGGACAAGGCGGCCCCTCCTAACGCTTTTTATACACTTTTTTTAATAATCTCTTTATACACTTAGTGCTTCATTTATCTATCTGTCATTTTTTGTTGCAAATAATAAACTCCCTTTTCTGCACTTCAAGAGACTCTTGCCCATGCATCCTTCTACCTCTGTATGTATATAGTATGTTCGGAAAAAATGCATTGAACCGATCGAGTAAACCAAAATAAAACGGCAGGCCGGTCAGGAGCAACAATGACTTGTCGGTAACAAGAGCAAAAGGACATGGAAAGAAAGCACAGCAAATTGCTGATATTTTGTAGAATCGTCACACAGTAGTATATATGCATCATCATCTAATCCAAGAATAAGAAGATGACCACTTGATCACGGAGCCGCCAGAGTAAAGCGTGAAGGGAATTCCCAGCAGGCCGGCCGGCATAGCCATCGTTACCGGTCACTAGCTAGCCGCCCGCGCTAGCTCTGCGTGTACGTAGCTATCTACTGACAGGACAAGATGTGTCATCGCGTCCACATAAGCAAGATAAAGATAAACTTATTCAGGACGGCCTTTCAAGTATACTAGGCTCTCTACTGCCCCCTCGATCGTAAATATATACCCTTTTTTCTATCGATTTTCTTGCTTCTTGAGATCGACAACTAGAGCTGCCGAATTTATTAACACGATTGCGTTCAGATGTAAGGAGAGACAGTGATTGCGCGATATATACTTAGATGGGCGAATCCCTCTTTTTTTTTTTTTTTTAAGAAATGAACATTCTGTATTTTCCAAACTTTGATCAAATATATAAAAGAAAATATTAATATTTATGGTAAATAACTATATCATTAGATAGGTATTTGAATCTATTTTTATAATAAACTTTATTGAAAATACAAATTGACACAAAAGGTAACTATGACAGGTATATCGTTGTTGAAAGATTCTTCAACTATTTTTTTTGAAATATATTAATAAAGGAGAGAACAATGCTAGGAAATAAAAGTGAAGGTGAAGCTAGAAGAAAGGCACAAATGAGGGTGTTAGGCTGTGAAAGCAAAAGAAATAGATAGCCTAAGCCACAAGCAAAAAAAAAAAAAAAAAAAAAAAAAAAACTCTTACTAACTACTTGGCTCGCTGGTAGAGTAGTTTTTTTACTTCAGTTGCACGAGTAGCCATTTTTTTTATTTAGCCCTTTTCCCATTGAAAATTTATATTTATTCTACAACTCTCTTTGTACCTTGAGCTCGGAGTATTGGTCTACGGTGTCAACATATAACACATACGTCTCGGCACCATAGGCCATGGCACCGAGGTTGGAGGTTAGGGCTGGCGTGGGTGGCAATTTGTGATGTGGCCAGAGGGTCGGCGCCAATCAACGTCAATGAATCGTGGCGCCTACTGCTGAATTGAACCTTAACCAGGTTATTCCATTTTAACCCGTTTGGCAATCCAAACATCTTTTTGAAGATGAGCTAAACGGGACCTTAATTACATGTAATATTCTCACAGGCGAAGTAAATTGACCAATGCAATTAAGCTTCATTCCACATTTCCAGAACAAAGCCAGGACGATTGTCAGCCAATCAAAAACCTTGGAATGGAAAAATGGCGCCACAGTGCATGTGCCAATTTATTTATGGTCCTCTCCCCTGCCACCACGAAAGAGACCTGCTTTGCATCGTTGGCTCATATATACGGATGGAGGCAACACGTAGGCAGCAGGGCGGCAGGGGGCCGGCAACATGCGCCCGGGCGGCCGTGCACGAAGAGGCAGGAAGCACCGGCGGCAGACACGCACGCACGCATATCAGGCGGAACAGGTGGAGCCACGGCACCGCACTACTATGCGGCAACGGTGACAGGACACGTTGCTCTCCTGCGTCCACATAAGCAGAAAATTGTGGATAGGCGGAACTTTCCAGGTGGACCGTCCGACTCGGCTGCGCTGCAGGCTCTCCCATCCATGTCCTCATCCAGGCCCGCCGCGGATAGGACAAGGGGTGACTTGGTATCCACATAAGCAAAAAAGCGCTGGATAACCAACTCCACGAAATTGCTCCGGCCACCAATATACAATTTATACAATATACACATGTGTGTGGGTCTTGGTCGTTACATCATATCTATGAATGCAACAGCAGCCGGATAGACAGACATGTTGATGTTGTTCAATTCTATCCGCAATTAACAGACTGACAGAGTGGTCTATGTCCAGGAATCCCATTAGCAGGCCCCGGCCAACTATGTCGTCGTCGCCATTGCATCTCGATCATCCTGGTGATTTAAGCTAGTGCCTGTGGCTAAAGTGTTTCTATGGAAAAGCAATTGGGTCTCTTTCTAAACTTGATTGATGTAGTTTTGTAAAAGGGAACTGATATTTATAATCTATCTTCGAAAAAGTGTTTGCATAGTAACTAGATTAAAATGACACGTCAAATTGAAAGGATATTTAATATAATTAGCCCCTAATAACTATGAGTCATTACATCTAGATAAAAAATTTAAACCTTTTTGACCCAAAAACTTGTAGGTAATAAAAAAGATTTATAGTTTTTGTCAACAATGAGTAGACAAATTTGGCTACAAGCTGCTACTTGTATTTTGAATATATAACATAGTAATACTGACTTCAAAGGATGCCTGCGAATCAAAGAAATTTTGGATTTGGCTTCAATTCCATTAGGCGCCATTTAATTAACTAACTCTAATTAGTGTGTAACTGTATAAAACACATGTCTGAACCTTCATTAGACCAGTTCGCATTGACATGTGCGTCAAAAGGTAGAGGCTGCTGCTATATGTAATTAGCCCGCCTTTCAATGATTGAACATAAAGTGAGTAATATATAGGAAGTTTTTGCATACTGGAGTTGAATATATAATCCATCAGGTATCATTACTGGAATTGAATATATCTCGAGTTCAAAATGATCAGCTGTATGTCACAAATATTAATTTGTTTTTCTTTGTTAATAAGGTGCGAGTCTGAGTGGTCTTGTATTATTTTGGTTGTATATAGAAGCATGTTCTTCTCTTTGTTAATAAGGTGCGAGTCTGAGTGGTCTTGTATTATTTTGGTTGTATATATCCTTTGTGGATATAGAAGCCGGACTAATGAATTCATTACCTAAAAATATTAATTTATTAATTATTCACATATATATATATATATACACACACATGTACGTACAAAGAGTGTGGATCAGCTAGCAGCTGCTTTGTTGTGTGAAGCAATTTGGTACACCTAATTTTTTCTTCTCATTAGCAGTTATACTAGAAAGCAGTTGCATAACGGGACTCCACACCGATAGCAACAGCATGTGCCTTCCTATCCACAGATCAGATTAGCATTATAAAATTTTTTAACGGTTGGATGGTAGAGCAAGCCAGCTAGTTCGTTGTTCAGGATTGCAAATAGCATACAAGAAGAAGAATACATATGGTACCATACCAACAGGATCGTAACTGACCTGAATATACACATACAAGTTAGTTGTATTATTCTTTTTTTTTTTGAAACAGTTAGTTGTATTATTCTGTCTCAATGAGTACAAATAATTCTAGGATTATTATTAACTTGGTTATTCTGAAAAGAAAATATGAAAAAATATAGCTGATAAATTCAAATCAATCAATCTCTTTTGATAAACCATGTACTGACTCTAGTGGAACTAGTCTTCTGAAAAAAGTTGTATACATGGGCATATTGTTAGTCCATGGAGCACCGTACCTAATATCTCATTAAAGTGGTGCAAGTAATTCTTTGGTTCATAAGAGATTGTTATGTTAATTAGGTACACCAAATACACTAGTTTTGTCATCATTTGAACTCTGAATTTGTCACAACAAATTTATGGAATCTATAAATGGAGTTGAAGTTAAGGTGACTTGCTATTGTTCATTGACAAATATAGGAGAACAACAAAATTTAGATGCCCCAGGTACGGCGGTTAAACTCTACCTTAATGGATTTGACCGCGATTGCGCAACAAAATATCTAGCTAGATGACCTCAAGAGAAAAGATTATGCAACAACTACATCATAGTCTTAGAGTTCCCACATAAAGAAGTCACCTAGGTAATAGTCAATTCATGTCGTCTTCTAATAAAGCTTCAAAAAATTGTCATAAAAAAACCGACACCGCTCGCGCCAAACATTCCCTGAGTAAGACGTGTGCACACTCGCCGACGACCACCAAACTACGTCGGGAAAACCGATTCGGCGCGCCGCGTCCTCGCGGTTGACCTAAAACTTCCCTTTCATAGAACATCATAGCTCCTTAAAATTTAAACCCGTTTTTCAAAAGTAGTTTGGTATGAGATGAACCCCTAGTCACAAGCCACACAACAACCTAGTGTACCGGATAACCTCTAGCTATCGGTCACTGTGGGACTCGTGACGCCAGCAAACTGTTCTCGTCAATAGGAATAGTCTAAACTAAAAGTTGGCTAGCTGCTGCCGGAGCGGGCAGCCAGGCGGGCGGACCATTTGAGATTTTCAAGTGGATTGGACCCAACCCTGTCCGCCTCTCGGATCCTCGGCATCTATATAAAGGGCCTGCTGCCACCACTTGTATCGCCAAGGAAACACAATTCCAGCACAAAGCCACATCCAAGAGAGAAAGCAGAGTCTTCTTAGCTTGGAGAGACGTGCTAGCATAGCCACGAAAAAGAGTGCTTGGCCGGCCTTCTGCTGCTAGCTAACTAGCCAGCCAGCGTTCAAGGCAACAACAGAGAGATAGAGAGGTTGAGAGAGAATGGCAAGCAGGCAAGGTGTAGCCTCCATGTTCGCCATGGCATTGCTCCTCGGGGTCTTTGCGTCCATCCCACAAAGTGATTACCTTTCTCTCTCTCTCTCTCTCTCTCTCTCTCTCCTGCATGCATGCATGTTGAAAAAATGGTGTAGAGTAATTTTTTTATACATTTCATACATAGCAGAAGACTTCCTCGGAGAAAGAAGCAGGTAGTGATTAAATTGACTTGGGTTTGATTAGAAGATTAGTTAAATTGCCATGCCATGCGTGAATATGAATAGATAAAATACGAGCGGAACAGAAGCGCGCACATATCACTCTCTCATCAACCATGCAAGGATCCTCCCTTTAGCCGTCAAAACCACCGCCTGGTCCATTTGGTGGTGCCCGTCGCTTTCTTTCTGCTGCGTTTATCAGTTTATCTATTATATTCTGTCTAGGTAGGTCACAGGGGTAAACGGCGTCTCCTTCACTCTCCACAAATCTTTCCTGCATCAATGGAACAGTAGTGCAGAGTAGTAGTTTCTTGGTGCCAGTCACTTTCTTGAGAAAATCAAGCAACTCAAATTTTGACTGCCGGCTTGCTTATATGGACTACTATAGTGTTTAATAACATTTTCTTTCATTGCTTGCAAAACTTGCTTTCACGTGCATGCTGAAGCGGGTCTGCAGGTAGAGACATCAAAGTGGAATTTAGGGGAGCACATGAATGTCTTTGTAATTTTTTATTACAGCAGAGAAAAATACATATACGTAGTCTTAAAGCTCAGTAATTTTTCCCAAAGAAAAAGAAAGTAGATAGGAACAATATCCTAAGCATATATACTGTTCCTCTCTGGGATTTTTTAAATATCTTTATCAATCACCTAGAAAACGATGTTTCTGCTGGCCGGCTAGCTGCTAGTATCTAAAAGCGCAAAGAAAGTTGACGGCGAAATATGGAAGCTAGTAAAGTTACTGTTTGTGCTAACCCCCATGCAACAAGCTTGCAAATGAAGTCTGCCTTTAATTTGTTCGGTGAGCACGCTCACGTCACTTTAGCTAGTAGCTAGTAGTAGTACTATAGTTGCCTAGCTCCTAACCATGCATGAATCTTCCTTAAACCACCAATCACAAAGCAAGTTAACCCAGCTAGAGCTTACTGGCTGCAGGCTAGTAGTCTCTCGATCGCCATGCACGCTGCAAAGCTTTTCTGCTGTGCCGCCGGCCGGCGCTACTGTTGACGCCGGACAGTCCTATCCTACCACTACTCCAAATTCCTGAACCGGATAGGATAGCTAGGTCGTCGCCGATGATGCGTGATTCGATTCAGATGCCCGGCCTGATGAGAGAGCGGATTCGGTTCAACCACTCTGCACTGCTGCTAGCTAGCAACCAAGCGACGATGCAACAAACCAATTAACCTGTCGCTGGCGGCCATCGATCCTTTTCCGTTGCGTCTGCTGCCCTGCGATCGATCCACTCCATCGGTTCGCCGGCCGGCGTCGCGTCGTCACTGGCTAGCTACTTTGACATTTCGTCAACGGCGACGCATGATGCCGCACCGGCCGGCGTCTCTGCCGTGTGCACGTACGGCACAGCTATAGTTGCTCCATTCTTCAAGCTTCATTTGATGATGATTAGCTTAGCTAGCTACTATACTATACGGCTGGTGGTGCAGGATGATCTATCATCGAATTAATGCATGGTGTGCTGCTGGTCCGGCCGGCCAGCTATCCTAGCCATGCATCCATGCACCACAACCAACCGACTCATCAAACTCATCACTTGCATTGGGGATTAGACTAAATTGTAGTATTATTAATGGATACATAGATATTTAATAGATGAATAATAGGGATAGTTCGACCAGGTGCAAATCATAAAAGGTTGCTATACGAGTAGATGAGTAGTCTTGGTCGTCTAATCAGGATACTTCATTTGTCAGCTGCAATACTACACCACCACCTGCACATCAATCTTTTCTCTCGACAGAGGCATATATAAGCTATGCCAAATTCAATGAAAGAGAATATATATACAAACATATATCTGAAGACGTGCAGGCAGGTAATCAGGCAGACGTATGTAGGCAGTTAGCCCCTGATCGATACGCACGGGCCGGTGTTAGGCTACCTAGCTAACGGCCGGCTTATTTGGCGATCCACATCGATCATACGTGGACTATCCAACGGTCGTGGTGCGGACGTTGGACCAAGAGCTTTATCCGCGTCCCCACATCCAATCCTCTCTTTTTCTCTCTTTCTCTAGCATCATGTGTGGTCCTCTGCTTCTCCATCTCTGTCTCTAAGCATATTCCTAGTCCATTTCCTATGTTGACTAGAGCCATACTAGTTGCACGCCTGTTAAAAATCTTTCACCAATTTTCAAAAGGATAAAACGAATAGTAAGATTGGTATGGTAGCTTTGCCTGCTTTCCGGCATATTTTCGGCAAAGTTAGAATTAAGGTAGAAGAACTAGGATGTGAACCAATGCAAACAGAGGGGGACTGGTCGGCTGATAACTCAAAAGTTGCACTCACTCACCGGCAGGTCAAAGTTTATTCCCTTGTTTAAGGTTGCTGTCTAGCTCGGTCGCCACGAGCTAATCCACTTACTTACACTCCTGGAGTACTTTCTTCCACGCAGCGACAACCTGGTCAAACTACCGGGCCAAATATTCCTCGGCAGTGTCTGCGTGCATTTTGACACCAACTGAGACTCACTGTAAAAAGAAGATTAAAAAAATGGTTTCACGTAACATCAGCAATAAAGAGTAGTCCTCCAGATATAAAAATTAGAGGGAAGGAATAAGCGTGTTAGGAGATGCCTGAGCTGAGCGTCCATGCATAGATACAAAATTTCAGTTAAATGTCACTTTCCTCTCAAGGGTTAGGAAACACAGTGGATCGGATTTCCAATGTCAGGTCAAAAAAGGCTGCGGTTGTGCTTCTACATGCACGCGCTACCTGCTTGTTGTTCATTCTAGCATTTGCACACTTTCTTTCAATATTTTGTCTTGGCAGTAATTCATTCATCCTATTTTTACTGCTTGCTTAGTAATGTTTCATTACCTGGGACGGTAAAAATAATACAGTGAATAATTAATTGACCGTGGTTAATCAATTAATTTAATTATAACGATCGAGAAGCTTTACATTTTACTAACCAACTACTCGTTCATGCAGGTGTTGAGTCCATCGGGGTGTGCTACGGCATGAGCGGCAACAACCTGCCGCCGGCGAGCACGGTGGTGAGCATGTACAAGTCCAACGGCATCTCGGCGATGCGCCTGTACGCTCCCGACCAGGCGGCGCTCCAGGCCGTGGGCGGCACGGGCATCAGCGTCACGGTGGGCGCGCCCAACGACGTGCTGTCCAACATCGCGGGCAGCCCGGCGGCGGCGGCGTCGTGGGTCCGCAACAACATCCAGGCGTACCCGTCCGTGTCCTTCCGGTACGTGTGCGTGGGCAACGAGGTGGCCGGCAGCGCGGCGCAGAACCTGGCGCCCGCCATGGAGAACGTGCACGCGGCGCTGGCGGCGGCGGGGCTGGGCCACATCAAGGTGACCACGTCGGTGTCGCAGGCCATCCTGGGCGTGTACAGCCCGCCGTCGGCGGCGCAGTTCACGGGGGAGGCGCAGGGGTACATGGGCCCCGTGCTGCAGTTCCTGGCGCGGACGGGCTCGCCACTGATGGCCAACATCTACCCGTACCTCGCCTGGGCGTACAACCCGAGCGCCATGGACATGAGCTACGCGCTCTTCACCTCCTCGGGCACCGTGGTGCAGGACGGCGCCTACGGGTACCAGAACCTGTTCGACACCACCGTGGACGCCTTCTACGTGGCGATGGGAAACCACGGCGGCTCCGGCGTGCCGCTGGTGGTGTCGGAGAGCGGGTGGCCGTCGGGCGGCGGCGTGCAGGCGACGCCGGCGAACGCCAGGGTGTACAACCAGTACCTGGTGAACCACGTCGGGCGCGGGACGCCGCGGCACCCGGGCGCCATCGAGACGTACCTCTTCTCCATGTTCAACGAGAACCAGAAGGAGAGCGGCGTGGAGCAGAACTGGGGCCTCTTCTACCCCAACATGCAGCGCGTCTACCCAATCAGCTTCTAACTGAAGCTGAAGCTGCTGCTAGCTCCTTGCTACGTACGTACATACACGGACCGCCGCCGTATATGTCCGTGCTGCGTCTGTAAGTACGTATACGCATCATAGCATGTATATGTACGGTATGTGTGATGGGCTTGCTTTGCGACCGCTGGGAGTATCCAATCGATGCTACTCCCAGATGCGTACGCCTTGAGTGAGTGAGTGAGTATATATTTCTACATGTATGTATACATCGAAAGGGGATCGGAGACGTACGCTCTCGTACCGTATAAATACGGTACATCGTCGTCAATTGATGATCTCCCTTCGTAGGTTATAGAGAGGTTGGTGATGGATAAGATATATATACACAGATGTACATTATCAAGCACCGTATAAATATACGGTTGGTTTAATTTTAATTTGAGATAATTTATCACCTATATCTTTACGCGCGCGTATATATACTTCGATCCTTGAGAAGCTAGCTCTGAAGTTACTGATCGTTGCATGCATGGTTGCCAGACGCGTGGTATGGCGCGCGGATGCCGCGGCGCCTAGCCCGGCCAGACCAGTCACAATAGGCCACATGGCCCATACCGGCCGTCGCCGAGGTCGCGCGCGCGTGCGCCGGGCGGCCAGACGACAGCGGCCGGACGGACGCGCCGACGGCGACGCAAGCAGGAAAGCGCCACTTTGTTGGAGGAATTAAGCGGGCAGACGAGACGATCCGGTCCATTCGAACGTACGGCCGGCGATAGATAGATAGGGCTACCTCCATCTCTATGCCGTGTGCTCCGCGTCATCCATGAGTTTGTGGATATGTATATGTATACATCTCGCGTCCAAGCTGATGACTCATCACCTGGCACTCAACCATCGTCATATATATGTGCAGTGCCTGATTAAATTATATTCCTCAATGAAAAGGTTTCTCTTTGTTCTGCAAACAAAACGGTTTCTTCATGTGGACATGTGTATGGACTTGTTGAAATTGACACTGGGGTATATACGTTGAAATTGACACTGGGGTATACGTATAGTCGTATATACATGCGCTCCTCCGCTTATACACTGAACAAGCCGGCCGGACGCTTCTTAATTTCAGTTCAGCCAGCAGGATAGCACTACCAGATGATGATCCTGACAGGATTCGTTGTTTTAAATGATTGTTTTCCTACCGGAGCCGGTAGTAATAGCTAGGCTCTGATGTTTTAGGCTCACCTAAACCAAAAGACGCCGCTGCACTGCTGACCGAGGTAGACGCCGCGCCACACGTACATTCTGCTTCCATCGATCTATCCAGACATCGAATTGGTTGTGATCGATCCATGGCCGCCGGCCGTCAAAACGGTGGTGGCTGCTGCCTGACGCAACTGCATGCATGATATCGATATGCATGCAGCAGCTGCTCCTCAACTGAAAGTAGCAGTACGTACGTTGTGTTCGTTCCTTGATTGACTTTGGGAAGACCTTTTCTTTGCGCCGTTGCAATCCTCGGCGGTTACGAAAATTGACAGACAGACTAATCGCTGGTTGCTCGTAATAAAGCCAGTTAGTTCGTTTGGAGGTTTTGCCGTTTTGCACTTTTCTCTGGCGTGTCATTGCGGTTTCAGCGGCTGTGAAAGGGACGAACAATGGACCCCGGCCGGCCGGGTTGTTACATGTTCAGGTCATTTCTTCGTCAGCCAATCCGGTTGTGTGTTGATCGATATATTAATTTAATGTATATAACAGTTTGTCAATGCAAGTTCCCCCTCTTTATTAAGTATGTTTAGGCGGAGAGCATGATTCGCTGATTATGTCAGCGTCCTTGTCATGCATATGCTGTGTAGTGTACGTGTGTGTGTATGCACTACTAGTCAAGAACTTCGGCTGCAGCTAGGGTATACTCATGGTCATGGCACACCGAACTAATTAATAAGCATTATCTTTAATATCTTCAAAATTAGACGAATTCCTCTAAGCACTATTGCATCGATCTGTTTAGAACACTTGAAAGTCTAGGAGAAGTCAGTTTTCCAACCAACTTCACGTAGCAATTACCTCTTGGAAAAGCCTGAGCCAGAAAAGGTAACCATTTGGAACATAGCCTTTTGTTTTTCTCTTCAGCTCGACTGGTAGTTTTTGGTGCTGATAAGCCGGATGATACTATTTTTGCTGTGAGAGAAGAGGCTAAGGGCATCCGTAGTGGTGAACCGATTCACTGAATAAAAAAAGGAATAAAGAGAGAGCCACCTATGCCTCAAACCGAATCATTGAAGAGTCGATTCATACTTCTCCAGTGGTGTGTGAATCACTCCGACTCATCCCTTCCTGTATAGTACCAAACCGAAGGAATAAAGAAAGCATCACGGATGAGGCGGCCAGGCATCAGGCAACCGCCGAGGGCCCGCGCAGCACTCTCAGTTCCCTTATTTTATTTGGATGAACCGATGCAAGATCTTGCATCGACTCATGGAAATTTCCTCGACGAGTCGCATTCTCCAGTCGTTGAATCGACTCATTCAGACTCCACGTAGGCTCATGAGTCGCTTTGCAAATGCCACTGGAGAAGCCCTAATAAGTCAAGTTGATAAGTTCAAGCGAATGGAGCGAGGCACAATGACGATGAAGAAGATCCTGTGTGGGCAACATTTTTGGGAACTTGGTAGGTGAGCTCAGGGTGGTGGAATCTAGAATGTCATAGGTTTCCACGGCTAATTTTGACAGTTTAGATGTAATAATTTTCTAACTGTTCTTCTAAATTTATACAACAGTCACACACGTTGGGTGTCTAAGCATAGATAAGTTTTCACGAATTTATTGTAGGTTTCCATGGTTGTCCCACGAGGACAGTCTCACTATTTTTTTTCTAAAGTAAAATGGTACGCACACGGTAAAAAAAAAGAAAAAAAAACTAGTGGAGAATATACTCATTGGAGCAACCATAGACTTGTGTCTAGGATTTAACGATATGGCTCCACACATAATTATCCAATCATGAGAGGCGTAGCTTTCTGTCTTGAATTCACGGTAAGCATCACCATTGGAACTGGAGTAGTGAAGCACGGCCCAGATGGTGGTCGAGCTCCCGTTGAATGTGATCTCCTTGACGGGGTCTAAACAAAATGAGTGGGCCACTAATCAAGCCGGCGGCAAGGCACCAAGTCCATGTAGGAGTACATCGGCTGGCGGCTGCCGTGTCAGCTACTTAGGTGCATATGAAACTGACGGGACATTTCTGGGGCCCAGCACACAGGAGCTGACGCGCCGAGAGAACGCAGGGCCGCGTGCGCGCACGGCGTCCGGTCCTCCGGCAGACGGACAGCGCCACGTCGGCGGTCGTCGTCCATTGGTGAACCAAAGCGTTCGCGTGCCCGTGCCCGGCGGCCGGCTCTGCCAGTCTGGCTGTGGCTGATTGATCTGCCTGCAGATGCAGGGCGAGGACGGGACGGGTGTTGGTTGAGCGACTGCGCCAGGCAAACGGATGACCGTGACGGAGCTAGAGAGCAGTCAGCAACAGCCTCGCCTGCTATAGATTGTCCGTCCCAAGAACAGTTCCCAAACTGAGAGCCGATCGAGTCTTTACGTGGTGGGATCTCGACTGACCAAACTGTGAAACCCTTGCCCGTTGGCCAACTACAAAGAACTATAGTACTGTACAAACCTTGCCCCCGCCTGGAGAAACGAAACACGATCATCAAACGCCGAGGACACTGTCCGTCCTTGACACAACCGCAACGACGCGGATGGGCACGCGGTCCCTCGCTAGTTCCCCGGGGGGCCGTGCGAGCAGTGTTGCCGGCGCGCGTCCGCGGTCCGCGTCCGTCGGTCGCGCGCGACGAATGGAGGAGCGCCCGCGCGGGCCGGCGAGGAGCTGGCGGGGACGGGTGTTGGTTTCCTGGTTGCCATCCACCGCCAAACGACGGAACGCAACGCAAAGCCAATCATGACGGATTGATGGCGAGCAATAGTACCTGCCTGCTGAGCAACGAGGTCGAGCCAGCTGCTGAACAAGAGATCTGATCTGACTCTCAGCTCTGCCATTCGTCGGTCTTGCACTTGGCAAAAAACGAGACCAGTGTTATTTGAACTAATGGGCCTTTTTTCTTGGGCTCGCCCGGCCATTCCATTAGGCTTCCGCCAGCTTGCCAGCCCAGGATCGAGCTGGAGCTGGAGGGAGCAACGGTCCACGACAAAGCCAGCCCGCAACAATGCTCTCGGAGCTCAGGTCCAGCTAGGCCCGCCTGTGTGACAGTCTCGTCGCTGGGATGGGATGGGCTCAGCCACCGTGGATTGCTCCTCCAACAGTGCCACTCAATATTTGGCCAGGAATCCAGGATCGCACATGTCGACCTAGGCACCTAGCTTCAGCGACCAAATGGAATTTGCCTTCAAATTTATGTGTGTCGAGTTTGTAGATTACCTTCGGAACAATGAACTGCTGGGTTGTGTTGAAGGCCTGAAGATGGCAGCACAAATGGGCATGACTGAAGTCATTCTTGAAACGGATGCAACCATATGGTGAAAACGTTCATAGAAGGAGATGATTACCGGCTGTCATCGATGGGTGGCATCGTCAATGAAATCAAGCACCTGATGGCGTCACGAAGAGAACTCAGACGAATCTTTTAGGCCTATTTATTTCATAATTGAACAATAATTACCAAAGATCAGTGCTACGGTACACTTTATACTTCCTAGGAGGTAATACCTCAAACTAATATGAGCCGTTGATTTTTTATCTTAAAAATAATTAATTAGTTAAAAATGAAAAAGAATTATTGTCAAATCCCCTAAATCACGGGAGATGCAACCGCATGTGGCCTTTTCCCTGCCGCATCTTCTCTTTCTGCAACTGTCCTCTCTTCGATAATTGTGCGTAATTATTTTTTGTCCTACTAAGATGCGCATATATCAAATACGAACTGGAGCCGTTTCAAAAAAAAAAAAAACCCCTCGAACAATCCATTTTCAATTCACATATACTCAAAAAAAAAAAATATAGAACATCAACATCTAACATGTTAATTGAGTCGAGCGTTGGCTATCCAAAAACATGTTATCACACGCCAACACATTACATATTTGAGTGTGTATATTATGCTAACTCGATTAAAGCTGCATTACATAAAAGGGTTATAGGCACAAATGCACATACACGTATGTGAAAAAGATGTTACAAAAAATGTTTAAAAAACATCTTAGCATGATATGTTACGTTGTCACAAACATATGGGAACACTAGTTTGTTGATTACAATTTACTTCATGCATGGAAGTTAGAACCGATAGGATATGGAATTAGATCAAATTGGAAAATATTTTCCTTGTTACTTCCATTACCTCCTAGAAAGTAATATGTGATAAAAATCATCTAGATCGATGGCTCACAGTCATTTCGGTGTACCGCAGCAAAGCCCTTACCAAATACAAACAAAAGTGTGCTTTTCAGCTTCCCAATTTGCAATCTAAACAAGGCATAGTTCGTGAGCTAACTTATTACAAGTTTGTGTGCAATTAGTTATTTTTTAATTAGATTTAATACTCCATTCATGTGTTCAAAAATTGATATGATTGAGAGAAAGTAAAAAAACTTGAAATTTTAGGGGAATCTAAACAAGGCTCTAGCGTCTTTGGACAGTGATTTTCTTGGTGGAGTGTACCACACTTGGGATGATGTACCTCAGTGTCTTGAGGGTCTAGTCTCCAATGATTCGGCTGTGATAGACGAGTAATGAAATAAGCTCTATTAAAAAAAGTGCGTTAGATTCATGTATATGCCGTGTTATTACTGACGGGTAAATGTGGAATATCTAGGTTGTTATGTGGTTACCTGGAAATCAAATACCAAATTGTGTCTGACATGTGCTGTGGGAGGTTTAGAGATTTACCATTTATTTGGGCCCATCGCAAAATACAACTCTATAGTTGATAACCATTTATTTGATACATTTTAAAGGCTCAAATTTTCGTTTAAGTTATCAGGTTTTGAAATCCAGTCTTTGGGATGTCTACATAGTCTATAACAAGTTGTAGCTCTCAAAGCAAAATACAACTTTACCAATAACAACTTTTTATCCGAGATCATTTAGAGTCCCAAATATTCGCTTTAAGTTCGTAGATTTTGAAATTCATTTCTTGGAAGCTTTCAAAAGACCTTAGATATTGATATAGATAATAGAAAAATTATAGCTCTCAATGTGGTCTATAGCTTTGTAATTAATTCCTCTTCATCCAACATTGTTTAGAGATCCAAATATTCACTTTTTCCACAGATTTTAAAACTCAATTCATACAACCTTGGCATTGGTATATGTTGGGGGAGCCCATATGCATATGGGCCAAATCCCCCTAGAAGAGGCCCAATAGGGGCTACTGTAGTCACTTGTCAATTTCACCCCACCGGGGGGTCGCTTGTAAACTGTCGCTTGCCTATATAAATACCAAGAGGAGGGCAAGAGGATCACCCCCTTTTCCAAAACCTAGTTCACAAACCCTAGTTGTTTGGCTCCACTTCTCTCCCTCTCTGTTCGGGACCATGTTCCAACAGTATATACCAACGTTGCATTGTTGATCTCAATGATATATATAATTTTATATTTTACTAATTTTTTTGAGATCATTTAGAGCCAAGTATATTCATCTTAAGTACTCTATTTAAGAAAATGACATTTTTTAATTTTAGAATGGCCTTGAATATTGACATGGTCTATACGAAAATTGCAGCCTTTAACCGACCTTGCCACGAGATAAACCCTTCACAAGAAAAATTTTAAAAGATAATATCAAATTTCCACTAAATTCACCAAATGTGTAATTTTTTTAATAAAATTCTCCTGCATGGATGCAGTCTGTGGAGCCAAGTAACATTTAATGATGACTAAAAGGAACATTGTTGAAACCCTTGACCAAAATGGTGAGAAAGCTCGCTCATCCCGATCGGTGCCGCCTTCTTGTGAATTCAATTTTTTATTCAACTCTTCCATTGGTATGAGATAAATGAAGCTATGTAACATCTCTTAAGATTACAAACTTTAGTGCAATAATTCTTGTAAAATGAGACATGTTATGATTTGATAAGAATGATATATCAAATTTCATACCTTTTTAATGATTGGTTAGTTGTTCTAAAATGTATCACATGAAGTACCTTGCAGCTATATATGATTGCACATATGTTACTTGTTGGTAAGATTCTAGCTTATCATCTTGATTGACCTCTATATCAAACTTTGTGTTTGGTTCGAAAGCTATCCTTAGTCGATAACTGATATACCATGCGCGGTCCATGGAATCTTAAATGGTTCAGATTTTATTTGCGAGGATCATTTATCACTATTAGATGACATTTCATATTTTTTCTTACACAAATCCTAGAGTCCAGTCGCCTGGGACTCCAGGCGATGGGTATTCATACATGGCTGTTGCTTTTTATATTCGAGATGACATAGGCAAAACGAGGAACATGATATATGACTTGCACGTCGTCTGGTCGATTCAAAAAATTCAGGCACCTGTACAATAGCAATTCCCTTTTTCTTATTAAATAACTTAGTGTGAGGTAATATTATTTGCTAAAGTGAGCACATGACAAAAATGAATGTGTTAGTTAACTTTATATGAGTTGTATTTTGAGTTCATGCTAAAATCAAAAGGAATACATGCATAGAAAAAAATTATATATCAGAAAGAGTGATTGATAGAGAGACACATAGACAAATAGATATAGATATAGATATAGATATAGATATAGATATAGATATAGATATAGATTACCTTGTTAATGAGTTACAGGATAGGCTAAATCTCCAATGAAAAGGGAAAAATAAATATTTTATAACAATTTATTCATATAGATATGTAACTTTACTCCCATGATTTTTATGTGATTTAATTTTTTTGATAGCCACGTGTGTGCTGCATGTTCATGTATTACTATTGTAGCTAGAAATGATGTTCACATACTATAGCAAACAAGGACAATAGACGCATTAGGCTAGTCTCAATCAAGGTTTCACCACACAGTTTCCAAAATGTGAAACTTTGACGTGAAATAGGTCTCTCTCTCAATGCTAATTTCATTGCACAATTTCATATGCTATTTTAGTCTTTGGTAGGTCCTACCGGTCTCTCTCAATGCTATTTTAGGCTTTGCCGTGAAACGCTCATGCCCTCTCAATGAGGGTTTCATCCCGTTTCATGGCGTGGGAAACGTCGCCTAGGTCGTGTCGTGGGGATGAAGATGTGATAGTGTATTTAATGTGCATGAAATCCCCGTGAAACCCCCATTGAGACTAACCTTAGTGATCATGATGTGGAGATCAAGGGTTTGATGATAACGTGGTACCTCTATGCATCTGGATTGGTGTACAAGCTTATTAATTTTCCATCCCATAACTCTAGGGTTTGAATATTTAGTCTTATTTAATAAAATTGAAGAGTTGTATTTGTGCTCTATGTTTATTTGTAAAATGTAATGAACTATTGCTTGCAGAAGTATAGAAGCACTTAATGAACTCACTGGCAGCCTATGGAATGAGGGGCACTCAAGGTCTGTCATTAGCGGATTGGTCAATCACCATTCATGGAAGGGTGTGTTTGTTAGTGGTAGCATGTCAAGTTCAGTGCCATAGACTAATGGAGAGAGAACGGCAAACAACAAGAAGCAAACTATGGTAGAAAAAAGAGATCGAGAACAATCAACTCCGAAGCTCATTTCACATTTGGATAGGTGGTTACTAGAGAAGCCTTGAAAAAATCTAGTGTATTGGAGAGAGGTGGCTTAAATAACGAACATAAGCTATAAATAATATAGGTCATGTGAAATAGGACTTCTCTTCAATTATTTGTAGTCTTGAATTTTGAGAAAAGCAAAAGCACCATAAAACATATCTCGAAGTTGTAGCCAAAAGCAGGGTCCAAGGTGCTACGAGAATTGTACTATGAAAAAGCAGCTATTTTGGATTGGGTTCTACCCATTTGGTTGGTGTTATGCTTTCTGGCAATAGAAGCACTTTCAAGAAGCTGAACCAAACACAACTTGAGTGTCATTCAATGATTTGTAAAAGGACTAATTTAGGACCTTGTTTAAACATATGATTCTCAAAACATATTAAGATAAAAAATAGATGATTAGAGTCCTTGCAACTTAAATTCTAAGAGACAAAAAACACATGAAACATTGTATGAGTGACTTATTGGATGGAGAGACATAAAAACCACAAGAAATTAAAAAGAGAAAGATAGACATAAATAGTTTTCTAATACACAAAGCCTCATGTTAGAAATCCATCCAAATCCTTATGGAACAGGTCATTTATATTCCAAGTGAATTTTGTAGGATTTGAAAAGTCCAATCTAATTTTTTCCCAAATGTACCCATAGAAAAAGTTCTTATATATAAGATCCAGATTCTATAATATTTGTTCCATTGGCCGCTCTATATTCTTGGCGACATTGTTTATGGATTTGGTTGGCCATGAATTCTATAGCTAAAAAAAAGGAAATTATTACATATCCTTTGTTGTTGATACAATATTACATTTATAACATCATATCTCCTCTCAAAAATGGATTAAGGTCGCTTTGTGTTGGATGCTCTTTACCCTTCCTGCTATAAGGGCTCCATTATATTGGGGAGCGTTGATGCTTGCTTGTTTTCAATACTTTTTTTTAAAAAAAAAAAACATCAATACAACAATCTATTCATAATAGAACCAATCTTATTTTCACCATGTGGGATTTTATGCTTATGACAGATCCTCTCTATCTCCTGATATGGCTGATTGTAGTATATTGTTTCAGATGGAGTTAGGTCCCTTCTCACACCTCCTACGAGTCGTCCGGCGAAAAACATTTTTTGAGTGGGCACAAGAACTTGGAATCATGGAGCTCATGCAAATCACTCACCATATTTCATATTTCAATAAAAATGTGTATATAATAAATCTCATAAATCTATACTATAGAAGTGTCTAGCTATATGTATCTACTGAGAGAATTGATAACTTTAAATGCTATATATGGAAGTAGTAGTATATTTTATATAACTCTGGTACTATACGATATACGCATTTATTGCAATAGAAAATTTCCTCCTCCTACCAATATAGTACTAAATTATATCACTAACAATAGTTAAATAGTAAATCATTTTTGGACCTAAAGATTGTTGAAATTGATATTGTGCCTATGAAAGATAATAATAAACATGCAAAAATCAGTGTAGAGTATCTTGATGGGCAGAGTGCTTCCAAATTTATGGATTATGGAGGACAAACTATGGAAAGCACGTATTGATTGCGGTCCAAAACTTAGACTGCAAGAGAAGATATAAGGAAATAAATGCAGAAATTCCCTGCCTACTACACATCCACGTCGCCCCGTCTCTTTCCTCGCGTCGCCTATTTATTCGCCCGCCGCAGGCTCGCCGCGGCCGCGCTTCCCCCGCTCCTTCCGATCGCAGTCAGTTCACCCAGCCACATCGTAGAGCACCTTCCGGCGCTAGCGCCAAGCGCTCGAGCGCGCGCCGGAGTACGAGGCGCCGGCGCGATCGGGCCGGCCGGCGGGAGATAGGTTTCGATGGGGAAGGCGCAGTGGTTGAGTTTGGCCTTGGGCTGCATGGCGGCGGTGACGTGCGCGGTGGCGACGGCCCTGGTGGCGAGGCGGGCGGTGGCGCGGTCTCGGTGGAACAGAGCCGTGGCGGTGGTGCGCGGGTTCGAGGAGGACTGCGCCACGCCCACGGAGCGGCTGCAGCGGATCGTCAACTCCCTGTCCGTCGAGATGTTCGCGGGGCTCGCGTCCGAGAACGCCAGCAAGGTCCGCATGCTGCTCACCTGCGTCGACGCGCTCCCCGACGGGTAAGTGGCCTGTAATGGTACGTCGTGCCCACGACTGCGCGTCCCTTTTGTTAGTTCTCTTTCTCCCCGGTCTGCTTCTTCAGTGTTTTCGTGGTGTTCATGCATGGGAGGGTTCATGGCTTCATGCTGCTAGGGTTCTAGCCAAATGAAATGACTTTGCAGAGTTGCTAATAAGTTGCGTGTGAGAATGCATTCTTAACATGGTTCATTCTCTATTGGCACCAATTTATCTGCATTTCTTGTTCTTTTCTCTGTATCTTCAAAAAGTTAAAACATTTGGTTTTTTCTCCTTATTAGGAAAAAAATGATGCATATGATTCAGAACACAACAAACTTTCAGGTCGGTTGTCATCTTGCATGTTGGTTCATCTTTCAGTATGGCAAAATTGTTGTGGGACTTTCTATAAAAATTGATTGAAATCCTTTTGTGAAGGCCGTGACTAAGTCGATACTATACATAGTGACAATGTTTTGTCTCTTAAAGCATTTATAAGACAATTTGATGCTGCAGCATATTGTATTATTATATTGGTTGCGTAGAATTTCCATGTTAATGCCTACTTTCCTTTGAGTTGAGATGTCCAATTGGCAACTTAATCGAATCTTATGACTGATTTTTCGCATATGGATCTTTTGTTCCTTGACTTGCTAATAAGATATAGTTATTATTCATATATACATGTAATTGGCAGGAGTGAGGAAGGCATCTATTATTCTGTTGATCTTGGGGGGACAAGCTTTAGAGTCATGAAACTAGAGCTTGGTTCAAGATCTATGGTTATCAATAAAAAAGTTGAGCATCGACCTATTCCAGAAGACTTGACCAAGGGTACAAGCGAGGTAACTATCATCATTTTAGTTCAGTTCTTTTATTTGCAAGATGTATATTGTTTCTAATATACTAATTTAACTATGCAGGATTTATTCAATCTAATTGCCTTGACATTAAAGAACTTCATTGAAAGAGAGGGTGGGGGCGATGAGGGAAGGGCACTTGGTTTTACATTTTCGTTCCCTGTGAGACAATTTTCTATATCCTCAGGATCATTAATTAGGTGGACCAAGGAATTTTCAATTGAGGAGGCTGTAAGTTACAAATTAAAGTCCCTTTAGTTATTCTGTTTTCGTTATGTGTTTGAAGTGAAGTTTCCATTCAAATAGCTGAATCCTTTCTTTTTTACAAGAGAATGTTTTGTTAAATTTAGACATGATATCATGCAAATAAAAAATATCTTGTTGGTATATTATACACATTATAAGCTGATCATAGTATCTTATTAGAAAAAGGAGTAAGTATTGCTCGGTTGCCTATGGTTTTTCTTTTTCCCACTAGCTTGTTTGAACTTTTTTTTTAGGTTGGAAAAGATGTTGCTCAATGCTTGAATGAAGCCCTTGTTAGGAATGGACTGAATTTGCAGGTCACTGCATTGGTATGTTCCTAACTACTTATGTTGTGTGACTAGGTTTTCAATCATGTATTTCTTTAATTTCATCTGCTACTGCAAAATAGGTGAACAATGCTGTGGGTGCATTAGCCATGGGGCACTATTATGATGAGGATACAATTGCTGCAGTGATTATAGGAGCTGGTACCAATGCTTCCTATATTGAACGCAATGCTGCTATCGCAAAATGTCGGGGTCTTCTTTCGAATTCTGACCTAACGGTAATATTATTTTGTATTATCTTGTATTCTTCGATTTGGTTTGACAAATTTTCACTGTAGAAATATTTATTGTAGCTTATACTACTAATTTATATGTTCTACTCATTAGGTTGTAAATGTAGAATGGGGTAGTTTCCGGTCTCCGCAAATACCATTAACTCCTTATGATATATGTTCTAGTGAAGCAGAACGCAATCACTATGACCAAGTAAGAATTTATAAAATATTTTCATTGTGGCATTATTTGTGAAAATCAAGTTTAAAAAGGCTTTGTGTTAGTGAATCTAAAACTATCACCTTGGATTCATATATAGGCTTTTGAGAAAATGATCTCAGGTGTGTATCTTGGGGAAATTGCAAGATTGGTATTCCAAAGAATGACACTAGAATCAGATTTATTTGGTTCTTCTGTGAATTTCTTATCTACCCCTTTCATATTCAGGTACTTGAATTTTTCTAGTACCCCTTTCATATTCAGGTACTTGAATTTTTCTAGTTATACTGTGATCTTACAAAGTTGTACTTATTCTTATATATGATTTTTCTTTGTTAGTAGTTTCATACCAATTGCTACTAAAATATAGATCGATGCAATATGCCTAATCTTTAGTTCTTTACACTAAATCTGAAATATTTTTTCATAGCTAAGCATTTCAATATGTTCCACTTTGCTCCATGGTTTTACTTTTGTTCTGATCCTTTGTTGTGACATTGGCTTGACATCTCTCTATTCTTTCTGATGATTTATTTTATCTTAAGACTAATACATAGCACAATACAATAATTAAATATCATCTGCATTAATAAGAATAAGATCTATAAAAAGACACTTTAGCAAACCTACATGCAAGTGTTAAAAAATGCATTAACCCATCACACTAAGAATAAATATATTAATTACTATAGTAACAACTAGCTAGTCAATTAATGGTTGGAAAATGTTCATTGTGTCTTGACAACTAAACTTTCCATGGTACCTTCCAAAGTTTCTATGTCTATCTTTATTAACCTCAGATGTTTGTTTCACTATAGATTAACAACAATAGATGATAATATGTTATCTTTATACATATTCAGTGATCTGATATGAAATATTTTTCTTCATATTTTAAGTTTAGGAATTAATAATTTAACAAAATCCTCAGTGAGGACGTTAATAAGTAACCCAAAACTTTGAAACATGGAATATGATGGTTGTGTTTTTCTCGTGTACCTTTTCTAGTCTAATTTGCATATTTTGGGAAACTATATGGTTTGATTGCCTAGGAAGTCGATTTTGTTGAATATTGTTATAACAATTTTGCTGTCATCCAGTACACCTTGTCTAGCTGCTATTCGTGAGGATGAGTCTCCAGATCTTAGAGTAGTTGGTAGGGTGCTCAAAGAACATTTGAAGGTTAGTTATCATACTACTTGGCTCGTATGAAAACAATTATTTATATGTTCATATGGTATACTTTAATTAGACAATCATCTCATCAAATACAACATTCTCCTTACAGATACAAGATGTTCCACTAAAGACTCGGAGACTTGTTGTTAGAATATGTGACATTATCACCCGAAGAGCTGCTCGTCTAGCAGCTGCTGGGATTGTTGCGGTACTACAAAAAATTGGTCGTGATGGAACTCTTTGTGGCACCAGCTTTGTTCGAAAAATAAGAGGTGAGCCGAAGAGATCAGTTGTCGCGATTGAAGGCGGTCTCTACCAAGGCTATTCAGTCTTTAGGGAGTATCTAAATGAAGCAGTGGATGAGATCTTAGGGGATGAGCTCGCCTCCACGGTTACTCTTAGAGTTATGGAGGAGGGTTCAAGCATTGGCGCTGCGCTCCTTGCAGCGTCATATTCATCGACTAGACAAAATTATATGTAGGCTTGACATAAGTTTAAATCATCTCCTGCTAAGGTAAAATGTGCATCTTTCCATCCAAATGTTGTACCTAGTAGAAATCAGATCTTGTACTGTTGTACATTGTCCCCTTGTATTCCTAAACATGTTCCCTTCTCATCAATGTAAATGTACATGAAGTGATGAAATTGATATCTAGTGCTTAACAATGGGATCATTAGAGGTAACTATCTGAGAATAATATCCATGAACTATGAGCCCAAAGAGATAGTGCAACTGTTGATTGAATGAATATTATGGAACTACAAATGTATTTGACCTTTGTGCATTAATTAGTGCACGTATGATGTTGATACATCCAACTTAATCAATGGGATATTACATGAAACGGGCCTCAAATATTTGTACTACTTACTCATAGAAACATGATAGTTTGTTCCAGTTGAGATTAATTTCATGAGACTTTTCAATACCTTTTATTTTCTGTAAGAATGCACACACACAACTATATTATTACATCAAAGGCTAACGACATGATCAACCTAGCTGAACAACTACAAAGAATACTAAGGTAAGGAGGAACACTAAATGAAACAAAAACATGCATGGAAAATTAAGAATGGACATCCAACTAGGCATATATTGTATGCCATCGGCCAAGGCTGTTGCCACAACATGCCTTGTACCAAAGCATGCTTTGGTCATGATTCTTGCTGCTAACCACCTTTGAAATTCAAAGCATTATTGCATTCCATAAACTCCTGTTGGTAAGAGAATTACCAAGTCAAATGTCTTTCTATCTCCTTATGATATGGATTTGTCTAGCTATCCAAAGTTAACCACCATGTGATGCGACTAAATAGTTTTGGTGGAAGGTATTTTGGTCGCCACAATAACTGAAACACCAGAGGACATTGAACCATGTTTCCCAAGACAACACAAGAAATCAATATATAGTTGAGCAGTTTTGATAGCTGCAAACAGAATGCACATGACACATAGTTAGAAAGGTCATGGCTTTGCAATCTTTCCAAGATTCAGATCTAGTTTGTGTGAAGCACCACCTAATGAATAACCTACATTTGTTGGCCCCCTTTCTAGAATTCCTTCATACTAAACAAGTTAATAGAAAAACCATGGAGGAGAGAGTAGGCAGAATAATTCACATAACCATTCCCACTAGAAGAGTAGAACCTGTTATGTTCTTCACTCAGTGAGTGAAACATCCCCGGCCAACTCCTAGACATTTAATATTATAGGATGCCTTAAACATGTGGTGTTTTTGGTTTGGATCTTTTGGACCATAAGCACCTGGGTTGGCATTTGGTTGGGCACAACTGCAATCAATCATACCATGAGCCGATACATGCCATGCAACTTGGTTATCGCTCCTCATGGGGTGCTCTCTGATGCCACCACTCCCCTTGCATAGATCATGTGTCCCTCTACCTAGCGAGCATGCTTTCCCTGTGAAATAAATAGCTAGTCAAACGAATTCCAATTTCTATTGAATGGTAACATATCTCGTTGTTTACTCAATGCATTGCAATTATTGTTCCCATATCCAAAACAAACAACACCTAAGTTGTTCTCTGACCTAAGCTCAATTGGTGAGACAATCATGCACCATTCTAGTTTTTCTTATCTTAGTTAGAATCATGCAGATATATTTGGGACTAATCTTTAGCAATTGTTTGGGTCACCAAAGTTAAAGTCAATTAAACTAAAATTCATTTTTACAAGGGGTGTTAGGAAAACTAGTTTTAGGTGATTAGTCTAATAAATTGAATTTAGATAACACTTTGTTTGGATAGTGGAAACTAGCAATACAGTTTCTCCTTAGTTTTCCTCTCCCATTGTTCTTTCCTTCCTCATGCTTTTGTCTTCTAGTGCTAGCAAATAGCCGTATCAATTGCCATGAACATGAACACATGGGCTGCCATAGAGGGGAGGTTAAATAGTCAAGATCTCTTCAAGTAATTAACTATTTACTTTACAATATCCGTGCATTAGAATATGTTATTACCATAGTTCACAAGCAAAATCTAGTTTGCAATCCCTTGGCTCTAGTCAAATCTTAAGCTCTTGTCACCAGCCCTTTCACATGTTCAATCTACAACCAACCAACAATAATCTTGAACTTCAATAGATAGAGGGTGTTGTTTATTTGTAGATGCGCTTAACCTTCTCTTTTATTCCATGTGGTCGATATATATAAACCTTGGAATATTGCTTGGGATAAAGTACATCATCACTGTGCACATGAATTATAAGTAGGTTCACATAGCTAATGTCGGCAAAAGCCACAAGTAGGCAAAAGATCTACCACCTTGTCCATGAGATGTTGCTACTCCACATTGGACAATTTGAGGATGTAAAGAGGGATACCAAAGCATTTTGTTGGGAAACTAGCCAAAATGTGCAATACAACACTCACTTGTTCAATGAGTGCATCTGATGGGAGGGGAGGATTATTTGCTGCCATTGGTGGCAACAGCTGATGCACCCTCAAAGAACTATAGGATTGATCTGGTCAATAAAAGGTCTTATCATAAGTTTTTTGTGATATTGCAAACCATGGCTATAACAGTGTCGAAGAAAGTTGTACTTGGATGCACCAAGATATGTTTTTATGAGATAGATAGAGTTAGCTCCAACTAGGCATGCAAATGAAACCTTCCCCCATTTTCACATTTACATTTTATTGTGGAACCCATTTTCATATTTACATTTTGTTATGTAAACAGAATCAAAGTCACGAGAAAGCCAGAAACGGGAATAATAGGATTCACTAGAAATTGAATATGGGTCAATTCGATCAGAATGTGTTGGTGATGATAGGGATATAGAATGACAAAATCAAAATAGGAATATCAATGAGTAGAACTAAGAAACCTAAATTTACATATTGACCTAAACCATCTATTATGGCAAAAACACATGGATAATTCTAATTCATATCATAAGGTTCATCAGATATAACGAGTATAGGAGCGCAAACTATAAGTCCATAACAAAGTAAGCCAATCACTAGTGTACCATGGATAGAGATAAAACAGGATATCCTATGAAGATAAAAATGGGACATCCCAACAAATATGGGAGGAAAATGAAAATATAGTCAAAACGCTGGTGCATATATAGTTGTCAAAACACTAGCATATAGCTGTATATGTATAGATAGATGATGGATATACGATGGATGAATGAAAACATGGATTAGGTATGGATGATGGAGAGATTAGGGTTTTTATATTTAGGATTAAACAATGTATGGATGAATGGGTCATGGACGTATAAATAAACAAGAAATACATGTACATTGTGTTTTTACTAAATTATCAATTGACAAGGATCTTGTATTTTCGTGGATGGGTTCAGACATTAAAGTGCCATGTGGTGCCAAGACGCGAGGTCCGCGATGCACTAGCTAAAGCAAGGCCTCCCTTGTGATGTTGCAAGAATATGCAAGCATATGACATTAAAACCATGTGTGCATGATGAGAAAAAGGGCCTCATATAAAGGTTGGCAATATTTGGTGTGCCACCTTGTACTAAAGGAACAAGAAACAATAAAAAAAGTGTGATCATTTTTTAGGTATTCAAACTCAATTGGTGTTGAAACAAGAACAGAATAAAAACTAAAAATAGTGCTTGAATCCAAACTAAACAAGAAGGGGAATAATACCTCATGATTTTCGGCCATATTAATGGAATGCCAATCCCACAAACGAGTCACATCTATGGTAGAATCAATCGATCCATTTTGCTGAATGTTTTTCTCCATTTTTAGGCAATTGCGCACCGGTGTGACTAATGAATGAACGCTCACCTAAACCCCTGTTGGCAAAAAAAGTGCAACTTTCTTTTTTTTTAGAAAATTTTCTATTTTTAGAAAAAGAAAGAAAAAGTTACAAATCCAGACACATAATTTTCATCTATAACTTATACGTCTAACTTATAATCTAACTTATACACATAATTTACGCAGTCTTCAATGTTTCTAAGTTATGCTCATAACTTGCATACGTGAAAACACATATCTTACAATGTTGCAAAGTTACAATCTAACTTATACATATAATTTTTACGTATAACTTAGGTACTAGAACATTGGAAAAAACTTGAACACACAACGACTGCGGTATAGAAAAAAAACTGAAAAAATCAAAGCATATCCAAGTGGGATCTAGTTTTGTTCGTCTCATCGCGTAGAACATTACCGATGTGAACAAAATTAAAAACGGATACACGGTTCAAAAATTATAGCAAGTTGAAATAAATACTTTTCTTTTTTCGCTTGCCTCAAACAGTCTCCCACCGCATGATCGACCGCAGTAACGGACTTTCGATTGTGCACCTTATTACACCTAAATTTTTCCAACCTAACAAGAAATCTTCCGTTAAAAAGAAAATAGACAATTAAATTTGAGTTGAATGCATTAATCAGAAAAAAAATGACCCAACCAAGGAGGAAATAGGCTATTTTTCATCAACACCCAAATTCAAGTTGAACATGATTATCGAAACTAGGTGTGGATCCAGATTAAACTTCCAAGTTCCCACCTTCTATATACATAAACTTGCTTCCCACAATTTGCACACACAAAAAAACTCACTGCCTGCAACTTATTATTCAGATTATTCAGATGTGTGTATCTTATTCAGTAGAAGCTACGACTGTATATATAGCCACAGCGTATGCAGGAGAGCTATGCACGCATGAACCATTGTTCATACGTCCTCCACGCAGGCGTCTTGCTAGTTCTTTCGACTTGCACCAATATAATGCAAGTACAATCACACGTCCCACCCCGTGGGCACCGGCACGAAGTCATCCCGTAGCATGGCGGCGTGCAGCCGGTCGCTCTCCTCTCGCGCGCGCTCCATGTCTCGCACCGCCGCCTCGTACTCCGCCTCCACCTCAGGTCGCACTACTCCGTCGTCATCCTCGACGATCACGTCGATGTACATGTCTGAATCCGGCAGCGGCGGGACGGCGGCGCCGCGCGCGACGTTCAGCCCGCCGTTGATCCCCGCCCAGTAGCGCTTCCTGGCTGCCAGCAGCGCCTCGACGGCGCCCGAGTCGTCCCAGCGCGCGACGCGGCCGTCGGGGCCCTCGGCGTTGAGCCCACCCCACCGGTCCGTGACCTTCTGCCACGGCACCCCGCAGGACTCGCAGAAGTCCTTCTCCCACGGCGCCACCGAGCGCCGGACTGGCGGCGCGCGCGGCGGGCGCCGGCAGCACCACGGCCGCGCGCGCTCCACGCCGTGGGCGCCGGCCTTGCTACTACCGTTTTCAGCCCAGCAGAGCGCTGCCATCGAGATCGGTCGATTGGTCGATCAACCGACGAGGCGAGTAGGCGACGACGACGAACCGCGCGCGCAAGCTCTCCAGTCGACGAAGTGCCCGCGTGTCCGAGACTGCGGGCTGACCGGAGGAAGCCGTGAGAGAAGACGTAGGCCGTAGTCGCGTGTTGAGCGCTTTGCTCTCTTGCTGTGTGCGCGTATATATTTATATGGACCGAGTCCCAACATGGCGGCTGGCATGGATCATGCATGGAGTCCGATGCGGTGTTGGATATGGATCACGCGGCTTCCCTCTCCGATACGTACAGGGTCGTCGGACAACATTCCGATTCATGTTGGGACTTGGGAGTTGGGACCGTCGTCGGAGAGGCTGAAGAATCTGGCGTTGGACACTTCTGACTCGCACGTTAGCCTCCGTGGCCGTCGATCAAGCACAAAAACATGCATGTTATAAAAAAACATATCTAAATAGAAGACCCTTACTAGCAGATTTCTCTTTACAATCCTGTGAAGCCATGTTACCAATACTATATATTAAGTCGATAATCTGTCAATCTCCCTCCGGTTGTACGTGAAGCACCCTCACAATTCACAAATCATCCACAAGGAAAGCTCAATGACGCTATCCAAGGTGCGCGAGAATCGAAGTCGCAGTATGCTGGACTCCCTACTCATGACCTACTTAGGGCATCTCTAATGTGTAGAACCACCCGTTTCTATCTGAAGATGTGACATCATCTGTTAAAATGTATGGGAGTAAGTAAAAGTAGGAGAGAAGATAAGCGTGAATTTTATGCATGAGCGGTTCCTATGTAAAATTAGATGTAATGTATAGAGCTCATTAAATAAGAATTATAATTCAACAGATGCAAGGTTTGTATAATGGATGCAGGTAAAATAGCACTTCTCTATATATAGTTTTGTAGACAATTTGTATGCTGGCACAAACAATATATAATTTGAAAAATCAGTAAGGTTACGGTACATGGACGGGTTCAAACTTATTTCTGCCACTGTCCTCACAAGCTCTGATCAATTGACAAGGGTTCAAACTATACTCCAAGGTAGAGTTTGGGATCCGGCTCCTTGAACTCTAAAAGACCACCTTTAGTATCTTTTTTTTTTTAGCACTTCACTTTTTTTTTACCGAAAGCACTTCACTTTTATTATCTTTTTTAGCACTCACTGGGATTTAAACAAGAGTGCTAAAAGTGTCTCAAAACACTAAGGGAGTGCTAAAAATTTTGGCGAAATAGACAATCTCTTCCCTAAACTATTGGCCAAGGCTCAATTTGGTCCCTCAACTTTTAAAACGTCCGGTCGTAAAAAAGAACATATACAGCAGCCTAAGGGGTCGTTGAGTAATCCAGGAATGAAAACAGGAACCAATCCAGCTGATGAATTATTATAAAAATTAGTCAATCATTCCAACTGAGAATAGTTCTAAGGCTGTAGATCCTAGACAACCGAACGAGCCCTTAGGTTCGAAATCATTCCAAATATTTCCTCATAAGCAACATGACAGAACCTGCACCTATCCTATGTCACCACAACCCGAGCCTCTTTTTTATATCAAGGAATTTTGATTTCCTAAAAATACTCCCAATATTGGGCTAACAAGTCTACTAACAAAGAATAAATAAATAATTAGAGATTTAACATTGGGCAGTTAGCCAGTTACAATATGTACCCACTCTAAAAAAATGTACCCACTCTGTTTCCAGCGCTACAACATTTGAATAAAAAGGAAACAACAGAACAAAACTGCACGCGCCAAACAGAAGACCATATCTCTTTTCTTTCAGCTGCTGCTGTAAACTGCCCATGCCAAACAGTATCCATGCATACAGCAAAAGAGTGCCTGTAGATATTGGAGAAACCTACATCTTTATCATGTTTCTAACCTTCGATGTTGTTCCCAGTGTTCAGACTACCATCATACCAGCCACTCCCAAGCAGTCAGTGTTCAGAAATCACCAGGCCAGCAAAAGATAATTTGATGCACACGCTTTCTAATCCCGCATATTTGCTGTGCTAATCAAGTCACGACACTATCAGTGACAAGCAATCAAGCCAGATCCCCAGTTGATCAATCCTAATATTTCCATCCTCTGGGAAAGGAATACAGCAAACAGACAGGAAAGCTGCGACTGCCAGGCTGGTGCTAATGCACCAGCACCTAAAAACCCCAGGAAGGCAGGTGCCTCTCATCTTGGTGCAAGGAGGCCTTTGCTCCACATTCAACAGATGCAAAAGTTGCTTCACACCACATGACCTTCTTTACCAGTAATAATCGTCTGAATTGCTGTACCGTGGACGTGATGCTCTGCTTGACTGCCACTGCCGTGGATTAAAGCCTCTATTGCTGTAGTTCTGTTCAGGTGACCTATGCATGCTCCTTGAACTAGATACTCTCCTCCTAGCATTTCTTAGATCCTCTTCAAAGTTGTACTCTTGACGCTGCAGAATCCAAACCAAACAAAATTCATTTATCTAGGAAGAGTGAATCAGTGAAACAAACCAAACAGCATAAGACTAATGTTGAGACTATAATAAGTTTGAAATAATTGTCATCAATGCGTGATAAGTAACAACTACAATTGTGTCCTATGCAATACGTGATAAATAACAGCTACGTGACAGGCTAAATACAAGGAACATTCTCAAAAGGAAAAAACACAAGTTAGAAGGCAAAAAGTACAATTGTGTCCTATGCAATAACAATGTTGAAGAGACAGCTTTCCACTTATTCTTTAGCTGCTCTTTCAGTCAGGCTTGCTGGAGATTCCTGGGTATTCATTGGAACCTTATAAGTGATTTCTTCCAAATGATGATGCAAGCAAAGCAACAGCTTTGAAACCCCTTCTACATGGAGATCTTCATCACTGCCTCCTGGCATATTTGGGAACAAAGAAACAACTTCATCTTCGACAGAGGATGCCCCTCCTTTGTCTCTTGGAAAACTTTGTTTTACAAGGCAGCCAAACTTGAAGGCTTCAGACTTTGTGAAGAAAAATGGCATGCGTTTCTCTTCTCTTTAGATCCACCCCCCACCCCCCCCCCCCCTCCCCCTCCTCCTAGTTCCTTCTGCTTCTCTGGAGTGCAGTTTCTCCTGCCCTCTTCCTGGTTGTGTGGCCTAGTTCTTTTAGCCCCTCCTTATTTTGTACAGTTTTTTACACTTTATGAAAATTAATGAAAATCTGTTATAGTGGGGGGTCTCCTCTGCTGTATTTTCAGTCAAAAAACTATTGACTGAAACTCCAAAAAATATAAGTAACAAAGTAAAGTCTCAAATAACCATGGATGATAAATCTTCTGTTGACAAGAAAACCTAGTGATAGTGGAGCCCTAAAGCACAATTTGTGGTAACTAAGGTCATGGATTCAAGTACACAAAGTCCTTAAAATCTAAAGAATTGTTGCTCCCGCTATGTATTCTAATTCTAAGCTTTTTTTTTGCTATTGCTAGTCTATGTGCCAAGTACCAATGAGAGATCCCACAAGGGTGGGCTGATTTATCCGTTACTCCTATCATTTCCAGCAGAATGTTTACACAACAATTGTGACTCGATAAATTAGACTTAAGTTATTTTCCTAAACTCTCAATATTCTCCAACCGTGCATATAATTAATTCAAGACTATGCAAATCTTACTGGTAGTCCGTTATCATTACCTTGCCCGGGTCAGAAAGAACATTATATGCCTCCCCAATTGTTTTGAACAGATGATCCGCATCTGCATAGACTTCCTTGACAATATCCCTCCAAAATCCATCTTCAGCATTCTCGTTCCTTACTAATAATTGAGCGGCCTGCAGGTCAAAGCATTGTTAAAGGAAGGTATACTGTATAGAATCAATAAATAATAATCGTGAAAAGCAGTAGGGACCTTGTCTGGGTGATGTCTCAATGCAGCTTTCCGGTAGGCCTTCTTAATATCTTCTGAAGAGCACGATGGCTCCACTCCCCTGATACAGAAAAGGATAATTAATAATTAAGTTTATCTCCACATAATACCAGAACAATAGAATCTGCCTCATGTCAGGATAATTCATCAGAAGTTAAGAGTGGAATATAAATGAAATAATATTCATCGGAAGCAATCAAGGGGTTTGAAAAAATGATGAGGAAAGGACTGAATTCTTTAAGTATCTTGGTCGCTTGGGAAATTTGGAAGCATCGCAATGCTTGTGTGTTTGAAGGAGTTCTTCCAGATGTCCAGTTGGTGCTTCAAGCTGTAACTAATGAAGGTGTTCTTTGGTGCATGGCGGTAGCCTCTACTCTAAAGCTAAGCACAGAGATAGGAGTGCTGTTTAGTGTACTGAGGTGTGAGTGTGGGTTTGGGAGTTTCTCCCTTGTTGTAGTAGACTCTTGTATCTCCGAACTTTTATCTTTTCTTAATGAAATTCTCTTGCATTGTTCGAGAAAAAAAATACCACTCTTATACTGAAAAGTAAGAGTCACAATTGCTGCAAACTCAAGATACTCTATGTTTTTATCTCAGAATATTGTATTTAAAGCACTCTACACAGTTCCAAATAATGATATTTTTTTGCCTTGCAACACTCATATGGAAGAGTGTAGTTCCTTGAAGAACTACTAAGTAAAGAGTATTTTGTACTAGTATCCATATAATAAGAAATGCTATTTTTATTGTCTGGATCAGTAAAATTTATAACGAACGGTGAAAAATAAATGCAGGGATAAGCAGTAACTGCTTCAAGGAATACAAACATTCAGGTTAACCAGGCACAAACTGGGGCAAGAAAATCAGACTGAAGGAACAAAAAGGTAAAACCAATTGGAAAACTTACAAGATTAAATACAAATTCAGGGGGGTATCATTTTTTGCTTCATCCTCTATGGATGAAAGCCTTGCATGTGCTTGCTTGAGATCTTTGTGCTTGTTGAAAGCTTTTGGTGATATTCCAGACACATTGAATTTCTTTTCAAGAAGAGAGATTAGCTTCCTTACATCATTAGCAGCTTGGTCATAATCCCTTATCAGCTCATATAAGGTGGCTCGTCTTGAAATTGCCTGAAATAGATACATCACATAAGGTCTGAAAATAACCATGTAAGGCTTAAAGTTTAAAACAGTTTTGCATGTCTCTTGTCGTTGGGAAATGGATCATTTCAAAATGAAATGCTTATTATATAAATTAAAGAGCTGCAGCAGTATACCTTGGGATAATTTGTATCAAGAACCATGGCAAGTGAACAATCTGCTATTGCATCAGTAATTTGACCGAGTGCTTGATAGGCAGCTGCGCGATTGCAAAAACAGACAGCTGAAAATGGGCGTGATTCACTATTGCATGCCAAAGCTGCTGAATACTGTTTGACAGCATCTGAAAATCTACGAGCTTGAAATGCCTCATTTCCAGCAGCCTGATGATTAGAAGGTAACAACAGATAAGTGATGCTAGTTCTGTCATCCATATAAATGAAAATCAAAAGAGGAATTGATATTTTGCTGCTGCGAAGATTAAACCATTAGGGTTTGCTAAACCATGCATCATGGATTTGCAAATCATGTGGTCACATGTCAGCGAAAAAGGAGATGGAACTCCTGAATGCAACTAGATGGAGTGGCAAATCTCAATTTTCAAGGTTATCCAATTTCAGGCTTATTCTGTGATTTTGTACTAAACATTAAGAATAGATGGATACTTAGCTCTATCATTTTTTCTGTTTTTATTAAGCAGCGTGCACTTTCTAGCACGAGTACATCTTATAGAGCAGCATGAAAGCTCAGCATGTTCCCATTTTTAGAGCCAAACTAAACAGTCAAGGTAACTTGGGACATTATAGTACATTTAAAGAGAACAATCATTTGGAAACTACTTCTTTCCTCGAATTTGTGGGAGAGCTGCACATCATCACATTAAAAAGAGTACACAAACACAAACATCACTGGCTCATATCATCACTAGAAATTTATGCAACATGTCCCACAAAGAGATACCATATGCTAGGGTATTTTTAGATCTACCACATGCTAGTTGTTAATCTCAATGAGAAGATAAATGTTGGAATACACATGGACATCAAAAGAAGAGCAAATAATAGCATATAATTACATAAAATGGGAAGTAAAAACACATCGCCAAATTTCTGCCACTGCTACTCAGTAAGAGGACCAAAGATGCAACAAGAGAGATTTTAAAGCATACCTTAAGGGAAAGTAGTTCTCTTATAGTCGCTGACAATGATGAGAATTTTTCTTGATATGTGCTCACGCCACTGTGAAATGCACCAGTCAGAAGTCATACATCACAATTCACTAGCATGAACTGCCAAAACAAAGAAAATTCAAAAACATGACAAATTTACCTTTCTTTGACAGGTGTAACTTGCTCATGTTTCTTTAAAAATTCAAGAGCCTCATCAAGCTTGCCTGAAAGGAAATAAGACTTGCAAATGAGGTAGGGCCGCCAATACCTTCCAGAGAACTGCGTCTGTTCGGAGACTCTGGAATTCTTTGGTTCTCCATTGTCTTTGAATAAAACTGGATTTCTTTCAGTCGGATTTACAGACTCCTGACATAGTTGAATCACTTCTTCAAATCTTCGTAGCTGTTCAGTGCAGCGATGACATTAGTAGCAAGAAATAAATATATGACAAAAAAAGGACATTCCCTGAACATTTGTTAGTATAGACGCTCTTGTAATTCATTGTAGTATAGGCGCTCTTAATAATTCATGGAATGGGCCAAAATAGAAAGAAATACAAACCATCATCAATGCCTCTGCTTTCATCTTCTTGAGGCTGTCTGAATGTGAACATATGTGCAATGCATTGGAGATCAATTCTAAGGCTTTTGTTGCTTCAGGAGATGTTCTTTTCTCAAGAAGTTCCTTGCACTGGGATACCCAATCGGTCACTCTCTGCAGAAGTAATAAAAGCAAATGAGTGTGAATGATAAACCTCATTTGTGGAGAAAAATTGACCTTAAATGAAATAGAGAGACTAAGGAAATAATAATGACACAGAACACAGATCTAACTATAACCAAGAATAGACTGTGTGTTAAAGCACAAACTAAAAGCTAGGTGCAATCATGGAAGCCAGTAGAACAAACTCAGGAAACAATTTTAATTTGGGTCCATGCTCCATGTAAAACGCTACATCTGTACCACCCTTTTAGGAATAAATGTCAGTGAAAATTCAAATAATGCTAGCACAAACAAAATCTGAAATATGGAAATTGAAAGTTACTTTCAAAGAAGAATCTGTGTGCATTTCGTGCCTGAATCAAACCAATCCACTTGATTGCACCTAAATATTTGATTTATACTAGATATACATACCCCCAAACCAAGAGAAATAAATCTATGCAAGGTACAGGATAACTCCATAGGATATCTAAGTGGAAAAATGGGCAGCTTTGCTGAGCCCATTATTCCCATAATCACAGCAAAAGTTTCTAGTTTGGAAAAAAAAATGTATAGAAAATATGGGGAATCCAATTAGGATGTTTCTAAAAACATCCAGGTCAAATTGAATGCAAAGTATAATGGGAAATCAAGGTGCCACTGCACTAACGTGATCACACAAACAAGTATTTGTATCATGTCTCTGAACAATTTACAATAAATCCAGGGGTCATGAATGCAAAGATAATTTGACTACGCTGAAGAATTCAATCTTAATGATGCTCCTCAGTCAGCTTTACGCATTGCACAGCATCTTAAAACAAATGAAAAACAAAACTCAAATGACTATTGATAATTCAAGGCTACATGATAACACAATTAGCCTGGTACTCTTGGATTTTGTGGATTGTGGAGTGAACTCCGTTGCTAAAGCGTAATGCAAAATATTTAATTTTTCCACCTGCAATGAGCATTGTGGGGCCTGCTACAGAAGTAATAGCTGCCCTTTCTAGTATGCCCGGCAACTAGAGGTACAAAGATCACGAACAGGACTGCTACCTGACGGGTTAGCCTGGATCAAGTATAACCCCAGGTCCTAGGTGCCCTTGTGGGAGTGAATTTAAACATGCATGGGTTAAAAACATCCCTCGTTGGTTGTTGTCCTAAGTAATACGAGTAACCTCCTGGGTCACTTTCAGCAAGATGCACATGGCCACAGGCATGCGTCATGAGCACTCAGAGGCCACAGGCATGTCAAGGGCAGCCGGCCATCGGGGTGTTTCTTGGCCTATGCACTAGAAGCTTCTTCGTAAGTGCCCATGGGAGCGGTCTTTCCCACGCAGGTCATTTTTTTTTTACAAGTACAAAGAAAGTTACATTAAAATAACTTCAGGTTACAGAACCATCAGTATACCTGCTTTTCCTGATTGAAACTTTATTAATCTTGGCATGGGGAAACAGATAGCAAACTGAGCTGCTTACAAGAGAAGCGTGCAAACAAGAAAGATAACAAGAATTAACAATGCAAAAAGTGTCTGTTGCCATCGATTATTATGACATAAAAGATTGGTCAACTCAGAACTGATCCTTTCTATGTCGAGTATATAAAGTTCCATGGAAGAATCAAATCAATACATGCATTTCACCCAAACAGATCAGTACTTTCGTCAAAAGTTGCATTCTGAATTCTGATGATAAGATGGCAAAGGGTATATCATCACTTTTGGCAACTCAAAATGTCATACTGCGAATAAATAGATTCTAGATAGTCAACTGAGGTTTAATTAGCCTACATCACAATAATACCTGAAGGTGATAAAGACAAAGATAAACTAGGTCTCCTTGCATCATTACTAAAAGAGAAAGAGAACACATCGATTGAGCAGACCAGTTTAAATTTTTAGTCACTCTTTTCATAACCTAATTCAGAGTTTTCCATGCTTGATTGTGTCAAATTATAGTTCCGAGCTAAACTCGACCACCTTCTTCAGATAGCACCAAAGTGTTCTGCTAACTAGTCCTTATACACCAAGGAAGGCAAAAGCTTACACATGTGGTTCTGTGGAGCATTAGTATTTTTCAAAAATAGTGAATAATCTTGGGAACTAAATAAATAGGTAATGTGTTTATATCCAGGAACAGATACATACATAGTAGAATAATAATTTATAAATTTTAGAACATAGAAATATCATTTAAATATGTAGAAAATATGGAATGCAAAAATTAGATATAGGGAACAGATGCATTTAAGATCAGCCCTAGCAAAGAAAAGACAAGATACCTTGACTCTTTCCAAACCATCAGAAGCCTCAGCTACTATTTTAGGATCAGAGCTCCCAATGTTACTGTTCAAACAGGACTTGTAACTCCTTGATGCATCTTCAAGATCGCCCAATGCAAGCTGGCAACTGCAATTGAAGACGGTAAAAAAATCAACCAAATAGACATTTAAGGATGCAATAAAATAATAAAGAAAAAGAAAATATGTAACTGAAGCTGCAGAGTCAATAATCTCTGCCAGGTTCTCAAATATAACACAGGTGAAGTAAACATATTCCCAGTAGAATACATTTTTGTCCATTCCAAATATAACATGGTTATATTCAAGCTGAAATATCAAAGCACAATAGTGCTGAAACATGTACCTACAATTTTCGCAACTAAGCATATGGCTGAAAATTTTGACAAGCTATCATGGCGTGTTACATATAAAAGCAGCACATTCCACCAGTGGGAACATAACAGAATGTTCTTAGACGCACTATGCTTGCTTGCAGTTACTGAACTCACCATACTTAACTGTTTAAAAGAATACCAATACATATTTAACAAATAAAAGAAAAGGTTGGATTGAGGATAAAAAAAGTCTTACTTGGCAGCTCTAACTATAGCTTTAAGAAAGATGGGGTCAATTGATGTAGCAGTCAAACAATCCTGAAGCGCCTCCCGCATCATGCCAAGTGACATTCTTGCAGCTGCACGGTTGCTGTAACACAGCATCAGCGCATGGGAACAATGTCCAGAAATGCCATAGTGGGTAACAGAGTTTATTCCACGGGTATAATAATCCTCTGCAGTAGCAAAATGCCCATTTGCATAGGCTTTATTTCCACTGGAACAAATGAAACAGCATACTATGTTATATGAAATTGTGCGTAATCACATGAGTTAATATAAAATTATATAAAAGTCATGAAAATTGAGATATTAAGATAGCATTAAACATGTTCACACAAACCTAGTACGCCAGGTTTCACAAATCTCCAAGGCCGCAGAAGTAGAAGAATCTCTTGATGATTGCTTTTTCACTGAACCTTCATTTTTACTTGTTTCACCGAAAAAACGCATGCCCTTAGTATCTTGTGAAGGTTTTGGCTGTTCAAAAGAGCCGATAGTAGAAGATTTCGATGCCAGACTGCCCTTTGTTCTTAACTTCCTTCTTGTGTTGCGTCTTTGTGCTGCTGCAGAGATTTGTGGAGAGGATGACACACCGACTCTAAAGTTCAGCCCACTGAAATTTGATGAGCTTGATTGAAAAGCAGCAGCCTCAACAAAATCATGGGGAGTTCTGTAGGTATTCTCATTACAGTCTTGCCCAATATTAGTGAAAGAATGATGTGATGCATTACTTGGATCTCCTTCAAAACTAGAAAAGCTGCTACCAAAATTGCTCTCAGATGCATCTAGTTTCCGTCCTCTACTTTCATCTCCAAGCATCGGTAGGTCCGCATCAATAACCAAGTGCTCGGTTTCAGAAACTACATCACCTTCAGCACAGCTGGTGTTCCAGTTTGAGATAACACTATCACCTGTGTGAACAGGCTGATCAGAAGCCACATATGCCTCTGTTGGCACATGTTCAGCTTCTGCAGGATATGGCGAACAATCCATTGGTGAATAGTCACCTGCTAAATCTGATGCTTCTCCATTGGTAGAGGTTCCCTTAGAAACAACCTGATGGAGTTGAGCATGTTGCTTTAGCCTAGTAGGCCTTTTATTTTTCATTTTGCCTTTACGTGCTTCCCTTTTGTCCTTGTATGCAGATTTTATACTGTCTAAACCAAATAAGGTCTCTCTGGAATACCCAGGCAAATCCTGATTGACAGAAAAATGATCGTCTGGGGCAGTTTCTGTTTCTGCATTCATTGTCCCAAAACTGAAAGCAGGAACTGCATTCTCAAATGTAGAGGAACTATGTGAATCATTCAAATTTGTAAATGGGTATGACTCCTGAACATTGGTTTGGGGAACAGCACCATATCCTGAAGTTGCCTCTGCTTTGCTTTGAAAACAAAATTCAGGAGCCGTGGGATCATTCGATTTACTTGCCGTCTGGGCAGAAGAAAAGCTGGAAACATTACATCCAAATACAAATACTACTGGTGGTTCAGTAGCAGTTTTATCTTTCCTGCTATGATATGGAATTCCGCATCCTATATTTAACTTTGTCAACTTCTCTGGGAGAGCACCTGCACCCTCCACTGTACCACAAGCTGAACTACAGGTATCAGTATCAGTATTTTCATCATTGGCATAATTGCCACTGTCATCCATGGCTATGCTTGCAGAGTGCGAAACAGAGCTTTGGGTTTCATTTCTTTCAAATAAAAAGGTCTGCGGTGGACAACTAGAATTGTCACTTTTCAAGCTCTGTGGCTCTCCTGCATTCAGATCTGATGTCTTCTCTGGAGGCAAACAGTATGTGTCATTAGCTGAATTAGAAGCATTGCTATTTGCGGTAGAGAAAAAGTCACTGCTTGAAGTAGAAATATTGCTATTTGCAGAGACGAATTCACTGCTCCTATCTGATGTGCTATCGGTTTCCTTCCCATAAACAGCGCCCGGGACTCCTCCACTTCCAAATGTAAACAATTTGGGTTGATAACCACTTTTCATCTCATGCAAAGGCATGTCACTTCCTATACTCAACCGTGTTATCTTTTCCGGAAGCACATCTACATCACCCACATCGTTAGAAACAGTGGACGAACTGGTATTGGCACCAGAGTTGACATTGTTTATATTATCCACATGACCACTTACTGAGGTACCTCGAAACGTGAAAGCTTCTTGTGCTCTATTAGTACGATCAATCCCCCCACCCATGGAAGGTGCCTGACTGCCTATATTGAACTGCATCGACTTCCCAGCCATAGCTTTTGCATCAGTGCCATGAACTGAACTAGGATCATCTGAATGTGCACCAGGGACAGCTGTTTTCTTACCGTCAGCGAAACTCCCAGCTCCATTACCTCCAAACAAAAATGCTTCTGGCACACCATTAGCACTATCCCTCTTCTCGCTTTGCAAGGGTTCTCTGTGGCCTAAATTCAACTGTGTAAGCTTCTCATGGACCACATTAGCTTCCTTGATATTAGAAAACAAAACAGATGTATCAACACCAAATACCAAACTTCCATCCTTTCGATCCCTACCCTGACCGAGACCATCGCGAACCTCACCCGATGTGCGCAGGTTCAGCTTCTCCATCTTATCAGGGAGCTTTGATGAAGAAGACGATTCCTCGACAATCCGAGGCAGGCTCTCCCTCACGCTCCCAAACATGAAGGGCCCCTCAGTGGGTGAAGCTGCCGCCGCTGCTGGCTCTGAAGGCTGCCGGATCACTGCCGAAGTAGCCTCACCCGATGTGCGCAGGTTCAGCTTCTCCATCTTATCAGGGAGCTTTGATGAAGAAGACGATTCCTCGACAATCCGAGGCAGGCTCTCCCTCACGCTCCCAAACATGAAGGGCGCCTCAGTGGGTGAAGCTGCCGCCACTGCTGGCTCCGAAGGCTGCTGGCTCACTGCCGAAGCAGCCTCACCCGATGTGCGCAGGTTCAGCTTCTCCATCTTGTCATGGAGCTTTGATGAAGAAGACAATCCCTCGTCAAACCGAGGCAGGCTATCCCTCACGCTCCCAAACACGAAGGGCGCCTCCGCCACTGCTGGCTCCGAAGACTGATGGTTCACTGCCGAAGCAGCGCCAAACACAAAGCCTCCGGTCTGTCCATCCGTACCGCCGCCGCCGCCGAACGGGTTCCATGTTCCGGCTGAGGCCTGCGGCGCGCGGGGGCGGGAGGAGGCGGGCGCGTGGCGCCGCTTGACCAAGCGCGGCGCGCGGCGTGAAGACGGCGTCGCTCCGGCGGAGGGCTCGGCGCCCGGCGGCGCGAGGCCAAGCCCTAGGCCCGGGTTCGCCATGGAAGCCGCGGCGGCGGCGGCGGCGGAGGGGAGCTCGGAGCCGCTAGGGTTTTGGCGCGGCGAGGCGGGCCCTACCGCCGGTGGCATGGCATCCCCCGCGTCGGCGGAGCAGCGACCGGCGGCGGCGGGCTCTGGAAGGCTGGGAATGGGCCGAGTGGGACGGGGCGCGTGCGCGTGTGATCGATTGATTCGAGGGGACCCGAGGGCCGAGGTTCCACACGGCCACACGGCGGCTTGGTCGGTTGGCCGATTTCGGAGGAATTCGTTGGGGGGTGCCTTCCTAGTCGGTACTCGTACCGTTGTACGTGCCGATTTCTTTTGAATTCGGACGGGTGGTCTTCTGCCTGTTCAAATTTTCAAACAGTTCCATCTTACTTTCATCTTTTTGAATTGGGACGGTGGTCTGCCTGTTCAAATTTTCAAACAGCTCCATCCTCTTTTAGCCATATATACTACATACAAACTTCTGATGCAGAAGTTGGCAGTTGTCCGCGGACAGAGCACGAGAGAGCTCAAGCTCGCGGCATCGTCATCGAGCGAAACTGGATTCGAGTCTCAAACGTAGATTTTTTTTCTCATTTGTAATGTAAAGCCGATTCTAGTTCTACTGCACAAGCATTGTGTGTTGTGAGTTCATCGGATCTTAAACAATATCTTTTTCTTTGAACTATCTCAAATCCGCTAATTTGTTTTCTTCTATTGTGAGTTAGAGCTCTTATATATAGACTTCTTTCCCACTCGACGCGGGCAGAACCACATCACGCCGTTGCACCCCATCCCCTCCTCCACTCCACCTTGTCGTCGTCGCCGCCGGAGTGCTCCACCAGGAGCCCCACGCGGGTACAAAGAAGCTGGAGGGGGCTCTTTTCTTCCTTCCACGAGCAAGCGCAGTAGCCATTGGAGGACGTCGATCTTGGTGGCACCAGCGATGGTGGCCCGAGATCGGCGAATCCAGGGTGTTGGCGGGCGGATTCGATGTCCTTAGTGTCGAATCCGCACAGGTCGACAGGTGACAGGTTGCCCTCCGTCCTAGACAGTGGTGAGGGTGGCCCTGGCGTTCACGTCACCGAGCTTGGCTTGGCTTCATGAGGTGTTGGATCTACTAGATGCGGTACTCTCCGGGCCAATGTTGTGTGGAGTGGCGACTTCTATAGGTGGGAGCAGCTTTTGCGCTTGAGAAGCATCGGCGATGGCGAGTCGGGGTTGTGAGAGTCTGTGCACGCTAGTGCTAGCTCACGTGTCGTGGTCGGCTACAACGTGGCGGTAGCGGTTGTGGACAGAGACTACTGGAGGTCGTGTGTGGTGTGGTTGATGTATGGCTAGCACGACAGAGGTTGGGACGGAGGTAGGCTAGGCGATTGAGGTTTCTTCTGATCTTGGCCCTCGTCTCCCCACCATCTACCTTCCTCCTTCCTCTCGTAGAATCGAGAATTAAGTTTCATTCCATAAATGTCAGATCATGAATTAATAACTGCAGCCAATCTTTAAAAAACCATGATTGTTTTGATTTTTGGAATGGGATATTTACAGAATCCCCATGAATAGTAAAGACGTTCATCTCTTTTCTTTCATCATTATATTAAGCATCTAATTAAGCCATTTGAGCATTGTACTTGCCCTGATCACAAACCTTAACTAAAAAGTATAGATCACGTCTATTGATTGTTTTATCTTTTTTTCAACTTATTTTCCTATACTATTGGCCACACGTTCCCCTTGCTTCGCTCACCGGCCACTGAAAACTCTAGTTTGGTTTTAATAATTGATGAAACGTGATTTTAATAATTGACAAAACCCTATTTGGACTAATCTTTATCTAAGTGATGCACGAGCTAGGATTGTCCAAGGCCAAGCAAGTGGAGCACTGGATGAAGATCATGTTGATTGTGGAGACCATTATGACCAAGTGCTCATGGTTGGAAAAGAAGAAAGAGAAAAAAAACAAAATGGGCACAAGGCAAAGGTGAAACAAATAGGGTCATTTTGTGTTTACCGAAAGTGGTGTCATGTTTAGGATAAATGATCATACTATCATGAATCATAGGTTGGCTTGAGGGATGGAGGAGCAACAATGGAGGAGTGAGAGAGTGTTCTTGAGCTGTTCTGTGTCGAGCAGAATGGATGGGGAAAGAAGATGACCGTTGTGGGCTGGGCCTGCTGGTTAAATAGGTCCAAGCCCAACGACCAGATTGAAGGGCGGCAGTGCCGGCCTTCAAATGGCGCCAGTGGCGGCCTGGCCAAAACAGTGCAAAAGATGTGAATTTTTGCTGGCTGTTTTTGGCTGAGTGTGAGGATGCTTGAAATGGAACTTTGAGCATTTGGTTGCACAGTTGGTCAACTGATCTAGAATCCCTCTTTATAGTACGACTTTTCCTAAACTCAATATTCAAAATAAAATGAATTTTTAAACCTCCTTGAGTCAAGTCCAGCCATCAATAGCAATTGGGATCCTTGCAACCTGTACATCATCCTCAATCTATGATTCCCTGCATTTCATCTCAACGATTCTCATTAGCTCTCTAATTTGGTGGTCATCAACACCAAAACCCACTTTAGGGTTTGATTGCACTTACAATCATACTATTAAGAGCCGAGCTCTTATCAGATATATCGATCGTCACAGTGAAAACAAGCTAGACATTGCTAAATTTTGAAGACACGCAAATACATTAACATACTGACATGGTACGATATTTTTCTCTCATAACAAAATGGTACCAGCTGACTTATCGATCGCATAAACCATCTAGTGAAGTCATGATAAAACAAATAAATAAATAATTTATTTCCTGCATAACCTTTGTTACCACCCTATTTTCTAATGTATGCTATTCATATAGAGGTTAGATGATTCTCAATGTATTTTAAACTTATTTTTCTTAGAGAAAAAAGTCTAGTTAGCTTAATAATGTACACTGAGAGGTAACTCGTCCTCATTTAGGAATTTTTATTTTGAAAAATTCTCATTTAGATACACCATTTTCATATGTCAGCTTAATGTTTGACTAGTATAGTGTCTATGTATTGCTATGTCTATGTATTGCTATGACATTATTACAGGGATGCGTATTGAAACAACAAAAAGACGACATTTATGTATAGTTGAACTCTCACACAATTATATTCAACCATGGTATATGACCATGCATACTACAAATACCACAAATGTCTCCATGGATACTGACACCATCCTGTTATATATCTTTCCATATTTCCATACTCTTGTGGCTCATTCTCACATACGCAGAGAACATAAGCAAGGATTGGGAGATTGGAAACGATGGAGAGAGGACAACTATATTTTCTTGATCCGATGATCCAATATGAATAATGTCCAGAACAAATATATAAAAGTAGAAGAGAAAGCAAGAATAACCAAGCAAACTCTTGATAGATTCGGAAACCAAGCGATGCTTGCCTCCTTCTAGATCTAATCCTATGTAGCTATGCTCTAAACTATCGAGCTCTAATTGAGATGGTGGCTCTAGAGTTTCTCTCTATTGAGTTAGATGAATAATGAACCAAATTAGGGTTTCTCTTAGGGCTAGGGGCCTTGCTTATATAGCCCCCTCAGAGGCACCACGGCCGTTGGATCAAACCAACCTTAATGGATGAAGATTATTGATCCTCAAAGGCGGTGGAGGCATGATCCGCGTGACTGCTCCCCATTGGTTAAGGAGGAAGGGCAACCGCCAAAGGGGGGAGGGCGCTCGCCCTGTCCCAGTGAAAGGTGGGTCGCCCCTCCACGGGTCGTCTTTAATTGTGAGTCTTCTAGAGTCTTCTTTCGTATACGTAGGTGATTTTCTCTCTATGTAAATCTGATATATGGACCTCCTTCGTTTCTGATAACCCCCTACAGGAATAAACAATGATCAAAACTCGTGGAATTCTATCGGTGTAACCTCTATATCTAGATGATATTTATGTTTAGCTCCTTTCTCATGCTATGTTGACGGTTAAAAATGACACTTATCTACCATCAACAGAAGCCCAACACGCACATCAAACTCATAGACATTACGGAAGCAACAGGAAGATTGCTTAAACAAGAATGGCAAGTTCAGTACCTGTCCAGTTGAGTACGATGGATATATACCAACGGATCATGAATTTATGATCTTCAAACCAAGATGACTGATTGCAAACCTTGTCTAAGTTACCAGGATCACTGAGTCTGTATCACCACACCGTAGCTTTGTCAAGTGATAGTGTGATGCTCACTAAAAGTCCCATATCTTATAATCCCTAACATGCATTTTCTTGACTTTCCACTCCATCCATCAACATAGGTAGCTGACAGAAATAGCTTCCATAGATAGCTTAATTCATTGAACAAATCATTTTGCAATCTAGATCTGCAGTTAAGATAAATATAAAAGCTTAGTTCAATATAATAAAATATCAAATAGTTTAGTTCAACACAATTAATCTGGTGTCACAACCAATCATCTGGAGTTCTTCATAACTCAACATCAGAAGTATACAAGCACTCTTATGTGTCCCTCTCAATCACTAAAACTACAAATTATTCAGTGAAGGACTTGTTGTTGTGAAGGCAGAGCTACAACGGGTTCAGAAAATATAACAAAGAAATAGCGATGTTGTGCAGGCTGATGCAGGTAGCACGACACGAACTCGTTTGTTGCAAGGTCCCGATGCAGTGGTGTCCAAATGTAGCCGTCCAGGTGCGGACGACTTTCGAGCAAGGTACGCTGTACGCCAAAGCCGTGTGCAGGGCCAAGCCCCGATGGTCGACGTGCTGGTGCCTGCACACATGACCCCTCATCGGCGGAGGCATGCTAGGATCCACGGCGTGGCTGTCCTCAACTATGTTTGGCGGTAGCGCCGGGGCTGGCCGGAGGTGAGCCTGGAGCTAGCGGCGTGGGCGTCGTACTCCTCCCAGCGTCGCCGTAGATCACAACTTGACATGATCCTAGAGATGGCCAGCGTCGGGATCACTCTATTGGGTTGTGGGATAGAGGTGAGTTTTAGTGCTTAAACCTTTTTTAGAAGAGTCAAATTATAGTAAAGATTTCAATTTACGTTGTGGGATAGAGGTGAGTTTTAGTGCTTAAACCTTTTTTTTAGAAAAATCAAATCTCTACTATAATTGAAAACTTCTAAAAGAGTGGGAAGCATGAATCTCACCCCTTGACCCCACAGCCAGGCTTCCCACCCTCATCCCACGTCCTCACCCTCCCTCTCCTAAAATCACGTCCCACCCTCACCCCACGTACTCACCCTCCATCTCCTACAATCACGCAATCCTACGAATTTCAAATTTCAAAGGCCCGTGTTGCGATTTCCTCGGTAAGTCGCCTCAGCGCCGTAGCCATCTCCTTGGCGCCGTACGTCCCCGTCATGATATCCTCCTTGGTGAGTCTAGGCGAGGCCGCGATCTCCTTGGTGAGTCGTCGATAGGAGCCGCACGTCTGTGTGCCACCGCGATCTCCACGAAGGAACGTCGCGATCTACCGCGGCCGTCCGAACCGCGCACCGAGGATCTGGAGCACGTCGATCGTCGAGGACACGCTCCCGGAGTTCTCCGAGGTGTGCCTCCACCACGGGCTGGGATCGCCCACGCCTGAGATCGCCCACGCCTCCTTCGTGCACGCGCCACTGCCTCAGTTCGTCGAGAAGGGAAGGACGGAGCGGCCAGGATCACCACCGCAGGCTGCCACCGCAATCTCCACGAAGGAACGTCGCGATCTACCGCCGGCCGTCCGAACCCTGCGCCGAGGATCTGGATCACGTCGATCGTCGAGGGCACGCTCCCGGAGTTCTCCGAGGTGCGCAACCTATCTTGTTTTCCCCTCCAAATATATATGACATGCAAATTAATAGGCTGATATAACTAATGACAACTATAATTCTTTATTACAATTAGCTGTATTGTTTGCTTTAACAGAGTTCATGTACAGAATATTTTGGGAGGATAAATCATTATCATGAAAAAGGTCAAGGTATAAATGCTCTACAAGTTTCATGTTCCTGTGTGGCCTAGATAAATTTTTTTCATCCTTGTGTCACCTAAACAAATTCTCGCAATACTGATCACCGTCGTATTAGATGTTGCAAAACAATTTATGTGGACTGCTGCATTTCTTGTCACAGTGCCGGCTTCCACTCTAAAGGAAACATGAAGATGATAGAGATACTGTGTTCCAGATTCACTGCTTGGAGCAATCAGCATATGCATCAGTGTTGAGAGCTTTCTGTGTTGTGCCAGAACAATCCTCATTGGCGACAGAACAATGCCCATTGGTACATCTCTTAGCTATATCTCCTTTTTCCTGTAAGCTCCAAATACAAGTAATCAAATCATAGATGATGTATAATTGTTGGATCAATTGTATATTCTTTTATTATACTCCCTCAGTCCCAAATTATAGTTCACGTGGGCTTTGTCCGAAGTCACACTTCTTTAGCTTTGAACAAGTTTATAGAAAACTGCACCAACATCTACAACATATTTTAAAAACAAGGTGAAAGTTAGAGAAAAGGTTGACTTGGGACAAAGCCAAACTGAACTATAATTTGGCACCGAGGAATTATGGCACTGGATCCAGGCTTAGCTTTTTACCTGTTTGCTTTCTTGAGTACTCTTTACCTATACTATTTTACCGTTACAGGTCAAGCTTCTATCTGAACTAAGTAATGAACTTAGAATATCACAGAGTGAGCATAAAGAAGTTCTTATGCAGGTCAAATCAGATGAGCATATCATGTTGTCGGGTACCTAGATTAGGGGGTCCCAATCTTAAGGGTTTGGAAGTAAGCCAACCCTGCTTTACCTTCTCCTAAAAACCACCAAAAACATCTAAAGAAAGTCTCCATTCTCCTCCATGTCTCATATTGGGCCGGCCCACGACCAGGCCCACGACTAAACCACAAGGCTAGCCGTCTCGAGGTACGCCCGCTCACCCGCTCGAGACAGTGACGGAAACCGCTCGAGCGAACGACCGCTCGAGACGGTGACGGAAACCGCTCGAGCGAGCGACCGCTCGAGCCAGCCTTCCCAGATCGCCTTTCCTGGATCGCCCACGTGGCTACAGGGCTCGAAACAGTGTAATAGTACACCTGCCCCACCTAACCCCATGGCTACAGGGGGCGTAACAGTGGAGAGTACGCCGGTCGCTTCCACTATTACGCTGCCCATACCCGGGATTCGAGGATGGCAGGCACCACTGCAACACCACGCCGCGCACTATGCTGCGTACGGCACCCCATCAGAACGCAATTGTCAACTCTCCGTACCACCAAACCCGCTGCCCAGTCCCGTCGCTCGGGTCGTCTGCCCCTCGAAGCAGTCTTCCAGCATTCGAGCTATGCTGACTGACGCAGTGGCGCGGACAGTGACCCATCCATCCCGCCTCGACAGCCATACAGCAGGATTCCCGGAGACATACGCTCGCGCACGCCCACGCCGTACCTCGACGCGTCAGCTTACGTCAGGAAGGACGAGCGGGCCATCATCACCCACGCTTCGACCACGCTAGCCCACGTCAGAGGAGGACGGTCAGGCCATCATCAACCATGCCGCTACAGGCTCGAACCGGACCGAGGCGTGCATCCACAGGCTCGAACCGGACCAAAGGAGGCATCTGCGGTTCCAGTGACTCAACCCGATGCCCATGCCTCGACGTCACGCTTACGACCGCCCTAGCTACCATGTGATCCTGAGCCTCCCCTTGGCCTATAAAAGGGGACGCCAGGACCTAGTATAGGAGGGAGGTTGACAACACACACTCATCCTCAAAAACACTAAGTCTCAGGACTCACTTGTACACGCCCCTGTGCAAGCACTTCGGTGCAAGATAATACAAACCTCCTCCCCCCGCTGGACGTAGGGCACTCTTTGCCTGAACTAGGATAAAAGCGATTGTGTTCTTCTTGCATCACCATCCGAATTAGGGAGCACGCTTAGAAATTTACTTGTTGGTGTGACACCCCCCGGGGTACGAAACACCGACAGTTGGCGCGCCAGGTAGGGGTACTGCGTGTTTCACTCGATTTCCCGCCATTTTTCAGGATGGTATCTTCCACCTCGTCGCTCCCGTTCACCATGGTGATCTGGTTCGGGAGTCTGGAGTTCGTGTCGCTCGGCACAGGCTACGACATGGCTCTGTTCTCGGTCGGAGAACCAAGCGGGGGACGTGCCTCACCCCCACGTGCCGGTGGAGTTGCGCGTCTGCCACGCCACCACGGCTCGCCACCAAGGCGCAGGCGCCACCGGCACCAGCTTCATCGCCTGCCTACGCAGGTCCCCGAGCATGCCATTCAGGCGCCACTCCCATCGGACGCCATGGTACACCCAGTCGGGGCACCAAGCGCACGACAGGGTGTGGCTCGTGGGCAGGTAGCGCTCGACGTGGACCCTGGCTTCACGTTCGCCATGCGCTCGCCGAGAGAGCCCAGCGCGGCACCTCGAGCGCGCGCACGGCCGACGTCGCCCAACTATTTGCCACACGGGCTCTACCAAGCTCGTCGCAGGCTTCCGTTCGGGCTAACCAACGCTGCCTCGACATACGCCAACGAAATCCAGTCGACAATGGGGTCGCAAGAGGAGAGCCCTGGCCCCCTCCTGCGTGCCGCCATGAACTTGGAGATCGTATGGCCTGCGTCGGTAGACCGCGGGTTTGACAGAGCGCCTGGTCCGCGGCGTAACGCCACGGTCAGAAACATGCACCGTTGGGTTGAGGAGCAGAGCACGGGAAGGCCCTGGACGCCGTCCGGCGCCGACCCGGACTCCGACGATTTGGACTCGGGGTGCTATGATCCGGCTCGCGAGTGCTTTCATCTCGAAGGTGAAGCCTCGACAGACACAGAGACCAGAGACGACGTCGCTGCTGCCCCTGCCGTCAACCAAACGGCCGGGACGCCGGCGGCAGGAGCCTTGCAGGTGATACCTCCCCGCGAGGAACCACCGCAGGGATATGCCAACCCACGGCCTGAAGAGGACGCCCGAGCTACACAGTAGGCCCAACTCTGGGAGATTGAGGCCAAGATGGACGCGGAGCGCGCAAACCTAAAACTGCTCAAGCGCGCCCTCGAGCAGAACTAGCTTCCTCCGCCTCGAGTTCCTGGCGCTCGAGGAAGGGCACGGGACGTCTTCAACCACATCGTCAATGACGGGCGGCCAGAGGCACCGGTCGAACCAGCCCGCTTCCCTCGAGCGAGCCAAAATGTTCTTGCAGCAGCCATGCTGTTACGAGATATGCCGGCGCCCTCAAACCCGCAAGCCTTGCGGATACAAGACGAGGTCCAAGGACTTCTCCAAGTCGCGGCTGCCCAACAAGCCGAGAGCTCGGCCTCGAGGCGACGCGAGGCAGCCTCGGAATAGCCGGCCAACCCACCGCGGCACGAGCGAGAGGGCTCGGTCCACCAAGAGGCACCCCCTCGAGGTGGTAGGGCCCCCGTCCGCAATCGCATCCTCGACAGCCGCGAGCCTCAGGATGCATGTCACGACATCAACGACAACCGACGGCGCAAGGCTGCGGGCGCTGAGGATCGTGGCTACAACGCCCATCGAGGAGGGCGCTACGACAGCGACGAGGACCAGCAGGCTCCCGAGCCGCCGGGCCCTCGTGTTTTTAGCCGAGCTATCCGCAACACGCCGTTGCCCAACCCGTTTCGACCCCCCACGAGCGTGGTCAAATATAACGGGGAGACCAAGCCTGAACTCTGGTTGGCCGACTTCCGACTGGCCTGCCAGCTGGGAGGGGCTCGAGAGGATAAGGCAATCATACGCCAACTCCCCCTGTTTCTCTCTGACACTGCTCGACGGTGGCTCGAGGATCTTCCCCCAATCAGATCTACGACTGGACCGATCTAGTTCAGGTTTTCGAGGGGAATTTCAAGGGCACTTACATTCGACCTGCAACTCTTCGAGACTTTGCTCGACGCTTCTCCAAGCTGCGCACCGAGCTGCCGCATATCCCCGACCACGACGTCATCTTGGCGTTTGTATCAGGCACCACATGCAAGGAGCTCGTACGGGAGCTCGGGCGCAACCGCCCAAAAACGCTTGACGAGCTCATGGATGTCGTCGCCGACTACGCAGCCGGTGACGAGGCCGTGGGAGCGTTCTTTGGCGGAGACGGAAGCAAGCCTAAGCCGCCCCTTGGCAACGGGGAGGGCTCGAGCAAGGGCCAGAAGAAGAATGGTAAGAAGAAGAAAGGCAAGCAGCAAGGCAAGCGTGAGGTCGTGGAAGACGAGGTCGCCGCGGCCGAGCGCAAGAAGCCTCGACCCCCTCCGGACGGGGCCGTCTTCAACAAGATGCTGAAGGAGCCATGCCCATACCATAAAGAGCCAGCCAAGCATACCCTCGAGAATTGCCGTATGCTTCAAGGCTACTTCAAGAGGCTCGGTATTGGCCGAGGTGAAGACAAGAAGGATAAGGGCGGCGATGACGAGGCCAACGACAACGACGACAACGGGTTCCCGCCCATTGCTAACTGCTTCATGATCTACGGCGGCCCTACAACCCAGATGATGCGGCGAGAGCGGAAATAGGAGCGTAGGGAGGTCTTCTAGGTGAAGCCCGCCACTACTCGGTTCCTCGACTGGTCGGATGCGCCCATCACGTTCGACCGTGATGACCATCCGGACCACGTCACCAACCCGGGCGCGTACCCCTCGTCGTCGACCCGATCATCGTCGACACCCGCTTCACGAAGGTCCTCATGGATGGTGGCAGCAGCCTCAACATCATCTACATGGAGACCCTCACGCTGCTCGGCATCACGAGGGCACAGCTCAAGTCGAGCGCCAGGGGCTTCCACGGCATTGTCCTAGGCAAGAAGGCGCTCACCATCGGCCGCATCGACCTCCCCGTCTACTTTGGCACGCGCTCGAACTTCCGCGAGGAGGTCCTCACCTTCGACGTGCCTGGTTTCGAAGGGACCTACCACGCGATCCTAGGCCGTCCGTGTTACGCCCAGTTCATGGCGATCCCCAACTATGCCTATCTCAAGCTCAAGATGCCGGGGCCAAAAGGGGTCATCACCGTCGACTCTACGTACGAGCATGCGTACTGCTGCGACGTGGAGTGCGTCGAGTATGGGGAGTCCCTGACCGCGTCCAAGGAGCTGGCCAGAACACTCGACTGCCTTGCGGCCGAGGCCGCCGCACCGTCACCCAAGCGACAGGCCGGCAGCTTCGAGCCCGCCGAAGACACCAAGAAGATCCTGCTCGATCGAGCTCCTCGGGCGAGAAGGCGCTGATCATCAGCGCCTCCCTCGACAGCGCATAGGAAGTAGTGCTCGTTGACTTTCTCCACGCAAACGCTGACATGTTTGCGTGGAGTCCCTCGGATATGCCCGGCATACCGAGGGATGTCGCCGAGCACGCTTTGGAGATCCGTCCCGGTTCGAGACCCGTGAAGCAACGCCTGCGCCGCTTTGACGAGGAGAAGCGCAGGATCATCCGCGAGGAGGTCGAGAAGCGCGAGAAGGCCGGATTCATCAAGGAGGTACATCATCCCGAGTGGTTAGCTAATCCTGTACTAGTAGAGAAAAAGAATGGGAAAATGAGGATGTGTGTAGATTATACTAGCTTAAATAAAGTGTGTCCCAAGGTCCCATTTCCTTTACCTCGAATTGATCAAATAGTAGATTCCACTGCGGGTTGTGAAGTACTTTCTTTTCTCGATGCTTATTCTGGCTACCACCAAATAAAAATGAAGGAGTCCGACCAGCTCGCGACTTCGTTCATCACCCCGGTAGGCATGTATTGTTATGTCACGATGCCCTTCGGCCTTCAAAACACCGGGGCAACATACCAACGCTGCATGCTCCACGTTTTTGGCAAACACATAGGGGAAACGGTCGAGGCGTACGTCGATGACATCGTCGTCAAAACACAAAAAGTAGAAAATCTTGTCGAGGACCTCAAATTAACGTTCGGGTACCTCCGGGCCAAGAACATTAAATTGAATCCCGAAAAGTGTGTCTTCGGCGTGCCTCGAGGCATGTTGCTAGGTTACATCGTCTCCCAGCGTGGGATCGAGGCTAATCCGAGAAGGTCACGGCCATCATGAGAATGGGGCCGATTCGAGACCTGAAGGGGGTGCAAAAAATCACAGGGTGTCTAGCCGCCCTCAGCCGATTCATTTTGCGCCTAGAAGAAAAAGCCTTGCTGTTGTACCGACTGCTCAAAAAATCCGAGCACTTTACGTGGACGACCGAGGCGGAGGAAGCCCTCTCGGGGCTGAAGAGCATGCTTACCTCCCCACCCGTACTCGTGCCACCTAGACCAGCTCGACCTAATAAACCAGCCGAGCCGCTCCTCCTCTACATCGCCGCTACCACCCAGGTGGTCAGCGCGGTCATAGTGGTCGAGAGGCAGGAAGAGGGGCACGCGCTCCTTGTCCAACGGCCGGTATATTTTGTCAGTGAAGTGCTCTCGGATGCTAAGGTCTGATACCCTCAAATCCAAAACCTACTCTACGCGATCGTGCTCACGCGTTGCAAGCTCCAACACTATTTTCTTAGCCACCCGGTGACGGTCGTATCATCGTTCCCGCTCGGGGAGATCATCCAAAACCGGGAAGTCGTGGGACGAATTGCTAAGTGGTCAGTCGAGCTCATGGGCGAGACTATCACGTACGCACCACGAAAAGCCATAAAATCCCAAGTGTTGGCCGATTTTGTCGCTGAATGGACTGACGTCCAGCTCCCCCCAGCACAAATCCAAGCCGAGCTATGGACCATGTATTTCGATGGGTCACTCATGAAAACGGGAGCAGGCGCATGCCTACTCTTTATTTCACCCCTCGGAGTACACATGCACTACGTGGTCCGAATCCACTTCGCGGCCTCCAACAACATGGCGGAGTATGAGGCTCTCGTGACTGGGTTGCGCATTGCTATCGAGCTCGGGGTCCGACGCCTCGACGCTCGAGGCGACTCGCAGCTCGTCATCGACCAAGTGATGAAGGCCTCGAGCTGCCATGATGAGAAGATGGAAGCATACTGCAACAAGGTGCGTAAGTTGGAAGGAAACTTTCATGGTCTCGAGCTCAACCATGTCCCCAGGCGCTTCAATGAAGCTGCTGACGAGCTCGCCAAGATTGCATCATCCCGAGTGCCGGTCCCCCCAGACGTCTTCTTAAAAGATCTTCACGAGCCATCCGTAAAATGGGACTCGGGGGCTGGCGCCGAGCCGGTCGTCAAGCCCACCCCTACAACCGAGCCTCCCCTGACGGGAGCAGAGGTCATGGAGATTGATGGGCCCTCGAGCCCACCGACAGATTGGCGTGCGCCCTTCCTCGAATACCTAGTTCGAGGGGAGTTACCTGAGGACCGAACAGAAGCAAGACGATTGGCTCGTCGAGCCAAGACGTATGTTCTTTATGGGGACGACAGGGAGCTCTACCGACGCAGTCCGACCGGCATACTTCAACGATGCATCTCCATCGAGGAGGGCAGGAGGTTGCTCAAGGACATGCACTCGGGGCTTGCGGCCACCACGCTGCGCCAAGGACCCTCGTCGGAAATGCCTTCCGTCAAGGTTTCTATTGGCCGACCGCGACAGCAGACGCCATCAAGCTCGTTCGAGCGTGTGAAGGATGCCAGTTTTACACTAAACAAACCCACCTTCCAGCACACGCGCTCCAGATGATCCCCCTCACATGGCCATTCACTGTTTGGGGGCTCGATCTGGTCGGACCCCTCAAGAAGACGACGGGAGGCTACACCCACTTGCTCATTGCCATTGATAAATTTAATAAGTGGATCGAGGCCAAGCCCATCACTAACATCCGCTCGGAGCAAGCGGTCGAGTTCTTCACCGACATCATCCACCGCTTTGGTGTCCCTAATGTCATCATCACGGACAACGGCACTCAGTTCATGGGCAAAAAGTTCCTGGACTTCTGCGATCGACACCATGTTCGTGTGAACTGGTCGGCGGTTGCCCATCCTCGAACAAATGGCCAGGTCGAACGCGCCAACGGCATGATCCTGCAAGGATTAAAGCCGAGGATTTTCGATCGCCTCAACAAGCACGGCAAGAAGTGGGTGGCCGAGCTCCCATCGGTTCTATGGAGCCTGCGGACAACCGAGAGTCGAGCCACAGGGTTTACTCCATTTTTCCTAGTCTACGGGTCGGAGGCTGTCCTCCCCACTGACCTCGAATACGGATCCCCACGACTCAAGGCCTACAACGAGCAGACCAACAAGGAGAGGCTAGCTAATGCCGTCGACCAGGTCGAGGAGACTCGAGACATGGTGCTCCTACACTCCGCACGCTATCAGCAAAAGTTGCGACAATATCATGAGAAGAACATGCGCAAGAGAGACTTCGAGGTTGGCGACCTCGTGCTCCGTCGACACCAAGACAACAAAGGGCGCCACAAGCTCACTCCACCTTGGGAAGGCCCATTCATCGTGGTCGAGGTGTTGAAACCAGGGACCTACAAGCTGGCTGATGAAGATGGCTCGATCCTCACCAACGCGTGGAACATCGAACAGCTACGTCATTTTTTCCCTTAGGCCTCAAATGCCTTGTACATTTTTTCCATACAATGTACTGCTAGTTTAAATGAATAAAAGCTCTATGAGTTAGTTTCCTATTTTTCGTTCAACTGCAAGGTGGGCTCGACTCTGCTTTCACAGAGTCAAGCCCCCCTCGGGGGCTAGACCAGGGGGGACCCCCCTGGAGTCCTCGAAAAACACTTTTAGCTTTTTCAAAAAACGCTCGACGCACTCTTTTTCCTTCCCGCCACGAGCTCTCTCAAAAAACTAAGTACGAGCGTCGCCTCGAGCCCCCAGAGCCGGGACGATCGAGCACAAGGCTTCCTACGCTTCCGGGCTATGGTACCCCAACTCGTCTCCCCTCAGGTTGATCGAAGCGCGACGCTCACACTTAGTCAAAAAGAAGCAAATCCAGGCAAAGGACAAAAGAAAGCTCGAGAGCACAGAAAGACTAAAAATAAGCTGCACAGGCATAAGCATTCAAAGTATTTTTCTTACAAGGGCCTTCTTGCCCAAACCTTGGCTCGCAGGCTGGCCATGATCACTGCATCCCGGGAGGAAGGATGAGGGGCTCGAAGCTCTGCGCCAGCCGTGCTCCGGGTTCCTCGGCGTCGACAAGGAGCTGCTCGTGTCGCGGATTCATGGCCCCCTCTCGCTCATCCTCAGCGAAGACGAAGCCGCCGGAGACAGCTTCCATCCCGGCTTGGACCTCCGCCCTTGAGAGGTCAAAGCCGGAGTAGAAGACGGCAAGACTCCGACGCACAGTAAGACGGAGGGCGTCGCGGACGCGGTCCCACAGTGAGAGCCCGAAGGCGAAGATCCGAGCGGCGTAGCCGCGGCCGGCGTCCGGCCCCTCAGCGTCCACCACGGGCTCGAACCCCCAGCGCTCGCTGAGGGTGTTGATGGCACCAGTGATCCGAGCCTTGGCGACCACCTCGGCGTCCAACGTCTCCTGAGCGAGCTGGAGATTCGCGCGTGCCGTGGATAGTTTGGCCTCAAGAGCTAAAGTAAGGAATCCAAGTCGGCAAAGAAAACTCCAAGAGAAAGTGATAAAGCGCAAGAACAAAAGGGTGGCTCGAGTACTCACCGGTGCAGCGGGTCGACAGCCTCTGCTCACGCTCGAGTGCGCTAGAGAGCTCAGCTTGCTTGCCTTTCAGGGCGCGGCTGAGATCGGTCTTCTCTGTCCGCAGCTCCTCGAGAACCTTCCCGGTGGCTGCTACCGCACCCTCCTTCTCCACCACCTTCTGCCGGAGGTCGACCACCTCTGTCTGGAGGTTGGCCAACCGCTTTTTCTCCGCGTCGAGCGTGCTCTCGACGGCTTGACGCACGGTGGTCTCGCGTGTCACCGCCGTTTCCAGCTCCTTGGCATAGGCGGCGGCGGCGTCCTTCTCCTTCGAGAGCTGCGCGGCAACCCCCGTCAGCCGCTCGATCTCTTTCCAGGCGATCTCAGCCTCCCGCTCAGCTCGAGCCAGCTCGTCCCTCGCCGTCTAGGCGTCCTCCTGGGCGGCGGTCGCCGCATCGTTGGCCTCTCGAAGGAGCCGGGCAGCTCGGTATTGCTCCACCTCGGCGTTTTGGCCCAAACGCACAAGTCGCCGGATCTCTTCCTCGCTCCCATGGATAGCGAGGAGATGGGTGGACTTGGCGTGGGACTGGCTTTGCGCCGACTGGGCCATGATAATTGGAGCAAAACAAGAAATGAACAAGACTCGAGAATACTCACAGCAGATAGCCGGGGCATGTCCTCGGAGACGACCTTCAGTGCAAACCGCAAGGAGCTCTCGAGCCAGCACCGATACTCCTCAGACTCCACGTTGACCTGGAGCTCGTGCTGGTCGTTCATCACGACCGCAGGAGCCTCAGGGTCGACCAGACTCCGGAGCATCAACGACGGCCCTCCCCACATTGGGTACTCCTCCCGCATCTTCTAGATGACGGCGTCGCGGACCTTCTGCACCAACTCCAAATCGCCGCCTGCCTCCGCCATCCGGCTCGCCAACGTGGGGATCGGTGGAGGTGGGGGCCCCAGGGGCGCGTGTTGAGCTTGGCTGGCCGACGTTGACGCCCCCTGGGCAAGCTCCTGCTCCTCCCTCCGCCGCGTCTCCAGGACCTCCGCCTCGGTGGCCTCGTGGATGGTGGGTTGGAAGCTGAGCACGTTCATATGGCGGTCGATCGCCTCGCCCTCCTTGGCCTTCTTCTGCACCTCTTCCCAGAGCTCGGCATCCGACATCCGGGCGTAAGCCACCTCACCCGTAGTCGAGTCGGGCACGAGGTGGGGCACGAGATTCTCCCCCAGCTGCAGCGGCTGTGGCGGTGCTTGGTACACCACCATGGGGAGCTCCTTGTGCTGCTCCTCCCTCTGCGCGACGGCACGCTGCTCCTCCTCCCGTGCGGCGGCGGGATGCTCCTCCAGTGTCTCCTCCAGCACCGTAACTCGAACCTCCTCCTGCTCGACCGGCTGCGCCTGTGGCACCTCAGCATGCAGCCCGGCGAGAGGGCCGACCTCCATATCATGGGGCGGAGTGGGCGCCCGATCCAGCTGAGGGTCCGGCGCCTGGCCCGACCCCTGCATCTCCGCGTGGTCCACCGGCCGATCGGTGGCCACGGAGCTCACCTCCTCCTCCCCCTTCTCCTTGCGCTCCTCCTCGAGCTGACGCCGGCCTTTAGGCCACGTCTTGCTCGACCCGCCGGGACCTCGGTCACGAGAGCCCGGGCTCGAGCTCTCATCCCCGAGGGTGATCGGGTGGTGCTCTGATCCGGCCCCTGCTTGCGGGGCAACGACCGCTATCCCGGGCCCCGCCGTCTCGGCCACCACTTCCTTGTGGCCGGCCGCTGCTTCACCTTGCATGGCGGACGACGGCGCCTCGAGCGGGGCGTCGGTCAAGGCGGTAGTGGTGGTGACGGCCTTCTCCCCCGCCGTCGTGGTCGTGGCCTCGGCACCTGCACGAGACGCAGCCGCCATCAGCTTCCCACGCTCGATTGCCTCCTGGGCTCGCGCCAACCAAACCGGAGCGGTAGAAGGAAGGGTCACACCACCTGAAACGGATGAGGTCCCACTCGACCCCCCGGCAACCTTCAGCTTCTTTGAAGGCAGGACGGGAGGAAGCGACCACAGGGCGCGTTTGACCCTAAGAGAAAAGAAAAACGGGAAGGACGGTGACGACAGAGACTCACAAACAAACAAAGGGATAGCAAGGAAGGGCTCGACATAAAAACTTACCCCGGTGCTGTTGACGGTGATTAAGTATCAAATTTATACCGTCAATGCAGCAAGAAAAAGGACTAATATGAGTTCACCTGTTAGATATAGGGGTTACACTGACAGAATTCCACGAGTTTTGGTGATTGTCTATTTCTGCAGGGGGTTATCAGGAAAGAACCAAATGAAGGTCCACATGTTGGGATTACATAGAGATAAAAACTGAACGGGCAAAATTGTATATTCTAGAAGACTCCAGAAGGCGACCCCTGGAAGCTGGGCCCCACCTGGCAGCCTCCAGGGGCGGCCGACCAAGCCCTAGAGTCGGCCGCCCCACCACCTCAACCAATCAGGTTGAGGCTCGCGGATCATGCCTCCACCGCCTTTGAGGATGAATAATAATCGTCCATTTAGGTCGGTTTGATCCGAGGGCTGTGGTGCATCCTAGGGGGCTATATATTGTTGACGGTCGTTAAGTGTCAATTTTTACCATCAACTAGACATGAAAAAGGACCTAAACATAATTACCTTCTAGATATAGGGCTTACACTAATGGAATTCCACGAGTTTTGGTGAATGTATTTTTCGGGGTGTCGGTGAAAATACCCAAGGAAGGCCCACATGTCGTTTACATAGAGATAATCGGGAACCGGTGAAAATTCCATGTCTGGAAGGTTCGAGAAGGCTCTGGACCAAACGGGAGACCGAACGGGCTCGGTGGAGAGTCGGCCGACTCATGACCTGGACCAATCAGCATCAGCCTCGCGGATCCCTGTTCCACCGCCTTTGAGGATGAATAATAATCGTCCGTTTAGGTCAGTTTGATCCGAGGGCTGTGGTGCATCTTAGAGGGCTATATAAGCAGGCCCCCTGGCCCCTGGAGAGGGCATCCCTTAAAAACCCTAATTCATTATCTCCCAGCGGGATCAGAGTTGTAGAGGCGTCCCTCGAATGGATGACCTCTCTTCTCTAGAGAATTAGAGCTAGACATTCCAATGTAGTAGATTAGATCTAGATGAGAGTTAGGGAGAGCGGAGCTACGCTCCGGTTCTGGAGAAGTCTTCAGAGATTTGGTATGTCTTTGTATCTACTATTGTAAGACTTATGCTTCAATATATTTATCTTCTCTATCTACTTTATGCCTTTCATATGTATGTTTAGTATAGTTGTTACATTCTAGCATGGGATCTTCGCTCGTATTGAGTGCTCTAGTTATCATATGTAATTAGAGTAGTAATTGATAGTGTAGGCATGGTGTCTAGACTATAGGTTACCCGAGGTTGCGCCCAATCCCACGGATAGTTGTGGTAGCCCCGCAGGTGACGGCTGTCGGGCCTTTGTATTCCACCACGTTCGGGTTGGTGTCTCGTAGAGCTCTCGGCAGCCTTCTCCCAACTACTCTTTACCCAGTCTTCTTCGAGAGTTGGAAAGGACCTGCTGCTCCAAAGTGCTATTGTGTGACCGCTATACTTATTCATCTCCCTGTTATCATAGAACCAAAGTAGTAGAGAAGAACATAGGAACCTAGATCTCTCCCGTTGTCCTCCCACTTTAGCTAGCTACTCATTTATTATATAATTCTCATGTGTACTTTTATTCTTATATCCTATCGTATATCATTTACCCCTGCTTTAGTCTAGTTGGTTTACTAAGTTAGTAGATACATGATGGTGAATTATCGATTCTTTAACCCTTGTTTCCTGTGGTAAAATATAAATAACGATACCTGGATACTCCGGTAAAATGCTACAATGGTTAGTTACGTGCGCTTGCGGAATCCTTCATATTTTATGTGCACTTAATTTATACCAACAAGCATTTTTGGCGCCGTTCTTGGGAAGCAAGCGGTGTTAAGTTTTTGATAATGATCTTGATGTCTCGCTAATTTAGTGTATCACTAGCTTTAGTAGGATTACCCCTTGTTCGTTGAGTGTGGAATAGACGGGACAAAAGATGTCGTTTCGACCTTTCGACAAGCTTCCACAAGACATCGAAGAGCCCAGGGTCCCTCCACATTCAACATTCAACTGGAACCTTGCCATCTCACAGGTTTGTGTATACATATATATTATTCTAACCATGTGCAGATTGGAGAAAATGTCGTCGTCACAATAAGTGATGAACATAGATGCCGCAACACTACTCACAAATTTCATCCCGTGAGTCATGGTAAGTATGATCAAGAACGGTAAGATAGTCTTGCTCATGGACTTTAAAATTATGAGTAGTTATCTTTTTAAAATTCTTGCACCTCACTACATGTTTACTTTTAAGAATTCATGCATCCACTCCACTCTTTTATGTTTGCTCATCCATTGCATGTTTAGTTTCTTGCATTCATCCATACGTTTTGCATCTAAAAAGAAAAAAATTCCTCACCATGATCATGCTCTTTCATCTCCTCTTGAGTAAATCACTATAGTGCTTTTCATGCTACCTCGTTTGCTATAGTATACTTTGGTTTGGAAGTCTGGAATTGAGTACTTCTATGGGCTTTTAATGTAAGCGTGGTGCTTAGGTTAAATTGCTCGCTTTAGTCAAATTAGACATGGAGTCTAGTTTGGTTTTTGAACTAAAATTATGCTTTAGTAGATATTGGTTATTTTGCTAGACTAACCCTTGAGAGAACTCTCAAATCCAATTTGGCTAAGTCAAGGGATGAACACTCATTGGAGATGAAGCAAGGCATATGATGAATTCCAACAACTTCGCACAAAAGACACAACTCATCCATCGTTCAAGGAAGAATTATAAGTATCAAATATCATCCACATTGTCTTTTGTTGCAAGCTACCTTTGCCTTGAACCATGTTAAAGTGCCATAAAAAAAGTTGCTAGAAAACTTTTTAAATAAAGTCTATGCTAAAAGTAATTCAAAAACCATCTTTTTGTTAGCATAGATGAATTTCAAATAGATAGTGGATATATAGCCCATAGTTTGATTTATTGCAATCCTTCGGGTATGTGTCTACTAACGTTTTCTAGGAAAGAATCCATGATGTGCCTATCCATGGTTTGTCATGAACCTGCGAAATTGCCACTTCAGTGATGGAACAAAGAAGAAGACAAGAGTGCCACAAGAAGGAACAACAACTTTAACTCACTCAAAGAAGTGGATCAAGGCAACAAGCTATGATTGGCATCACCTTGAAGACATCATAGCATTGAGCCCAAAACTCGAGCTAGGATGCCAATGAGGAGCATGGTGCAACTCATCTCATTTTAGCCAATTAAAGACCTGCTCTCATTGTTCCTGAAGACACCATCTTGCACATCGACAGCAAGGACAAGAATGGCATGATAAGCATGCATCCTTGTGTCAACCAATCACCAATCAAGGGTTGACCATCGACCAAGCCTTGAAGGACCATGACTATGGTTGCAAGATGATGTCCCTAAGCCATTAGAGATGAAGCCTACGCACAAATACTAAAGAAGCCTCTTCCTTGATCATCAAGACGGATGGCATATCATTAACCCAACAACTCTTCGCCATACTGCTAGAAGATGAAGACCATCAAGGAAGAACTCGAGTCTACATCTCCAATGAACATCAATGCGTCAACCAAGACTCAATGAAAATCAAGAATGGTTGATGAAAGAAGATCATGAAACCTGTCGTCTCCTCATCCCGGATTGGATAGTCCAAACAAAAGCGAGAATGCAAAGGAGAGATCTCTACTCAACAGACCTATAATCGAAGTCCCTCTCGGATACATGAAGGCTTACAAACGAGAGGACAAACGATTAAACCGAGGACATAGGAGTACAACACACTCGAGGATGACTCAACACTCGTATTTGGTTTTACGTGGCGAGCGACAACAAGGTCAAGCTTGGGGAGGAAGGCCGATGTCTCTTCAAACAATGATTCAAAGCAATGCTCTTCCTCTTTTAAAGCCCCGTCGCTCCGGCACGTTGAGAAGAAACAATGAGTGGAGCACAAGGTCTAGGCATAAAAAAAAAAGAGAAGAGAGGAAGCAAAATGAAGGAGTGCAATTTTAGAAGACAAGATGCTCAAGGAGAGAGGTCAATCAAGCAAGACTCCAAGAAGAAGTAAAGGACCACTAGAAGCATCTACTCTTCATCACAAGGTACTCCAGTGATAAAGACCGCCGGACAAGAAAGAACATGGGTGACTCCTTTCCTAGAGTTACCATCTCAAGAGGTGCGATTCTCAAGGTCTCTACCTTTGGGATCAAATGATGCACCTGAAGGAGTGAACATGACAAGAAGTCATTCGGAGGACTTAAATCACCGAACCCTCGCCAAGGAGGTAACTTGGTATTTATCAGCATTTCCTTTTTCGGCATTGCATTTTCCTTTAAGCATATTTATTTTCCCTACATGCATCTTAATTGCATCTTCGCTTTACTATCTCGCACTAGAAAAAGAAAATAAAGATTTCGCATTTTGCATCCAAAAAAAACTACTAAGCCCCATGTGAATAATCATTCATTGTGGTGGCATAAAAATAATTTTTTAGCATATCTATTTTCTCTGTTTGCATCCTTTATTATAAAAATATTTCTTGTGATCCTGTTAGAAGACATTTGAGTTAAGGTAGTTCTAGACAGCCAAGGCTTAGAGGTTTTTATCACTAATGCTTAATCAGTTCCACAAGCTTTGTTGTCTATTTGAGCTTCACAGAACATAAAGGATTGAGAAGAGCTAACAGACAGAAGGATGTCTAGTCTCCTGTCGGAGTGCTGTCCGCAACATTCAAATGCTGTCTCCAACAGCAACTATCTATGACACTCCTGGAGGACTAGAACGTCTTCATCACCTGTCAGCAACAACAGCAGACTATGTCAACATCCGGCTTAGGGAGGGCATCCCCGTGTACCAAGCTAAGTGTTTCCAACTTATCTATCTATGCTTTGTTAGAGTTTGCTTTGTTAAAACAACTAAAAACGATGCATAACTATAGAAACCCGAGAAAAATTTCTTTTCTACTTTTGGAGAGTTCTTGTAGTCTGTCTTAAAAGTGATCCCTAGAATAAACTCTACATGGAGATGATGAATAGTTGCTCTGCCGTAATTCCTTTCAAGTACCTAGTTTTCAACCTTGCACTCTCCCGAGTTTTGGACACATTTGTTTAGATTTGAGATTTGCTCGAACCCGAAACTTGTGGGTAGCAAACACTTGATCTAAGTCTAGGTGGTTGACGGGTATGATATGGGAAAAGTTTTGAGTCGTTGTCCATCTTGTTCCTAGAGATACTAGAGTTACGGAGAATTTATACGTGAAAATATTAAATTCCCGCATGATGAGTTCCTTTATGATGAGAGTTCAAATTCCTACCATGGCCATATATTCATGCTTACTAGACTAGGAAAACCCATCTGTTTATATAGAACATTTTATAGGCATTGAGTGTAGTCTTTATAGGCATTGAGTGTGGTTATGCTTTGTGGACCCATAAGGAATCGTCATGCGGTTAAAGTCAATACTATGTGCTCTCCATCCATTGATCTATGCTACTGGTCCTCGAAGCATGCACCCATTTTATAAATACTACATTCATTACGTGCTACTTCGTCCCTAGAAGTACCACCCATATATAGATCCACATCCATCACATATTGTGCTATCTCTATCCCGGAGGTACACACTTATCGCTCCTACCCCGGGAGTACGCATTCCCCCACATCTTGTCTTTGTCTCTACCCGGGGATACGCACCTATCTGCTCCTACCCCGGGAGTACGCATCCATCCATCCATCCATCCATCCACATATACATATGCAACTCATTTCATTCCATCCAGAAAAAGGGTCTACTCCTATCCTGGGAGTGAACATCTAGAAATAATCATCGCCATTCCATTTGCCTACATAAAAGCTCCAGTCATTATCATTTCAAGTTATACACTCCCCGTTGCTAAAGTTCGTTTTGAGAGGATTGGTTTCTCTAAAAAAAAGAAAAAAAAGAGAAAAAAAAAAGAAAGAAAAAAAAAAAAAGAGAAGAGTAGCCAAGTCCTTCCTTTAAGAAGTTTCAAAGTTTCGAATAAAGGGAGTCATGTTATCCCCAAAGGAGCAAGTGTAGAAGTAGATGTTCACCAAGAGATCACCCCTCATAATCATTTCCTTATCATCATCATCTTATCATCCATTCCATTTCCTCATTCACATGCACATATGACTTTATTATTATTTTAGTTCCCACTGGATCCATGGTCTAACTGTGCAATATATGCAAGTGAGTTTTGAGTGTCTCCCCACCTATAAGCTCCACATAAGCCTATTAGAAAGTAAGGTGAGAGAGAGAAGGCACTTTCCACTATGCCTTAGTTCCACAAATACCACATATTTTGAGAGAAGAGAGAAGGCATACACTACTCATGCCTTGGAGAGGATCGAGAAATACCACAAATGAGAGATCGAAAGGTTCATACAAGGAACTCGAGTTTTATTTGAAAATCTTGGAAAAACTCCCGAATAATAGTTGATCAAAGAGCGAGAAACATAGCGCTTGACTTGACCGTTCGTCTTTCAACCGCTCAAGACCCAAGTGACGGTTACAAGCCCCATGGTGAAAGGTAATATGAGTAAGTTTTGAGTCGAATAGTTCACTCTAATCCGGAGGAGAGTTCTTGTTTGAACGCTTGTGTACTTTTGAGGCGTGAAAGCATTGTAGCAACTCCTGATCCACACTGAGTTTATCTTTGCTCAGGGACGAGCAAAAGGTAAGCTTGGGGGAGTTGTTGACGGTCATTAAGTGTCAATTTTTACCATCAACTAGACATGAAAAAGGACCTAAACATAATTAGCTTCTAGATATAGGGCTTACACTAATGGAATTCCACGAGTTTTGGTGAATGTCTTTTCGCGGGGTGTCGGTGAAAATACCCAAGGAAGGCCCACATGTCGGGTTTACATAGAGATAATCGGGAACCGGTGAAAATTCTCATGTCTGGAAGGTTCGAGAAGGCTCGGACCAAACGGGAGCCCGAACGGGCTCGGTGGAGAGTCGGCCGACTCCCACCATTGGTCGGCCGACTCATGACTGGACCAATCGGCATCGGCCTCGCGGATCCTGTTCCACCGCCTTTGAGGATGAATAATAATCGTCCGTTTAGGTCGGTTTGATCCGAGGGCTGTGGTGCATCTTAGAGGGCTATATAAGCAGGCCCCCTGGCCCCTGGAGAGGGCATCCCTTAAAAACCCTAATTCATTATCTCCCAGCGGGATCAGAGTTGTAGAGGCATCCCTCGAATGGATGACCTCTCTTCTCTAGAGAATTAGAGCTAGACATTCCAATGTAGTAGATTAGATCTAGATGAGAGTTAGGGAGAGCGGAGCTACGCTCCGGTTCTGGAGAAGTCTTCAGAGATTTGGTATGTCTTTGTATCTACTATTGTAAGACTTATGCTTCAATATATTTATCTTCTCTATCTACTTTATGCCTTTCATATGTATGTTTAGTATAGTTGTTACATTCTAGCATGGGATCTTCGCTCGTATTGAGTGCTCTAGTTATCATATGTAATTAGAGTAGTAATTGATAGTGTAGGCATGGTGTCTAGACTATAGGTTACCCGAGGTTGCGCCCAATCCCACGGATAGTTGTGGTAGCCCCGGCAGGTGGCTCGTCGGGCCTTTGTATTCCACCACGTTCGGGTTGGTGTCTCGTAGAGCTCTCGGCAGCCTTCTCCCAACTACTCTTTACCCAGTCTTCTTCGAGAGTTGGAAAGGACCTGCTGCTCCAAAGTGCTATTGTGTGACCGCTATGCTTATTCATCTCCCTATTATCATAGAACCAAAGTAGTAGAGAAGAACATAGGAACCTAGATCTCTCCCGTTGTCCTCCCACTTTAGCTAGCTACTCATTTATTATATAATTCTCATGTGTACTTTTATTCTTATATCCTATCGTATATCATTTACCCCTGCTTTAGTCTAGTTGGTTTACTAAGTTAGTAGATACATGATGGTGAATTATCAGATTCTTTAACCCTTGTTTCCCTGTGGTAAAATATAAATAACGATACCTGGATACTCCCGGTAAAATGCTACAATGGTTAGTTCTGTGCGCTTGCGGAATCCTTCATATTTTATGTGCACTTAATTTATACCAACATATATTCAGAGCCCCTGGCCCCTAGGTGAATCCCTAATTCATTCTCCATTCATTCATCTGAGAGAATTCAGAGAAGCCAGAGCCACCATCTCAATTAGAGCTCCATAGTTTAGTAGCATAGCTACATAGGAATAGATCTAGAGGGAATCAAGCCTAGCTTGGAGTCCGGATCTGTCGGAGTTCTTGGTAATTCCCCTCTACATTCTTGTAATATTCATCATTGTTCGTGATACTATGAATAGTACTTTATTCTATTCTATTATATCGAATTGACTTTGCTCTATTTGATTATGTTCTCAATTATATTGTTCTTAGTCTACTTTGATTATATGTTTAGCATAGTTGGACTAGAATTATGTTTATGCATAGGATCGTATAGCGCTTGCTCATTAGGCCAATGGGTGAGTGATAGATATTGTGTGGGCATGGTGCCCGGACCGTATTTATCTCGCGATTGCACCCTATATTCCGGATCGTGAGGTAGATCGCGGGAGTGACAGTCTGTTGAGTCCTTTGTAGCCCTTCTCCCGAGTATAGGTCTAGCGAGAACAACCCTATTACATTGAAGTCATTGCTATGTCTCTAGTCTTCTCGGTAATATCACTATGCATAGATGTAACCTTTTCCCGCCATGATTGCTAGATGTTCTTGCACTAATCATTGTATGCTTTGACTTTATATTTAGAATAACATAGGATTATACCCTAGATTGTCCTAGTCGGCGAAAAGTTTTGACACACGGACGGAGGAAACAGGCCCGCGCGTCGTCTCCTCCAGGGGCGACTTGCGGGCGACCCTCCACCACTGCCGCTAGCCCACCGCCCCAGGCCGCCTCCGGCCGCCGCCGCCGCTGCTCCGGCTAGTGGTGGCGGCGGCCCGCCGCGGAAGTCCAAAAAGGCCATCCCGTAGCAGCCAAAACTCCTTCGACCTCTTCTCCCCTCCACTCCTCTTCCACTCGAGCTCGAATAAAATGGCGGTCGGGGTGGCCGGCGTCATGGAGGAACGCCGGATCCGGTGCCTCCTTGCCCGGATCCGGTGACCTCGCCCCCGGATCTGACGCATGGGAGCCGGTGCCGCGACGCAGTGCCCAGCCGTCGAGATGGGCTGCCGTGCCTCGTCCAGCCAGTCCGGGAGCCGCCTGCTCCTGGGTGCGCAGCGACAGTAGAGGCGCGCGGCTCCCCGCGGCAGGGCCGCACGCTGTGCGCCACGAGACGGAGCTCCGGGCCTCCGGCCGGTTCGCATGCGCCCCAGGGCGAGTGTAGGCCGGGGCCGGGAGTGCGCGGGCGGCGGGGCCGCGTCGCCCACCGTGGTGCCGCAAGGGGGCTGGATCCGTGCCCCCGGGTGGCAGACTCGGCCGTCCCCGGCCAGGATCTGGCGCATATCACGGTGGGGCACGCGGGCGGCTTCAACGACGGAGTGCCCTTGGCATATCGCGGCGGCCTTGGACCTGGTCCCTGCCGGTGCGGCAGCAGCGCCGGCTCTCTGGGTGGGGATGGACGCGGGCGGCCAGCCCTCCCGCGGCTGGCTGCGGCTCCGAGCTGCCGGCTTGGCCGGCTCGCGAGCTTGGCATGGGCAAGCCCCTGGAGCGGGCGAGCGGCGCATGACGTCGGCGTCGAGCCGGCGCTGCGGTTGCTACGTCCCGAGCAGAGCCGCCGGCCTGCTGCCGTGCTGCGGCAGCTGCGATGCGGGCTTGTCTACCGGCTCGGCCGCAAGCTCCGGATGCGGGGTCCAGCTGCAGAGGATCCGCGGCCCCAACGGCGGCGGCAAACTGCATCAGCAGCGAATCTGGATGGAGCGCGTAGTTCGGCCGCGGGCATGCCGGCGGTGGGGCAGCGTGCTTGCATTCTTTGAGTTTCCTCTGCAGGGGCTCGAAAGCGAGGTGGGCGCACAGTTTGGCCGTGGGCTTGCCGGCGGTGGGGCTGCGCGCCGACGCATCGTTGTGCCTTGGGTCCCGTTCCTGGTTTCTGAGTCGATGAGCTATGAGCCATGGGATTGGGGAGGCTAGCCGAAAGCCACGCACATCCTGGTTTGTGCGGTCGACGGCGACGCCATTGGCGCCGTTACCTCGTTGGAGGCGTCGACGATGTAGTCCCCCACCCTATGACCATAGTTTTGTCCTCTCTCCTCCGGGTGAAAACCCAGCTCTAGTTCCCTGGAGCCAATGGCGGCGCCGTTTTCAACGTCGTAACCCTCTTGAGGGCGCCATTATGGAGGATGGATTCCAGTACCATCCCTAATGTCGCTGTGAGCTCTCTCCATCCTCTCCATTCCGCTTCTTGTTCCTTGTTCCCCTCTCGGTCAGACTGGCTTGGTTGCTAGCCGTTACCGTCGCTTCGACGAGTGTCTTCTTCTGGCGCCTCTGCTCCGTCGGCGTTCTCCTTGGTGGTGGCATAAAATCAAATGCCGGGTGGAGTTTCCACCGCTGTCGCCATTCCCCTTTATGGCTTCCTCCCCGTGAATGGCGTTGAATGGCGATACGTGGGCCCGGATGTGCTGGAGGTGCCTTCATCATTCTCGAAGGAGGTCGTCGTGTTCGGTGATCCTGCGCTTGCGGGCTCGTCACTGCTTTTAGTCCCCATTCCACTGTTCGTTCCCAATCCACAATTTCGCTTCTAAGGGGGAGGGCAGCAGCGGAGCGGCGTAGCTACGAGGAGCGGTGTAGGGCACAAAGGCTATGGTGAAACGACGAGTATGTTGTTCGGCAGGAGCACAAGTTAACGCTCGGTTGGCGTCTTTCAACTCTAGTCTAAGTTTAGCTCGGTTGTATTTGTTGTTTTTTCTCTGGTGTTGTTGTATTGTATTCTCTCTCGCCCCCTACTGTACCTCTCAGAAAATTAAGTGGAGGATTGGCGCTTGCGCCCTTTCACCGCTCGGCTTGCCGAGCACCTGTGAATGAAAAGTAGGTGGGAGTCGTTGTGATTCCCCCCGAATTCCCTCAAAAAAAAAGATTGTCCTAGTCCATGCTAGTGTTATAAGCTTAGAGTACTAAGTTGAGATGGTTATTACTATCATTTTATGTGGCTAAATGCTCTCATTTATCTTATGTCAATTATCATTCATTCCTATATTTTATGTGACACTTACCCTGTATGAGATGATCGATACAGACAAGGTTAAGCTCTCCATTATCGCATGTGCATTGCTCATCACTCATTATCCAGTGCATTCCCTTCCCAGTGGTAAAATTATAATTAATGATACCTGGATTACTCCTGGTTAAAATGCTACGATGATATTTTCTGTGCGCTTGCGGAATCCTCCTTATTTCAGTTGCACTTAATTACCATCAACAAGCATTTTTGGCGCCGTTGCCGGGGAAGGTTGAAAGCCAATGGATAATGAGCAGCATTGCACTAGATAATGAGATTGAGCACTGTCACCATTCTCTACTCATACAGCCTTACCCTTGTCTTTCTTTTATTTTTTATATCTTATGCAGGGTAATGTATGAAAAAGACTACTCTTCCTGATAATTATATTGACAATCCAGAAGCTTTATTCAGGAAGGCCAGAAACAAGTTGAAGAAGACCAATCAATCATCATCATCAACTCAACTTGAAAGTTTGTCGGAGACGAGAAAGTCGGTCTTTCGTTCGAGACTTGACACCGGCGTTTGAAGCCATGGCGAACAAGTCACTCCGTGAGTTCTCGGCTCCACTACGAACAACATTCGTCTTGGACCGGCTGCGGACATCGACGAGCTTTTGAGCTCAAGCTGCGCCGATCAACATGGTGCAAGCAAGTCGGTTACGTGGGAAGGCCCATGAAGATGCTAGTGCTCATCTCCAACACTTCCTGGAGATTTGTAGCACATTCACCATCAAGGATGTCCCCAGAGATGCTATACTACTTCGCCTCTTCCCATTCTCACTCTTGGGGAGAGCGAAGCAGTGGTTCTACGCCAATAAGGAGAAGAATACTACGTGGGCACTATGTTCCACCAATTTCTTAGCGAAGTTCTTTCCCATGGGCAAGACAAATGCTCTTCGTGGAAAGATATCAAGCTTTCAGCAACAACATGATGAGACTGTCCCAGAAGCATGGGAGCGCTTCCAAGATTACATCCTCGAATGTCCTCATCATGGCATGGAGAATTGGCTGCTTATGCAGACATTCTACCATGGGCTCAGCAACAGCACACGTGAGACGATGGATGCTACTGCGGAGGTGCATTCTTATCACTCACTATACCTCAAGCCACGGCTCTTGTGGAGAAGATGGCATCCAATCAAGGTTGGAGTGAAGAAGAACTCGGACCCGCAAGAGAGGTGGAGGAATGCACCAGTGAAGGAGGTAGACATGTTGTCGCCAAAATGGATCGCTAATGAAGAGGCTCGATGAGAGAGCCACGGAGAAGAAAGAAGTCATGCATATACATGATGCTCGCATGACATGTGAAGAGTGTGGAGAGGCTGGGCACACGGGTGCTAGCGCGGAAGCTGAAGGAGGACGTGAACTACCTCAACAACAACAACAACAACAACAACAACAATTACTATCATCCTCGGCATAATCAAATTTGGAATCAACAAACAGAGGCCTAACTACTCGGGCAATTATTCGGGCAACTATCAAGGCAACGGCTCCTCCTACAATAATTACAACCGGCCGCCTTTGAGAGAGTTATTCTTTGAATCAAGGCAAGTTGATGGACAACTTGTCCAAGAAGCGGCATCAAATGATAAGGTCCTAGAGACACTCGGCAACGAGAATGGATGGCTTTTCTAATGCCATCAAGTGTCGCTTCGGCTTCAACAAAATACTAGAGTCTCAGGTACAACAGCTTGCTAACTTTGCTCCCTCCGCCGGCCAAGGAAAACTGGCAGGACAACCGGAAGAACTCGAAACTACAAATCTTGTTGATGTATTCAATGCAGAAAGTAGCTAGAGTGACCCATCGAAAGGGTCATGGATTGATTCAACTCTGCCAATCAAGAAGGGTGATCCAGGGAGACCAGTCATTCCGATCTCTATTGGAAGCACCAACTTCAATGAAGCAATCTGTGATTTCGGTGCAAGCATCAACATCATGCCAAGGGTGATTTACGAGAAGCCATGTAGATGTCCCCTAGCATATACAACCATGTGCTTACAGCTTGCAGATCAGTCACTCCGTGTTCCCTTGGGAATACTTGAAGACATATGTGTACGAGTGGGCAACTCGTATGTTCCTGCAGACTTCGTGGTAGTGGATACGGGCGTGACGAAAGGTCCCCCATCGTGGGATGACCATTCTTGAACACGCTTTGGAGCTATCATGTATGCCAACACCGCCAAGATCATCTTCAACATCAAGGGCAAGAGAGAGACCTTCTTCTTCAAGAACAAAGTGCTGCAGTTCCCAGCACACCCTCATCAGCAGAATAATGAGAAGAAGAAGAATCCAGCTAAGAAGAACAAGACCAAGGATAAGAAGACCAAGAAGACGGAGACAATGAGGATGGTCACCTTTGCCGGTCCACGGGGAGCATGACCACTTACTCGGGTCCCCATGTCGATCAAGAAGGATGACCCGGGTGTCCCAACCATCCAATGCTCCATCAACGAAGCTCTTTTAATAAAGGCATGCGTGACACCGGATCGGGCGTCAACATTATGGCCAAGGTAACCTATGAGTATCTATATGGCACTATGCCTTTGGAGCCCACCTATGCACAGCTACAGATGGCAGATCAGACATTCCGCTTCCTCGAAGGAGAAGTGAAGGATGTCCTCATCCAGATAGATGACCATTATATCCCCCACAGACTTCCTAGTCATCGATATGGGAGATGATTACGATCCCCCGATCATCCTAGGAAGACCATTCCTGAACACCACCAGAGCTATCATCTACATTGGAACAGGAGAGATCCATTTTCACTTCCCCACTGAGAAGGTACGCCGCTACTTCAACAACAATTATATAATCACTGAGGAGCCTAAGAAGAATAGAGCAAGGAGAAGGCAGCGTACCCGTCGCCAGAACAAGAAGAACATCATCACTGATGGATGGGCTGACTATGAGGGAGAAGTATCTAGATATGAAGATCGGTACCCAGAAGAAAAGAATGTTATAGAAGAAGAAGAGGTGCTACCAACAGAAGAAAAACAAGTGATCCAAGAAGCTTCCTCCTCAAGGTCATCCTCTCCAACAAAGAAGGTGTGGAAGGTAAAAGCAAAATCAGAATTAATTCCTACACACGAGGCGACGTCATCAGAGGCGCCAGCCAATGCGCCCCTTGAAAAATGAGCGAACATGACAAGTCCTGTTCGGAGGACTTAAAACCACCGAACGCCGCGCCAAGAGGTAACTTGGTATTTATCAGCATTTCCTTTTTAGTATTGCATTGTTACTACCTTAGTATATTTATTTTCCTACTTGCATCTTAGTTGCATCGTTGTGTTATTATCTCTGCATTAGAAAAAGAAAAATGTTGTGCATTTGCATCCAGAAAATTGCTAAGCCCCATGTGGATAATCATTCGCTGTGGTAGGCACAAAAATAATTTCTCAGCATATTTATCTTTCCTTGTCTGCATCTCTTAAATAATAAAAAGATAAAAATATTTCTTGTGATCTGTTAGAATAAATTTAAGTTAGGGAAGTTCTAGACAACCAAGGCCTAGAGGTTTTATCACTAACGCTTAATTAGTTCCACAAGCTTTGTTGTCTATTTGAACTTCACAGAGCATCAAGGATCAAGAAGAGCTAACAGGCAGAAGGACATCCGGTCCCGTCGGAGTCCGCCCGCAACACTTGAACACTGTCTCCAACAGCAACTATTCATGGCACTCCAGGAGGACTATAACGTCTTCATCGCCTGTCAGCAACATCAGCAGACTATGTCAACATCCAGCTTGGGGGAAAGCATCCCCCGTGTACCAAGCTAAGTGTTTTCAACGTATCTATTTATGCTTTGTTAGAGTGTGCTTTGTTAAAACAACTAAAAAAGATGCATAACCATAGAAACCCAGAAAGATTTCCTTATTTATCTTTTTCTACTTTTGGAGAGCTCTTGCAATCTGTCTTTAAAGTGATCCCTAGAATAAACTCTACATGGAGATGATGAATAGTTGCTCTGTAGTAATTCCTTTCAAGTACCTAGTTTTCAACCTTGCACCCTCCCGAGTTTTGGACACAATTTGTTTAGATTTGAGATTTGCTCGAACCGAAAAACTTGTGGGTATGCAAACACTTGATCTAAGTCTAGGTGGTTGATGAGTTCCTTTATGATGAGAGTTCAAATGATATGGGAATTGAGTGTAGTTAGGCATTGAGTGGACCCATAAGGAATCGTCATGCGAGTTAAAGTCAATACTATGTGTCCATCTTCCTCCTAGAGATACTAGAGTTACGTCCCAAGAGATACCACCCACATATAAATCTATATCCACCACATATTGTGCTATCTCTACCCCGGAGATACGCACTTATCCATCCATCGTTCCCCCTTGTGTTATCTACATATACATCCATCCATCATTCACATATACATTCATTCATTTCACTTCATCTAGAAAAAGGTTCTACTCCTATCCTGGGAGTGAACATCTAAAAATAATCATCGTCGTTCCATTGCCTACATCAAAGCTCCAGTCATTATTTTCGAGTTATACACTCCCCGTTGCTAAAGTGTAGTTTTCAGAGGATTGGTTGCTCTAAAAAAAAGAGAAAAAAAAGAGAAGAGAAAGAGAAAGAGTAGCCAAGTCCTTCCTTCAAGAAGTTTTAAAGTTTCCGAATAAAGGGAGTCATGTTATCCCCAAAGGAGCAAGTGTAGAAGTAGATGTTCACCAAGTCATCACCCCTCATAACCATTTCCTTATCATCATCATCCTATCATTCATCCCATTCCCTCATTCACATGCACATATGACTTTGTTATTATTTTAGTTCCTACTAGATCCATGGTTTAACTGTGCAATATATGCAAGTGAGTTTGAGTGTCTCCCCACCTATGAGCTCCACATAAGCCTATTAGAAAATAGGGTGAGAGAGAGAAGGCACTTTCCACTATGCCTTAGTTCCACAAATACCACATATTTTTGAGAGAAGAGAAAAGGCATACACTACTCATGCCTTGGAGAGGATCCAGAAATACCACAAATGAGAGACCTGAAAGGTTCATACAAGGAACTCTGAGTTTTATTTCAAAAACTTTGCAAAAACTCCGGAATAATAGTTGATCAAAGAGCGAGAAACATGGCGCTTGACTTGACCGTTCTATCTTTCAACTACTCAAGACCCAAGTGACGGTTACAAGCCCCATGGTGAAAGGTAATATGAGTAAGTTTTGAGTCAGAATAGTTCACTCTAATCCGGAGGAGAGTTCTTGTTTGAACGCATGTGTACTTGTGAGGAGTAAAAGCATTGTAGCAACTCGATCCATCACTGAGTCTATCTTTGCTCAGGGACGAGCAAAAGGTAAGCTTGGGGGAGTTTGTTGACGGTGATTAAGTATCAAATTTATACCGTTAATGCAGCAAGAGAAAGGACTAATATGAGTTCACCTGTTAGATATAGGGGTTACACCGACGGTATTCCACGAGTTTTGGTGATTGTCTATTTACACGGGGGTTATCGAAAAGAACCAAATGAAGGTCCACATGTCGGGATTACATAGAGATAAAGACCGAACGGGCAAAATTGTATACTCTAGAAGACTCCGGAAGGCGACCCCCGGAAGGTTTGGGCCCCTTTGGCGGCCTCCGGGGGCGGCCGACCAAGCCCTAGAGTCGGCCGCCCTACCACCTCAACCAATCAGGTTGAGGCTCGCGGATCAAGCCTCCGCCGCCTTTGAGGATGAATAATAATCGTCCATTTTGGTCGGTTTGATCCGAGGGCTGTGGTGCATCCTAGGGGGCTATATATTCAGAGCCCCTGGCCCCTGGGTGAAGCCCTAATTCATTCTCCATTCATTCATCTGAGAGAATTCAGAGAAGTCAGAGCCACCATCTCAATTAGAGCTCCATAGTTTAGTAGCATAGCTACATAGGAATAGATCTAGAGGGAATCATGCCTAGCTTGGAGTCCGGATCTGTCGGAGTTCTTGGTAATTCCCCTCTACATTCTTGTAATATTCATCATTGTTCGTGATACTATGAATAGTACTTTATTCTATTCTATTATATCGAATTGACTTTGCTCTATTTGATTATGTTCTCAATTATATTGTTCTTAGTCTACTTTGATTATATGTTTAGCATAGTTGGACTAGAAATATGTTTATGCATAGGATCGTATAGCGCTTGCTCATTAGGCCAATGGGTGAGTGATAGATATTGTGTGGGCATGGTGCCTGGACCGTATTTATCTGCGATTGCACCCTATATTCCGGATCGTGAGGTAGATCGCGGGAGTGACAGTCCTGTTGAGTCCTTTGTAGCCCTTCTCCCGAGTATAGGTCTAGCAGAACAACCCTATTACATTGAAGTCATTGCTATGTCTCTAGTCTTCTCTGGTAATATCACTATGCATAGATGTAACCTTTTCCTACCATGATTGCTAGATGTTCTTGCACTAATCATTGTATGCTTTGACTTTATAGTTAGAATAACATAGGATTATACCCTAGATTGTCCTAGTCCATGCTAGTGTTATAAGCTTAGAGTACTAAGTTGAGATGGCTATTACTATCATTTTATGTGGCTAAATGCTCTCATTTATCTTATGTCAATTATCATTCATTCCTATATTTTATGTGACACTTACCGTGTATGAGATGATCGATACAGACAAGGTTAAGCTCTCCATTATTGCATGTGCATTGCTCATCACTCATTATCCAGTGCACTCCCTTCCCAGTGGTAAAATTATAAATAACGATACCTGGATTACTCCTGGTTAAAATGCTACGATGATATTTTCTGTGCGCTTGCGGAATCCTCCTTATTTCAGTTGCACTTAATTACCATCAACAGCTGCCGCGGCCGCGCCCGCGGTAGAACTGCTCGAGCCGCCGAGGGGGTCGGCGGCTACCCCTGACCCGCTGGAGCCGCTCGGGGCTTCCGAGCCATGGCGGCATCGCTCGAGCCACTCGGGGGCTTCCGAGCTTCGGCGGCTTGGCTCGATCCGCCCGGGAGCTTCGCGGCCTCAATGGCCTTGCCCGCCCCGACCGGCTCCTTGGCCGAGGCTCTCGCTGGATCCCACATGGGCTCCTGAGTCCGGTGAGTCGGGGCCTGCTCAGGCCGATGACCACCGGAAGGAGCCCGGCGCGTATCAGGGCGCTCGTCGCCCTGAGCTGATGGAGATTTGCGCGCATTTGCAGCCCTCCGCTGCCGGGTGCGCGCGCCCAATGATGAAATTTGCTGACGGGAGGAGGACTCCCGTCGTGATGGGGACGGCGCTCGAGCGTCATGGCCAGGCTGGTGGGACGATTCCTCTTGCTGACCCGCTCGAGCCGCTGATGGATCACCGCGTCGCTCGACTTGCGGTTGCGCCAGGGGCTCCTCTTGCACGTGAGATCGAGGAGGCGTCAGGGCTCGAGTGGCGATGGCGGTGTCGCTGTCGATCGCCTCGTTGTCCTCCTCGTCCAGATCCGTTCCCTCCTCGCTCGAATCCAGGCTAGGATCCCAGTCGGTTGGGTCAAGCCTCAAGCGATACTCCCTCTCACGGCGACGCCTCGCCGCGCGCTTCTGCTTCTCCTCTAGCGCGGCGGCTTTCTGCGCCCTCTCCTCCTTTTTTGAGAGGTTGGCTGTGTGTTTTGGGGCAGATGAAAGACGTCTCACCTCGCGGTCGGGCGCGTCCTCCTTCACCGGGGGCCTCGACTCCCCGTGGTCGTTGATGTCCTACAGAGGCACATTTCGATGAAGCATACATAACAAAGGGAAGGCGAAATTAAGGGAAGAAGGAGGCTTCGAGGAGAACGTACATAGCTGTTGACGGTCGTTAACTCATAAAATCAACCGTCAACTCAACATGCAAATGGACCTATTTATAAATACTTGATAGATATAGGGTTACCTTGCGATGAATTCCACGAGTTTTGGTGAATATCTATTTCGCGGGGTGACAAAGTGAAAACTACCCAAGATGGTCCACATGTCGGGTTTACATAGAGAGAAAGACCGAACGGGTGAAAAAGTATAATCTAGAAGACTCCAGAAGGTGACACCTGAAAGCGGAGCCCCACCTGGCATTGGCCAGGGGCGGCCGACCCTAGGGTTGGGGCCGCCGACTCCCCACCTCAACCAATCAGGTTGAGTCTCGCGGATCCTGCCTCCACTGACTTTAAAGATGAATAATAATCGTCCATTTAGGTCGGTTTGATCCAAGGGTTGTGGTGCATTCTAGAGGGCTATATATTCAGAGCCCCTGGCCCTGGGAGAAACCCTAATTCATTCTAGACTTCAGATTAATTCATTCCAGAGAGAGAATTAGATAGAGAAGGGTCCCTCGAATGGATCTATCTCTATAGGGTATTAGTATCAAGAGAGATTGAGAGAGTATAGAGTGGAGGTAGATTTGGAGGAAGCCCGGCCTGTCGGTGTCTCCTCTCCAGTGTACCTATGGGATCAAGTCTCCTAACCCGAGGCTTGGTTTTAGGATCATTCGGCAATTCAACTTCTAAGACTAGTAAGTTCATTGTTATTATTGTTCTTTGGTTTACAAGTTTACTTTATTCGCTTCGCGTTGGGAATAGAGTAATCGTTCTTTAGCATAAGCGTGGTGCTTAGGCTAGGTTCACTTGTAGATGCTCCTATTCGGCCGGAACCGTCGTAGTAGTGAGGGAAGTGACAATCCCTTTATTACCTTTGTAATCCACTTCCGTTGGTAGGTAAGGTAGGTCCTTTGTGCCCGGTTTAGCATCCTCTGCGGTGTCTTTTCCTCGGGTACCCCCTTAGAACAATAGTCTCAAAGCTTGCCATAGGTTAGAAGAAGACGACGAAGGAGTTCTCTCTCTATATCGCTTAATTCTCACTTGACTAGCGGCCCGGGGTAGAAGTAAAGATCGGGTTAGTCTATTGCACGTTTTCTCCTAGCGGATAAAAACAAATACGATACTCAGGACTTATCTCCCGGGTGAAGTGCTCACCGATATCTGTGCGCTTGCGGATTATTTCTCTTTGATTCTTTCATGTGCATATCTAGTGTCAACAATAGCCCAGGAGATCATCGTCTGGGCGCATGGGGAAGAGATCGACTTGGTCCTCCCCGAAACTCCTGCCGCCCTCGATCGCCTCACGCACTCGAGCGACGACCGAGGCAGCCGGGAGAGGCTTGCTCGATGTCCGACTGGCCTCGAGAGCTAGAGGGTCGGCGTCGTCCGTCATCTGGTCCAACCGCAGCTGGCGATCGGCGAGCGGGAGCACCCGGCGGAGGTGGAACCCCGCAATGACGTGAGAGATGTTGAAGAAGATCTCACCGGCCCTCCGACCACGGAGTACGTCCATGGCGTCGGTGAGAGGGTCGAGACGGTGGTGATACTTGCTCGGGTTGCCGTAGCTCCAGTTGTGATTGGGCGCGGTCAACACCTTGCCGGTATATTTCGGGAAATGATTCCCCTCGTTACGGAGGTAGAACCATTCCGCGGTCCACCCGGCATTGTTCGTCGTCAACGTGCCGGGCAACCAGTTCTCCCTCCTCTTCACGGCGAGCGTGCAGGAGCCCGCTCGGACGTAGTGGCGGGCGCTCTCCTTGTTGTCGTCCCCGCTCACTGCCAGGGTGAACAGCATCGCCTTGAAGATGTAGAGGAAGAAATCCCACTGCAGCGCCATCCCCAAATACCCCTCGCAGACGCCGATGAAACTGGTGGCGTGGGATATGGAGTTAGGGTTGAAGTGTTGGAGCTCGACTCTGAAGTGGTGGGGGAGCGCCCACATGAAGCGGCTCGGGCGCGCCCCGAGCCCCCGCCGGTGGAACCGGATGAAGCTCAGCACGTAGCCCTCCGGAACGACGGGCTCGTGGTGGTCGGGTTCTGGCACCTGCCACTCCGGCGGCCCCTCCGGCGGGTTAGGAAGAAGCAGTCCCTCGTCGACGAGGCGCACAAGGTCCGCTTCCGCCATCGTCGACCGAGGCCATGGGAGCGTCGGATACATCACCGGCGGCGACGGGGCCTTGGCGGCCTCCATGCCGGCGGCCTTGCTGCTTCCAGCTCCCCTCCCGGAGGGCTTGCTGGGCTTCCTTCCCATGGTGGTGGCGGCGGCCGCAACTGGAACCGAGAAAGCGGCGGCGATGCGGAGCGGGGAGAGGGGCGGCGCAAGGAGTGAAAGACGGCGGCTCCGACGATGCGCGCACACCCGCACAATTTCTCACTCTCTCCCTGACCTCCCTGATTGCTGCAGACAAATGCGGCGGCTGCGGCGGCGGCACTTAGGGTTGGATATGGCAGCGCAAGAGACGGTGGAAAGAGGCGAGAAGGCAAGGAATACGGAAGAAAGGAACCGGGAAGCCCTCTCCCCCAAATTTATAGAGCCCGAGTGGAGCAGCGCCCCGCACGTCCAACGGCCCAGATCTCACCATCCAACGGTCACGCGGCTCCGACGGACTCGCCGAGAATGGTAACTGCATTTAATGCCCCTGCCAACTGCCACCTACCTCCACTCAACAGGGGCGCACGACGCGAGGAGAAACGGAACCGTCGCCAGACCACGATCATCATGACGCGCCGGTTTTCGCCTAAAAAGGCGCACCACCAACGGGTAGATTCCTATCGGCCACTGCGATGATGGGACGTCTCGAACAGAAAGTTCCTTACACGGTAAGGCAACCTGGGACCCCGGTCCCACCAGTAAGTCTCGAGGGAGCGGAGGCTGACCCACGAACGGGTTCGAACAGCCGCCCTCGAGCACCCTGTTGACGGGAATAAAGACCAGTTTTGGTACACTCAGAAACCCGTCAACAGTCCTCGATAGAAGGAAGATAAGCATCACATGAGCATATTTATCACTAATAAAGTTCCACTTGTATTCTTAGCTTGTGAAATGCAGGAAACCTGGAAACAGGCCCTGTGAGACCAAAACCCAGGTCTACTGACCTGATTCTGGTCCCACCAGGTTCTGACCACCAAGCAGGCCCTTGACATTCTACAGGAGAGCCTGATCCTGGATCCAAATGTACCACAATACAACATTCCACCCGATTGGTACAATGGACCAAGGATCCACATAGAAGCAAGTAAGATATCAAGTGAACCCAACTTCGGACAAGACTACACGTGACAAGTCAGGACAGCACCAGGAAGCTGCCACGTGGGCCGGGCCAGTGCCGTCGGTGACCCACCTTTGGTGGCGACACCTTGGCACCTTGCTCATTGCCACTGGACCTTCTAGAAGGGGAGTGGGACCCTGAGGTCGGCCAGAGACCCGGTGTCGTCCGGCCGTACATGGGCCCCAGCTCAAGGTCGGTTTGCTTCCATGCCTTCTGCATGACTCCCACGTGTCCCGCACCAAGAGCCATCCATTCAAGTCGGTGGAAGGTCGGTTTGATCCAACGGCGCATGACGGAGCAGCACACGGATCGGCGCGTGGCGCCGGAGTAACCCCTACTCCACCTCCACTATAAATACCCCCTAGTCTCTCATTGTAAAGTGTCCCAAGTAGTTCACATTAGTGTTCTCAAGCTCAAGCTCTATTGGGAGATCAAGAGTAGTGTAGTCTAGTCTAGAGTGGGAGTTAGAGTCGAGTCGAGCGAAGCTCGGGTCTCGGAGTCGTCTTACGGAGAATCGGTATAGCTCTTGTACCTTTACTTTCGAAGTACTTTTCTTATATTAATATAGTCTTGCTTTACTTTATTAAGTATCTACTTTGAGTACTTTACTTTCAGTATTTACTTAGTGCACTGCTATACTAGTGTAGTAGTGTTGTGCCTTAGTCTCGTTAGTGTAGAGTCTAAACTAGTTAGTGTCTAGATCCTTTGTGTGTGTTTCACTACCAACTGGGGCCGAGGCTACTTACGTGGTAGTCGGAGTCTTAAGACTAGATTAGGCGAGGTGCTTAGGCTAGTGCTTAATAGTGGATGCACCCTATCGTTGATTGGTAATTCCATTCACTTTTGATTGGTAAATCCATTCACTTTCCGACGTATATTAGCGGGGGCGGTTGTGACAGAACGCAGCCTTCCGGTTATATCTACTTGCGTCGGGGTAGGTTTGTAGGCGCCCATTAAAGTCAAAGGTCTGGCTGGAAAGGAGTTAGTCCCACGGGAACGCAACCCCTCTATTTGTCGGCCCGATTTCCCCTATCACATCGATGGTCTAGGCATTAGTTTAGTTAAGTCGTTACACTAGTTAGATTAGAACACGAAGTATAGTTAGATACCTAGGAGTCCTTACTCACTCGTTGTCCTCCCACCTAGCTAGCTACCTACTAGTTACCTTTAGTTTATCACTCATATCAACACTCACCCCCTTTATCAATTGCAATAGCTTAGATTGAGTAGAACCACCACGGGTTTCCATCACACCTTTGCTAGAGAGTCTTAGTCCGCTTCCCGTGAGCAAACTACAAATTCGACACCGGAATACTCACCGGTTGAAGTGCTACAAGCGAGTACTGTGCACTTGGAGTTACCCTTGGTCGATCTTACGTCGTCACTAGAGTCTAGCTTAGCTTAGCATTCTTAAGGTACATTCTTAGGAAGAGGAATTGTGACACCCTTTCTCCGGTGGTAGTTCGGGTTTGCAGTAGGCTTAGCTACCAGACGCCAGTCACATTTACCTAAATCTAGTGATTGCGTTAAGATCTGCCAACAAGCATTTCTGGCGCCGTTGCCGGTGCATGATGCCACATGTGGAAAGCCACATGAGGATGCCAATGCCCACCTCCAACACTTTCTACTGATGTACGAACGTGAGGTGTGCAACACCGATCAACATGGTGCAAGAACGTTGGAAAGCCACATGAGGAGATGCCCACCTCCAACACTTCTCGGGAGGTGTGCCGTTCGCCTTCGTCTTCGTCTTTTCCCATTCTCATTGTTGGGAAAAGCGAAGCAATGGTTCTACAATAACAAGGCCGAGGTGACAACTTGGGAAAGATGTGCCAATGCATTCCTCAAGAAGTTCTTTCCCGGGGAAGACCGGTGTCTGCGCGGGAAGATCTCAAGCTTCCAACAAAAGTCCGACGAGACGTTTCCCGAAGCATGGGAACCTCTCAATGAGTACATTCAAGCCTGTCCCTACCACGGGATAAACGAATGGCTCATTATTCAAGGTTTTTACCATGGGCTGACTGGCATAGCCCGGAGTCACCTTGATGCTTCCGCTGGAGGGGCATTCCTACAACACAATGTCAGGGATGCCAAGGAGCTCATCGAGAAAATGGTCATCAACCAAGGATGGAACGAAGAGCGCCTTCAGCCCAAGAAGAGAGGTGTCCACGCCCTTAGCGAGGTGGACATGCTTTCTGCCAAGATGGACCTCCTGATGAAGAAGATAGAGGGTTCGTCCTCTAACAAGGAAGTGGAGGCCATCCAGACTCCTACCGTATGCGTGCGTAGTGTGACCCATGGTGACCCATGGTGTGAGGTTTGCGGAGAGAAGGACCATTCGGGCAACAACAACAACAACAACCGTGACTCAACAAGGAGGTGAACAACAACAACAACAACAACAACAAACAACAACAACAACAACAACAACAACAACAACAACCACTTCAACAACGGGAATCGGCCCCAACAACAAGCAATGGATGGAGTTCGCGCCCCTTCTATCAAGGCCAAGGTATGGGTTACAATAATTCGGGTAATTCTTACCATAATAATTCTGGTAATTCTTTCAATAACCAACCTTCCTTGAAAGAACTTGTCTTTGGTCAAATTAAACTTAATGATGGTCTTAATAAAAGAATGATGGCTAATGACAAGATCTTAGAAAGTCTTAGTGAGAAAATGGATAGCTTTAACTCGCTATGAAAAATCAATTGAGCTTTAATAAAATGTTAGAAAACCAAGTTAGCTCAATTTGCGGCGAATTTTGTCCCCACCTATGAGCAAGGTAAGATTCCGGCAAAGCCTGAGGACCCTATTGAGGGCGTCAGGTTAGTAACTACGAAGTTCAGTAAGCCTCATTCTCATGCCGTTCGGGTAGCGGTGGATTCACCGTTTGTCCCGAAGAAGGGAGACCCTGGCCTGCCGACGATCACTTGCCAGACCGGACCGCAGATCTTCGACAACGCTTTCTGCGACCTTGGATCCGGTGTCAACATCATGTCCAAGGTAACCTATGATAACCTGTTAGGGAGCCCGTTGCACCCTACATATGTGCGTTTGCAGATGGCGGACCAAACCATCCGGTTTCCCGAGGGATTGGCACGGGATATCTTACTCAGAATTAAAGATGAATATATCCCTGTCGACTTCCTGGTACTGGACATGGGAGCCAACGTCGAAGTACCGCTCATCCTGGGACGACCATTCCTGAGCACCGTGGACGCCACTATCTACGTGCAACATGGCAAGATGTACATGTCAGTCCAAGGACGGTATGTGAATGTGCCTTTCAATGGTTTTAAGGCTAACATGCAGGCACAAGCGCCCCAGAAGCTGCGTCGCCAACACCGCCGACGAAAGAATACTAAGACCGCCAAGTCGGCCAAGAAGGCCGAAGCGAAAGAAGAACCCGCCAAAACAAAAGCCGAAGTCTAGCAAGAATGGCGGAAGGAGACACCCTCAAGGTCCCCATCTCCGGGACCGACTGAGGTGTCCACTGAATGAACCCGACAGGAGAGGTCCTGCTCTATGGACCTAAAACACGGAGCCCTCCGCTGACCAGGTATGTCAGTAGTTATCCCATATTTATTTTCATTTCAATTCTGCATTTCCCTTTCCAAATTGCATGTTTACTTTTACAATTGCATTTTTCTTTAATAAAATAAGGTTAGATATAGATAATAAAACTTGAGAAGAGTGTTTAGAGAAAAGTTGAGTGGTGGGGCCACCAAGGCACGGTCGACCGACTGCCTTTGGGGTCCACCACCTCTCTTCACTCGGTTAGAAGCGAGGATCAAGGGAGTGCACTGGGTGCCACAGGGCTCACAAGCCCAGTCGGCCGACTGGACCTGGTCCCACAGGCACCCACGCCTCACCGCCGACACACTTGGATCCTATGCCTATCCCACTAGCCAGAATTCGAAGAGAGATGGTGCAATGCTCATGACTTTAGCTTAGGATGCTACTTTAAGCATGAGAATGCTTTAGGGAACACCCCAACACTAAAGCAAGCATAGGGAACATCAATGCATGCTAGGGGACAACCTTTATCCTTGTCCCCACTTTTGCCCTTACCTTTTCTCTTTCACCAAACACTATACATAGGAATCCGAATCAACCAGAAGGAATCTAGGACCAGGACCACCACTACCTTTATCAGACAACCAGACAAAACATGTCCAAAGTAGTGGGGGGCAAAATCCTTGGTCGGCCGACCAAGGTTTGGTCCCAATTTTCAGACTTTTTGCAAGCATGAGGCAAGATTCCTTGTCTAAAGTGAAACATAAGTGCACATGGCCCTAGGGGGTGGTCGGCCGACCTGCCTCTTGGCTTGGTTGGCCTTGCCCTTTCAACCCTATAAATACCACCCCAATGTGAGCTCAATTCCACACCACAACCAGCAGAATCATTTCGAGCTCACTTGGCCTTCTCTTCTCCCTTAGTGTTTCAAGCCTTCTCAAGTTTAGTGTAGTAGTAGTCATAAACCCAAAAACCCAAAAACATTTCCCTTTTCTCTCTTAGTAGTGTAGTGGAAAGCTTGGTCTTGTTTGCCCACTAGCGTAGTTAGGATGAAGAATCCCTTCCGAAGGTCTAGCAAAAAGAAGGGCGAAGGCTCGTCCTCGAACTCTCGCCAATCCGAAAGTAGGGGTCACGAGAGGGAGGAGGAAGAACAAGTGCACCAACTTGTTCCTGCCATCATGCCTGGCAGGATGATGGAGCCTATTAGCAACCTCATGGTTACTCATGAGGAGTTAGGAAAGCTCTATACTCTTCGCACTTGCGGTTTCCAGCATTCCGCCCTCTTCGACCAAGAACTCCTCGACAAAACAGGTATGAGCACCGACTTTGCTATAGTTTTCAATGCTATTGGTTGGTCCTCATTTTGGCAAGTTCCTGAATGTGGCATAGAGTTACTCACCCAAGAATTCCTTTGCTCACTTAAGTCAAATGCTTTGGGTGTTAGCTTTCGCATGTTTAATAATGACTATGACTGTCTTGGAATGAGTTGAGTGTTGGTCTAGGCTTTGATCATGATTGCATACTAGATGAAGAGGCTGCTTTAGCAAATTTTAACTTTCTTTGTCTTTTGGAAATCAATTGCTTTGTCAACGATGGTCCAATCCTAAACCTAAGCAAATTCATAATCCAACTTTGAGGTTTATGTTCTATTGGATCGCAATCACTGTTTCCTAGGGCTGATTTATCGGAGATAGGTCTTAAAGAGATGCAACTCATGTATGTCATGGTTAATAAAATCAAGTTTGCCCCCTGTCAAAATGCTAGTACACTTACGGGAGAACTCTGTTGTTCAAGAAACACCCATAGGTTTTACTTCATTCATGACTAGAATTGCTAAATCTTTGGGTGTGCTTGAGGGGAATGTTTATGAGTTTATGCCTAAGGAGAGACCCATTATTCTTGAAGAAACGTTTATACGTGCTGGTCTAATTCAAAGAGGTCTAAGAGGTACGCTTAAGATGACATATGGGACTGATACAGTCGAGATTCCTCTCCCTAATGAGGGACTTTGGCTGTATAATGTCTCAACACTAACCCTGGATAGAAGGGGAAGACCTTGTCCCGCCGGGGACGGACGAGAATGACTAGAGCATGAGCCCGTGCCGCTCGGGAACAAGGCGGTCCCTCTCATGCTACACCCGATGAAGAAGAGGAGGTGAGCTCTTCCCACATGGAAGCACCTCCTCATTCCGGGACACCTTCCGGGCACATACCCTCGCCCCGCGAGAGGAGGCGTCGGCCCACCGACCGAGATCGAAGCACTCACCCGGGAGGTAGAGAACATCCACATCGGGAATCAAGCCACGTTGCGGCTCATGCAACGAGAACTTGGAATTTGTCCAAGGTGTCATCACGGAGGAGGAGCACCGGCGGGACCGGTGGAACGCGTGGTTCTCACAACGAGTGAGCAAGAGACAAGCTTGGGGGAGATCCTCTCCCCACCGAGGTAAGTTCATCTAAGGTATGTTTCCAATTCTTCCCATTTAATTCTTGTCTTATTGCATTTTAGTTATTCTTGCATTTAAAAAAAATTAAATTTTAAAAATCCAAAAATATTTATCTCGCTTTATTTCCCTTTTTGTTTATATGCTTCATGTGTGCTAGTCTTTCTATGGATATGATGATGAAATTGCTAGTTAATGTTTCTCTAGTGCTTGTTTACAACTTAGCACTTCTCTAAGTCTAGATTATTTGGCACCTTTAACCATCATGAACTTGATCACTTAGTGGGTTGCAAGTGCTAATACAAAGTCTAAGTTGTTGTAAGATATGAGATAGTTAAGATAGGAGCCCTACTCTATTGTTCTAAGCACGCATGATTGCCGGAGATTTCCTTTCGAAAATGAATGAAAAACTTAATTGTTCCTCAATGGTGTTGAAATTCCTACCACGGCCATATTTATACCTTGATATATCCATGAGCCTTCTACATAAGCTGCTTGCTTGCATTGAGTTTGGTTAAGACTTGTAGAACCTTTGTTAGAGGTTTGTCGTGGCCCTAAGATCAAGATCCACACATCACCAAATATGCTGCTTCTAACTAGAAGTACGCAACCATGCTGCTCCTACCCTGGGAGTACGCATCTTACTACCACCATTTATGCTACTCCTACCCTGGGAGTACGCATCTCACCATCCATCATTTATGCTACTCCTATCCTGGGGGTACGCATCTCATCATTATAATTATGCTACTCCTACACTGGGAGCATGCATCATCATCCATACCACTCTCCATGTGCTGCTTCTACACTGGAAGTACGCACCTTCACCATTTTATCCTATGGGTTGCTCCATGCTCCAAAGTTAGAGATTTTCTCTCAGTTATCATTTGTTAGGTGAGACACATCTCATAAAGGCTAGGCATCTATAAAAAAAAGAGAGATGATGAAAAAAAAAGAGAAGAGATAAAAAAAATATAGAGAAAAGAAAGAGCTAGCCTTGTCTCAATAGAAGTAGAAAGAGAGATAGCATCAAATAAAGGAGCAACCTCATCCATCATATATCTACCTTTCCCTCATTACTTCATCATCCATCACATTCATCCGTTTCATCTTGTGTCTTGATCTAAGGGTATGATAAGACTCTGCTGTGGTCCAAGATTTCATCTTTCTTAACTAAGACAACATATGCCTTGCAAGTATGCTATTCCTTGACATACCTACTTAAGCTCCACATAAAGCCTTATTAGAGGTAGGATGTCTTTGAAAGGCAAACACATGATGTGCCTTAGTGAGGATTCATACACCACTTGAGTGACTTGAGAGAAACCATTTGAGGAACATTAAGACTTCTTTTGAAAAACTATCAAAAACCTCTGGCATGAAACTTGCTAAAAGAATGAGAAAGGTAGATGATCTAGTCAAAACTGTTCTGTCTTCCAACATCCCAAGACTAAGTTAATGCCATAAGCCCCATGGGTGCTAGAGTAATATGGGTGTGTTAACATTGCTAAATTTTCCATTCCAGGAGAAGTTCTTTGTTGTACACTTAGTACTATTGAGATGTTAACTTAGTAATGATACCGATCCAATCGAACCAAGTCTTGATCGTTTGCTCGGGACGAGCAAAGGTTAAGCTTGGGGGATCTTGTTGACGGGAATAAAGACCGTTTTGGTACACTCGAAACCCGTCAACGAGTCCTCGATAGAAGGAAGATAAGCATCACATGAGCATATTTATCACTAATAAAGTTCCACTTGTATTCTTAGCTTGTGAAATGCGGGAAAGCCGGAAACGAGGCCTGTGAGACCAAAACCCGAGTCTCGACTCGATTACGGGTCCCACGGTTCGACCACCAAGCGGGTCCCCGACATTCTACAGAGAGCCTGATCCTGGATCCAAATGTACCACAACACAATATTCCACCCGATTGGTACAATGGACCAAGGATCCACATAGAAGCAAGCAAGATATCAAGTGAACCCAACTTCGGACAAGACTACACGTGACAAGTCAGGACAGCACCGGGAAAGGCGCCACGTGGGCCAGGGGCCAGGTGCCAGGTCGGCCGACCCACCTTTGGTGGCCTGACACCTTGGCACTGCTCCCACTGCCACCTGGACCTTCTAGAAGGGGAGTGGGACCCCCAGGTCAGCCAGACCCAGGTCGGCCGACCTGTACATGGGCCCTACTCAAGGTCAATTTGCTTCCACCGCCTTCCTGCATGACTCCCACGTGTCCTGCACCAAGAGCCGTCCATTCAAGTCGGTGGAAGGTCGGTTTGATCCAACGGCGCATGACGGAGAGCACACGGATCGCTGACGTGGCACTAGAGTAACCCCTACTCCACCTCCACTATAAATACCCCCCTAGTCTCTCATTGTAAAGTGTCCCCAAGTAGTTCACATTAGTGTTCTCAAGCTCAAGCTCTCTTGGGAGATCAAGAGTAGTGTAGTCTAGTCTAGAGTGGGAGTTAGAGTTGAGTCGAGCGAAGCTCGGGTCTCCGGAGTCGTCTTCTGGAGAATCGGTATAGCTCTTGTACCTTTACTTTCAAAGTACTTTTTTATATTAATATAGTCTTGCTTTACTTTATTAAGTATCTACTTTGAGTACTTTACTTTCAGTATTTACTTAGTGCACTGCTATACTAGTGTAGTAGTGTTGTGCCTTAGTCTCGTTAGTGTAGAGTCTAAACTAGCTAGTGTCTAGATCCTTTGTGTGTGTTTCACTACCAACTGGGGCCGAGGCTACTTACGTGGTAGTCGGAGTCTTAAGACTAGATTAGGCGAGGTGTTTAGGCTAGTGCTTAATAGTGGATGCACCATATCGTTGATTGGTAATTCCATTCACTTTTGATTGGTAAATCCATTCACTTTCCGACGTATATTAGCGGGGGCGGTTGTGACAGAACGCAGCCTTCCGGTTATATCTACTTGCGTCGAGGGGGTAGGGTTTGGGCGCCCATTAAAGTCAAAGGTCCGCTAGAATAGGAGTTAGTCCCACGGGGAACGCAACCCTCCTATTTGTCGCCCGATTTCCCCTATCACATCGATGGTCTAGGCATTAGTTTAGTTAAGTCGTTACACTAGTTAGATTAGATCACAGAAGTATAGTTAGATACCTAGGAGTCCTTACTCACTCGTTGTCCTCCCACCTAGCTAGCTACCTACTAGTTACCTTTAGTTTATCACTCATATCAACACTCACCCCTTTATCAATTGCAATAGCTTAGATTGAGTAGAACCACCATGGGTTTCCATCACACCTTTGCTAGAGAGTCTTAGTCCGCTTCCCGTGAGCGAACTACAAATTCGACACGGAATACTCACCCGGTTGAAGTGCTACAGCGGTACTGTGCGCTTGCGAGTTACCCTTGGTCGGTCTTACGTCGTCACTAGAGTCTAGCTTAGCTTAGCATTCTTAGGGCATTCTTAGGAAGAGGAATTGTGACACCCTTTCTCCGGTGGTAGTTCGGGTTTGCAGTAGGCTTAGCTACCAGACGCCAGTCGCATTTACCTAATTCTAGTGATTGCGTTAAGATCTGCCAACACACCCGAGTTAGGGGTGCCTCTGGGAAGGAGCCCTCGAAAGGTCCCGCTCGAGAACCAACTCTCGAACCCAAAGACACATCCAAGGCAAGGTGCTAAGCCTCCATGAGATCCCGTCGACGGGAGGCATTCGAGCCGCCGGTCCCTATCGAACGGAGCCGGTCCTCTAGAAGCCCTGTGCCAAGCTATAATGAGAGTGCTCCCGAGCCTCGAAGCCGTCTCCCCTCGAAAGGAAACGGGCTCTCACTTGGATTTACCCGTTATTAGCTCAACGAGGAGCCTGACGCTCGCCCGACCGCGGGTAGTGCCAGCCCTCCTACCACTAGGATCCGATGCGAGGAATCCAGTGGAAACGCGAAGTGTGGCTGCGTCCTAGCATTACGAGGCTAGGGGGCTCGAGCCACATAAGCGTCATCCCTCGACGAAAGAAGAGCGGGAAGCACTCGGGGGCTCGAGAGATCGAGCGAAATCCTCCATAACAGGCGCTACGACTCCAGTTAACGATCACCTCACACGAAACAACTCATTTAAAGCCCCCAGAGGAATGCCCCATTCCTCTGGGGCCTCGAGGGCTACCCCTGCGGGGGACGCTCACGCGCCCCCCACGGAAAAAAGGATCAACCCCTCAAAACGAGGTGACAAAACCCCAAATCTAGGTACTTCAACTCCACTTCATGATCCCTTGCATGAAGTTTCACACTCAAGCAAGGGCTCGGGGGCTACTGTCGGGTACCTAGATTAGGGGGTCCCAATCTTAAGGGTTTGGAAGTAAGCCAACCCTGCTTTACCTTCTCCTAAAAACCGCCAAAAACATCTAAAGAAAGTCTCCATTCTCCTCCATGTCTCATATTGGGCCGGCCCACGACTAGGCCCACGACTAAACCACAAGGCTAGCCGTCTCGAGGTACGCCCGCTCACCCGCTCGAGACAGTGACGGAAACCGCTCGAGCGAACGACCGCTCGAGACGGTGACGGATACCGCTTGAGCGAGTGACCGCTCGAGCCAGCCTTCCCAGATCGCCTTTCCTGGATCGCCCACGTAGCTACAGGGCTCGAAACAGTGTAATAGTACACCTGCCCCGCCTAACCCCATGGCTACAGGGGGTGTAACAGTGGAGAGTACGTCGGTCGCTTCCACTATTACGCTGTCCATACCCAGGATTCGAGGATGGCAGGCACCACTGCAACACCACGCCGCGCACTATGCTGCGTACGGCACCCCATCAGAGCGCGATTGTCAACTCTCCGTACCACCAAACCCCTGCCCGCTGCCCGGTCCGTCACTCGGGTCGTCGCCCCTCGGCGGTCTTCCAAAGCATTCGAGCAATGCCGACCGACGCGCGGGCGCGGGCATGACCCATCCATCCCGCCTCGACAGCCATACAGCAGGATTCCCGGAGACATACGCTCGCGCATGCCCACGCCGTACCTCAACGCGTCAGCTTACGTCAGGAAGGACGAGCGGGCCATCATCACCCACGCCTCGACCACGCTAGCCCACGTCAGAGGAGGACGGTCAGGCCATCATCAACCATGCCGCTACAGGCTCGAACCGGACCAAAGGAGGCATCTGCGGTTCCAGTGACTCAACCCGACGCCCATGCCTCGACGTCACGCTTACGACCGCCCTAGCTACCATGTGATCCGGAGCCTCCCCTTGGCCTATAAAAGGGGACCCCAGGACCTAGTATAGGAGGGAGGTTGACAACACACACTCATCCTCAAAAACACTAAGTCTCAGGACTCATTTGTACACGCCCCTGTGCAAGCACTTCGGTGCAAGATAATACAAACCTCCTCCCCCCGCTGGACGTAGGGCACTCTTTGCCTGAACCAGGATAAAAGCGATTGTGTTCTTCTTGCATCACCATCCGGATTAGAGAGCACGCTTAGAAATTTACTTGTTGGTGTGACACCCTCCGGGGTACGAAACACCGACACATGTCTTTGAGGTGAGCATGTTTAGTCATTTGTTTTCAGTACGAAGTGTATGGTCATTAAATGCATTTTCTTTCCTGCAGTTTCACATGTTTAACCTTTCTCATTGAGCAGGAAATTTAGTTTGGCGAATAAGGCAGTTGCTACAAAGACAAATCCAGCTTTTGACTTGCATGTTGTGCTTCGTGACAAGATTGGTTCAACTGGTCAGGTTTGCACTTCATCCACAAGCTGCCATAGTTTGATACAGCAATCACCAATATCAGAGAATTCAATGTCCTCCACAAGGTGTCACTTTTCTTCAGTTTCCCACACAAATCATTTTTTTACAATAAATGTGTTGATGCTCATTTCTCAACGTTTAAGAATAAATATCAACTAGAATTATATATAGTTGGAGAATATTGTCATGATCTAGGAAGAAAGAGGAACGAACTTGCTGCTACTAATATAGAAGTCAGAAGAGAATGAAGTACAATTTTTTTGGGTATAAAAATACCACATGCTGATTAACTGGATGTCTTAACTGAATGCACAATTGGCTTGACACTGTATTTGCTATGGTCTTTTTTTTGGTGACTGTTGTGGTCTATTCAGGAAGCTAATTAGATCTACTTAATTAATGTCAAACAAATTAACTGGAATTGTCTCCAAAATTACAGATTGCAAGAAAAAGAGATACAAGATAAAAAAAAAACTATCAGGCAACCTGTGGGTTGAGCATTGTTGGTTGGAGTAGATTGCATGGCCTCATGTGCACTCATTCTCTTATCCCTTGAATAGTCTCGCTTTTTCTCCAATAATAGTATAATAACTCTGCTAAAAAAAACTCATCTATTGATTAACGAAACCATTGGAACAATGTCTGTAAAAGTACGATCTATATGTAGAAAGGAAAAAGAAGAATGAGCTGATCCAGGTACAGTAAGTCTAGCAAAGTAAGGACACAATTGGCATTTTTACTAGAAGGAGCCGACATTTTAATTTCCTCTTAACTATTAGTTGGACAATGTTCTTTTCAATGATTTTGGAAATAATACATAACCGGTGGTTCTGAATACTTTTAGGGTACTACAATTCAATTTGGTATATTTTAGCTTACCTTTTCTTGTAGAAGAAACATAGAATTAGAAAATTCACCTGAACCTTAATGAACATTTGCGGGGATTTACATTTAATGTCCATTTGTGGATTTCAGTGCAGGAACTTTTGTTTGGGATGGAACTTAGTAGAAGCACTGTTGGTATTGTGCTCATTCATTCCAGTTTAGTTTACTGAGTGTCTATAGAAGAAGAAGTGGATTATATTTAAGCTAAATGTAGTGTCAGTCATCTCCTGTTGTAAGCATGCATTTTATATCTATCTCAATTCTTGTGCAAATGCACATTTTATTTATATCTAGATGTCTAGACTCTTGTCGTCCATTACATGAATGGTCGAATGGAGTATTTCTTTTCATTTTCACTATAATTTCTCCTTTATGAATCAAGTTTTTGGCGCACGGATCGGAGCTTAGCACAACTCGAGTAGAGATGGAGCAGGAGCTATGGTGGGTTGCAGCTGGGTGGAGCTCGGACATATATGGAGGAGCAACCACCGGATCGACGCCCACTGCCACTAGACTGCTGGAGATGAGCTTGTTTCGCTGGTGTCTTAGGAATTGGAGGGAAACATTGAAGATGGGATGAACCGAGATGGACAGAAGAGGTGGTGGAACCTTAGTTGTCAAGTTGTCACCCCATTGTGGCTTGGCTTGTATTTTTTTAACAATAATTGCATGAAGCTTAAACTATGGAAAAAAAATGTCATTTGGTTGTTTTCATGTGCTTCTGTAAAAAAACCGTAGCGTTAGCATGGGCACTATACTAGTTATAGTAGAGATAAAGTGTCCATTGTACCCGGCCATACCCAAAATGATTACTGAATCAGCTTGAATAGAACGCAGTTATAGAATCATACAAAGATTGCATAGCAAAAATAGCAGATATGGTTTTTTTGTTAACTTAGATCCACCACATAGTTGCAAAGAAGCATCTGCGCCAGTGTTCTGAATGATAAATAAATGCACTAAAGAAATAATAGAAGAATATGATACACACAAGTACAAGCTGCTACGTCAAGGAAAATGCATTTGGCGGGCTGTGGGTGATCGATGGGAACGACGCTTTCTGTGAAGGGCATGACGTGGAAGTTGATGAGATGCTTCCACTTGCGCCCCTTGCGACCCTGGTACCTGATGCGAGCCAAGTTGCACACCGGGGTCAGCTCGGAGCTCTTGTCGTAGAGGAAGATGGTGTCGTCCTCGTCCAGCCACAGCATGAATCCGCTGCTGCAAGGAGGCAGAGCCATCGGACGGTAGAGGCCCGACATCCGGATAGAGAGACGCCGCTGCCACAGCGGCGGCGACTTGGTCGTCATCAAGCCCCCCTCGCCGCCGACCACAGGAAGTGTCCAGATGTTGAGCATAAACGACTCATCCTTGGTCCAGGCTGTCAGGCATAGCTCCCGCCCGACCAGCACGTCCAATGCCAAGGCATCGTCAGGAGATGGTTCTAGCGAGTCCGGCAGCTCGGTGATCCCGAACTTTTCATCAGCAAGGTTAAGGTGGAGGATCCCCCGTGGCCGTGGACAAGGTAGATCATGCTCAATATGCTTGGCGAGGAACCAGAACATGAAGCCACCAATGCTGCGGCCAGCCTGAGTCGTATCAGCAGGGTATGGCAGATCATCCTCAATATACTTCCAGCCACTACAATCATCATCACCGCCTGCAATGGTGAACACCTCCATCCCCAAGCTTTGCATGTCACCATTTGCGCCCACATAAGCAGTAGGATCGTCGTCCCAAAACCAGTGAGGGCGGATGAAGGCCTGGACCACCTTGTACTTGGCAGTACGCGGATCATGGCCTATGCAAGCACAGTGGCAGCTGTCTTCTCCACCACCACCTTGTTGCTGGGTGTTCCGGAGACTGTCAGGCAGCTGGATGGCATCCCTAGTGGCCGGGTTGAAGACGTACAGGCTGGTGTTGGTGGCAACGAGCACCAGGCCGTCGCAGTGCATCAAGTAGCGCACTGAGTCGAACTGTCCATTGAAGTCCTTGCCATGCACAATGGCCGCTGTCTGAGTCTGATTAACTTGCTGCTGCCGCCACTGATAGAAGCGGATATGGTTGGAGGAGATGCTCGGGTAGAGGTCCCCTGGGAAGTAGTAGTCCATGGTGTGGGGGCTTGTCAGCAACCACACTGGCGCGACGCAAGAGCCGGACCCGAACGCAACTACGAGTGAACCGGCCGCGGTCACCACGCCAGCTGGCGAACCAGAGTCCGAGCCACGGCGTGGACACCGCGCACGCAAGGCAAGCACCAAGGTCACGAGATCGGAGTGGGCATGAGACGTGAGTGAATCAATGCAGCTGCGCCTGCGAATTGCGTGGGCCTCGGGCCATGTATAAGAGCCGAGAGCCGTGAGAGATGGGACAACAAGAATGTAATAGAACAAAGCAGATCAAACTGCCTTCCTCCTTAAGACAAGTTGCTTCCTACCCATGTTCTTGTTGTTCTAATCGATCCCCTTTGCTATGCTTCTATCCCCGATTCCTATCTCCGATCCGGTTGCTATCAATTGGTAATCAGCTCCTGGTGATTCGCGTTCGAATCCGTCGATCCGGCCTGCAACGATCCTTGGTTGGTTCTTCTCGGCGGCGAACGGTGAGATGCCGATTGCTGCTTGAGTCCCGTAATTCCAGATCACGCGGGTGTTCGTCGGATTCCGCGAGCCGGATCGCCAATCCCCACCTTCACCTCCACCACCACCACCCCAATTTCCACCCCGGCCGCCGATCCGCGTCACCTACTCTCGTCGGAATCACGCCGCCGCCGCCATGAGTACCGAGATGCAGCAAGTCCTGGCGGAGATCCAGAAGCTGTCGCTCTCCACCACCAAGCAAATCGAAGACACGCAGAAGCAGATCGGCGACATCAACGCCAATCTCGACCGCCGCTTCAAGGATTTCGAGACGAACATCGACACGCGCTTCGCCGAGGCGGAGTCCGTCGTCGAGCAACGCATCATCGACGCAGAGCTTCGTCAGGACGGACGACTCCCGTCCACGGAGGGCGCCTTTGAGAAGTGGCGCGTCGAGCACGACAACACCGTCAACGACCTGCGCGTGCGCCTCGCCAAGCTCGATCGCTTCATGAACAGCGTCGTTGTCGAGACCGGAGGCGTGTCGGTGACCACAGAACCGCCACTCTTCGACTCGACGCCGGTGAAGTCCGAGCACCCTGCTCCGGACGGATGGGAGCAGCACGCCGCGCCACACTCTGCGAGCTATGGGGCTGCTCGTCCCAACGGGCACCGCGACGCAACACACCACCGGGAGAGTGTTCATGGGGCCGTGTACTCTCACACCCATGAGCATTCCCCGGTCAAGGGTACGCTCGAGTCCTATTCACTTCCCCCAAAATTGCATGGAACAGCTGAGGATCTGATGCATTTTCATAATAGACCTCCCGATCCCAACTATCATTCCACGGGCAAACTACCTACACTTGATTTTCTTAGCTTTGATGGTACTGATCTCCAGCATTGGATCACTAGTGCAGAGGATTACTTTTCCATGTATTCTGTCAGTCCATCAGTCTGGATCCAATGCTCCCGGATGCAATTCACTGGACCAGCGAAACGCTGGGTTCAATCATTCACCACCCAGCTCAAATCTATGTCCTGGACAGACTTTTGTGCTGCGTTACGTGTGCGTTTTGATTGTGACCAGCATCAGTTCCTCTTGCGCCAAATGAATCGCATCCGCCAAAATTCTTCTGCCACTGAATATGTCAATCGATTCGCTGAATTGGTTGATCAACTGAATGCATATGACCCTTCCACCCAACAAATAGTGCATATCACTAGATTCATGGATGGTTTGCATCATGAGATCCGTGCTATTTTGATGGTTCAGAAACCAGAGACCCTCGATGCTGCGTATTCTCTCGCTATGTTGCAGGAAGAAGCGGTCGACTCGGGTCGACGACGGGATCACAAGCCGTGGCCTCAGTGTGGTCCACCGAAGCCATGGGAGAAGCCTCAAGTTCCTGTTGCGGATAAAGATGCGCAACCTGTGAAGCCAATGGACAAGCGCTTGTCCGATCTCAAGGCCTATCGCCGGGCGCAGGGCCTCTGTGACTTCTGTGGTGAGAAGTATCACCGTGGACATCGTTGTGCAGGACAAGTGGGCATCAAGGCGCTGGAGGAGGTTTATGCATTGTTTTAACCGGAAGAGTCTGTAGAAGATCCGACAACAGATAATGAAGAGCCCCAGCCTACCACAGAGAATTGCTGTCAGTTGTCCACAACGCAGCAGTTGGCCTCCGGGGTTCAGACACTTCGTTTCCATGGTACATTCTGTGGCCGAGATATTGTTATACTATTGGATTCGGGCAGTACATCATCTTTTGTCAGCAGCAAGTTGGTTCAGGCTTTAGCAATTGTTCCTGCCCAGTGTTAGCCTTTTGAGGTGCAGGTTGCAGATGGCAACAGAATGCAGTGCACTGATTTTTTACCTGCAGCTTCTTGGTCCATTCAGCAACACATCTTCTCTCATGATCTGAAAATTTTGCCGCTGCCCGTGCATGACATGATCTTGGGAATGGACTGGCTGAGTCAATTCAGTCCGATGAAAGTAGATTGGCAGGCCAGATGGTGAAGGGTTATGAGGGTGCTACGCTAGCTAGAAAACAAAACTTTTCTACCTCATCTCCCAGGATCTACTGCTAGTTACACGTTACGGGATTACCACTAGACGCGCAGATGCAGCGGAAGATGACTCGATATAGTCGAACGCGTCGCAGCAGTGCCGTGCAGTTGCGTGGTCATCCAGCAACTCCTCCCACCACTTGCGGTTCATCCTCGTGCTCCAGATGCAGTACCTCCGAGGTATCACACACGTACGAGGGAGAAGCGATGCGCCTCCGGACTGCTAGGTCCGCGAGGAGCGAAGACGAGAGCGTGGAGGGCGACGGCGGCTGCCAAAGGCGTGGATTCGGTTTGGCCGCGCCCCTCCCCTCTTCTTATATAGGCGTCTCTCATGTGCTCCCGAGTTGGAGGCCCATTAGAAACCCTAAGCCTTGTCTAATTCGGGTCCAACCCGAATTAGGCTTCCAGCCCCTTAAGCGTGCGACCCTATGGGTTCACGCACACATAGACATGGGCCGAATACTCCTATTCGCCCAATAGCTGACAGCGGCCTCTAGCAAGGCGTGACAACTCCTATGTGCACGTAAATGATCATATCAGACGAACCACCACGACCACATACATGTTACTCCCTTACCTCATGATATTTGGTTCAACTCGTGGGTTAACACTTAACCCAAGCACGGCCATACATTTGATGATCCAATCACTTGAGTGATCCAGTGATATCACTCTCATTACAGAGGGGCAAGTCCCATCTTGATTGTCTATGTCTCATAGCATGTTTCTCGACAAACCCGAAGACGTCCTTTATAACTACCCAGTGACGGAGTAGCGTTTGTCAGTCCCTAAGCAAGTCGATGCACATCTCGAGCACATACAACAATCTCAGGTCGAAGGATATAATGTATATGATGTGTATAGAGACAATCTCATGTCGGGTCGATCCGACCTACATGTCATACATGTGCCCACATTATTAGTTCGACATCTCCATGTCCATGACTTGTGAAACATAGTCATCAACTAATAATGTGCTAGTCTAATATTCATGTGTGTCCTCACATGAACTCCGACCGAGGACAAATATAGAATAACCATACAAGTAAAAGAGTTCCATAAACAATTCATATAATTGCCAATCAATACAAGTTGTCTTTAATGGATATTCAATGGACACATTACATATCATGGATACAAGCGGAATATCATCATCTCTATGATTACCTCTAGGGCATATTCCCTACAGATGGTTGGTTATTCCTTATCAGGGCACAACAATTCGGCTGCATGGCCTGTCCAACTCTGATGAGGATGATGTTCTGCAGGGTGATCTGTATGTGCAGTTGTTCGGGATGGCTACTAGTACAGCTCAAGGATTGGAATCCCTACCAGCTGACATTCAAGCATTGCTTGCTGAATTCCCAACAACAGTTAATCCTCCAGATGGTCTTCCTCCACCACGTGCTTGTGATCATGTCATTCCTCTGGTGGACGGGGCCCGACCAGTGACTGTCAGACCTTATCGGTATCCACCAGCGCTCAAAACTGAAATTGAAGCACAAGTTGAAGCCATGTTGCAGCAGGGTATTATACAGCCCAGTTCTTCTCCATTCAATTCACCAGTTTTGTTGGTGCACAAGAAAGATGGTTCGTGGCGTTTATGTGTCGACTATCGCTATCTGAACGCAATGACAGTCAAGTCCTCCTTTCCCATACCAGTGTTTGAGAAGTTGATGGATGAACTTTCAGGAACAAAATACTTCTCCACGCTCGACCTTTTGTCAGGCTATCACCAGATCAGATTGAAGGAAGGGGAGGAATTCAAAACAGCCTTCTCCACACACGTGGGTCATTATGAGTTTCGCGTGGTTGCCTTTGGTCTGACAGGGGCACCTGCAACATTTCAGGGAGCAATGAACGAAACACTGAAGAGTTTGCTGCGCCATTGTGCCATCGTATTCTTCGATGATATTCTGATCTACAGTCGTACATATGAGGAACACTTGGAGCATTTGCGAGCAGTACTGAACCTGTTGGCCCGAGACAATTGGCATATCAAGGTGTCTAAGTGCAAGTTTGCTCAAACTGAAATAGCTTATCTGGTGCACATCATATCATCTGAAGGTGTGTCCACGGACCCTGCTAAGATTGGTGCAGTGGTGTCCTGGCCCAAACCTTCTTCTGTCAAGGAATTGCGTAGCTTCCTGGGATTCACCGGATTCTACAGAAAATTTGTTCGGCATTATGCAATCATTGCCCGTCCACTTCATGTGTTACTGAAGAAAAACACTCTGTTTGTTTGGACATCAGAACATGATACTGCATTTGAGACTCTTAAGCAACACCTCTATTCAGCTCCAGTCTTGGCTCTGCCAGACTTTAGCCGCCCCTTTTCAATTGAAACTGATGCATCAGGGTATGGCGTAGGTGCAGTGCTGATGCAAGATGGACACCCATTGGCTTTCTTGAGTCGTGCTCTGGGCCCAAAGAACCGGGGTCTCTCGACGTATGAAAAGGAATACATGGCAATCCTCATGGCCATTGATCAATGGCGCTCTTATCTACAGTTAGGCAAATTATTCATCTTCACTGACCAGAAGAGCCTCGTTCATTTACCTGACCAATGACTGCATACACCCTGGCAGCAAAAGATGTTCACCAAGTTATTAGGCTTGCAGTATCGGGTTGTGTACAAAGCCGGGTCTGACAATCGCGTTGCCGATGCTCTTTCACGCAGAGGGCATGATGACCAACTTACTGCTCTGTCAGCTCCGGTTCTCGTCTGGTTGGATGACATCCGTGCTAGTTACATCACTGATCCCAAATCCAAAGAGCTACTTGCCAAATTGTCAGTTGGTTCTGACAAAGTTCTGCATTTTTCTCTGAACCAAGGCATACTGCGCTACAATGGGCGTATCTGGGTTGGTCCCGATTCTGTCCTTCAGCTCAAGATCATGGATGCTTTTCATGATTCTCCAATGGGGGGTCATTCTGGGATTCCTGTTACTTACGGTCGTCTGAAGAAGGTGTTCGCATGGGCGAGAATGAAATCGGCGGTTCATCAGATTGTTCACGCCTGTCATGTTTGCCAGCAGGCGAAGGCCGACCGCAGTCGTTACCTAGGTTTGCTCCAACCCCTCGATGTTCCCTCTGTCGCTTGGGAAAGTATCTCCTTGGATTTTGTTGAAGGGCTGCCATCTTCAGGGGGATTCAACTGCATCATGGTAGTGGTTGATCGTTTTTCCAAGTACAGTCACTTTGTTCCGCTCTCCCACCCGTTCAATGCTTTATCTGTTGCCAAGGCTTTTGTTCAGAACATCTACCGTCTGCATGGATTGCCAGCTTCTTTGGTGTCTGATCGTGATCGCATTTTCACAAGCCGGCTATGGCAGGAACTATTTCGTCTCACCAAGGTTCCACTGAGGATGTGTCGTGCGCGGGTGAACCAATGCTTATCATCCACGGATACCGATGTAGCTTTCACCGGGAGTATTCCAAGGTATCGATTTTCCACGGGGAACGTGAAGTGTACTAATTAAGGTTCAAGATCGCCCAAGGATAACTATATGTTTTTGTGGAGAGATAGAAAGTGTTTTCCTATGAGTTCTCTAATTGATCTATGAATCAAGGTTACTTCAAGATTACTTATTTCGGGACATCGAGCACTAGCCACGGAAATGGATGAGAATGGGGCTAGGAAGGGGTGAACCAATGCTTGGAGCGCCTAATCTATTAATTTTTTGCGTTGAACTTAGGAATTAAGAATTGATTTGTACGCTCTCTCCTCTTATCTCTCTCTATTTTCTAGATACAACTAGATGAACTAGAACTAGAACTAGACGAACTAGACTGCTGCCCCATCCAAATGGGTGGAATGGATTTAGTCAAACCATGGATCCGAAGAAACGGACATACAATCAAATCAAGATGTGCATGTGTGTGGCCCTATATATGGGTTAAGTGGATATATGGTGGTAATGGAAAATGGTGATGATAGATATAAGAGAAATGAAGGGGTAGAGGGATGATAATGGTGAACACCGATTCTACTTTAGCTCCTTGAAGAAATTCATACCTCCTTTGCAATTGAACTATGAAGAACCTGGATGGAACTTGGGTGAAGATCTCGCATATGATGGGACATTGTTGTCTTTCTATTCTTTCTCTCTTTTTTTTTTCTTCTTCTTTTTTTTTCTTCTTCTTTTTTTTTTTTTTATGAAGCACCTTGGTCTCTTTTTTTTTTTTTGAAAATATTGATGGATGTAGCGGCAAACACATACTTGGAGCTTTATTGGATAACAAAAGGGCTAGCAATGGATGAAGGGATATTTTTTTATGCTCACTCCCGGTGTAGGAGTAGAACAATTTTGGGATGTGTCTAAATGGATGAATATGGTGGCGCGTACTTCCGGGTAGAAGTAGCGAGGGTGCATGATGTACGTGTGTGTGATCTTGACTTTAAGCGTATGACGAGTTTCTAAGAGTCAACACAATCGACCACACTCAAAGCATAAGTAAGTATAAGTGGACTTCCTAGTCTAGCAATCATGTATATATGGTTTGTGGTAGGAATTTAAACTCTCGTCATACGGGAACTCATCATGCAACATTTTGAATTTTCAAAAGATAAATTCTCGAACTCTAGTATCACTTAGAACAAGATAAGCGGACTCGAGACCTTCCCATATCATACCCGTCAACTACCTAGACTTAGATCAAGCATTCGCTACCCACAAGTTTCGGGTTGAGCAAATCTTAGATCAAAACGGTGTGTCCAAAACTTGGGAGAGTTCTAGGTTGAAAACGGACACTTGAAAGGAATTACGCGAGCAACTAATCATCATCTCCAAAGAGTTTATTCTAGGGATTTATTTTAGCAAGCAAAAACTTGTACACTCTTTTTTATTCAACAAATTTAGACATTATACAAAACTAAATATAGCAAGCTAATTAAAATAAATAAGATGGGAATAAGAAATACTTAGCTAGATAAATGGGGGTGCTCTCCCCCAAGCTAGATGTTGGCATAATCATTCACTCTTGGGTTGATGTTGGTCTCACTCTTCTCAAACTTCGCAAATTGACGAGAACTCAACTCTTGCATGTTTAAGGGTTAGGTAATCGAGCAATTTTGGTACAATACTTCCATCGCCTTTCACTATAAAGTTCACGATGTATGCGTACCATGGATCGGAGTCTTGTATTTTGAGTAGGGTGTCATCCCTTAGGTAGTCATTGATGGGAAGCTCATGTGTTTCCTTATCGAAGCCTAGACAAGTGGTCGGCTACGGAATTTTCTACTTCCTTTCTATCTCGGATTTCTAAGTCAAACTCTTGGAGTAGAAGAATCCATCGTATTAGCCGAGGCTTAGCATCTTTCTTAGTGAGGAGGTACTTAAGAGCGGCATGATCCAATAGACAATTACCTTTGCCCCCACTAAGTAAGATCTAAACTTGTCTATAGCAAAGACAACAGACCAATAGCTCTTTTTCGGTTGTAGCATAATTGAGCGTGGTGGGACAAGGTTTTGCTAGCGTAGGATATGGCGTAATGCTTCTTATCCTTGGTTTGGCCTAAACGCACCAACCGCAAAGTCGCTAGCATCACACATGATCTCAAAAGGAAGCTCCCAATCGGGTGGTTGGATGATTGGAGTTTGAGATGAGTGCTTCTTTAAGGATTTGGAAGGATTCATAACACTCATCATCAAAGATGAAAGGTGCGTCCTTAGCTAGGAGACTAGTCAAGGGTCTAGCGATTTGAGAGAAATTCTTTATAAATCGCCTATAGAACCCCGCATGTCCCAAGAAGCTACGGATTCCTTTCACATTTATGGGAGGTGGAAGTTTTTCAATAACTTTAATCTTTGCTCTATCCACTTCTATCCCATGTTCCGACACTTTATGTCCTAACACTATTCCTTCTGAACCATAAAATGGCATTTCTCCTAGTTTAGGACTAAGTGCTTTTCTTCACATGTTGTAAGACTTTGTCTAGATTCTCCGAGACAATGATCAAAGGTTTTGCCATAGATGGTAAAATCATCCATGAACACTTCCATGATTTTCTCGATCATGTCACGAGAAAATAGACATCATGCACCGTTGGAAAGAAGGCTGGAGCATTGCACAACCCGAACGACATTCGTCGGTATGCAAAAGTTCCATATGGGCATGTGAAAGTTGTCTTATTTTGGTCATCGGGTGGATCGGGATTTGGTGATATCCAGAATAACCATCAAGGAAACAATAGAAAGAGTGATTTGCAAGCCGTTCCAGCATTTCATCAATGAAGGGTAACGGGAAGTGATCTTTCTTTGTAGCCTTGTTGAGTTTTCTATAATCAATGCACATACGCCACCCAGTGACTAATCGTTGAGGGATGAGTTCATTCTTCTCATTCTCAACAAGCTTGTCATTCCCTCCTTTCTTTGGCACTACTTGGACGGGACTAACCCACTCGCTATGTGGCACGGGATAAATAATCCCGGCATGTAGGAGTTTAAGGACCTCTTTCTTAACAACCTCTCGCATAGCGTTGTTAAGTCTACGCCGTGGCTCCCTAGAGGGTGTACAATTGGGATCGGTGGGGATACGATGCGTGCAAAGAGCGGGACTAATGCCCGTGAGGTCTTCGAGTGAGTAGCCAAAGGCGATCTATGTCTTTCAAGGACGGTGACAAGTTGTTGTGCTTCATATTGAAAGCTTGTCGGCGATGATGCTTTGGAGTGTTTGGGTTGTTGTGAAGAAAGACATATTTAAGGCCGGGAGGAAGAGGTTTTAGCTCTATCGTAGGAGGTGGAGGTTGTTCATTTATGTCTAGCTCAATGGGCGACTCATCTTCTTCTTGAACAAAGTGTTCTCCATCGAAGAATGGTTGAGTCATCTCCTCTTGAGACACCATTAAGACCTCCTCAATAAGTGCAGTTGGGTTTGGGTTCCACTATTGTGTTAATTGATCGATCAAGAGGAACAACAATAGTGGAATTCCCAACCTTGAAGTCTAATTGACCTCGTAATGGTTGTTCTGTAGTAGTCTCATGATTGGTGCGCAATCAATAGAGGAATCTACGGGATGTCAAAAATGTGAAAATCTAGACATATCCCGAGTTCTTGATTCTAATGGGAATGGTCCTCGTACCCCATGACTTTCTAAAATAAATCCGATGGATCTTGTAGAAGTTTTTGAGATGGGGTTAAGGACGTGTCGGGATAAAGAGTTCTAGCTAACTCTTTTGAAATAATATTTATCCCGACGGAAGGATTGTAGTGGACCTTCCTAGCGAGATCTTCTAATCGGCACAAAAGAATGTTTGAAGGAGAGATGATTCGAGCTACCTCGGGGGACATCTACGCGGTTAGCCATTCATAACTCATGATCGCCGAAAGGCTTTGAATGTGTTCTACTGCCATCGACTCTTTTGTGGATTAGATGGAGTGGTCTTTGCTCGAGGTCTCACTTGGATTGGAAAATTCGAGGCATTTCCATAATCTTCAAAGAGATCTTCCTCGAATTCAAAGGAAGCTCTAAAGGAGATGGTTCATCATCCTCTAGGGGGTTTGCATTCCCTTACTAGGAGGTTTTTCAACAACCAAATTTTTAGAAGAGTCTATTGGAATATCTAATTTAGTTGTGGGTTCCTCCTCTTTTGGTTCGGGGATGGGCTCGACTTCTTTTTCTTCTTCGGAAACTCATCAAAAATGCCGGTGTAAGGGGTGTTCTCAAGAATTTTCTCAAGAATGGCTTTCCCCTCATCTATGGTTTTGTGTGAGAATGAACCTCCGGAAGAGGTGTCGAGATGTAGAGCGACTTCCTTGTTAAGTCCTAGATAAAAGTGTTCTAAAAGGACATTTTCGGGCAAGGAATGGGTTGGACAAGATATAGTAAGGCTCATGAATCTAGCCCAAGTCTGCTCCTAGTGTCTCCTTCTCTTTTTGTTTGAAGTCAAGAATTTCTCTACGGATGATTGCCCTTTTAGAAAGAGGGAAGAAAGCATGACAAAATTTTTCTTGAAGTTCTTCCCAATTTCCATCTACACCTCTTCTGAGAATGAGCATACCACTGTTTTTGCTCTACCCAAAAGGGAGAACGGAAATAATTTCCATTTAAGGGTCTCTTGTGTCATGCCGGCAATTGTTAGGCAAGAACACAATAGCTCAAATTCCCTAAGATGGTTGTAAGGGTCTTCATCTTTTAGGCCGAGAGAAGGGTTGATCCCGAACCATGGCTATAAAGCCGGGACGGAGTTCATAGGCATTTGGAAGCCGTAATTGGCTTCGATGATTGTGGTGGCTCTAAGAACTCGGCCCTTGGTGTGGAGAATTTATGAATAGGTGTGGAATCCATGTGGTGAGATGAGAAAGGTGGTAAAAGGAAAATAAAAAAGGATACACGGACGACTTGGCTCGAAACTAGCACGGCTACGTTCCCGAGCAACGGCGCCCGTAAAAGCTTGTTGGGTATTTTAAACGCACACGAATAATCCGCAAGTGCACGGATACCGATGTAGCTTTCACCTAGGGAGTATTCCAAGGTATCGATTTTCCACGGGGAACGTGAAGTGTACTAATTAAGGTTCAAGATCGCCCAAGGATAACTATATGTTTTTGTGGAGAGATAGAAAGTGTTTTCCTATGAGTTCTCTAATTGATCTATGAATCAAGGTTACTTCAAGATTACTTATTTCGGGACATCAGAGCACTAGCCACGGAAATGGATGAGAATGGGGCTAGGAAGGTCTGACTACGGTCCTACAGACACCAATCCGAACGAGGTGGAATACATCGGCCGTTAGAGTGTCACTACCCTAGGGCTACCACAACAATCCGTAGGATTGGGTGCAATTCAGTGTAATCGCGGACTAAGCACCACGCCTAATCTATTAATTACTACTCTAGCGTTGCAAAGACTAGAGCACTTGATGCAAGCGGGAATCCAATAAATAACTTGAAAGTAAATGCGAAAGTAAATAAAGAACTTAGGAATTAAGAATTGATGAACTGGAGAGTAGTTTGGAAGACGAACTAGATCTTTTGCAAAAGTACAATGTTGAGGAAGATGGGCCCGCTCTCTCTTATCTCTCTCTATTTTCTAGATACAACTAGATGAACTAGAACTAGAACTAGACGAACTAGACTAGAACTAGATGAACTAGAGGGACCTTCTTCTACTAGGATGGAGGTTGAAACCCTAGCTTTTGGTAGAAGAATAATGATCCAAACCCAGGGGGGGGGGGCCTCCTTATATAGCCCTCTAGGATGCAGACCCTCGGATCAACCGACCTAAATGGACGATTATTATTCATCCTCAAAGGCGGTGGAACGGGGACGATTGGGCGAAGTCACGAGTCGGCCGACCCAAGGAGGGAGTCGGCCGACCCACCACCGAGCCGTTCGGGCTCCCGTTTGGTCCGAGCCTTCTCGAACCTTCCGGATTCGGAATTTTCACCGGTTCCCGATTATCTCTATGTAAAGCGACATGTGGGCCTTCCTTGGGTATTTTCTGACATGAAACAGCATTGGTGGCTGTTAGTATAACCCCTATATCTAGTTGGTGAACATATTTTAGTCCTTTCTCATATTTAGTTGACGGTAAAAATTGGCACTTAACGACCGTCAACAATGGGCACCATCCACGGCACTTTGGCATATCTGAGAATGATGCAGTCTCCAACCAAACTCTGGATACTTGGCTTCAGGACAAGCACACTATGACAGCATTGGTGCAGCAGCAACTATTGCGAGCACAAAAGCGTATGAAGAATCAAGCCAACAAATCTCGTTCTGAGCGGCAATTTGCTGTCGGCGATTGAGTCTATCTCAAGCTGCGGCCCTATGTGCAGTCGTCCTTGGCACCTCGAGCTAACCAGAAACTCTCTTTCAAGTTTTTCGGTCCCTTTCAGGTGCAGGCTCATGTCGGTGAAGTGGCGTATAAACTGTTGCTGTCGACCACTACATCTATACATCCGGTGTTCCACGTTTCCCAGCTCAAACAAGCTCTGCCTCAAGATCAAACAGTGGTGATTCTTCCTCAAGACCTTGAAGGCCTACAAGTACCAATGAAGCTTCTTCAGCGTCGCATCCGCACCATCGACAACTCCATCGTCGCTCAAGGGTTGATCCAGTGGTCCAAGCTTCCACGATCACTGGCAACATGGGAGGACATCGACGACCTTCGACGCCGTTTTCCACGTGCTCCTGCTTGGGGTCAAGCAGGCTCTCAAGAACGGGGGAATGTCAGCAACCACACTGGCGCGACGCAAGAGCCAGACCCGAACGCAACTACGAGTGAACCGGCCGCGGTCACCACGCCAGCTGGCGAACCAGAGTCCGAGCCACGGCGTGGACACCGCGCACGCAAGGCAAGCACCAAGGTCACGGGATCGGAATGGGCATGAGACGTGAGTGAATCAATGCAGCTGCGCCTGCGAATTGCGTGGGCCTCGGGCCATGTATAAGAGCCGAGAGCCGTGAGAGATGAGACAACAAGAATGTAATAGAACAAAGCAGATCAAACTGCCTTCCTCCTTAAGACAAGTTGCTTCCTACCCATGTTCTTGTTGTTCTAATCGATCCCCTTTGCTATGCTTCTATCCCCGATTCCTATCTCCGATCCGGTTGCTATCAGGGCTGATGAGGAAGCATGGGTCCTGCTCCCACTTGGAGGCTGACCACTCAAGCTGTGAGCGGAGGAAGGAGGGGTCAGAGATGGCGGCGCGCCACGCCTTGCAGACGGACCTGAACTACAGGGACTTGACAGGCAGCCGCGCCAGGATCTCTGTGACGATGATCTCCTCCGGCAGCTCAGGATTCTTCTTCTGCCTTGGAGCACTGCTCCTCTTCCTCTTGGCGCCTGTCTTGTTCTGCAGTTTCATGGTGTACATGCAGAGAAATTAAAGAGGAAGAACCGTTGATTAGTGACGACTGACGACTCGAAGGCATTGGTATGGCGTATACGTGTGTATATATAGGCATTGGCAACAGCGGTGATACTCTACTCTGATTAGGACACGGTTTCCGCAGAAAGTCTCGTCTACGATTTCTTATTTTACGTTTTTTCACAGCAATTCCGAGTAGGATACTATATATACACGCATAAAGAGAGGAGTGATATTGATAAGCCATCGAGGTAATTGTGAAATACGGAGTAAAACCGAAAACAGATGAATGAACGAAATCAGTCTCTGATGCTTGAATAAACTTATATTATATATTATTATAAAATTTCATTTCATTACAGCATGGCTAAATGTCCGCCCTTTTGGCCACAGTGATGTAGCAGTCCATCCATTCTTCAGTGTCAGGTGTCGCCGAGATCCTGCGGCGATATCGCGCATGAGAGCGCAGCGATATCGCGCATGAGAGCGCGGTCCGCCGAGCGGAACAAGCGCAGCCATCAGCGTGCGCCGGATGCGTCCGCGCTCACGGCCGAGCGCCGATGCCGACAGAGGGGCCGTGCGCCGGCCACCGCCTGGGCTCAGGAATGTCCGGCTGTACCAGGGAAACCGAACCTCGTCGCCGGCTGGCCAGACTGCGTCGCTGTGACGACTGCTGTGAAATTTCTCAGCGAGAAGTCGGCAACGACGAATGGGGGAGTTGCCCCGGGCTGCGGTCGCTTTTTTTTATGCTTTGTTTAGATTCCAAATTGGTGCCGGCAAAGTTTGTATTTGCTATAAATATGACACTGTAGCATTTCGTTTGTATTTGTGATTTATTTTTTAAACATTGACTAATTAGACTCAGAAGATTCATCTCGCAAAGTACAATCAAACTGCATACAATTAGTTTTTAATTCCGTCTACATTTAAGTCTTTTATGTATGTGTTAACATTTTAATGTGATGAGAAATCTTTTTTTTTAATAGTAAAATTTGACGCTTTTTGATCTAAACAAGGGGCAGGTTTGGTGCAAAGGCCCTGTTTTTTCCCCACCCCACCCACACGTGACACGTCTGGGTCTGGCACTGGAGTCGCGGTCCGACTCCAGCCGATACTTGGCAGCTGCACCTGCACTGCTCACCCTGCTCCTGCTCGCGTCTCGCTCTCGCGTTCTCTTCCGTTCCATGCCTTTCCGGCGAGCTAGTCTGGCACCCCACCGGCGAGCACGCGGCTGTGACCTCCCCCACCCCGTCGAGCTCCACCTGCTCCCCGATCCGCTAGATCTCGGCTCCGCGCAGGTACCCGACCCCCTCGTCTTCTAGCCTCTCCACCCAGATCTCATTGGAGGCGCGCTGGCCGCTGGCGGGCGCTGCCCTGTTGTGCTGTCCGCATCCCGGGGGAAGCGGACGGGTAGAGCTGCTGTGGCTTCGACCACCGGCGGGCGGTGGGCTCGTTGCTTCTCCCTCCGTCGCTTAATCTCGGTGGCGGTGGCAGGAATGGAGCGCTGGATGGTGTGTGAGCTGGGCATTTGGGGTTTAATTAGCGTGTGTGTGCGTGTGAGAGTCGAATAGGGCGCGGGTTCGTTTGGCATTGTGTGTTTCCTCTCATTTTGGCACGAGTTGCTGCGTGGTTGGCTGTGGTGCTGCTTTGCTCCCTAATTTGGTTGGATCGGGACAGGCGTGTCCTGGGAGCTGTGGTCAGTGCATTGTCTGTTGCCAAGTCATAAATGCTTAGTCCCTGACTGTTTAGTGAGGATTCTTATTTGCTATCATGAATTTGTCTGCGTGAAATTCCATATGGATTGCCTCAATTTTTTTTTCGCGCACGAACATCTACCACTAGATGAGAATTGCAGTTCACTGACTAATTTTTTGTACATAGCAATGCATAAACTTAATCAAGGGTGCAAGCTAATTTTGGAGCTTCTTATCAACATCTCCTATTACCATGCTGTATGTGGTTTTTTGTTTGATGTAACAGTATATAATGGTTATTTTTCTGCTATTCCAGCTATGCTGATTGTGAGGAATTTGGTAGCACCTGTATCAGGGTTTTAAAACTAGAGTGCTGCTGCCCCAGCATATATAAAATATGGATGAGTAAGAATTTCTGCAGAATAAACCTTCTTTCCTGAATATGTTAAATTTGATTGCATAGTGGCCGTTTTTATGTTTCGAATTTACCAGGGAAAATGTTGTTGAGCTGCTGCAACGTTACCGCCGTGACCGCCAAGTATTACTCAACTACATCCTTTCTGGCAACTTGATCAAGAAAGTTGTAATGCCACCTGGTGCGATCTCTTTGGATGATGTAGATATAGACCAAGTCAGTGTTGATTATGTCCTCAACTGTGCTAAGAAAGGTGAAGTATAGCTTTGTTGGAGTTCCTTTTCTGTTTGTTCTTGCATCAATTCTGAGAACGCTTAGAAAATGTAGGTGAACCTCTTGACCTTGGAGATGCCATCCGTCTTTTTCATGATAGCCTTGACTATCCATATGTGGTGAGTTGGTTTATATTTTCTTTTCTTACAAATCTTTTGTCTTGCTGAAAAGTTCTTTTGTTGGTTTTTGTTTGAGTTAGTTCTTTTGTATCACATCTCATTTGAACATCTAATACTTATGTCTCCCTTTTGATGTAAAAAAAATATCTCAGAGCCTACATTTTATCCATTATCATATCCATATATACCTAAATACTATTATTTCTTTGGCCAGAATAACACTGGAGCTGTAGAGGAGTTTTATTTGCTTACAAAACCGGAATATTCAGGACCAGCTCCAACAAGAGAACCACCCCCTATCCCAGCCACTGCACCATCAGCAGTTGTGATACCACCACCAGATGTGGTACCAGCACCAGTTATTGTGTCATCACCAGTCGCAGCTACCAACTTGACAAAATCACAATCATTTGATTCTCCGACCGAGAAGGAATTAACTATAGATGACATTGAAGACTTTGATGATGATGAAGATGAATTTGATGGTCGAAGGGCTTCTAGAAGACATCAAACTGATGCCAGTGATCTATTGTTACGGTTACCACTATTTGAAACAGGTACAAGTTATGAAATTGATGAACAACTATCCTGAAATTACATGTTCAATAACAGAAGTGCTAGCCTTTTGATGATCATCCATCTGCTCTGTTTCTATTTGTGTATTTTATTGGTGATTTCCTCGTATCATGCTAGTCGTGTGCTATTTTTTCCTCTCTCTTGAATGTGCAGTGCATAAGAGCTGCATATCATTTCAATCAATAATAAAGGGATGAAGAAAAAAAATAGTAAGAAGAGGGTTATAGCACCCTCCATAATGATCAAAAGTACAACTAATGTGCCATGGGAAAAATGACCCGACAAACAAAGCTGGCCTAAACTAAGCCACTGATAGGGAGCTAAGCTCCTTGGCTCCAACTGCACACTAGACCTCCCGCCTCTTTAGTTTTATTTTTATTTGCCTGAAATATTTCACTCTAATGAAGTAATGATTGGGATAAATAGGCCATTAGTCATCAGTTACTCCTTGAACCTTGTTCAACTTCGAGCTTGAAAGTTATTGGCAGCTACACTACTTTTTCAGGTATCACAGATGATGATCTTCGTGAAACAGCATATGAGATCCTTGTTGCTGCTGCTGGTGCTTCAGGGTAGGCCTGTGCATCTCTTTACATCCATATAGTTTTTTCATTAAAAGATAACAAGTCTTCCTAGGGCACAATATAACCTAGCATATTTTCGTACATTTAGGGGTCTTATAGTTCCTCAGAAAGAAAAGAAAAAAGAGAAGAGGCACAGATTAATGAGGAAACTCGGTCGTAGTAAGAGTGAAAGTGTGGATACCAACACTCACCGACAACCTGGTTTAGTTGGTTTGCTTGAAACCATGCGAGCTCAACTTGAGGTTTGATGTCCTAACTTTTTTTATCCTGATGACTGGATTAGCATGCCAATTTTCTTAACTTATTAATCTGCTCAATTTTAATTACATTTCTACGATTATATGCTTCTACTTTGTAAATTTCTTTTGAGTACTACACAAGACTTCATGAAGAACTGTGTAGTCTGAAATGTCATTATTGCCATTAGGTTTTAAATGCAAACTTTTGATGTGATTAGATGTCATTTCTGTGATACTAACTCATTTTGATGAAGAAAATTTATTGAGGGATTTTGTACCTTAAATCAAAGGAATATAAGCACCGTGTTTCCTGTGAAGATTACCAGAATCTTGGAAAATTGTTGAATATAGTGGAACTGCTATTTATCTAATTGAATCTAGTGAGTGACTTGCTATTCAAATTCAAAATTGTTAACTGAATAGCTAATTTTTGGTAGTTGGCACCTGCAACTTGGAAGTCTACAGTTCCCTAGGTTGTATCTTGGTGATTCCAGGTCTCATAAAGCATTTAAATATGGTCATTTCAAATTTGCTGACTGCACCCCCCATTTTTTTGGATAGATAACAGAGTCCATGGATATTCGAACTAGGCAAGGTTTACTCAATGCTATGGTTGGCAAAGTTGGAAAACGGATGGATAATCTTTTGATTCCATTGGAACTATTATGCTGCATATCCAGAGCTGAATTTTCTGACATGAAAGCATACCTTCGTTGGCAGAAGAGACAGGTTAGCATTTCTTTGGTCAGTTATTTTCTAAATGACCTCGAACCATATCCTCATTGCATAACATTATACTCTTCATCTGTGTTTTTTGGGGTTTATTAGTTAAACATGCTGGAGGAAGGCCTCATAAACCATCCAGTTGTTGGATTTGGGGAGTTAGGTCGAAAAGTCAATGAACTAAGGAGCCTTTTTAGAAAGATTGAAGAATCTGAGGTTTTATTCATACACAACAAAAGTATTATGCTTGACCTCTTATAACCCTTGCACAAAATCTCCACTAATTGAGGATTATCATTGTGTATTTTTTCGCTAGTCCTTGCCACCATCTGCTGCGGAGGTTCAACGCACAGAATGCTTAAGATCACTGAGAGAAGTTGCCACCTCTCTATCTGAAAGGCCTGCCCGGGGTGATCTTACTGGTGAGGTTTGTCACTGGGCTGATGGATACCATCTGAATGTAGCATTGTATGAGAAGATGCTTGGCAGTGTTTTTGACATCTTGGATGAGGGAAAACTTACAGAGGTCATTATCTCAAATCCATGATTGCAGTTTTCCACTGACTAATTTGACCATTAGCCATGACGTTTCTCCTACGTTTTTCTTTAATCCACCAGGAGGCGGAGGAAATCCTTGAACTCCTGAAATCAACTTGGCGGATACTAGGAATCACAGAGACTCTTCATGATACATGCTATGCATGGGTATTATTTCGACAGGTGAATCCATGATGAAGTAAACTTAAAGCATTTGTGGAAATTCTGTTGCTTTTTCTGTGTTGCCTGCAAACATCTTTACAACAGCAACCAGTGTGTTTCTTCACTTCTGATTAATGAACTGCTTACTGAATTGAGCCTATATTAGCATCTTGGACTTTTGCTTAAGAGTTCCACATCTGTCAAAAGCAGTGAGGACTGAGGACATTGTTCAGGATAGGGGTTCAAGTTTTGGGTTTATATGTATATGTTCAGTAAATCTGACAACTATCCCTTTGCATAAAATCCCAATGGCTTTGGCCAGTTAAACCTATCATGAAGAGGAAACCTATGAGTGTAGAATCAAATCTAAAACTCTTAACCACACTTATTTTTGTCTCTTGAGCCAAATAGAGTTTCTTTCATATGCAATAGTTCACTGCAGGCTAGAAGTTCTACAAAGTCTTATTCTACATTGTGCTACTGGTTTAGCTCAAATAAGTTGCCTCCATAGGAGTGATAATCTCCGGCATGTTCAAGAACAAAAAGAGAATGATAATTGACATAGGTTCTGCAACTCAGTTTGTTCTTACAGGTGAGCAAGGACTTCTGAAAGTTGTGATTGACCATTTGAGGAAGATACCTTTGAAAGAACAGCGTGGTCCGCAGGAAAGATTACACTTGAAAAGCCTGCGTAGTTCTGTTGATGCTGAGGGTAGCTATCAAGACTTCACATTTTTCCAGTCTTTCCTGTCTCCAATTCAGAAATGGGTGGACAAGAAACTAAATGACTATCACCTACATTTCTCCGAGGTTTGTTTTCCAACCTCCTGGTTTGGTCTTGTGCTACAAGTGTATGCATGGGCAGTTACTCTATGGAAAATATGCCCTTTACTATTTGGAAGCTAATCTCTTTGTTTCGACAAATGTTTGATTTTGTTAATTTGTTTACTTTATGTAGCAATATTTATAATACCCTTTTTACTGAAGATTATTTTTGTAATGTGTCCCACTCATGTAATCTTTTGTTCATTTGTTATTTTGAACCTAATCTGCAACACACGTGTGCATGAGTTTGGCCATCGTTATTTAGCTAAGTTAAATGCAATTGCATTACCTTTCTAGTCCGATCAATAAACTTAGTTCTGAAATCTCTTATGAACGTAGTCATCTTCATCTCTTTCTCATTTTGGCCTCTTATATGTTTCATTTTCACTTCCTATGCATAATATTTACCACTTGTTTTTCTCTTGATCCACCATTTTATCAATGGGTGCATGTTGCTATTATTCAGATTTCAGTACCTGGCATATGATAGGCATTTCATACATTATATATATTATATATATACCGCACTGAACCTTTTTACTCTCATTTGCTTGCAACATTCATACTTTCTTTATATTTACAGGGCCCCAGCTTGATGGCTGATGTTGTGACAGTGGCATTGCTTACAAGGCGGATCCTTTGTGAAGAAAATGACAAGGTGCTTTTACTTTACTTTTATTTCTGACCAGTGTTGTTGCCATCTCACTTTAACGGTAATAATTTATGTTCTATTTGGATACAATCACTGCAGAGTACAGAAAGCAGAACTGTTCACTGTTTGCACATTTGGAAAATTCTGATTTTGGGTACCCATTTGCTTTTGTGCATCAGGCACTGGAGTCTCCTGACAGAGATCAGATTGACCGTTACATCACTTCTTCAGTCAAAAGTGCTTTCTTGAAGGTGACATTTGTGCAGCAGCCATTATTCCATTGGTAGTGTAGTTCTAATTCTAATTTATATGGACTAAATTTTCTATCTTTGATTTACCCCCATTTTGCCATGAGATGGTTATTGATGACACGTTTATGTTCTCAAATGTGAAACCTTGATTGAATCTTTATTAGGTGTCACTGGTCATTGCACCTGTACATTGCTTTTTCACATGTCATTTCTATCTGTTTGATTGACAACTCTTAGGGAAACATCATATTGCATTATTCCCAGTGTGGACAAGATTCTTCTCAGGTGGATGTATTAGATGATTGTTCCTTTTTTTTTATGGTAGAGGACATCCAAGCTTGATATGATTATATGAGATGTATGGTCTGCTGGTTGTTTTTGCATCTTTGCCTAAACATTCCTGTGGATACTTCTGGCCATGTGCTTATAAAGGATTTGTAGTGGTGCCTTTGTGCCTGAACATTTCTGTGGATCACTTCCCTGTGTCTAAACCTAAATTGGACATCATCGTTAGAATTCAGATAGCACTATAAAGAATTGGCACATACTTGGGTTCCTTTTGATGATGCGTTACCATCATATCATTTCTTGTAAGAAAAATATGCTACCATTTCATTGGTTGATGAAACATTCTACTATTTTTTTCTTTCAGATGGCACATTCTGTAGAGTTCAAAGCGGATGCTACACATGAACATGTTTTAGCATCTCTAGCTGATGAGACAAAGAAGCTTCTGAAGAAAGATACAACCATCTTTACACCTGTTTTGACAAAATGGCATCCACAGGCAGCAGTTGTTTCTGCTTCTCTCATCCATAAACTTTATGGAAATAAATTGGTAGGTTATATCCAGCATATATTTTAAATGAAATGACTTTGTAACTTTGTGATTCTGCATGCTTACATAGAATCGTTTTGCCAGAGACCATTTCTTGAGCATGCTGAGCATCTTACAGAGGACGTGGTTTCTGTATTTCCGGCAGCTGATGCTTTGGAGCAATACATAATGTCTGTGATGGCCTCCGTTACTGGAGATGATGGTTTGGATAGCATATGCAGAAATAAGCTAGCTCAATATCAGGTCAGCTTATGAAGTAGTATTAAAACTTAGATAAGTGCAAAGCAACCCATGTGTTTACCTTACATTTTTTTGGCCATTTTATCAACCAATTTGTTGAGCACAGTTGAAAATAGATAATGTGTTATGTATTTAATTGCATTGTTGTTGTTGGTGTAGTGTTGTTTATCCTAATTCTCTGCTTTCCTTTTCTTAGATTGAAAGTAAATCTGGTACATTAGTTTTACGCTGGGTGAATGGGCAACTTGAGAGAATTGAAACTTGGGTTAAAAGGGCTGCTGACCAAGAGGTAACACACATTTGTGACTTTTTTGTTTATATATAATTTCTTTGTCCTAATTGTCTTACCATGGGATTTGAAATGAAATATCCAAAGTTCTTTATATATCCTTAGAAGTATCTTTCAGCGTATTTGTTAGTTTGATGGTTCCACCTTTAGTTCAAGAAAGTAAAAACATATGTTCTTAAAGACGAATTTTACGTAATGTTTACTTGAGCTTTATGTTTCAAATAGTGATTATATATTCGTGATATTTGAAGCTGCTATGATTTATGGAATTTTCCAGAATTGAATGATGGATTTCTGGAATCTATTGAAACCATGTACTTGGTCTAGTTCTATTTTTCAAATAATATATAATTGCAGTTTTTTCTACTTGTGGCTTTGTGTAAGGGTCCAATAACAATTTTGAACACTGCTTGCATTTCCTTCTCAGTTCTTTGCTGGCTTATTTTTGCTTTGTGACATTAGTTAGTACTTGTAAACTACAACTATTGTTTTCTATGTTCCTATCTTCTCTATTCTAATTTTTATGCTCCACAGGTTTGGGACCCTATATCCCCTCAACAACGCCATGGGAATTCTATTGTAGAAGTCTATAGAATCATAGAAGAGGTGCTTCTTTTGTTCCTCATTATTTTGAAATTTCATTCATGCTAAAAGTTGTTTTGATTAAAATGAAGTTTTTCTTTCATGCTTTATTTGCACTTTGTAATTTGTTTTGAATTTTGATGTTATGTTTGCAATGCCGTGTTAAAATGTTGATTTGGATGAAAGAATATAATTGCTTAATCAAAAGCAGAAACAGTGCCCAGGAGGCGATATGTCCTTGAGATCATGACCGTCTTTTTGTAGCTCCTCACCAGAACAAAGTAACAGAGGACAACGGAGGCGCTTCAGCCGTCTGTCTTCCTCGCCCATACAGAACCAACTCCTCCATTGACCTCCACCCAGCACGCCATGGAGGCATGGATCCTGCTCTCCCACCTCTTCGCCCCTCCTGGAGTTTCTGCCCTCCACCACGGTTGACACCAACTGCTCTGATCATGACGCCTCCACCTCCTTCCTTGCCCAACCACTGTCCACCATCACCGTGGCTGGTGGCACCCTGCTGCCTTGCCATCCCGCCCCCCAGCCACCAGCACCGCAGGTCAGTAAAATCCCAGGGTATCCCTCTACAGCCAGAGGTCCCCAAAATCCCCAACCCCGAACCCCAATCCGTAACCTTGCAGGGACCACGGACTTTTGGTCACAGCGGCATTGAGAGGGATGCGAAGCGGAGGGCCAAGGAAGAAGGTCAGGCGAGGAAGAACCGAAGAAGTCTGTCGTTAGAAGCTGTCATTATAACTAATCTTGATGATCCTATCTAATGGACCCGATGTCCAGGACATGTGCCTCCTGCACACCAAATAATTTTTGTTGTTTAATTATAACTTAATTATGCAATCATTAATAATAAAACCCTCATGTATTTGCATGCCATGACATTAGTAGTGTAGGTGATGAGAGTTTTTGCGCTTTAACTCCTTGGAGCACCTACGTATAGTCTAGTAATTTGTTTTTTCCTTTAAGGGCATGGTAAATTTTTCTTGCATTCTTGTCTGCTGTTATATGTTTTCATTATTACCCAACAAAATAATATTCCATTCCAAATTGTAAGTTGTTTGGCTTTTCTAGTACAGTAGTACATAGCTTTTGCTATGCATCTGGATATGCTTCGATACATTGTAAAAGCTATGTATCTTGAAAACTTAAAATGACTTTACGATTTGGAATGTAGGGAGTATTAATGTTGTCTTTCATGATTGGCTTTGTGCCAGTGTGTCTCTGTAGTTGGTCCATTAATGCAACAACAGTGTCTGGCCTCCTATTTATAGAGCTGGTTATTTGACAAGATCTAACAAATCTTTTTTACATGTCCTTAGCAAATTATCTACCTTAAGGGTTAAGCAACTAAAAATTCTATGGATGGCTGCTACTGCTACTGTAGCCATGGCTTTGTTGGTCCCTAGGATCCTTGCACAGGTGAGCAGCAAGCTCACCAGCACACCCACCCACTCACTATGGCTAGAGGTAGAAGAAGGGTTTTTTTTTTTTTTTTTTTTTTTTTTTTTTTTTTTTTTTTTTTTTTTTGAGTAATGAGGTAGAAGAAGGGGTTGAGCACACACACAAGGAAAGTGCTGCTGCAGCTGCACGTTGGTGCTGCTGCTGTGCTCCTGAGCACAGAATACTCACTCACAGCTCGCTTGAGTCTGCAGGTGTAGCAAACTGAACTGAAAACTTACATTACCATGGATACATATATATATAGGGGTAGGTTCAGTGTATGAACTGAAACCAGGATGGTGGGCTGTTATAGTGCAGTCAACATCTACTGTCCTAAGCTGCAGGATAATCCTGCTATACTAATTAGCTAAGGGACACAATGGCCTACCAAAAATCTATGTCCCCACTACTACTAGTCAAGTGTTCCCACTACAGCTTGGCTGCTATTCAATGGTCTTCATTTTCAGACTAAGCTGCAGCCTTGACTGAAGGTTGGTCTGCAGTTGCAGATGCAAGACCAGCAACAAGTTATTCAACAGGCTTTACTGTGGTATGGCAACCCAAAGCTCAGCTTTTCATCCTAAAAATAAAGAAATAAGTAAACAAATATTGAACTCAAATATGGGTGATTTAAAAATGTGACAATATCAAAAGGTCATTTGTGAATTGTATCTCTAAAGGCTACCCATGAAATTTGGATTCTATCTAGCGTACATGAAGATACATTTGTGTGTTAGAGATATATGAAATCATCTTTGCTCACCATTCTATATGTTTCCTTATTTACTTCCTTTTACTACTTAGTATACTGACTTTGAGTGGACTTTGAGTGGTCCTTTGACACATGACGTGCAATGATGCAAATTCGGCATTTCATTAAGAAAGGGGAACACATGTCATGCAAATTAACATTTAAATTGTATCGAGGACGTCCAGATAGTGCCCTCCAAGTGAATTGGTGTTACTGTCTATATTTCTCCATGCTCTTTCCTTCCTAGCTTTAATTCTTGTGATACAGCATACTACATATAACTCAACTGCTGTATCAAATTTTTTTGGTGATTTAACTGAGCTGTTTATAATCTGCTTCCCATTGACCTCTAAAGAGCAAAATGCTGATTCTTCACAAACTATTGCAGACTGCAGATCAATTTTTTGCATTTAAGGTTCCTATGCGAGATGGAGAATTAAATAGTCTATGCCGTGGTCTTGACAAGGCATTCCAAGTTTATACACAGCTTGTTACTGCACCCCTAGGTTTGCACGATCATGTTCTTTTCTTTAGAGCTTCTTATTTTCTTGTGCATGCCTGCTCAATAATGTGTACTGTACAAGTATAAACACCTACTTTTTAGTATAAAAATACAAAAATATCCATCTCATTTTGCTAACTCTTTTTCTAATTAAAATATCTTCATTTATCTAGCTATCAAGTGACAATGGCTTTTGTCTTCTTGCAGTTGATAAAGAAGATTTAGCTCCGCCTGTTCCTGTTCTTACTCGATATAAAAAGGAGCTTGGAATCAAGGCTTTTGTAAAAAAGGAGGTCCCAGAAGTTAGAACAGTTGATGAGAGGAAAGCTAGTGGAATTACTCAGCTTACAATGCCAAAGCTGTGTGTACGGCTCAACAGTCTATATGTGAGTCCCTTATTGCCATAGCTCATGATTATTTATAATTGGTTCCTGAGCATTTTGGAGTGGTCAGCACTGGGACTGCAGACATAGTCGTGTAAATTTCTGTTGCAGGCTTCGAAGAATTTTTCTTGTGTATCTTTATATTAAACTATTAGCGCGAGAGAGGGAGGGAGGGGGGAGAGAGAGAGAGAGAGAGAGAGAGAGAGAGAGAGAGACCTCTCACAATGCAACCATGTTACCGCCTCTAGGAACTAAGAAGTGATTGCAAGAGAAAATATACACTAAAAACCTTCAGTAAATGGAGCTTTCGGGCACCAGCGAAACACCAATGCTGCAACTCTTCTTTAAAGAACAACTGGGCAGCTGGCAACATCTGTTCCTGAGATTCCACAGGGTCCAAACACCCAAGATCACAGCATTGTTGAACCATTTTCTTTGAGCTTTATGAACCTTCACATTGGCTTTCCTGCTCCAATCAGCAAAGCAGTTATCATTGTGTCTAGGCACAGTGTGATCCAAACCAACAGGGGTCAGTAAGCTGTACCACAATTGCTGAGTAAAAGACACAATTAGTGAAAATATGTTGCACCATCTCCTCTTGATCACACAGCATGTATTTCTCTGGATGAGGGAGACCCCTTTTAGCTAGTCTGCCAGGGTCCAGTACTTGTTTCTAAGTGCAAACCAAAGAATACCTTGCACTTGGATGGCGACCAAGATTTGCAGAGTTTCTTGCAAGGCTCAAAGGTTATAGCATGAAAGAAGAATGCCTTGTAAATGGATTTAGAAGAGGAAACACCACTTCCCTCATGCCGCCAAGAGAGTTGATCCTCGTCTTCAGGGGCACCTCTTCTAAAGAGTGCAAAATTTGAACATATTGCATCAAGCCTTCCAAGGAGAGTCCATCTTGAATTTCCCTTACCCAGGTTCTGTTTACAAGAGCTTGAGCGACAGTCCTTCCGTTCACACATTTTCTCGGCATGCAAGTAACCAAATCAGGCATAAGTCTGACAAAGAGCATCCATGTAGCCATTGATCAGACCAAAACAGGTTCCAAAGATAGTGCACATTCTTATATTATATGCATTTTCTAGTCAATTTTATCTTTCACGTTTTCTAGTATGGCTATCTCCCTTTTAAATTTGTAGCTATAATTAATATGGTGCAATGTCTGTAATATCCTAGTTTAATCAGTAATTTAGATTATGCTGTCTACAGTTCAGTGTTCTGAAACCTTATATTCCATCATGGTGTCTATGGTGTTATGCTTTTGCCAGATTTACATGAATGGATCACACAGCATCCTGTTGTCTTTCAAATGCTTTCCCTGTTTATTGTATTAAGGCCCTGTCTCGAGGGGCTCCTCCTGGCTCCAGTTCTTTCCCTGCAGCAGTACTGTTAGTGGAGCCAGGAGAAGCCCCAAATAGCAGCTCCTCCCTTTCCCAGTTCGTTTTTGCTGGAGCTGGAGACATCTTTCTCCCTGCCAGTGTGTACAAACGGTGTTGTGCAGTGCTTTGGGGGTCAAAGCCAGAGCCCCTCCGAGCAGCACCAAATGGGTCCTAAGTCTCGTCTTTGTTAGACCTTTCTAATAAGAAGCACTTTTTTATGCAGTATGGTATCAGCCAGTTGAGTAAGTTGGAGGACAGCATTAATGAGAGGTGGGCTCGGAAGAAAAGTGAAAACACTAATATCAGTAAGTTCTCGTTCTACTAGTTTCATACAATTTATCTCTTGATAGGTAACTTCCCAAAATTACTTGATCTTGCTAGTCCAGTCCTTGTAGATTAAAGCCAATCATATATATGATTGTAATTTATTTGCCAGGACGAACAACAAGTGAAAAGTCAAGGAGTGTCGTCCCTAATCAGAAAAATCAATTTGATGGCAGTAGAAAAGAAATCAATACCGCTATTGATCGTCTGTGTGAATTTACTGGTAAGGAAATATACAGCGGCAATGTTTCAGTAGAAGCTTGTTGCTATTAATATTTTAACCTTTTCTTTTCTTCCGTAGGAACAAAGGTTATATTCTGGGACCTGCAACAGCCATTTATTGAGAATTTATACAGAAACGGTGTTGCTCAAGCTCGATTGGACACCATAACAGAAGTGCTTGATTTGGTACGTTACATAATATATGGACTAGCTTTTCAAGGAATTCATTTCTCCGTTTTTTTCCTTTCAATCTGAACACATCATGTTTGTGTTTAACCTGAACAATTTATGGATACTGACATGTGAGTACATCCCCAAGCATGGTAAAGATCATATTTTAACTGTGAACATGCAATGATGTGTCCATGTTTGTCTGTTTCTCATTATGTTATTAAAGAGGAACAATGACATGATTTTGTTACTGAGTTCTATCTGGCATTCAGACCAAAGTCCAAGCATAAGCTGTTACATTAAAAACCTGGCGTTACATTAGTTTCTCTTGAACTATGGTGCTCCTTATTTATGCTACATCTCATTTTCAGGTCCTTAATCAACTTTGTGATGTCATCGTGGAACAACTGAGGGATCGTGTGGTTACAGGGCTTCTGCAAGCATCCCTGGTAATCACTTTAGCTATTTTAGGATGGGATTTCATAACATTCTGGACTATGTTATTAAAGCTCTCTTGATTGGTAGGATGGCTTACTTCGTGTAATCCTGGATGGAGGTTCTACACGTGTCTTCTCTCCAAACGATGCAGCTTTTTTGGAGGAAGATCTTGAAACCCTAAAGGTTATATCATTTACAGAATTATATTGCCTGCTTTGCTGTATTTTTATTTTCTTAAGGGATATCAGAATAGTGGTTCCATTTTATGTTAGATGGCTGTTTACCGGTTCTTTTTTTTTTTTTTGTATTTTTAACACAGTGGGAGCTCTCTGCACTGGGTACACCTTTTTGTTTAAATTTTGAACCCTTTTTAACTTTTATTTTAAAAATAGCTTCACCCACTTTTTGTTTTTATTTATTACTCATTTGGCTGTGCCAATTCACGTGATGTGGCAAATCACTTTCTGCATCACATGCATTGGCACAGCAAGGTGTGCCACGCTGGAGTCATGGGAGGGGTCTATCGACGCATATTCCACATGGAAAGCTTGCCATTACATTCCCATAGGCATGGCAAAATAGAACTGTCATGCCACCTGGACTACCATGGCTAGGCTAAACCTTAGAAAAATCATATGACACTAGTTGTGATCTACAACTTCCTAGTTTTGAGTTTTTCAGTTGCTACAAATTGTCAACAACATATTAAGCAATAAGCACATGCCAGGGATTGTCACATTAGAAAATCATATATTTATCATACGAGGTCGGATGGGTATAAAATTTGCAGAAAAATGTCGACAAGATACAACATTATAGTTTCGTGTTTTTCACTTAAAGTCGTTAAGATGTTTAAATAATCGATACAAACTTCCAGCAGCATATAAATCACATACTGGGGTGTCACCTTAGAAAACTTTTTTTTTGCATTCAGAATTGGACGGAGATGAAATTTATATGAGCTCTTGAAAAGATCTATGAATATTAGTTTAAGTCAACTTGAGTGTGTGATTGTTTCATGTTTACATCAGTGTATGCATTCGAAGTTCAGTTCACCGATTTGAGCTTACATCATGATCACATATGCTGCAACTGGAGTATATATATAGGTTTGATGAAGTTTTCTAATTGGACCGAAACTTATAGAAAATACAATACCTATAGTATCCAATTAGTTTCATTCAAATTTCTATCAAATATATGTTTTGATAGTGTATTTATTTGAATCAATACATGCCAATATTGTTTTTCTTCTAAATACTTAGTCAGAATTTGAGTTGTTTGACTTGTACAAACTTAAAGTGGCATATAATTTGGAATGTAGTATCATTCCTTGACAGGATTGGGCACTGTTTTTGCTCTCTTTATTGAGCAAGCAATTAACTGTGATCTAAATATTAATGTACTTGCTGTAGGAATTTTTTATTTCTGGTGGAGATGGACTGCCTCGGGGAACTGTTGAAAACTTGGTCTCGCGTGTACGTCCTGTAATAAATCTGATCAAGCAAGAGGTACAGTTTTGATTATGCTCTCACTAATCAGGTGCTCATGTGTTGCCATAGCTTTTAGAAAATGACAATTCCTAATATCTATATGCTAATCTAGCATATAACTTAAGGTTTTAGTTTGGGGGCAGGACAGGGACAGGGTGGGATATCTCACCTCATCCTACTGTTGGTTCAGAGAAACCGGTGGACGGGAGAGTTCGACTAGGAATATTCCCTCATATCCGGAACTACCTCATCCCTATAACAATTCTTGCTAGTCCTCTCACCCCTTGCATTGGAACTGGGCAGCACCAAGCTCACCTCCCTTGTGCTGCCCGCATGCTTTGCAGTGGCCCTCCACGCCGTGGCCACATGCCACTGCCTCCCTTCACCTCGCCGTCAGCAAGGGGCGGCCTCAGCAGGCATAGATGCACTGACAGGCAAGGGCCATGGGCGAGCCAACTTTACAGCCCTGTGGCTTGGAGGCAGATGGCCATGTGCCCTCTCTGATGTTTTTTCTGTCGACTCTGGTGCAAAGAGGTGCCCCCTCAACTGCCCTCTGTGCTCCTGGTGATCTTCCTTCTGCTGATCTTCCTCCTGCTGACGTCTGCTTGCCTCCCAATATTCCCAGTGAGCGACAACCGCCTTGTCGGTCCCGGTGGCCTTGCCGAGCTCATTCTGGGCCACATGCCCAGGGAGAAGATAAGGCATAGAGAGACTGGCACATGGACCACACAAACAACAGTTGCTAATAGTGTGAAATAGACATCACATTCCTCTCAATTCCTCAAACCAAACACAAAACAGGGATGACCCAATCCACACAACCAAATCACAAAGAGATGGAATCATCCCAACCCAGAAAACTGAGATGGAAACGTCCTGGTTCCAAATGTAATATCATAATGCAAGATTCTTTTTATATGATCTGATTGTCACATGTATGTGCATATAAAGTTCAGTCCACAAGAATATTCTCCAAGGTGGAGAGTGAAACCTACGGCTAGGCTAGCCACAACCATCACCAACCCGATATAACGGACCCAACTTAGGCTGGGTGCTAGTAGCTAGTGGTTCATTGTAACTTCATACTAGGAGCCTAAAATCCCTTTGGGCCTACTGACCCAATATTGTCACTCAAGTGAGCTCTTTTAGCCTAGCTGAGTCCGGAACTATATTTTTGGGGATTTGACCAGGGTAGGGGCATTTCATTTCTCCTTGTAGCAGTCAGTAGGAGTCTGTCTCTCTGTGGTGTGAGTGGGTATGTTTGGAAGGGTCCTTTCCCCTTTTTCTTTGTAATACATGATATACATAGGCATCCTTCATGTTCAAGGAAATCTGTGCATACCTTAATGTTATCCATATAGCATCACATGTTATTGTTCTTCATATATCTGCAGACCCGTGTGCTTATTGATGACCTTCGAGAAGTTACTCAAGGGGGCAAAAGCAAATTTGGAGCGGACTCCAAAACTCTCCTTAGGGTCCTGTGTCACAGAAATGATTCAGAGGCATCACACTATGTAAAGAAGCAATTCAAGATACCCAGTTCAGCTCCGAGCACCTGATTGATTGCAAACCAAAACAAATATCGAACAGGATAGTGCAGCCTTGATTGTAAACCAGGAAATGGTGTTCCACCACCCACTTGCAAGTTTGTGTAACAGTTGTGCATTATTACTCTAGGATTTAGGGAGGACATAGTAGTAAACATGTACACAAATACTAATACATTGGTCTTTTATTGATTGGTAGTTTTGGCCCATTTGAGCTTTCCCATTTAAATTCCTGATCACAATGTCAGGTTGAAATACATGTTTCACTATTATTTGTAGTTAATGTTTTTGTACAAAACTAGAATATGATGAATCGTTTGCACTGCACCATTTGATGCAAAATTGAACTTTTCTTAAAAATAACATGACCTTTATAGAAGTGGCGGTGGAGCATTTTATAGAGGTGATATCTAAAGAAAAAACAATTAAGCTAAGTAATGGCAAGCTACGGGGATGAGTGAATAATACTGTGTACCATATTAGTCGTCACAGCTATGATATGAATTCTCGATCCGACGTAAAGTTCTAATTCTCGACATGAGTATGTGCGGCCATAATAATAATAAATAAATAAGTTCAATCTGATTTTGCTGTGGTGCTTCACGATGTTTGTTGTCCGAGTTGCCATCTTCACTGCATCTTTGCTCCATTCTTCATGTGTTCTTTTGCCAATTTCTCATTCCTTGAGCTGCTTTCGCCATTCTACCTCTTTTCTCACTACACATTCTGTGTCAAGGTGCAACTTAATTCGCACTGACTCAGCAAACGTCTTCGATGTATCTTCCTACTATCAGCACACCAATGCTTAGTGCTTCAATGGTCGAGTTCCACCCACGATATGTCACAACTCACAAGCACCTAAAGTCTGCTGCTCCAAGTCATGACGAGTCCTCTGACAACCAATATGCAAGCCCTTGAGTACGATCCCTCAGCCACCTCGCCCATCTGAATTTTGAGCAGCTAGGATCGGCATTCGGCAAGACTGCCAAAGGAGACCTACTCGACGAGGCGTACAAGGTCTCTCGCGACCCAAGGTCCCAGGTCTTGTTTTCCTCCGTCATTGGCCGAGCATAGCACAGTTGGTCTAACCGTAGCAACAGGTTCCCCGCTTCCTGTCCAGTCGGGAATTCAAGCACACGCTGGACGCTGGCGAGCAGAGGAAGGACAGGAGTGGAAGGAAGCACAAACCGTGCGGGCGAGCAGTGAGTCTGATTTGTTTCTCTTTTTTTTTTTTTTTTTTTTTTTTTTTTTTTTTTTTTTTGAGACGATTTTTTCACTCTTGTTTCTAATTGTTTGTTTCAGAGTTGTTTTGACTCATTTGTTTCTCATTTGAGTAGATTTTTCCATCATCTTTCTGATAGCTTGTTTGTTTCTTTTTTCAGTCACGTTTTCAAATAGCACATTGCTGTCGTGTGGCGTGTCAAATTTATTGCTCAACGCAACTAAATGTAGATTATCCGTTTTATGTTTCTTGTGGTTGGTTTAAATCACCGACTGTATATTATTATTTTGAATTTATTTCAGAATTTAATAGCTTTATTCTTTCACTACATTTTTTTACGATAAATTCTTTTATACTAGAATTTAATAGCAACATATTCTAAAATCGTTTTCAGTAGTGCACGGGCCGCCGCCCAGAGGAGGCAGCTAGAGAGGGAGAAGAAAGTCTCCTGTTGCCCCATCGTCAGCCCAGGTCGGCCTCTCAGTTTTTTTTTTTTTCCCAATTTGAAACCTTGAGGCGAGCAATCAGCCATCTCGTCGCCGCCTCAGCCGCCGTCGGTGTTTTGCTCAACACCAGGTGAGCTTCCCTCCACATCTTCCCTTCCGCGGCGCTAGATCGTATGCCTCGGCTCTGCGCGATGCTTATCGTAGTGAGGGGTTCCTCTTCCTCGGGTGAACATGCAGGGACCAGGAAATCTGTGCCGCACGCTCCACGTCAATGGCTCTGTTTGGATCCCTCTAGCTCGGTTAGAGCTAGAGTTAGTTTCTAACTCTAACTTTAGCCCTAAATTAACTCTAACCCTTAAGGTGTTTGGATACAATGGTTAGATTAGTAATAAATGTGCTTTTCCTATTATTTGGCTCATTTAAACTATGTTTTCATCCGGATTTACTGTGGCAAGCATTTGTATGTCCTCCTTCCGTTGGCATATAACACATATATATTAGTTTTACAAATAAAACACCTAAAACACAATAAATTTTAATTTGTCCATTCAAATAAGATGTCACCTAAATTGGACTAACGTATTTTCAAGTAATTATTTTGTAGTTTAATTGAAGCCAAGCTGCACGTAAGATGGCAAAAAAATAAAAAAAAATGAAAAAAAAGAGTACACATACATGTATATATGCATATATGCACGTACGGAACTTCCTTGCCTCCTTGCTTGCTTGCTGACTCAAGTATGCACACATGTTTCCTCGTAAAAAAAAGATACGCAGACATGCACCCATGAAGAAGATGCGACGCTCGAACGGGATCCGGTGCGGCAAAAAACCATGAAGTAATTGCTACTTTAGTGGGCTCCATAGCAAGCAAGATTAAACTAGCCCAAATAATCACCCTTTGGAGGGGATAGTTTTTTGGGGTGGGCTAGTTGTAAAAAACTAGCTCTAGCCTTTCTGTTTGGATACTTTTGAGCTAGTTTGGTGTAAACTAACTCAAACTAGCTCTAGCCCATGGGATCCAAACAGGGCCAATGGATGGTAGTTGTTAGCGTGTGCTTGGATTATCTTGTGTGTATCTGGAATATCTTGTTGGCTAGGTTAAAGCACAAATCCACAAAACTACGGACTATAATTATGCTCAGGTACATCCAGTTTAGCTTATTGGTGCTCCATTTTGGTCGGCAAATGCTTGCAACTAACTGGTTTAGTGTTAGTCTCTACAACCCACAATTAATAAGAGCATCTCCAAGGGTTATGCAATTAGCCTTTGCATTTACCAATTTGCCAAAAACTCTTAAAAACTCCCCTCCAATGGTTTTGCATTTAGCCTTTGCATTTTTCTTAACTTGGCAAATAGAGCTCAAGAGTTGGCATATATGCCAAGCAGTCCGGTTTGGCATATCTCGGTCTGCGTTTCTCTCCCCCCCCCCTCCCGCGACTTTTTCTCGCCGCATGTCCCTCTCGCGCGCGGCGTTTCTTCTCCCGCGAAGACTCCACGCGCGTGCCTCCCTTCTTCTCCCGCGAAGGCTCCACGCGCGCGCCGCCCTTCTTCTCCATCGAAGCCGCACGTCCCGTACGAGACTCCTCCATCGATCGACGGGGTTGTCCTCTTCAAGGCCATGTACTATACTTTGATCCAATCTCGCAATAGTACCATTGTATCTAGGGTTTATGGCATATGTGGCTAGGGGATGGATGGGATTGGGGAGTAGTTGCCGGCTAGGGGGGTGGACATGGCGGGCTTGGAGGTTGTATGGTCGGATGTGGGGGTGCTCATGGCGGACGGGATTGGAGGACGAACCATGGCGGCCATGTTCCTAGGATAGATGATAACATATTCTGTCAAACCATCCCATCCGCAGTCCCTGTTGAATAGATCACTGATGATGAAGTATATTCCTTGTTCGATAAGTTATGACCTCCCCCATGAATTTTATCCTATTTTGTAGATTCGTTCAAATGGATGGAATTGGATACTATACAGGCATACTGACAACTGATTCTGATCATATTCCTGGATTAAACGATTTGCCCTTTCCACTGACTCCACAGAGCCAGGCAAATAGTAATGCTATGCCTCATGAATCTTAAGAAGATGTTTCTCAAGTGCAGCCAACCGAAGTAGATGGTGCCCGTAGTGCTCGGAAGGGTCTTTCACATAGGTCTAAAAAAATTTGATCAAGAGGAAGATAAAGTAATATGCGCAGCTTGGTTGGGGGTTAGCAAAGATCCTATTCACGGGGCCAATCAAAGGCAAGAAACATTTTGGGGTCGAGTTCGTGCATACTTTGATGAACATAAAAAACTGACGTTGCCAGGACAGAGAATTCAATTATGCATAGGTGGATGACAATTCAGAAGGAAGTGAACAAGTTATGTTTGGTTTATGACAAGATTCTTCATAGGAATGCTAGTGGAAAGACTATCCAAGACATGGTACGCTTTCAGAGTTGTTCTTTCTTTACCTTTTCAATATTTGGTTAATTTTACACATTTAAATATTTTTTTATAATTTTACTTTTCAGATTAATGATGCATTGGAGACGTACATGGGAGACGACGAAGAGCATAAGAAGTTTGCTTTTATACATTGCTAGTATAGGCTCACGGATGAAGACAAGTGGAATTCATGGAGGCTTGAACAAGGTACAAAGCCGAAACCTGAAGAGGAAAAGAGGAATGCTCATTCTAAACCTAAAGAGAACAAAGAAAAGTTCAACATCTCGACAAATATATACAAATACTATGAAGTAATCTAATGTGAAAGAACAACAACCTCCGACAGAATAAATCTGGACCATAGGTTGAATTAGGCGCCAAATAATCTTGATACATCCTCCGGTGGCCGGCTTCTCTATCGCGAAAAATAACAGCATGGCCAGGGACCGAACCACCATGCCTTCGTTTATTAGGAAAAAAAAGTGCGCACAATACAAGCATCTGCAAATATGTCGTAGTGCTCGTCGTCCGAAGAATCGTCATCGAATTGCTTTCAGCGACGTGATCTGGAAGCCCTCAACTGATAATAATTGCACAGCTCAGAACATCAAACAAAGAACACATTAATTGGATCAAGATATTCGTCTACAAAGGTCAAACCTTGGAGATGCGCTGTGAAATACGGCTTGATCCGTTCTCTGGTACCCTGGATCCCATCTTTGCCTTCCTATGCAACGACGAACGACGGCACGAGGAGCTGGAGGACCAGACGACGCGATGGCCTGGACTGGACGGCGGCGCGACAACCTGGACAGGACGGCGGCGCGAGGAGCTGTACTGGACGGCGGCGCGAGGACCTAGACTAGATGCGGCGGCGCGAGGACCTGGATGCCGAGGCCTGGACTGCAAGCGATGACGAAGGACAGCGAGAGGAACAGGACTGGACGCCACGAAGACGTACGGACCATACGGCGCGAAGGACTGCGAAGATTTTCCCGCAGAAGCAAAACGCGCGCCAAAGAAAAAATTGCGGGGAAAAAATGGTGGGCCCAAAATTCACTCAAATGCCAAGTGCAAATGCATAACCCTTGAAGATCACAATATTTTAGCCTTGCCATTTTCATTTGGAGCTTTGCAAATTGCCTCAAATGCAAAACTCCAATTGCCTAACCCTTGGAGATGCTCTAAGAAAAATGTTCACTTCTGATTCTAGAGTTTTAACTATCTTGCATTGCTTCAAAGACACAAACATTTGTTTAGATTGACATCATATCTTATTTCTGAGCTTAATGTGTTTGGGGGTGGTATAGGGCTATTGCTCCCCACCGCCCTCAATTCATTTCTCGGCCACACAAACATGAGGTTCTATATTTTTAGATTTAGAGTCGAACTACTAGTAAGCTGGCATCAATTATATATGTAGTGATGTTGCAGCGCTAGCCGCTAGGTGGCAGCTCCCAGTCGTGCATATCTTCCTTGCAGCCATGGAGTAGTCATGATATTCCCTTGAACTTATTAGCCCTGCTTATCAACCATGGTATACTATTTTTCTTTCAACGACAAAACAACATCAGCTTATGATTCCATATATGCTAACAATAGTAGGAGAAAAACATTGTAGTAGATGAATATGGTACATTGCATACTTGACACTCTCATAGGTTCCGATTGACAGGTAGTACCTCTACAATTTTTTTAGAGTGAAATGCACTGTAGGTCCGTTAACTTGCGGCCTTGGTTCATTTGGGTCCATTAACTTAGAAACCGTGCAATCAGCCCATAAAACTTGCGACTCGGTTCAATTTTGGTCCACAGGCTGTTTTCCAAGCGGTTTTTGTCTACGTGGCAAGTGGAACAGGACATGGGCCGGCCCAATTGGGTCACGTGAGCCGCGCGTGACCAACCTGGACACTGGCATCTTAACAAAAAGCCCCCCATGCATATTCCAGCCATACACCTCAGTCCTTTCTTCTTTCCTCGTCCCCTGCTCCTCGCGCCGCTCTCCACACCTCAGTCGTCCAACCCCACCGCCGGCGACCAACCCCGCCATGGCGTATCAGCAGCAGCGGACTGGCCTGGGTCCAAATCGGCGCAATCTGGACCTTCCCCTCATTACCTGCTCGGATTGCTTCCGGAGGAAGGTGGTACGGCGGGTGTCCACGCAGGAGCATAGCCGGGGGCAAGTCTTCTACTGTTGCCCCTTGCATAAGGTGGGTTAGGGATTCCATTTTGCTATCTTGTTTGCTGGAATGGTGGTTGTGGATCTTGATTCCATTTTGGTTGCAGAGGAATGGTGGGTGCCCTTTTTTTACTGGGAGGATGACTACGACGAGCATTTGAGAACCCTAGCCAGACAAGGAAGATTGGCACCATTGCTGCTTGACCTTGGGGAGCAGAGCACCAGAGTTCCCAAAATGGAGCCGTCGGCTACTGAATTTGGGCTTGGGTTGTTGGCAGCTCCACAAGAATGTGTCTTTGCCTAGCGAAAAGTGGTGAATCAATTAGGAGATAGGGATGAACTGCTTGTCATAGTAAAATATGTGTGTTTCCTATGTGTTTGTATGGTAGTACTTCAGTTTCTGACATTGTTAGTGTTGTTAGTGAAGTGAATGACACCATGATGTGATGCCTATGTAAAACCTTTGGCTAAATGTATGTTAATGCTGCAATGGAATGGAATGGAAGTTAGTATCAGTATTTGGTCAGAGTTTTGACATTGTTTTGACAGAATTTTGACAGAATTTGGACAGCATTTTGGCTCAATTTGAACATAATTGGGACATAAGTTTGACATAACAAATCATGGAAACAAAAACTGAACATGTAAGACACAAATATATCACATGGTTCAAAGTAGCACTGCTATCTTACATTCCCAACCAAACCAAAGTAGAACTGCTATGTTACATACCCAAAAGCACATTGTTGTTTGAATCTGGTATGACAACCAGTCAAGCAAAATCACCTGTGTTACATCACATTGGTGTTTTTAACTGGTATGACAACCAGTCAACCAAAAGCTAGATGACATTTTTACAACCAAAAGCTACATCACATTTTTAACATCACATGGTTCAAGGCTGAGGGTTCTGCTGGACATCCACCTTCTGCTTGTTCACCTTTCTAGGCTTCTTTGCGACCTGAGGGTTGTCCTGGACATCCATCTTCTGCTTGTCCTGCTTTGTGGGCTTCTTTGCAACCTTAGGCTTTGCTTGGACAACCTTCTTCTTCTTTGCAACTAATGCTTTTCCTGTCTTGGTAGCTGTTGTTGGTGGGATTGGTCTTGCAGAAGCTATGTTGGACATGATGAAATTGGAGTCTTGCAGAGGTGATGGTTTGACAAGGTCTGATGTAGATTGTGTGTACTGGTTGCAGAGGTGTAGGTTGACAGGTCAAAATTGGTGTTTAATGGAATGGAAAATGATAGCCATTTTGAAGTTCAGTTCATACCTCTTCATCCAGCTGTTGAAGTAGTTGTGATAGTATGGACTGTGTTGGTTGGACATTTTCTTGAGTAATTTGAGACATAGGCTGACTCATAAACTGCAGCAAGTGAATGTCAGAGTAGTGATGTGAATGCAGCAAGAAAATGAACAAGAATATGGGAGCAGTGATAGAATGTACCTCTCCCATGGAATAATCAAACATGTCTTCTTGATGCCTTATTGGAGAAGATGCTACATGAACATCCATATTAATGGGAGCTACATGAACACCTATATTAATGGGAGCAGTGAGGTCTGGCTCTCCAGTGCCATCTTCCACCACAACCTCAATTGGGACACTCCATGTTTCATCTGCTGGTGCTGGTGGCATTTTACCCTCTTTCCTAAGCTGGCAACCCTTCCTGTTGTGGCCAGATATCCCACAATATGAACATGTCATGGACACTCCATGTTTGGACAACTTAATTCCAGCTGCAGTTTCTATTTCAATTGGTGTCTTCCTCCTGTTCTTGGGAGGCCTCCCAACCCTTTTTTCATACTTAGGTGGCAGCACTGTTGGTCCAGTGACCTTGTCCCAATTGTCTTTGTCACTGCATGGCATGATCTTAGGCCCATATGCTATAAGAAACATTGCTGAACTGTAACAAGAGTGTACCATGGTTTCAGTTGAAATCCTCTCATGTCTAAGACATGAGATGGCATGGCAACAAGGAATCCCAGTGAGGTCCCACCTCCTGCACTCACATTTCTTCAAAGCAATGTCAACTGTGAAACAATGTTCCCTTTCTTGCACCAGAAATATTCCTGTGCCAGAAGGTATTGCAAAGCAAGTGTTAGCCCATTCAGTTATCTTGTTGACCTTTTTCCTTATCTTAGGACATATTGGCCCTTGCCACAGCTCTCCAACCTCTTTTTCTTTTGAGTAGTACCTTGACATCAATTGGTTTGTAATTTCCTGTATCATAGTCAATATAGGCTTCTCTCTTGCTTCTAGTATGAAGTTGTTAAAAACCTCACAACTGTTGTTCAAGAGGATGTCACATTTGCTGTAAGTGCTAAAGAATGCTCTAGTCCATGTCTTAGGATCCAACTTTTCAACCCAATTGTAAGCTTTCTCATTAAGTTCCTTTAGTTTGTCCATATTCTTGGTCCACTGAACAACAGTACTTGATCTTGCACATTTCCAGACTTGGTTTTTCAAGTTTTCACCCTTGAAGTGTTGTTGGAAGTTTGAATACAAGTGCCTGACACAGAATCTGTGTTCAGATTCTGGAAAAACTGATCCCACAGCTTTAATTAGACCCTGCAAAAGAAAACAACAGTTAAATGTCTCTTGATGTCATTAGTTTAATGGTTTCATGTGAACAAGAGTTAGAATTAGTGGTCACCTTTTGCTTGTCTGTCATTATTGTCCAGGGAAATGTATTGTCAATTCCAAGGTCCTCTTTCAGTGTTGTCAAAAACCATTTCCATGACTCTGTGCATTCAACCTCAACCACAGCAAAAGCAATTGGGTAGATACAATCATTGGGATCAATTCCCACTGCAGCAAGCATAATACCTCCATACTTTGTCTTCAGGTGGCACCCATCCAAACAGATTAGAGGTCTGCATCCTTCCAAGAAACCTTTCTTACAAGGACCCAATGACACATACAATGACTTGAAAATGTTGAGATCCAGGTTGACATAGAATGTGGTATTTGGGTTTCTCTTTCTCAACTCATGTGAATAAGCCCATAACATGTTGTACTGGTCTTCTTCATCACCATTCACTATCTTCAGAGCAAGTCTTTTTGCTCTACCAAGCTTGGACCTTGATGGAGTAAGATTCCAGTCATTCTGCACTGTCCTAGCAAAGTTTGGCAGTGACATATCTGGGTCTGCTCTGATTGCTTCAAGGTACTTATCTGCAAGCCAAGTAGCTGTGCACTTCTTCAACACCCATTGTTTCTGGCAACTATGTTTCCCATTGTATGCCTTGATCACCCAACCTTTATACCTCTTATCAGGACCTGCCTTCATCATCCAAGGACAACCTTGTGCACATTTAGCCTCCAACCTAGTCTATTCATTCCTAGGAACACTGATTTGCACTCTATGTTTAAGGCTGTATTCAGTAATAGCCTTCCTGAGCACCTCTACACTCTCAAACCTCATGCCCAACTTAAACATTGGGTTTGCCATGTCCTCTACACTGAAAGTCTTGGTCTTGAAAACAGGTTCACCTTCACAATCAGATTCAGGCAATTGTAGATCATCATCTGTTGACACATCATCTTGTTCATCATCTTCAGCCATTTTGCTGGACCCTGCTGCTGCCCTCTTAACATTTTTCTTCCTTCTAGCAACCCCTTCATCAAGATTTTCATCAACATTTGCCATGAAAACAGCATCATCATCCTCTAAATCATAATCACTGTCCACAATTTGAAAGTCCTCACTTGACCTGTCATCACTTGACCTGTCCTCACTTGACCTGTCCCCTTCATCATCTTCATGCCCTTCCTCAACCATTGGCTGTTCTTTGCATGGACTGAACACTATTTGCAATGATGCAACAGGATTTGCAACTACATCATCCCAATCATGCCATGTTGTCATTGCTTCATGATCAAAATAAATAACAAGTGTCTTCACCCTATCAACCATTGAGGCCATAATTTCAGTGTCCCTCTCTGCAACTATCAACCTCAGGCCACTTGGGAATTGCATACCAGGGAGCAACCAAAACACTTTAAGATGAGGGTTTCTTGGGTAATGAAGCATGAAACTGAGGTCTTGAAAGTACTGTGGGCACAAATTGCTGGTTTTCACATAATCAATGTAGTCGACCTTGTCATCTATGTATGCCCGATTATCACCATGACCGGAAAAGAACCCATTATGATGTATTTCAAATGTGAATTGATCAATAATGCCACCTACATCATCAAGAACAGACCACATTCAGGGACCCGAACACGAAATTCAACCTAAAACAGTAAAATCTGTAACCCTAGCCTAAGCGCAACACACGATTTGACCAAAATCCACGGCCGCGGCGACACTAATCACGACCAAAAGACTAAGAACATCAATCAAGATTGTTAGTTGGAGGGAGGCACTTACCATAATTGGGTGGCGGCTCCGCTTGCCGCCTCCTTCTGGCCTTCATCGCGCGGTTCCTCCAAGGATCACCGGCGCGCACTGGCCTCTACGCCGGGAGACCGACCCGCCGTGCCCGCGCAACCGTCCACCGCCGTCGCCGATTGCAAACCACGGCCGAATCGCTCGACGGCGCCCCCTCTCCTCTCCCACGACGAAGACAAGAAGCCAAAACCTCGGTGTGGACTGAGGTGTATGGCTGGAATATGCGTGGGGGGCTTTTTGTTAAGATGCCAGTGTCCAGGTTGGTCACGCGCGGCTCACGTGACCCAACTGGGCCGGCCCATGTCCTGTTCCACTTGCCACGTAGGCAAAAACCGCTTGGAAAACAGCCTGTGGACCAAAATTGAACCGAGTCGCAAGTTTTATGGGCTGATTGCACGGTTTCTAAGTTAATGGACCCAAATGAACCAAGGCCGCAAGTTAACGGACCTACAGTGCATTTCACTCATTTTGTTATATGCTTTTTTGGCAACTGTTACCCAAATGACAACCCACAACAATGGCTCTATAATCACTAGGGCTGGTGCAAGACTTCGACATTTTTATCGATGTCTAAGTGCGTACAATGATTGTTTTCCATAGATTTACACCACACAATCTATAGACACACATGGTACTGATATGACATACTACTTTTTTTATTTATCATGTTAGAGTGATATGAACCTCAATCTAACATGGTATCAAAGCTAGAGGTCTTGAGTTTGAGTCCTGATAGATGCATTTTTAAGTCCTCTACTCCCTTCTTTATTTTCACATTTGCGTCTTGCTTTGGTTGTACGTGAGTGGGAGTGTTATGAAGTACTACCGGATTGTCTACCTCTTTCCTATCATTTAAGCTTTTGGATTCATGTGATTGGTGTTTGAAACCTAACACATCCGTCTAGATAAGCCAAGATCGAACCACATTTCAAAAACCATTCATGACATATAGCCACTAGCATGCGTGATCATAATATTTCTCTATAAGTTTATTACCTCTTTTAGCTGTTGCAGGAAAAGATAAGGTGAATCAAACCTTCCTCATTGGCTAGTTGAATGGTGTCAATCACCAATAGTAGTTATGGCTCTAGGCTACCCTTTTGACATCCAATCAATTTTATGTTTTTTTTTTTTGACAAGGACTGATTTTGGCCAATTGATGTCATGGTGATGAAGCACTGAAGCACTACTATTCTATTATAATACGTTGTAGTACATAGTAAAGAACAAAATAAAATGTTATTTATTTTATATTTTATTAGACTTTAATTACGGAGTTTGTCTGCAAAGTTGAGATTAATATATTGTTAATATGACATGCTTATGCATCCCTGTTAGTATCGGAATGCTGAAAATAAGAACTAAGAAGTTGACAAAAAATGCAGATCTGCTAGTACCTTTTTCCGTTGTGATGATTTGCATTAAACCCATCCATACTATGATGTTTGCTGAAGGGCTGGGCTGGCCACGTCGCTCGAAATTCAGCCAGGCTATCCACGTCGCTTTAATTAGTTTTACGAAAAGACCCTTCTTGTTTCTTGAAATCACAATCTGCTCCGTTCAGGTCCTCCATAAACAGTACCAGCGGATGTTTTTTTTACTTTTACCCCCTGTAAAAGTAGAACCCTTCGCCCGAAGAAGACAAATTCCAAAAACGTGTCTTCTTCTATTTACCCCCCGCCGCCCTTCATATAAATTGAGCCCTCCTCAAGGCAAAAAAGAAAAAGAAAAAGAAAAAGCCCTCCCCTCCCATCCCGACCCGGCCTCTCTTCTCCTCCACCTCCTCCTCACGCGGCGCCGGGGGCGGGGCGGGGGCGGACCCGGCGAGCGGCGGCGGGGCCAAGACGGGGCGGGGCGGCCGCGGCCGTGCGAGTGCGGCGGGCCGCGGGGGCGGCTGCGGCGCCGGCGGCCTCCCTCCCCTCTCGCTCCCTCTCCATCTCCGTGTGTCCTCCACGCGCAACTCCGTTCGCAGGTGATGTTCACGATGGTCTCAGGTTAGGGTTAGGGTTAGGGTTAGTGTTAGGGCCCCCTTCCCCTCTCTCTCTCCCTCCGTCTCGATCTGCTACGGCCAAGGACGGCCTCGCGGCATGGGTTGGTCGGCGTCGCTGCACTGTCGCGCTCCTGTGCCACTGCGCCTCCCCCGCCTGCACGCCTCCTCGTCCTGGCAGCGGGTCTGGTCGACGGCCGGATCTGCCCGCAAGTCACCATTTTCTCCTCCCCTGTCCCGTGCCTCATCCCCCAAGTCCCCTCTCGCTCCCTCTCTTGTTCTGTACAGTTGATTGAGCATGTTTGCTGCTACCTATCAAGGAGACAGATGCCTGTCGCCTCTAAGTTTCGTCGTGGTTTGGCCAGGTGCCTCCTTTTTTTGTTTTCCATTGCTTTCTCTGCTTTGTCTTACTAAGATTGCAGAGACATTGCTTTGGGACACAAATATATACTGTTATTGGGTGCACAAGTTTATTCGTTCGTGCACAATATTTTCACTGATTTGTGGGCTGTGTGACAGAAATGTGTTCTTTGTTGTATAGCTAATGATGAAAATGAACTCCCGTGTAACATCCAAATATAGACTGATGATCTTCAAAGGCCACGTCCCTCCGAATTCTCCCAGGCTATCCATGTCGCTTCGATTTTTTTGCAGAAGCTATCTGTTTATTGATCCTATGACACTACTTCCCTAGGCTAAGTCCATTGCAGTCCCATGTGCTGGCACTATACCCGATTCTTTTCCACCCATTGTTTTTGTTTATGTGCCAGCAACATGGATTGGTAAAGATGATGCTATTTCTCGCTGCGTGCTGCTGTGGCTATCTATGAAAGATCAAGTAATGCCACCTGGTTCATTTTTGAAGCTACTGTTATTCCCTGGATTCTTTGAGTTTTCAGATTCTGAGGTTTCACCTAGTTCATTTCTGAAGCTACTGTTATTCCCTGGATTCTTTGAGTTTACAGATTCTGAGGTTTCAGGGTGGTTATATTTTCTCATGTTTGCAAAATGATGGTCCTCAAATCATCTGTCAGGTTGTTCTGTGCTACTAAACTGGAGGTGGATGACAGATCTGAACCGCGTGTTTAGTTTGGTTCCTTTCTTGCCTTTCCTGTTGTGCCTACCTATGAAAGATTAGGTCATATTGTTTTGTTCGTTTTTAGCAGTACCCTTGTTCCCGAAATTCTTCATACTATGAAGATTGTCGTGCTCTTTAAATAACCTGGCTGTTTTCCTTACTTCTGAGGTTTGAGGATGGTTCCATTTTCCCTTGCTTACAAAACGATGTTCCTCAAATCATTACCTCTTGTTTATAGACTTTGTTTTAAAAAATTGGTCTTTCCCAGATTCTTGGTCTTCGGCGGCGTGTTTTGGTAGGATTGCCTTCACGCTGCTTTTCGATGGACTCGGATGAAGGTATGACCACTCACTTTTGCAAGTAATTGATTTCGATTTACACTTTATGTTAGTACAATGGATTCTGTCACCTCATTATTCTCTGGATGTCCACCTAATGGGGCTTCCTTCCTCCTGTATATGCAGGTTATGGCCAGATTGAAAGGCTTGTTTCCTACTTCCAGACTGTGGTGTATCTATTGTGCTGTGCATATCCTTTTTTTTGGTTATCCTTCATTCATCACTGTACACCCTTTGCTGGCAGGAGCATTTTTTTCCTCTTCCATGTTCTATAGGGTTTGTTGTAGGTGGATTTGACCTCCACCTTCTCTGTGTTCTCTTTCTTTTGTGCAGACCCACGAATGGATGACCCGGTTATTGCGGCCAAGGTTTGGAGATGGAGATGAGCCGGATCAACATGAGCCCTCGATGCCATGGTCAGAGGTGCTCTCTGTGCTCCATTGTTGCGCTTCGGTTTGATCTTGTTGATTAATGATTCCTGTACACATTTATTTGTGCCCATAGATTGATTATCTTCTAAATTTTTCAATATTTGAACCTAATTTTACTTATTTCCATCATGCATTTGGGTTGTTTTTTACCCACTGTGCCAGATCACAACTACAGTGTCATAGGTTTACACTGCTCTGTTCAGTATATAAATGCATAGTTACCGTTCTTTTGTTTTCTAATCCAGCCTATACATAATACTCTTACCAAAAGTTACAGTGGGTAATAAAATTGGTGCTATTTTAAATATTCAGTACCTTTGGTGGATGCCTAGATGGTTAGCCAGCTAATATAGGTGTTATCTTTTCTACTGGAAATGTATGTCGGCCATGGTTTTTGAATATGTACAAATTCATGAGAATACAATGCCCCCTTTTTTTTGTTATGGCTTCTACGAAAGTACAGCACCGCATGTGTTAATTTTAAAGCTCTTAGCACCTCCAACAGCCTATGGGGTTTATGCAAGCTACTGAGGTTTTTTTCATAGTGATTGTGTTTGGTCGTTTAGGTATGTACAGAAAAACATGGAGATTTTTTTAATAGTGATGAAACATAGGCACCTCCCAGAACCCTCAGGAAGGGCCTAATCTCTCAAAGCTTTGCCTAACTACTTATTCACCACAGCAACAATCAATATGTATAGCCATTGAGTTCTGAATTACAATTTTTGATCTAGCCATGTCATTGTCTTTGCCTTCAACACTCATACTTGCTTATGGTAATTTTTCAGGATCAAAACTGTGAGGAACTGATGACTTCCCTGCGTTATCACTTATGTATATGCATTATAATGCATTATATTATTATAGGTATTGTTGACAGTCATTAAGTATCAATTTTATACCGTCAACGCAGCAAGAGAAAGGACTAATATGAGTTCACCTATTAGATATAGGGGTTACACTGACAGAATTTCACGAGTTTTGGTGATTGTCTATTTCTGCAGGGGGTTATCAGAAAGAGAACCAAAGGAGGCCCACATGTCATGATTACATAGAGATAAAGACCGAACAGGTGAAAAAGTATAATCTAGAAGACTCCAGAAGGCGACCCCTGAAGGCTGGGCCCCACCTGGCAGCCTCCAGGGTCGGCCGCCCAAGGGGGGGAGTCGGCCAAATCCCCACCTCGACCAATCACGTCGAGTCTCGCGGATCCTGCCTCCACCGCCTTTGAGGATGAATAATTATCGTCCATATAGGTCGGTTTGATCCGAGGGCTGTGGTTCATCCTAGGGGGCTATATATTGAGCCCCGGCCCCCGGGTGAAACCCTAATTCATTCTCTCTTCATTCATCCGAGAGGATTCGGAGAAGCCGAGCCACCATCTCAATTAGAGCTCCATAGTTTAGTAGCATAGCTACATAGGAATAGATCTAGAGGGAATCAAGCCTAGCTTGGAGTCCGGATCTGTCAGAGTTCTTGGTAATTCCCCTCTACATTCTTGTAATATTCATCAATGTTCGTGATACTATGAGTAGTACTTTATTCTATTCTATTATATCAGACTTGACTTTGCTCTATTTGATTATATTCTCAATTATATTGTTCTTAGTCTACTTTGATTATATGTTTAGCATAGTTGGACTAGAATTATGTTTATGCATAGGATCGTATAGCGCTTGCTCATTAGATCGATGGGTGAGTGGTAAATATTGTGTAGGCGTGGTGCCTAGACCGTATTTATCTGCGATTGCACCCTATATTCCGGATCGTGAGGTAGATCGCGGGAGTGACAGTCTGTTGAGTCCTTTGTAGCCCTTCTCCCGAGTATAGGTCTAGCGGGAACAAACCTATTACATTGAAGTCATTGCTATGTCTCTTGTCTTCTCTCGGTAATATCACTATGCATAGATGTAACCTTTTCCCGCCATGATTGCTAGATGTTCTTGCACTAATCATTGTATGCTTTGACTTTATAGTTAGAATAACATAAGGATTACACCCTAGATCGTCCTAGTCCATGCTAGTGTTATAAGCTTAGAGTGCTAAGTTGAGATGGCTTATTACTATTATTTTATGTGGCTAAATGCTCTCATTTATCTTATGTCATTTATCATTCATTCCTATATTTTATGTCACACTTACCTTTGTATGAGATGATCGATACGAGACAAGGTTGAGCTCTCCATTATTGCATGTGCATTGCTCATCACTCATTATCCAAGTGCATTCCCTTCCCAAAGTGGTAAAATTATAAATAACGATACCTGGATTACTCCCGGTTAAAATGCTACGATGATATATTCTGTGCGCTTGCGGAACCCTCTTTATTTCAGTTGCACTTAATAGACATTGTTGACGGTCGTTAAGTATCAATTTTATACCGTCAACGCAGCAAGAGAAAGGACTAATTTGAGTTCACCTGTTAGATATAGGGGTTACACTGACAGAATTCCATGAGTTTTGGTGATTGTCTATTTCTGCAGGGGGTTATCAGAAAGAGAACCAAAGGAGGCCCACATGTCATGATTACATAGAGATAAAGACCGAACGGGTAAAATTGTATAATCTAGAAGACTCCGAAGGCAAACCACGGAAGCGGGGCCCACCGGGGGTGGCCGGTCGGCCGACCCAGGGGGAGTCGGCCGACTCCCCACCTCCACCAATCGGGTGGAGTCTCGTGGATCCCGCCTCCACCGCCTTTGAGGATGAATAATTATCGTCCATTTAGGTCGGTTTGATCCGAGGGCTGTGGTTAATCCTAGGGGGCTATATATTCGAGCCCCCGGCCCCCGGGTGAAACCCGAATTCAATCCTAATTCATTCAAGAGTTCATTCTCTCATCGAATTCGAGAGAAGCCCGAGCCACCATCTCAATTAGAGCTCCATAGTTTAGTAGCATAGCTACATAGGAATAGATCTAGAGGGAATCAAGCCTAGCTTGGAGTCCGGATCTGTCGGAGTTCTTGGTAATTCCCCTCTACATTCTTGTAATATTCATCATTGTTCGTGATACTATGAGTAGTACTTTATTCTATTCTATTATATCATACTTGACTTTGCTCTATTTGATTATATTCTCAATTATATTGTTCTTAGTTTACTTTGATTATATGTTTAGCATAGTTGGACTAGAATTATGTTTATGCATAGGATCGTATAGCGCTTACTCATTAGATCGATGGGTGAGTGGTAAATATTGTGTAGGCGTGGTGCTTAGACCGTATTTATCTGCGATTACACCCTATTGGCCGGGTCGTGTGGTAGATCGCGGAAGTGACAGTTCCGTTGAGTCCTTTGTATTCCATCCCCGTTGGTAGGTCTTAGTAGAACAACCTATTACATTGAAGTCATTGCTATGTCTCTTGTCTTCTCGGTAATATCACTATGCATAGATGTAACCTTTTCCCGCCATGATTGCTAGATGTTCTTGCACTAATCATTGTATGCTTTGACCTTATAGTTAGAATAACATAGGATTATACCCTAGATCATCCTAGTCCATGCTAGTGTTATAAGCTTAGAGTGCTAAGTTGAGATGGCTTATTACTATTATTTTATGTGGCTAATTGCTCTCATTTATCTTATGTCATTTATCATTCATTCCTATATTTTATGTGACACTTACCCCGTATGAGATGATCGATACGAGACAAGGTTAAGCTCTCCATTACAGCATGTGCATTGCTCATCACTCATTATCCAAAGTGCATTCCCTTCCAAAGTGGTAAAAATATAAATAACGATACTGGATACTCCTGGTTAAAATGCTACATCGGTATTATCGTGCGCTTGCGGATCCCATATTTATTTCTAGTAGCGGTTGCATTATTTAGTACCGGCATTTTTGGCGCCATGTTGGGGATGACAACCTAACACCGAGTGGCGTTAGAAATGTCAACAAGCATTTTTGGCGCCGTTGCCGGGGAAGGTTGAAAGCCAATGGATAATGAGCAGCATTGCACTACATAATGAGATTGAGCACTTGTCACCATTCTCTACTCATACAGCCTTACCCTTGTTTTTCGTCTATTCTTATATCTTATGCGGGGTAATGTATGAAAAAGACAATTCTTCCGATAATTATATTGACGATCCAGAAGCTTTATTCAGGAAGGCCAGAAGCAAGTTGAAGAAGACCAATCAATCATCATCATCAACTCAACTTGGAAGCTTGTCGGAAGCAGAAAGTCAACCTTTCATTCGAGACTTGACACCAGCATTTGAAGCCATGGCGCACAAGTCACTCCGCGAGTTCTCAGCTCCAACTACGGACAACATTCGTACTGGACCAGCTGCGGACATCGAAGGAGCTTTTGAGCTCAAGCCTGCGCGATCAACATGGTGCAAGCAAGCCGGTTACGTGGGAAGGCCCATGAAGATGCTAGTGCTCATCTCCAACACTTTACGGAGATTTGTAGCACATTCACTATCAAGGATGTCCCCGAGAGATGCTATACTACTTCGCCTCTTCCCATTCTCACTCTTGGGGAGAGCGAAGCGAGTGGTTCTACGCCAATAAGGAGAAGAATCCTACGTGGGCACTATGTTCCACCAATTTCTTGGCGAAGTTCTTCCCAATGGGCAAGACAAATGCTCTTCGTGGGAAGATATCAAGCTTTCGGCAACATCATGATGAGCTGTCCCGAAGCTTGGGAGCGCTTTCAAGATTACATCCTCGAGTGTCCTCATCATGGCATGGAGAATTGGGCTGCTATGCGGACATTCTACCATGGGCTCGGAACAACGACACACGTGAGACGATGGATCCGCTGGCGGAGGTGCATTCTTATCACTCACTATTCCTCAAGCCACGGCTCTTGTGGAGAAGATGGCATCCAACCAAGGTTGGAGTGAAGAAAGAACTCGAGACCCGCAAGAGAGGAGGAGGAATGCACCACTGAAGGAGGTAGACATCTTTGTCGCCAAAATGGATCTGCTAATAAAGAGGCTCGATGAGAGAGCCACGAGAGAAGAAAGAAGTCATGCATATACATGATGCTCGCATGACATGTGAAGAGTGTGGAGAGGCTGGGCACACGGGTGCTAAGCGCAGAGGCGAAGGAGGACGTGAACTACCTCAACAACAACAACAATAATAATTACTATCGTCCTCGCAGAATCAAGGTTGGAATCGGCAGCAGAGGCCTAACTACTCGGGCAATTATTCGGGCAACTATCAAGGTAAGAATGCCTCCTACAATAATTACAACCGGCCGCCTTTGAGAGAGTTAGTCTTTGAATCAAGGCAAGATGATGGACAATGTTTGTCCAAGAAGCGACATCAAATGACAAGGTCCTAGAGACACTCGGCAACGAGAATGGATGGCTTTTCCAATGCCATCAAGAGTCGGCTTCGGCTTCAACAAGATACTTGAGTCGCGGGTACAACGGCTTGTCAACCTTGCTCCCTCCACTTTGGTCAAGGTAAGCGGCGGGACAACCCGAAGAGCTCGAGGCGCAAATCTTGTTGATATATTCAATGTAGAAGATAGCCGAAGTGATCCATCGAAGGGGTCATGGATTGACTCAACTCGCCAATCAAGAAGGGCGATCCGGGAGACCGGTCGTTCCGATCTCCATTGGAAGTACTAACTTTAATGAGGCAATACGTGACTTCGGTGCAAGCATCAACATCATGCCAAGAGTGATATATGAGAAGCTATTCGAGATGCCCCTTAGCATACACAACCATGTGCTTACGGCTTGCGGATCGGTCACTCCGTGTTCCTTTGGGAGTGCTTGAAGACATATGTGTACGAGTAGGCAACTCATATGTTCCAGCGAGACTTCGTGATAGTGGATACGGCGGTGATGAAAGGTCCCCTATCATTTTGGGACGACCATTCTTGAACACTGCTGGAGCCATCATGTATGCCAACACCGCCAAGATCATCTTCAACATCAAGGGCAAGCGAGAAACCTTCTTCTTCAAGAACGAGTCTTTGCAGTTCCCAAAGCACACCCTCATCAACGAACGGTGAGAAGAAGAAGAGTCCGGCTAAGAAGAGCAAGAACAAGAATAAGAAGACCAAGAAGACAGAGACGAGTAAGGGTGGTCACTGCGGTCCACAAGGAGCATGACCACTTACTCAGTCCCCACGTCGATCAAGAAGGATGACCCGGGTGTCCCAACCATTCAATGCTCCATCAACGAAGCTCTTTCAATAAAGCATGCGTGACACCGGATCGGGCGTCAACATTATGGCCAAAGTAACTTATGAGTATCTATATGGCACTATGCCTTTGGAGCCTACCTATGCACAAATGTACCGCGAGATGGCGGATCGGACATTCCGCTTCGTCGAAGGAGAAGTGAAGGATGTCCTCATCCAGATAGATGACCATTATGTCCCTACGAGACTTCCTAGTCATTGACATGGGAGATGACTACGATCCTCCAATCATCCTAGGAAGACCATTCCTAAACACCACCATAGCTATCATCTATATCGGGACGGGAGAGATCCATTTCCACTTTCCCACCGAGAAGGTACGCCGCTACTTCAATAATAATTATATAATCGAGGAGCCCAAGAAGAACAGAACAAGGAGAAGGCAGCGTACCCGTCGCGAACAAGAAGAACATCACTAAAGATGGATGGGCCGACTATGAGGAGAAGTATTGAGATATGAAGATCGGTACCCGAGAAGAAAAGAACATTGTAGAAGAACCGAGAAGGTCTTGTCATCGAGAAGAGAACCAAGTGCCCCAAGAAGCTTCCCCTCGAGGTCACCCTCTCCAACGAAGAAGGTGTGGAAGGTAAAAGCAAAATCAGAATCAATTCCTACACACGAGGCGACATCATCGAGGCGCCGGCCAATGCGCCCCTTGAAAAATGAGCGAACATGACAAGTCTGTTCGGAGGACTTAAAACCACCGAACGCCACGCCAAGAGGTAACTTGGTATTTATCGGCAATTACTTTCCAGCATTGCATTTTTACCTTAGCATATTTATTTTCCTATTTGCATCTTAGTTGCATCTTTACCATCTCGCATTAGAAAAGAAAATAAAGATGTTGTGCATTCGCATCCAAAAAATCGTCGAGCCCCATGTGAATAATCATTCACTTGTGGTGGCACAAAAATAATTTCTCGGCATATTTATTTCCCCGTCTCGCATTCCTTAAATAATAAAAAGATAAAAATATTTCTTGTGATCTGTTAGAACAAGTCTAAGTTAAGAAAGTTCTAGACAACCGGGGCCTAGAGGTTTTATCACTAACGCTTAATCAGTTCCACAAGTTTTGTTGTCTATTTGAGCTTCACAAAACATCAAGGATCAAGAAGAGCTAACAAGCGAAGGACATCCGGTCCCCGTCGGAGTCTTTGCCGCGACAATTGAACGATGTCTCCAACGGCAACTATCTACAACACTCCCGAGGACTAGAACGTCTTCGGTGCACGTCGGCAACATCGGCGAGACTATGTCAACATCCGGCTTGGGGGAGAGCATCCCCGTGTACCAAGCTAAGTGTTTCCAACTTATCTATTTGTGCTTTATTAGAGTGTGCTTTGATTAAAACAACTAAAAAAAGATGCATAACCATAGAAACCCAGAAAGATTTTCTTATTTATCTTTTCTACTTTTGGAGAGCTCTTGCAATCTGTCTTTAAAAGTGATCCCTAGAATAAACTCTACATGGAGATGATGAATAGTTGCTCTGCCGTAATTCCTTTCAAGTACCTAGTTTTCAACCTTGCACTCTCCCGAGTTTTGGACACAACTTGTTTAGATTTGAGATTTGCTCGAACACGAAACTTGTGGGTAGCAAACACTTGATCTAAGTCTAGGTGGTTGACGGGTATGATATGGGAAGGTTTTGAGCTGCTATTTATCTTGTTCCTAGAGATACTAGAGTTCGGAGAATTTATCTTGAAAATATTAAATTCCTGCATGATGAGTTCCTTTATGATGAGAGTTCAAATTCCTACCATGACCATATATTCATGCTTACTAGATTAGGAAAGACCCATCTGTTTAAATAGATCATATTTTAGGTTTGAGTGTAGACTTTATAGGCATTGAGTGTGGTTATCTGTGGACCCATAAGGAATTAGTCACGCAGTTAAAGTCAATACTATGTGCTCTCCATCCATTGATCTATGCTACTTACGTCCTCGAAGCACGCACCCATTTTATAAATGTTATATTCATTACGTGCTACTTACGTGTTCCTCGAAGTACCACCCACATATAGATCCATATCCACCACATATTGTGCTATCTCTACCCTGGAGATACGCACTTATGCTACTCCTACCCTAGGAGTACGCATTCCCCACTTACTATGCTATCTCTACCCTGGAGATACGCACTTATGCTGCTCCTACACTGGGAGTACGCATCCATTCATTCATCCACATATACATACGCTATTCATTTCACTTCATCCAGACAGGTTCTACTCCTATCCTGGGAGTGAACATCTAGACATAATCATCGCCGTTCTATTTGTCTACATAAAAAGCTCCAGTCATTATCATTTCAAGTTATACACTCCCCTGTGCTAAAGTTTCGTTTCAGAGGATTGGTTGCTCTAAAAAAAAAAAAAAAAAAAAGAAAAAAAAAAAAAAAAGAAAAAAGAAAGAGTAGCCAAGTCCTTCCATTCAAGAAGTTTCAAGGTTTCCGAATAAAGGGAGTCATGTTATCCCCGAAGGAGCAAGTGTAGAAGTAGATGTTCACCGGTTGAGTACCCCTCGTAATCATTTCCTTATCACCATCATCCTATCATCTTTTCATCCATTCCATTTCCTCATTCACATGCACATATGACTTTATTATTATTTTAGTTCCTATTGGATCCATGTCTTAAGCTGTGCAATATATGCAAGTGAGTTTGAGTGTCTCCCCACCTATGAGCTCCACATAAGCCTATTAGAAAGTAGGGTGAGAGAGAGAAGGCACTTTCCACTATGCCTTAGTTCCACAAATACCACATATTCTTGAGAGAAGAGAGAAAAGGCATACACTACTCATGCCTTGGAGAGGATCCGAGAAATACCACAAATGAGAGACTTGAAAGGTTCATACAAGGAACTCGAGTTTTATTTCAAAACCTTGCAAAAACTCCGGGATAATAGTTGATCAAAGAGCGAGAAACATGGCGCTTGACTTGACCGTTCTATCTTTCAACTACTCAAGACCCAAGTGACGGTTACAAGCCCCATGGTGAAAGGTAATATGAGTGAGTTTTGAGTCAGGATAGCTCACTCTAATCCGGAGGAGAGTTCTTGTTTGAACGCATGTGTACTTGTGAGGAGTGAAAGTATTATAGCAACTCGATCCATCATCGAGTCTATCTTTGCTCGGGGACGAGCAAAAGGTAAGCTTGGGGGAGTTTGTTGACGGTCGTTAAGTATCAATTTTATACCGTCAACGCAGCAAGAGAAAGGACTAATTTGAGTTCACTGTTAGATATAGGGGTTACACTTGACAGAATTCCATGAGTTTTGGTGATTGTCTATTTCTGCGGGGGTTATCGAAAGAGAACCAAAGGAGGCCCACATGTCATGATTACATAGAGATAAAGACCGAACGGGTAAAATTGTATAATCTAGAAGACTCCGAGAAGGCAAACCCCGGAAGCGGGGCCCACAGCGGGGTGGCCGGTCGGCCGACCCAGGGGGAGTCGGCCGACTCCCCACCTCCACCAATCGGGTGGAGTCTCGTGGATCCTGCCTCCACCGCCTTTGAGGATGAATAATTATCGTCCATTTAGGTCGGTTTGATCCGAGGGCTGTGGTTAATCCTAGGGGGCTATATATTCAGAGCCCCTGGCCCCTGGGTGAAACCCGAATTCAATCCTAATTCATTCAAGAGTTCATTCTCTCATCGAATTCGAGAGAAGCCGAGCCACCATCTCAATTAGAGCTCCATAGTTTAGTAGCATAGCTACATAGGAATAGATCTAGAGGGAATCGAGACTAGCTTGGAGTCCGGATCTGTCGGAGTTCTTGGTAATTCCCCTCTACATTCTTGTAATATTCATCATTGTTCGTGATACTATGAGTAGTACTTTATTCTATTCTATTATATCATACTTGACTTTGCTCTATTTGATTATATTCTCAATTATATTGTTCTTAGTTTACTTTGATTATATGTTTAGCATAGTTGGACTAGAATTATGTTTATGCATAGGATCGTATAGCGCTTACTCATTAGATCGATGGGTGAGTGGTAAATATTGTGTAGGCGTGGTGCTTAGACCGTATTTATCTGCGATTACACCCTATTGGCCGGGTCGTGTGGTAGATCGCGGAAGTGACAGTTCCGTTGAGTCCTTTGTATTCCATCCCCGTTGGTAGGTCTTAGTAGAACAACCTATTACATTGAAGTCATTGCTATGTCTCTTGTCTTCTCTGGTAATATCACTATGCATAGATGTAACCTTTTCCCGCCATGATTGCTAGATGTTCTTGCACTAATCATTGTATGCTTTGACCTTATAGTTAGAATAACATAGGATTATACCCTAGATCATCCTAGTCCATGCTAGTGTTATAAGCTTAGAGTGCTAAGTTGAGATGGCTTATTACTATTATTTTATGTGGCTAATTGCTCTCATTTATCTTATGTCATTTATCATTCATTCCTATATTTTATGTGACACTTACCCTGTATGAGATGATCGATACGAGACAAGGTTAAGCTCTCCATTACAGCATGTGCATTGCTCATCACTCATTATCCAGTGCATTCCCTTCCCGAGTGGTAAAAATATAAATAACGATACCTGGATACTCCTGGTTAAAATGCTACATCGGTATTATCTCGTGCGCTTGCGGATCCCATATTTATTTCTAGTAGCGGTTGCATTATTTAGTACCGGCATTTTTGGCGCCATGTTGGGGATGACAACCTAACACCGAGTGGCGTTAGAAATGTCAACAAGCATTTTTGGCGCCGTTCGGGGAAGGTTGAAAGCCAATGGATAATGAGCAGCATTGCACTACATAATGAGATTGAGCACTTGTCACCATTCTCTACTCATACTGACCTTACCCTTGTTTTTCGTCTATTCTTATATCTTATGCGGGGTAATGTATGAAAAAGACAATTCTTCACGATAATTATATTGACGATCCGAAGCTTTATTCGGGAAGGCCGGGAAGCAAGTTGAAGAAGACCAATCAATCATCATCATCAACTCAACTTGGAAGCTTGTCGGAAGCGAGAAAGTCAACCTTTCATTCGAGACTTGACACCAGCATTTGAAGCCATGGCGCACAAGTCACTCCGCGAGTTCTCGGCTCCAACTACGGACAACATTAATCTTGGACCATTTGCGGACATCGAAGGAGCTTTTGAGCTCAAGCTGCGCGATCAACATGGTGCAAGCAAGCCGGTTCGTGGGAAGGCCCATGAAGATGCTAGTGCTCATCTCCAACACTTTACGGAGATTTGTAGCACATTCACTATCAAGGATGTCCCCGAGAGATGCTATACTACTTCGCCTCTTCCCATTCTCACTCTTGGGGAGAGCGAAGCGTGGTTCTACGCCAATAAGGAGAAGAATCCTACGTGGGCACTATGTTCCACCAATTTCTTGGCGAAGTTCTTCCCAATGGGCAAGACAAATGCTCTTCGTGGGAAGATATCAAGCTTTCGGCAACATCATGATGAGGCTGTCCCGAAGCTTGGGAGCGCTTTCAAGATTACATCCTCGAGTGTCCTCATCATGGCATGGAGAATTGGCCGCTTATGCGAGACATTCTACCATGGGCTCAGCAACAACGACACACGTGAGACGATGGATGCTGCTGGAGGTGCATTCTTATCACACTATTCCTCAAGCCACGGCTCTTGTGGAGAAGATGGCATCCAACCAAGGTTGGAGTGAAGAAAGAACTCGAGACCCGCAAGAGAGGAGGAGGAATGCACCAGGTGAAGGAGGTAGACATGCTTTGTCGCCAAAATGGATCTGCTAATAAAGAGGCTCGATGAGAGAGCCACGAGAGAAGAAAGAAGTCATGCATATACATGATGCTCGCATGACATGTGAAGAGTGTGGAGAGGCTGGGCACACGGGTGCTAAGCGCCCAGCTGAAGGAGGACGTGAACTACCTCAACAACAACAACAATAATAATTACTATCGTCCTCGGCGAGAATCAAGGTTGGAATCGGCGAGAGGCCTAACTACTCGAGGCAATTATTCGGGCAACTATCAAGGTAAGAATGCCTCCTACAATAATTACAACCGGCCGCCTTTGAGAGAGTTAGTCTTTGAATCAAGGCAAGATGATGGACAATCTGTCCAAGAAGCGACATCAAATGACAAGGTCCTAGAGACACTCGGCAACAGAATGGATGGCTTTTCCAATGCCATCAAGAGTCGGCTCAGCTTCAACAAGATACTTGAGTCGCGGGTACAACGGCTTGTCAACCTTGCTCCCTCCCTTGGTCAAGGTAAGGCGCGGGACAACCCGAAGAGCTCGAGACTGCAAATCTTGTTGATATATTCAATGTAGAAGATAGCCGAAGTGATCCATCGAAGGGGTCATGGATTGACTCAACTCGCCAATCAAGAAGGGCGATCCGGGGAGACCAGTCGTTCCGATCTCCATTGGAAGTACTAACTTTAATGAGGCAATCTGTGACTTCGGTGCAAGCATCAACATCATGCCAAGAGTGATATATGAGAAGCTATTCAGATGCCCCTTAGCATACACAACCATGTGCTTACAGCTTGCAGATCAGTCACTCCGTGTTCCTTTGGGAGTGCTTGAAGACATATGTGTACGAGTAGGCAACTCATATGTTCCAGCAGACTTCGTGATAGTGGATACAGGCAGTGATGAAAGGTCCCCTATCATTTTGGGACGACCATTCTTGAACACTGCTGGAGCCATCATGTATGCCAACACTGCCAAGATCATCTTCAACATCAAGGGCAAGCGAGAAACCTTCTTCTTCAAGAACGAGTCTTTGCGGTTCCCAAAGCACACCCTCATCAACGAACAGTGAGAAGAAGAAGAGTCCGGCTAAGAAGAGCAAGAACAAGAATAAGAAGACCAAGAAGACAGAGAGACGGTAAGGGTGGTCACTGCGGTCCACAAGGAGCATGACCACTTACTCGGGTCCCCACGTCGATCAAGAAGGATGACCCAGGTGTCCCAACCATTCAATGCTCCATCAACGAAGCTCTTTCAATAAAGGCATGCGTGACACCGGATCGGGCGTCAACATTATGGCCAAAGTAACTTATGAGTATCTATATGGCACTATGCCTTTGGAGCCTACCTATGCACGAGCTGCGGATGGCGGATCGGACATTCCGCTTCGTCGAAGGAGAAGTGAAGGATGTCCTCATCCAGATAGATGACCATTATGTCCCTACAGACTTCCTAGTCATTGACATGGGAGATGACTACGATCCTCCAATCATCCTAGGAAGACCATTCCTAAACACCACGAGCTATCATCTATATCGGGACGGGAGAGATCCATTTCCACTTTCCCACCGAGAAGGTACGCCGCTACTTCAATAATAATTATATAATCGAGGAGCCCAAGAAGAACGAGAACAAGGAGAAGGCAGCGTACCCGTCGCGAACAAGAAGAACATCACTAAAGATGGATGGGCGACTATGAGGGAGAAGTATTCGAGATATGAAGATCGGTACCCGAGAAGAAAAGAACATTGTAGAAGAACCCGAGAAGGTCTTTGTCATCGAAGAGAACCAAGTGCCCCAAGAAGCTTTCCTCGAGGTCACCCTCTCCAACGAAGAAGGTGTGGAAGGTAAAAGCAAAATCAGAATCAATTCCTACACACGAGGCGACATCATCGAGGCGCGCCGGCCAATGCGCCCCTTGAAAAATGAGCGAACATGACAAGTCTGTTCGGAGGACTTAAAACCACCGAACGCCACGCCAAGAGGTAACTTGGTATTTATCAGCAATTACTTTCCAAAGCATTGCATTTTTACCTTAGCATATTTATTTTCCTATTTGCATCTTAGTTGCATCTTTACCATCTACGCATTAGAAAAGAAAATAAAGATGTTGTGCATTCGCATCCAAAAAATCGTCGAGCCCCATGTGAATAATCATTCACTTGTGGTGGCACAAAAATAATTTCTCAGCATATTTATTTCCCCCAATCGCATTCCTTAAATAATAAAAAGATAAAAATATTTCTTGTGATCTGTTAGAACAAGTCTAAGTTAAGAAAGTTCTAGACAACCGGGGCCTAGAGGTTTTATCACTAACGCTTAATCAGTTCCACAAGTTTTGTTGTCTATTTGAGCTTCACAAAACATCAAGGATCAAGAAGAGCTAACAAGCGAAGGACATCCAGTCCCTGTCGGAGTCTTTGCCGCGACAATTGAACGATGTCTCCAACGGCAACTATCTACAACACTCCCGAGGACTAGAACGTCTTCGGTGCACGTCGGCAACATCGGCGAGACTATGTCAACATCCGGCTTGGGGAGAGCATCCCCGTGTACCAAGCTAAGTGTTTCCAACTTATCTATTTGTGCTTTATTAGAGTGTGCTTTGATTAAAACAACTAAAAAAAGATGCATAACCATAGAAACCCGAGAAAGATTTCCTTATTTATCTTTTCTACTTTTGGAGAGCTCTTGCAATGTTTGTCTTTAAAAGTGATCCCTAGAATAAACTCTACATGGAGATGATGAATAGTTGCTCTGCCGTAATTCCTTTCAAGTACCTAGTTTTCAACCTTGCACTCTCCCGAGTTTTGGACACAACTTGTTTAGATTTGAGATTTGCTCGAACACGAAACTTGTGGGTAGCAAACACTTGATCTAAGTCTAGGTGGTTGACGGGTATGATATGGGAAGGTTTTGAGCTGCTATTTATCTTGTTCCTAGAGATACTAGAGTTTTGGAGAATTTATCGTGAAAATATTAAATTCCTGCATGATGAGTTCCTTTATGATGAGAGTTCAAATTCCTACCACGGCCATATATTCATGCTTACTAGATTAGGAAAGACCCATCTGTTTAAATAGATCATATTTTAGGTTTGAGTGTAGACTTTATAGGCATTGAGTGTGGTTATCTTTTGTGGACCCATAAGGAATTAGTCACGCAGTTAAAGTCAATACTATGTGCTCTCCATCCATTGATCTATGCTACTTACGTCCTCGAAGCACGCACCCATTTTATAAATGTTATATTCATTTGTGCTATACGTGTTCCTCGAAGTACCACCCACATATAGATCCATATCCACCACATATTGTGCTATCTCTACCCCGGAGATACGCACTTATGCTACTCCTACCCTAGGAGTACGCATTCCCCACTTACTATGCTATCTCTACCCCGGAGATACGCACTTATCTTTGCTCCTACACCTTTGGGAGTACGCATCCATTCATTCATCCACATATACATACGCTATTCATTTCACTTCATCCAGACAGGTTCTACTCCTATCCTGGGAGTGAACATCTAGACATAATCATCGCCGTTCTATTTGTCTACATAAAAAGCTCCAGTCATTATCATTTCAAGTTATACACTCCCTGTGCTAAAGTTTCGTTTCCAGAGGATTGGTTGCTCTAAAAAAAAAAAGAAAGAAAGAAAGAAAAAAAAAAGAAAAAAGAAAGAGTAGCCAAGTCCTTCCATTCAAGAAGTTTCAAGGTTTCCGAATAAAGGGAGTCATGTTATCCCCGAAGGAGCAAGTGTAGAAGTAGATGTTCACCAGTTGAGTACCCCTCGTAATCATTTCCTTATCACCATCATCCTATCATCTTTTCATCCATTCCATTTCCTCATTCACATGCACATATGACTTTATTATTATTTTAGTTCCTATTGGATCCATGTCTTAAGCTGTGCAATATATGCAAGTGAGTTTGAGTGTCTCCCCACCTATGAGCTCCACATAAGCCTATTAGAAAGTAGGGTGAGAGAGAGAAGGCACTTTCCACTATGCCTTAGTTCCACAAATACCACATATTCTTGAGAGAAGAGAGAAAAGGCATACACTACTCATGCCTTGGAGAGGATCGAGAAATACCACAAATGAGAGACTTGAAAGGTTCATACAAGGAACTCGAGTTTTATTTCAAAACCTTGCAAAAACTCCGGGATAATAGTTGATCAAAGAGCGAGAAACATGGCGCTTGACTTGACCGTTCTATCTTTCAACTACTCAAGACCCAAGTGACGGTTACAAGCCCCATGGTGAAAGGTAATATGAGTGAGTTTTGAGTCAGGATAGCTCACTCTAATCCGGAGGAGAGTTCTTGTTTGAACGCATGTGTACTTGTGAGGAGTGAAAGTATTATAGCAACTCCTGATCCATCACTGAGTCTATCTTTGCTCAAGGACGAGCAAAAGGTAAGCTTGGGGGAGTTTGTTGACGGTCGTTAAGTATCAATTTTATACCGTCAACGCAGCAAGAGAAAGGACTAATTTGAGTTCACTGTTAGATATAGGGGTTACACCGACGAGAATTCCATGAGTTTTGGTGATTGTCTATTTCTCGCGGGGGTTATCGAAAAGAGAACCAAAGGAGGCCCACATGTCATGATTACATAGAGATAAAGACCGAACGGGTAAAATTGTATAATCTAGAAGACTCCGAGAAGGCAAACCCGGAAGCGGGGCCCCGCATTGGGGTGGCCGGTCGGCCGACCCGGGGGGAGTCGGCCGACTCCCCACCTCCACCAATCGGTGGAGTCTCGTGGATCCCGCCTCCACCGCCTTTGAGGATGAATAATTATCGTCCATTTAGGTCGGTTTGATCCGAGGGCTGTGGTTAATCCTAGGGGGCTATATATTGAGCCCCCGGCCCCCGGGTGAAACCCGAATTCAATCCTAATTCATTCAAGAGTTCATTCTCTCATCGGAATTCGAGAAGCCGAGCCACCATCTCAATTAGAGCTCCATAGTTTAGTAGCATAGCTACATAGGAATAGATCTAGAGGGAATCAAGCCTAGCTTGGAGTCCGGATCTGTCGGAGTTCTTGGTAATTCCCCTCTACATTCTTGTAATATTCATCATTGTTCGTGATACTATGAGTAGTACTTTATTCTATTCTATTATATCATACTTGACTTTGCTCTATTTGATTATATTCTCAATTATATTGTTCTTAGTTTACTTTGATTATATGTTTAGCATAGTTGGACTAGAATTATGTTTATGCATAGGATCGTATAGCGCTTACTCATTAGATCGATGGGTGAGTGGTAAATATTGTGTAGGCGTGGTGCTTAGACCGTATTTATCTGCGATTACACCCTATTGGCCGGGTCGTGTGGTAGATCGCGGAAGTGACGGTTCCGTTGAGTCCTTTGTATTCCATCCCCGTTGGTAGGTCTTAGTAGAACAACCTATTACATTGAAGTCATTGCTATGTCTCTTGTCTTCTCGGTAATATCACTATGCATAGATGTAACCTTTTCCCGCCATGATTGCTAGATGTTCTTGCACTAATCATTGTATGCTTTGACCTTATAGTTAGAATAACATAGGATTATACCCTAGATCATCCTAGTCCATGCTAGTGTTATAAGCTTAGAGTGCTAAGTTGAGATGGCTTATTACTATTATTTTATGTGGCTAATTGCTCTCATTTATCTTATGTCATTTATCATTCATTCCTATATTTTATGTGACACTTACCCTGTATGAGATGATCGATACAGACAAGGTTAAGCTCTCCATTACAGCATGTGCATTGCTCATCACTCATTATCCAGTGCATTCCCTTCCCAGTGGTAAAAATATAAATAACGATACCTGGATACTCCTGGTTAAAATGCTACATCGGTATTATATGTGCGCTTGCGGATCCCATATTTATTTCTAGTAGCAGTTGCATTATTTAGTACCAGCATTTTTGGCGCCATGTTGGGGATGACAACCTAACACGAGTGGCGTTAGAAATGACATCAACAAGCATTTTGGCGCCGTTGCGGGGAAGGTTGAAAGCCAATGGATAATGAGCAGCATTGCACTACATAATGAGATTGAGCACGTCACCATTCTCTACTCATACAGCCTTACCCTTGTTTTCGTCTATTTTATATCTTATGCGGGGTAATGTAATTATATTGACGATCCGAAGCTTTATTCGGGAAGGCCGGAAGCAAGTTGAAGAAGACCAATCAATCGATCATCAACTCAACTTGGAAGCTTTCGTCAACCTTTCATTCGAGACTTGACACCAGCATTTGAAGCCATGGCGAACAAGTCACTCCGCGAGTTCTCGGCTCCACTACGGACAACATTCGTCTTGGACCGGCTGCGGACATCGAAGGAGCTTTTGAGCTCAAGCCTACGCCGATCAACATGGTGCAAGCAAGCCGGTTCGTGGGAAGGCCCATGAAGATGCTAGTGCTCATCTCCAACACTTCCCGGAGATTTGTAGCACATTCACTATCAAGGATGTCCCCAGAGACGCTATACTACTTCGCCTCTTCCCATTCTCACTCTTGGGGAGAGCGAAGCAGTGGTTCTACGCCAATAAGGAGAAGAATACTACGTGGGCACTATGTTCCACCAATTTCTTGGCGAAGTTCTTCCCCATGGGCAAGACAAATGCTCTTCGTGGGAAGATATCAAGCTTTCATCAACATCATGATGAGCTGTCCCGAAGCTTGGGAGCGCTTTCAAGATTACATCCTCGAGTGTCCTCATCATGGCATGGAGAATTGGTGCTTATGCGAGACATTCTACCATGGGCTCGACAACGACACACGTGAGACGATGGATCTTTGCTGCGGTGGTGCATTCTTATCACTCACTATTCCTCAAGCCACGGCTCTTGTGGAGAAGATGGCATCCAACCAAGGTTGGAGTGAAGAAAGAACTCGAGACCCGCAAGAGAGGTGGAGGAATGCACCCGGTGAAGGAGGTAGACATCTTTGTCGCCAAAATGGATCTGCTAATGAAGAGGCTCGATGAGAGAGCCACGAGAGAAGAAAGAAGTCATGCATATACATGATGCTCGCATGACATGTGAAGAGTGTGGAGAGGCTGGGCACACAGGTGCTAAGCGCCCGTAGTGAAGGAGGACGTGAACTACCTCAACAACAACAACAACAATTACTATCGTCCTCGCGGAATCAAGGTTGGAATCAGCAGCAGAGGCCTAACTACTCGGGCAATTATTCGTGCAACTATCAAGGTAAGAATCCTCCTACAATAATTACAACCGGCCGCCTTTGAGAGAGTTAGTCTTGAATCAAGGCAAGATGATGGACAACTGTCCAAGAAGCGGCATCAAATGACAAGGTCCTAGAGACACTCGGCAACGAGAATGGATGGCTTTTCTAATGCCATCAAGAGTCAGCTTCAGCTTCAACAAAATACTTGAGTCGCGGGTACAATGGCTTGTCAACCTTGCTCCCTCTCTGGCCAAGGTAAATTGGCGGGACAACCCGAAGAGCTCAAAACGCAAATCTTGTTGATATATTCAATATAGAAGAGTAGCCGGAGTGATCCATCGAAAGGGTCATGGATTGACTCAACTCTACCAATCAAGAAGGGCGATCCGGGAGACCGGTCATTCCGATCTCCATTGGAAGTACCAATTTCATTGAAGCAATCGTGATTTCGGTGCAAGCATCAACATCATGCCAAGAGTGATATATGAGAAGCTATTCGAGATGCCCCTTAGCATACACAACCATGTGCTTACGGCTTGCGGATCGGTCACTCCGTGTTCCTTTGGGAATACTAGAAGACATTTATGTACGAGTAGGCAACTCGTATGTCCCCGCAGACTTCGTGGTAGTGGATACAGGCGGTGATGAAAGGTCCCCTATCATTCGGGACGACCATTCTTGAACATCTTGGAGCCATCATGTATGCCAACACGCCAAGATCATCTTCAATATCAAGGGCAAGAGAGAGACCTTCTTCTTCAAGAACAGTCTTTGCGGTTCAAAGCACACCCTCATCAACAGAACGGTGAGAAGAAGAAGAATCCGGCTAAGAAGAGCAAGAACAAAGATAAGAAGACCAAGAAGACGGAGACGAGTAAGGATGGTCACTGCGGTCCATAAGGAGCATGACCACTTACTCAAATCCCCACGTCCGATCAAGAAGGATGACCCGGGTGTCCCAACCATTCAATGCTCCATCAACGAAGCTCTTTCAATAAAGCATGCCGTGACACCGGATCGGGCATCAACATTATGGCCAAGGTAACCTATGAGTATCTATATGGCACTATGCCTTTGGAGCCCACCTATGCACAGCTATAGATGGCAGATCAGACATTCCGCTTCGTCGAAGGAGAAGTGAAAGATGTCCTCATCCAGATAGATGACCATTATGTCCCCACAGACTTCCTAGTCATCGATATGGGAGATGATTACGACCCTTCGATCATCCTAGGGAGACCATTCCTGAACACCACCAGAGCTATCATCTATATTGGAACAGGGGAGATTCATTTCCACTTTCCCACTGAGAAGGTACGCCGCTACTTCAACAACAATTATATAATCACTGAGGAGCCCAAGAAGAGCGAGCAAGGAGAAGGCAGCGTACCGTCGCGTAACAAGAAGAACATCACTACGAGATGGATGGGCCGACTATGAGGAGAAGTGTCCAGATATGAAGATCGATACCCGAGAAGAGAAGAACATTGTAGAAGAACCTGAAGAGGTGCTACCAACAGAAGAGAAACAAGTGGTCCAAGAAGCTTCCTCCTCAAGGTCATCCTCTCCAACAACAAAGAAGGTATGGAAGGTAAAAGCAAAATCAGAATATATTCCTACACAAGAGGCGACGTTATCAGAGGCACTGGCCAATGCGCCCCCTAAAAAATGAGCGAACATGACAAGTCCTGTTCGGAGGACTTAAAACCACCGAACGCCGCGCCAAGAGGTAACTTGGTATTTATCAGCATTTCTTTTTCAGCATTGTGTTTTACCTTAGCATATTTGTTTCCCCACTTACATCTTAGTTGCTTCGTTATGTTTTTATATCTGCATTAGAAAAGAAAATAAAGATGTTTTGCATTTGCATCCAGAAAATCATTAAGCCCCATGTGGATAATCATTCACCGTGGTGGCACAAAAAATAATTTCTTAGCATATTTATCTTTCCCGTCTGCATTTCCTTAATAATAAAAAGATAAAAATATTTCTTGTGATCTGTTAGAATGAGTTTTAAGTTAGGAAAGTTCTAGACAACTATGGCCTAGAGGTTTTTGTCACTAACACTTAATTAGTTCCACAAGCTTTGTTATCTATTTGAGCTTCACAGAACATCAAGGATCAAGAAGAGCCAACAGGCAGAAGGACATCTAGTCCCCGGTCGGAGTGCTGCCCGCGACACTTGAACGCTGTCTCCAACAGCAACCATCTATGACACTCCTGGAGGACTAGAACGTCTTCATTGCCTGTCAGCAACATCAGCAGACTATGTCAACATCCAGCTTGGGGGAGGGCATCCCCGTGTACCAAGCTAAGTGTTTCCAACTTATCTGTTTATGCCTTGTTAAAGTATGCTTTGTTAAAACTACTAAAAAAGATGCATAACCATAGAAACCCAGAAAGATTTCCTTATTTATCTTTTGGAGAGCTCTTGCAATCTGTCTTGGAAATAGTTCCCTAGAATAAACTCTACATGGAGATGATGAATAGTTGCTCTACCGTAATTCCTTTCAAGTACCTAGTTTTCAACCTTGCACTCTCCCGAGTTTTGGGCACAACTGTTTAGATTTGAGATTTGCTCTGAACCTGAAACTTGTGGGTAGCAAACACTTGATCTAAGTCTAGGTGGTTGACGGGTATGATATGGGAAAGTTTTGAGTCAGTCTTTGTCCATCTTGTTCCTAGAGATACTAGAGTTTCGGAGAATTTATCTTTGAAAATATTAAATTCTGCATGATGAGTTCCTTTATGATGAGAGTTTAAATTCCTACCATGACCATATATTCATGCTTACTAGATTAGGAAAACCCATCTATTTATATAGAACATTTTATAGGCATTGAGTGTAGTCTTTTTAGGCATTGAGTGTGGTTATGCTGTGGACCCATAAGGAATCAGTCATGCAGTTAAAGTCAATACTGTGTGCTCTCCACCCATTGATCTATGCTATTTGTCCTCGAAGCATGCACCCATTTTATAAATACTACATTCACTCGTGCTACTTGTCCCTAGAAGTACCACCCACCTATAGATCCACATCCACCACATATTGTGCTATCTCTACCCTGGAGATACGCACCTATGCTGCTCCTACCCTGGGAGTACGCATCCATCCATCCATCTACATATACATACGCCATTCATTTCACTTCATCCAGAAAAGGTTCTACTCCTATTCTGGGAGTGAACATCTAGAAATAATCATCGCCGTTCCATTGCCTACATAAAAGCTCCAGTCATTATCATTTCAAGTTATACACTCCCCGTGCTAAAGTTTCATTTTCAGAGGTTCATTTTCAGAGGATTGGTTATTCTAAAAAAAAAGAGAAAAGAAAGAAAGAGTAGCCAAGTCCTTCCTTTCGAGAAGTTTCAAGAAGTTTCAAGGTTTCCAAATAAAGGGAGTCATGTTATCCCCAAAGGAGCAAGTGTGGAAGTAGATGTTCACCGGTTGAGTACCCCTCATAATCATTTTCTTATCATCATCATCCTATCATCATTTTATCATCCATTTCACTTCCTCAATCACATGCACATATGACTTTATTATTTTAGTTCCTATTGGATCCATGTCTTAACTATGCAATATATGCAAGTGAGTTTGAGTGTCTCCCCACCTATGAGCTCCACATAAGCCTATTAGAAAGTAGGGTGAGAGAGAGAAGGCACTTTTCACTATGCCTTAGTTCCATAAATACCACATATTTTGAGAGAAGAGAGAATGCATACACTACTCATGCCTTGGAGAGGATCCAGAAATACCACAAATGAGAGACCTAAAAGGTTCATACAAGGAACTCTGAGTTTTATTTCAAAACTTTGCAAAAACTCCGGGATAATAGTTGATCAAAGAGCAAGAAACATGGCGCTTAACTTGACCGTTCTATCTTTCAACTACTCAAGACCCAAGTGACGGTTACAAGCCCCATGGTGAAAGGTAATATGAGTGAGTTTTGAGTCAGAATAGTTCACTCTAATCCGGAGGAGAGTTCTTGTTTGAACGCATGTGTACTTGTGAGGAGTGAAGGCATTGTAGCAACTCCTGATCCATCACTGAGTCTATCTTTGCTCAGGGATGAGCAAAAGGTAAGCTTGGGGGAGTTTGTTGACAGTCATTAAGTATCAATTTTATACCATCAACGCAGCAAGAGAAAGGACTAATATGAGTTCACCTATTAGATATAGGGGTTACACCGGCGACGAATTCCACGAGTTTTGGTGATTGTCTATTTTGCGGGGGTTATCGAAAGAGAACCAAAGGAGGCCCACATGTCATGATTACATAGAGATAAAGACCGAACGGGTGAAAAAGTATAATCTAGAAGACTCCGGAAGGCGACCCCGAAGGTGGGCCCCACCCGGCAGCCTCCGGGTCGGCCGCCCAGGGGAGTCGGCCGACTCCCCACCTCGACCAATCACGTCGAGTCTCGCGGATCCCGCCTCCACCGCCTTTGAGGATGAATAATTATCGTCCATTTAGGTCGATTTGATCCGAGGGCTGTGGTTCATCCTAGGGGCTATATATTTGAGCCCCCGGCCCCCCGGGTGAAACCCTAATTCATTCTCTCTTCATTCATCGAGAGGATTCGGAAAAGCCGAGCCACCATCTCAATTAGAGCTCCATAGTTTAGTAGCATAGCTACATAGGAATAGATCTAGAGGGAATCAAGCCTAGCTTGGAGTCCGGATCTGTCGGAGTTCTTGGTAATTCCCTCTACATTCTTGTAATATTCATCATTGTTCGTGATACTATGAGTAGTACTTTATTCTATTCTATTATATCAGACTTGACTTTGCTCTATTTGATTATATTCTCAATTATATTGTTCTTAGTCTACTTTGATTATATGTTTAGCATAGTTGGACTAGAATTATGTTTATGCATAGGATCATATAGCGCTTGCTCATTAGATCGATGGGTGAGTGGTAAATATTGTGTAGGCGTGGTGCCTAGACCGTATTTATCTGTGATTGCACCCTATATTCCGGATCGTGAGGTAGATCGCGGGAGTGACAGTCCTGTTGAGTCCTTTGTAGCCCTTCTCCAAAGTATAGGTCTAGCAGAACAAACCTATTACATTGAAGTCATTGCTATGTCTCTTGTCTTCTCTGGTAATATCACTATGCATAGATGTAACCTTTTCCCGCCATGATTGCTAGATGTTCTTGCACTAATCATTGTATGCTTTGACTTTATAGTTAGAATAACATAAGGATTACACCCTAGATCATCCTAGTCCATGCTAGTGTTATAAGCTTAGAGTGCTAAGTTGAGATGGCTTATTACTATTATTTTATGTGGCTAAATGCTCTCATTTATCTTATGTCATTTATCATTCATTCCTATATTTTATGTCACACTTACCCCGTATGAGATGATCGATACGAGACAAGGTTGAGCTCTCCATTATTGCATGTGCATTGCTCATCACTCATTATCCAGTGCATTCCCTTCCCAAAGTGGTAAAATTATAAATAACGATACCTGGATTACTCCCGGTTAAAATGCTACGATGATATATTCTGTGCGCTTGCGGAACCCTCTTTATTTCAGTTGCACTTAATAGACATCAACAGGTATAAAATCATTTAGAGGCTTATTTTATTCTACACACACTTATTTTCCAACTTTGGTGTTCAGGTCCTTCTTTTAAAGTGAAAGAAATTATATGTTTAGTTAGACATTGTTAACTTCGATTTTGAAAAAAGTTAATATTTGACTGTCCCTCTATTCCCATGGTGTTCATTAAAGTTCTTTTAACCTTGGCACCATCCTTTGTAGCAATAGTTTGTTAGGTTTGGCATCATGCTGCTTCCTTTGCTCCTTAGATAAAAGGTATATCCACTCACTTATGGTGCTCATGATTTTTTTTTATCTCTACATTGATTCTACGCTACAAAATGAACTTCCATGTGCCTCAAGAATATAATCTGCTTGTCTTCAAAGGCCCAAAGCATGCTCATGTACATATATGTATTGCTTGTTGACCGGATCATAGCGCTTCGCTAGGATCTGTGTACTGCAGCTTCCTATTTCGCCTGTCGCTACACCCAGCTCCTCTTTACATTCATCATTTTCAGTATGTGCCGCAATCTATAATTATTTGCTTATTTGCAAACATCAATATTTCTGAATGCATGCCATTGTGCCTCGCTATGGCAAATCAAATGATGTCATTTTGTTTATTCTCGACCTAATCTTCTTTCCTAGATTTTTCGCTTTTTTTTGCTATGGCCTTTTTTAAGATATGCCTCTAATAAGTGCTTAGGCTCATATTTACATTTACTGATTGAGATTACTCAAGACAAATTAACTATGTCAACATTGTTGCCTTAGTGGTTGGAGTTTCCCTGTTTAAGTAGGCTTCGTTGTATTGTGAATTGGACTCATTTGCAGTCTATAATATCTCCAAGGTTGATTTTAGTTCCATTATTGACTAATGCCTTGGACTAGAACTGCACCTAGGTCATGTGTCACATTGACAGTTTCTCCTTCTGTACTAACTGAGCAACAACACACGTGCAGATACAGCGACCTCCCTACGAGCAGGCTTGTTGGCTGTCAGTCCATGCAAATTACATTGTCCACCATATTCAGTACAACATGTGATGGAAATGAGCTCTGTAACTTGGGAATATAGGCTGATGATTTGCAGAGGTATATGACATCCTCATTAATTTATTTTTAAACCTGCAAACTGGCTGCAGTTTTTGTGAGGAACTACCTCCAAATGATCCAGCAAATAAATAGATGCAATGTTGAGGTCAACGAACTACGAATTGATTACCCGGTGATGGAGTATTAGGAACTCCAGTTTATGTTGTAGCCATATTTTCTTAGTGTTGGACCGTTGAATATTTGTTTATTTTACTACTATTTGGTTGACTTGGTTGACACCCATCACAGATTATGGAGCGAGGATGACACAGGAAGGAGGTTGAAATCGTTAGGGGCAATGAGCACATCTCATTCACCACCTCTAAGATTGGATCCCTTGTCGATGTTTAGATAGGCAAAGACCAAAAAGGCCTACATACCTTCTACTGCCTTCCAGGTTTTTATCTGAACCCTCCTAACAATTATATTGTTTTCTATTCCTTGCCATGCATTTTACTTCTCGGTGCCAACGGTATTGAAATCATAATTTTATAGCTTAATTAATACATTAAAAAAGATGTGTTCTGATATAATATATATGGCTGACATGACAGTGCTAGATTACTGTCCATCTGTGATTTATTAAAAAATGAACAGAGCAAGCAGGTGTATGTATTTCTGACGGGTTTTAGGGGGTTTGATATTGTGATGTCACCCAGAATTACCATTTTGCAGTTAGAATTCGAAGATTTGTCATTTGTTCTTCTTTTTGGATGGAGGGAGTGAGCTGATAAGCCTGGCCACAGCGTGTCCTACCGTTCTTGCTAGGGGAATATAGAGCAGTTTGGGAACGCAGATTACTGAATTCTGGCATAAGCTATAGGTGCATAGCCATAATATCCAAACTTTACTGGTGTATATGGAAGAAACATTAGAATGCTCATGCAAATGTCTCTCATAGAGATGAAATTAGATTTCCATTCGATGCTCCAAAATACCCAAGATGAGTAGGCACCTGCTTGTTGGGCATTTTGATTATGAATTTTAAATTCCTAATTTTAGGCACATCAAGTATCCAATCTGGTAGCATTAAACAAGCCATCGACCATTTTGTCAGCATGTCAATAATGATGGTCTCCATGAAGCGCCAAATCCAGCCTCTCAGCCAGCACTGCGCCGACATGGTTTCTGCCTACACTAAGTTCAAAAAAACACAGGTAAAAAGACACTTCTTACAAACATGAATACCCCTGTTTTCAGGATCATTGCCTCATGTACTTACATTTTGTTCTTTAAAACATGTCACCATATGCTTCATACAATCGCAGGCAATATACAACTCCATCGAGCTTCAGACAAGGTACTGGTCTTCACCAGACATATCAAGGGCCCCTCGAAAGATCCAGAACTTCTTGCCACTACCATTGCCAGGCTTCAAATCACCATGACAAATAGTTCCACCAACTACTATGTATGCTAAGGCACTGCTAAACAATCTGTGACATACCATCGTTTGTATTCTGAGACTACGAACCATATCTAAGTGTGTAACATTAGTATGAACTCTCTAAGGCACTGCTAAACAATATGTGACATACCATCGTTTGTATTCTGAGACGATGAACCATATCTAAGTGTGTAACATTAGTATGAACTCTCAGGCAGCAGGCTCTTTTCACCCCCCATGTTGACAACTCTTTATCAGCCCCCAGCTTTGCATCAACAATATATATGATATGTATACATCCTTTCCGCTTTCTTATTAATACTCTGTAAGCTACACAAAGAGGTTGTATATCTTCTCGCTGATCCGTATGTATGGTCCACATTGACAATTAGAAAATGCTATGACACAATCTATTAATCCTTCCTACAGCTGTTTGTGCTGGGCGCGCGCGCCATTCCACTAGTTATCAATCACTATGAAGCCATTTCTCCAGTCTCCAGAGTGTTCACATACATACCACAGTTAAACTTCCATACAATATGCTCAACGCAAGCATAAATTCAAAAATATGCTGAGTCAGATGATTAATTAGTATTATTCTATTTTTAAGTACAACAAATCTTTCCATGATCTGAATATAATTTTTATAGTGACTATGGCATATTATTTGGAAACAGAGAAGATAATAGAAGCACATGGCTTAGGATTTTGCATGAAGTTTTGTTCGAATGGTAGGACAAAAGGGGCGAGAAAGTCGAAAATAAAATGTACTCTCATTCACTAGTAGAGAATTGACTTCTAGTCCCGGTTGGGAAACCCCCTTTTATCCTGGTTTCCTAACCGGGATTGTCCATGCGGGACTAAAGGTACCCCCTTTAGTCCCGGTTAGGCAACCGGGATTAAAAGTGGATCTTTAGTCCCGATTTTAACTACCAACCAGGATGAAAGTTTTTTTTTCTTTTCTTTTCTTTTCTTTCCCTTTTTCTTTTATTGTTTCTTTTCCATTCAATTCCTTTAGTTAGTACCCGTTGCCGTGGGCAAACATATGGCAATTATTGCTGTTACGATTGAATAAGAAAATTCATAGTGACTAAAAGATGGATGCATTCAAAGTTAGGTACTGCTGCAACACGAATGTTTACAAAAAATTCTAAATGTAGTATACATAATCATAGGGGCAAAACAACAGCATCCCTTAATAATATCTGAAATTTAAGTACATCCAAGAACTTCTAATGATTGGCAGAGCTGTCCACCATGCAAGCCAGGCTTGTTGTGGCCATCAGATTGAGTTTTCGCCCCTATGGATTCAAGGTAAAAAGAGCGGAGCAAATAAGACTTCTCTCATGGGAATATTCAGTAGATCCAATTGAAAACAAACAACAGCTAGCGACGGTTGAGGTCTAGAGTACCTGAATCCTGCCCTGCCGCATCCGAATGTTGGCACCAAGCAAATATAGAACATAGATGCAGATGTATGTCGCTGATGCTCAGCACTACAGCTGGAGTCCCTCCGTTGCAGGCGCCCAGCTGCATGATGCGTCGGACTCCTCCATCGCCAGCGCCCAGCCCGCCTCAAACCCCAACGCGGCGGCGCACAGGCCTGCACGGCGGCCGTGAGACCCCTTTGTAGCCAGCGTTGAGCACTATGCATGAGGCCCCCTCCTTTGCCGTCTGCAGCACCCGGCCACGCACCCCATTGCAGAGTTCAAGGGAAGGGAAATCCAACTAGAATTGGTAGATCTGTGGAGAGAAGAGGAGACGGAAGAAGAGGGAGGCTAAGGTTGCGGCACGCGATGAAGAAGTGTCGTATATAGCCACGACCTTTATTCCCGGTCTGTAGTTTCACCCGAGATTAAAGGGTCTATCACTAGTCCCGGTTAGGACCACCAACCGGGACTAAAGATTATTTTAGCCACCAACCGGGACTAAAGGTCATACTCGTGTCCCCCACTTGTGAAAGCTGTTGGCGAAGGCATTGGACAGGGGATTTAATCCCTATTGGAGCTACCAACCGGGATTAAATCTATCTTTAGTCTCGGGTCGAAAAATAGCCGAGACTAAAACTCTGAGCCAAAAGTCTGTTCTCTACTAGTGATTTTTTCTAGAATAATATTTTTGTGGATCCTCAGTGAAAACAACCCATTATTAAACAATCCAGTGTATAGAGAAATTAGTTTGTTGTTAAAATGGCCATATTGTGCAAAGTCAAATTGATTGGATAATTTTATTCCCGTTATTGTTTAATAATTTTGATTTTTAAAAATATAAGGTGCGAATGATTCTAGATTTCCACAAGGAATGTTTGTGTCAGATGTGTTCTCACACTTATTGATGATATCCGTCTTGTTAGTGTTTCTAGCTTACCTAGATGTGCTATAGCTTTCAAGGTTCACATTCTAATGCTGATGATAGTATCTGTTGAGGTGTAGTGTCTAGATTGATTTGAACAAGCACTAAGTAATACTTTAGCGCATGACTAATACTATCCCGATCGTTAACACCCATTCTTCCTTGCATAGGTATATAGAACCAGAAATAGCTTCCACACAGGGCTGCGCCAGGACAGGTACTATGCTAGCTGAATTTAGACAAGATTATAAGATAATGTTTTGCGCCTAAAACCTTGCATATATTTATGTGAGATAAATTGGGAGTATCCATGATGTTGCAACATGCTTCACATTGTGTTAATTATGCTACGTGGATTGTATAATAACTTTTACCTATGGTTCTATACTAACATATGCTTTATACAAACTACAGTAGATACAGTCATAGGGATTGGTGGTGGAATTAACCCTTCCCCTTTCTCGCGTCATCTCCTCACGGGGGGATGACCTGACAGCCCCCTCCCCGTTGCCAAGCCCCCCAACCCTTCCTCGCTGGCTCGGGCCGCTACCACTGCGCCTCCACGGCCTCCTAGCTGGCAGCGGCGGCCAGCAGGGGAGCCCAACTGTGGTTTGGAATTATCATACTAAATCCGCTGCCACCCAGCCATGCCCAAGCGCCCAGCCATGTCGAAGTTGTCGCCGCTGCTGCGCCCAACTGTGGTTGCTCCCAAAGGGCGCCGTGACTGCGCCATATCGTCAACCAAAGGTCATGCATGTTGTTGCCTCACCGTTGCCGCAGACACCGGCGATGCTCGTCATCCCTCTCGACATGACGACATGTATGGTGCGGACGAGATTCTTTTTTGGCACACAAGAAGCAGAGTCGCGCACGCTGCATCTAGATCCCGCGCATATGCTTGTAGACGATGTGTGCGTACAATGCTGCTCTTGGCCGGCAAGGGAACCTAGGAGCACGAGCCGAGCTCGTCGTCGTTTGGTCGATGACGGGTTTCCTCTCTCTCCTCGATCAATGATGTTCGTCGGGGTTCTTTTTGCATAATTCATCTTAGCCAGATGACATTTACAACCGCACCCTTAAAAGTGTATACAAAAATCTATGGGTGACTTTGTGTATCTATCATTATTAAGAATGACTTTGTTTAGTGGGTTTTTCTTGTCTGCTCTACCTTGATAGCAAATATAGGGGCTGACTATTAATCTATTATCTTTTAAAAACGAAAGGTCCTTTTATAATTTCTTTTAAATAGATCGGCACTTTTGAAAGGAAAGACTTGCTTTTTCACTTTTTTTTGTCCTTCACTTATCAATTATCGTGCACAATTCTATTTTCATTGCTCCTCTCAGTGGTGGTAGCGAATTAATTTGCATTGTTAAGTTTGCACTAATATAAGTAAATAAGTAAATGATACATTAGCCTCATAGAAATCTACTCCCTCCGTCCCGGAATAAAGAGCATTCTGGCTATTCTTAGACAAAATAAGAGAGAAGACAATAGACGCATGTACCCCTCACTTAACTTCCTAATCTATAAAAATATGATCTATTCTCCATAATTAAAGGATGCAATCTTAGTTTCATTATAAAAAATATGGAAAGCACTCTATTCGCAGCAATCACGAATTCTTATTCAAGGAAATAATATCTCTTTTGTTCCTCGGATGTATTATATTTGAGGACATGTCTCAAAGGCCAGAATGCTCTTTATATCAGGACGGAGGGAGTAGGTGTTTTATTTTTTGACGCAAAAACCGTGGGGGAGTTCCCCTCATAGAAATCTAGGTATTTTATTTTCTGACGCAAAAACCATGAGAGAGTTCTCCACGGTAGAAATCTAGGTGTTGTCAATAACTGTTTCCCTTTTTTAGATTGCCTAGCACTATTTTATTAAGAAGAAGAGAATATTTTTTATAAATAATCTAAGGAGCAGAGAGACAAACACCACAAATCTAAGAAAGACAAGCAACCGGTGGAACGATCTACCGACTTAGAAACAAAGCAAACCCAAGGCTAACTAAAGGGTCACTTGCTATTTTTTAGAGCTATTACTATTTGCACGTAGGGATCAACAGCTAATTGTAACGAGACATTATTGGTATGTTCAAGAAAACCTAACAGCAACCATTAGTTTCAAACCAGTGTGTTGAGAGATTCACATATGTTTTTCACTATCGTGCTGCAACATGTTTTTCACTAAGAAGGCAGAGATTTACATATATTTTCTTACGACGGAATTACATAATCAAATGTATTGGTGAAATAAGAAAAAAAAATTGAGCTATAGAATTCTGAGATGATATTAATTCTAATGGATAATGAAAATAATATGAAATAAATATGTATTCTCATCCGTATGGTGCTTTCTTCAAAAATAATAAAAAAAGGATGCCTCCATCTCTTTAAATAAGGAGGCAAGCACTTGTTTCCCACACATGGTTGGTTGACTCCAGAGTACAGGTAATGGAGATTAGATTCTCCAATCTGTAATATGTGTCATACTCATATTTTATAAAAGTGAAATTGATCTTCATCTACATGCTTTTAGGGGTTGTTTTGTCGCTGTAATGGTCCACGTTGTCGATTGCTGAAGGCTCAGCGCCAAGCCCTAGAAGGAGTCCCCTACACTACAAGATCAACGGAGATGGGTCGATGGGCCACCATTGCCAACATGTGGATGTTAGTTTGGTAGTTTGGCTACACTCCTTTGGTCGCAATGGCTCATTTTAGTATGCTCTACTCATAGTTGTTAAAATCACACCAGTTCATTTTCATCTAAACATCACCTTTTTTGAATAACTTTTTTTAAAAAAAATAAGCTACTATTTAAAGATGTCTACTTGTCAAGCTTTGCTAAGCCCTACATGTTAGAGTATAAGCCCATGGGCCTTGGGCTTGCGGATACCGGCTTCCCATCGTGCCTATTTGTATTCAGTGGTTGCCACCAATCAATACTAAGCGAGTATTGCCCTAACTCTAATCCTCTTTCATGGTATCAAAGCTTGCGCCATTGATCATAGTTGTTGGCGGTGCGATCCAGCATGATTGGTGACGGGGATGAACACCTTGATGTTGATGACGGCAATGGCTAGGGCATGCATGGGCCTTAAGGGCGTCAGGGCGGCATCACGATCAGCCTTGGCTTTGGCGGCGACCTTGCTCTGGAGGTGCTCCTGCTCGGCCTCCGCTCGGGGCATTGGGCGTCGTCGTCAGATGGGGCCATGGCGAGTGAAGGCGGAAGCGGATCATGGGCAGGCGTCATGGCGCATGGACACGGCCGTCGCGAGAGGAGGAAGCGGCAACTTGCGGATCGTGTGTAAAATTCCAAATAAATAAATATATGTATGTAATAATAATAAACATATATATAAGAGATAAATGATAAATAAGCTAGCAGGTAGGCTGTTGTTGGCATTTCTTAGCGCGATTACCAAAACTAGACTTAGAACCTAATCCTGATAACAGCGCCAGAAACGCTAAATGGCTTTACTCGACATATTTACTAGAAACTGGTTCTAGCAACTACGCGAGTGTTGCCAAGAGATAGATCACATCCTTTTAGAATAAACATCCGCAAGCGCACGGATCTATCGTTGCAGCATTTCACCCGGAAGTATTCAGGGTATCGTTATTTATATTTTCCCAAAGGAAGGCATGGGGTAGTTAAGTAATCTAGCATGGGTATGAATACAATATCTAGCATGAGGAGAAACCGACCAATGTGCTATACAGGGGTAAGCATACGGTAATTTGGATAGTGGACACACACTTAGGGCAACCTCAAAGGAATAAAGATAAAATAAAGAATAAAGAATAATCTACGCGGAGCAAGCGTGTCCTATATAGTCAATGCTAGAACAGCTAATTCCACATATTATACAAGTCAAGACTCGACTATAGACTAGGAATATGGGGAGACCGCGGCAACCGGGTCCGCGCCGATGGCTGCATTTACGAACTCCTACTCAACATGCGAACGTGGGGATTACAAAGGACGGACAGGGGGGCTGTCACCACCTGCCGCCTACCACCTCAACCGTGGCATGCCGACATATCCGAAGGTTCCCTCGCATCCGGACACCATGTCCGCATACTAAGGAGCTACCTACATCCCCCCCGGACTCCCACCCTACGGATGGACGAGCTAGGACATAGGCAAACCCGAAGGCACATCGAACCGCTATTCCTCTCCTACAATCTAATCTAAATGAGTAAAACATATGAACGATGAAGAACAATGTAGAACACGATGAACAACTCTCACAAGAACTATGACCTAGTTCTTGATCATCGAATATATCGTGTACTAGACTATACTATAGTTCATATGCACGACTATATAAATGTAATGAGAACTTGACTAAGGAAGAATGCTCCATAGATTTATACCAAGAGTGTAGCTTTTCTTCCTGGAGACAAGCTCTCCAAGTAGCTTTGCCTAGCTCCAATGGACTAATGCTAAGACTAAAGAACAAGTGTGAGGAAGTGAAATGGCTCCAAATGGTGTGTGTCAAGGTGGGGGGCCTCTCCTCTTCTTAAATAGGGCGCTGGAGGCGGTTCGGGGGTAGTATGGTCAAAACCACCAGCGGAACCGTCCTTCTTCAGATGGCAGGAGGCAACCGCCTTTGGCCGGGCCCACAGGTCGACCAGGGGGGCGCTCGCGCGCCCCAGGCGTGCCCGCGCCTGGGTGGAGCCGCCCCCTGACCGACTTTGGTCAGTGGGCCCGTGCCACCTCCTGGGCTGCATCCATGCTGGTGTTTCTCGCCCATGTAGCCTCCAGATGGCCCACTTGCTCTTCTAGCTTGTTTTACACCTTCCGAAAAGCGTACTTTTATTCCGGAAATTCCTGTACTTGGTGTACATTCTGCAAAACAATATTTTCTCCAAGCGCAGGTGGAACTAGGTCAATAGTAAAGATATATGTGAAATAAAATATTTATTTCCCCCATAATGACCTATAGTTGGCGGGTAAAAATCGAGTTAAGGACCGCCAACAAGATCCCCAAGCTTACCCCTTGCTCGTCCCGAGCAAGTCTTTGCTTTGGGTTGTTGATCGGGGTTGCTACGATGCCGATTATATCTCAAGTGTACAAGCTAAAAGAGAGCGTTCTACGCTATTTGAATAAATCGGCAATTGTATCTACTCTATGATTCCTGATGGAGTGGGGCTTCTAATTGTCTCAAGTCTTGGGCGATTGCAAAATAGAACAGTTTCAAAGACCGGTGCTTTTCATTCGTCCCAAGATCAACTTTCAGTCCGGAGGTTTTGTAAGTTTTTATAAATAAACCAAGTTCCTCAAATAACCCACTCGATCGCTCAAAAGTGTATAGTAACCTCACCAAAGGCATTTTCAAATATTTGCCTTCTTCCTACCACTAAAGCTGAGAGTGGAGTTTTGGGTAGGTATGTAAGTGGGCATACTTGTATCACATACGTTGTAAGGTCAAGGACTGAACCTTACGGAGATTAAGCTATACACCTTGATTGAGATGTGCAAGTGTGTGGATGGAATGAAAGATGATTCCTAATTTTTGTGGTATTTTTGGGTCTCCATGCATCATGACATTCTCTTTTTTTTTATTGGTGAATGAGATGAAGAAATGATGGGCTATCAAAGAACAACTAAATTTATTCTCTCATTTTTTTTTTTGAACAGGGATCTAAGATTTTTTCCATTTGCCTACAAGAGTGATAAATCTTCTACTATATATATCTCTTTTCTCTTTTCTCTTTTTTTCTTTCCTCTCTTTCTTTTCTCTCACTTTTTTTTTCTCTGACTAAGAACATAGCCCAAAATTTTATTGATGGAAAGGATAAGGTGGAGAGAGATGTCATGATGAACAATGCATGGAGAATTTTGCAAACTACAAGAGAGGGGTGCGCGATCCTCAGGGTAAGGGTCGGCATTTTTATTTGGTGGAAAAAGTGGTGCGCAACTCTTAGTGTAAGAGTCGGCGGAAGGTGAAGGGTGCATGTTGTGCGCAACTCTTAGTGTAAGAGTTGGCGTTTATTTGGTGGGTGCAAGTGAATCTCAATCATGGGTGTAGAGTCATAATCTCACGTCGGTAACAATCCGACCGAACTCAATGTACGAACAAGCAGCGTATGAAGGTTCTTATTCTACAAATGAATCATATGGCTCTGGTGGGTATTTCGCGATCATTGAGGAACTATTGTTTTTGAAATTTTTGGAACAAAGACTCCGGACATTAGGTTTTCTCAAAGGGACAAAGTCATTGCTGTGGTCTAAGTCACTATATCATATCTTACAATAACCTAGATGAGAGTAATTGTATGCAACCCACTAAATCAAGTTTCTAGAGCATGATAATGTAAAGCCGATAAACCCAAATATTAGAGAAAACTCTATTTTAGACAAGTACAAACGAGACATAAAACAGAGCAACCAATCATTTCAACATGGGTGGAACTAAACATTTCATAGCACATATATGGAATGGAATTATATAAATAAATATTTTTTTTGAATTTTTCAATGCAAGAAACTTGAATTTAAACATGCTAAAATAAAAATAAAATTACGAGAAATTAAATATGCAATGCGGGTACCTCACCGGGGGTCCTCCCCAAGCTTATCCCGAAGCTCATGGCCCAGGGTTGTATCCCCGGGACCTCCAAGAGGCCCTCTCGCTCCTCCCGCGAATGCGGAGGCTCTCCGCAGAGCGTCGAACCGCTGCCCGTCCGCCGCCGCCACCGGGTCATCGAATGCATGAAGCCGCCCAAGGTGTTCCCGATGTCGTTCGTCCGGATCTGCAGCCTGTCCAATGCGTGCATTGATCGAGGCCAGCGTCGGCTCGCTCCGGGTGGTGGTGAGTCGACGTGTACCGCCCTCGTCGCTCCCACTCGTCGGTCCCCGCATCGGACCATGCCCCTCGCCGGTCCGTGCCGGGCCGGGGTACGCTCCCATCCCGAGTAGCCCGAGTAGCCCCGGTAGGCCTCCCATCCACCATAACCATACTGCTGGGGAGGTTGTACAGGGGCATCTGGTTGAGCAGGAGAGTCAGGCTGTGCATAAGCCTCAGCCCCTCCTCTAGTGGCTCTCGGAGTCTGTTCTTCCCTGCGTGCTTCTTCTGTAGTCTTCAAATCAAAGGTGAGCATGTCACAGTTATATAAATAGAGATCTGGGTTAGGTAACCGGATCTTATTTACATAACCGGCAAAGAAGAAACAGATATGATCTTTCCCATCGGCCTTCAAAGTGTGTCCTTGGGTTAGGGCACGCAAATCACAAATTGGCCGATCAAGAGGAATGTACTCAACATCGTTACCATCTAGTGCTCCTACGGCGTTGGCAATGCGAGTAACAAGAGAGGTGCAATCGATACCATATCTAGCTAGTGGAGGCACATCTCCCATACAGGAGCGACCTTGAACTTGTGAACCATGGCATAGAGAAGCTTAAGTTCTACATAATGCACCCATCTAGTCTTGCCGGCAGGAAACAAAGTCATAGAAATCCAACGATGCATGAGTCTAAGGGTAGGGTGTTGGATCTGCGTGTTCAGGGGTTTGAAAGGTCCAACTTCTACCCTACCCGAAATCTTCTCCCAAAAAGAATTGCGATCAAAGCCAGGGATGGATGCATCTAGCTTAAGTGCACACTTATAGTGAAAGCCTAGATGATGAGCGAGTTCCCCCCAAGTAAGATAATACTCCGTGCCAAACAAACGGAAGTAAATACGCTCATCATCATAATCAAGTGTGCAAAGAAACTGTATGGTCAAGAGACGCGAACCTTGCTCATCGATGGGCTCAATGTTTTCCCAACCAACCGCCCTCCAAATGGTTTCGAAGTCGGTGTTCATACCTATTTTCTCGATGAGGTTGGCGTCATAGACCGTAGTGTGGTTGAAGAGCCGATCCTTGAGGCGATGGTACCTCTGCAGCTCCTGCTCTCCCTCCAGGTCAAGGTGTGGGGCGTCGACCGCCTAGATTCCCTCGGGCTCGGGGGTCGTGGGTGCCGCCTCCTCGGCCACTTCTGGCTCGTAGGGGGCACCTTGGTAAGAGCTCGAGGCCCCACCGTACCCCCACGAACTGTAGTCGCTCATGGTGGACTACGCCGGTGGCTAGCTCTCGGGTGCGAAAGAACTAGTGGAAGTTGATTTTCCACACCCGAGACTAGCTCTAGCTCTTGCTCTCTTGCTCAAAACTTGCTAGTGGAAGCTTGTGGCATAGGAAGTGGGAGTGGAAGAGAGTGAGAGATTTAGAATGGGAGGTGGTTTGAGCACCCCGGCCACCCCCTCCTTTTATAGCCGAACCACCAGCATGGATGGGGGAGGAAAACGGCTAGGAGCCGTTGGGCGCTGGCGCGGGCCCCACCTCGGCAGGACTGGCGCGGGCGCGCCTCGGGCACGTGCGCGCCCAGGCGGGCCCCGCTGCCGCCCTGCTTTGGCCGTTGGGCGCCAACGGCTAGCCCTTGGCGCTAGCCGTTGGTGATTCCGCCCGGCCGTTCAAAATCAAATTTTTTTTTCAAAATAAATCTTCTTTTCTCTTTTTTTTCGAGAAGAAGTTTTATTCTCTTTTTTTTTCTTCTACTCTCTCTCTTTTTTTTCTCTCTTTTTTTCGAGTAGCAAGAAAAATACTTACCGACCTGCTTGTCGGTGCTCTTATTTCTCCCCCAAGCTTGCTTGGCTTAACAGGGGTGACCAAACCCTGTCGCGATCATGTTTACTGACTCGGGCGGGACCTCGGGTTGCCCCGGGATCCTGCTCGTGTCAGCGTTTGTCGGGATCGCTGCGGCAATCTGGGCGAGCTGGGTCTCTATCATCTTGTTGAAGCTCAGCTGATTCTTGACAGCAGATGATAGGCCCTCTATCTTGTTATTCATGTTTTCCAAGATCTTGTCATTTTGGATCATCTTTTTGGTGAGATTTTCGTTGATCTTGGCTTGGCCTTAAACCAGGTCCTTCAATGAAGGTTGATTCGAATTAAACCCGGAGGCGTAATTCGAATTACCTTGGAATGGATGACGGACCGGTTATTCCAGCCATTTCCTCCTCCCCGCCGGCGAAACCCATTGTTGAGGTAGGCGGCCTCTTCACGGTCTCGGGCGTCATTCCCCGAGTGTCCAGCTTCACCACAGACCTCGCACGTCATGCGAGCGTCCATGGCGTTGACGGTGCCGGATGCATCATTGATGGCACCACCGTCAATCTTCTTTAGGAGTAGGTCTATTTTTGCGGCAAGCATATCCGCCTCCTTCACGGTATGTATGCCTTTTTGTCCCTTGGTGGGAGCGCGGTCCTCCCCCCAAGCTTGTTTTTCTACCATTTTGTTGATTAGTGCCGTGGCACTATCAACAGTCAATGATAGAAAGGCGCCGCCAGCTGCGGCGTCCAGGTGCCCCTTCGACATGGGTGTTAACCCGTTGTAGAAGTTTTGGAGCACCAGCCAACTTTCCATCCCATGGTGAGGATATTCCTGGATGTACTCCTGGAGCCTCTCCCATGCCTCAGGGATGGGTTCCAGCAAATTCTGCTGGAAGTTGGCGATTCTTCCCCGCAGGGCATTGGTTTTGCCCATGGGGAAGAACTTAGCGAGGAACGCGGTGGAGCACTTGCTCCATGTGTCAACAGCCGGCCTTGTCCTTGTAGAACCAGTCTTCGCCTTTCCCACTAGGGAGAAAGGGAAGAGCCTGAGCCTGATTGCATCAGGTGCGACATCCTTGATGACGATGGTGTCGCATATCTCCAAGAAACGCTGAAGATGGGCGTTGGTGTCCTCACTAGGCAGTCCACAGAATGAACTTGCCTGCACCATGGTAATGAGCCCAGTCCTGAGCTTGAAGTTCTTGTCTCCCAAGTTGACAGCGGGCCCAGTGGGCACGTTGGCAATATTGGGGACAAAGAACTCGCGCAGGGACTTGGCCATGGAGTGCGGCATAGTAGGTGCAGTGGTGACTGGTTTATCTGTCGGCGGAGTAGCAGAAGAGGAAAGGGCACGAGTCCTCTTCCTCCTTAGGAGTGCCTCCGGATTTGAGTTGAAATTTTCCGGCAGAGAGAAACCGGTCATGCACTATCCTGTTTTCATCCACAACAGGAGAAAACATAAAAGTTAGCCTATATAGACATTGCCGTTTCTCATTTTATATATCATATGCATATCCATGCTGCTAGATCCTTAACTTCCATGCCTTCCCCGGCAACGGCGCCAGAAATGCTTGTTGGCATTTCTTAGCGCGATTACCAAAACTAGACTTAGAACCTAATCCTGATAACAGCGCCAGAAACGCTAAATCGCTTTACTCGACATATTTACTAGAAACTGGTTCTAGCAACTACGCGAGTGTTGCCAAGAGATAGATCACATCCTTTTAGAATAGACATCCGCAAGCGCACGGATCTATCGTTGCAAAGATTTCACCCGGAAGTATTCGGGGTATCGTTATTTATATTTTCCCAAAGGAAGGCATGGGGTAGTTAAATAATCTAGCATGGGTATGAATACAATATCTAGCATGAGGAGAAACCGACCAATGTGCTATACAGGGGTAAGCATACGGTAATTTGGATAGTGGACACACACTTAGGGCAACCTCAAAGGAATAAAGATAAAATAAAGAATAAAGAATAAAGAATAATCTACGCAGAGCAGGCAGGTCCTATATAGTCAATGCTAGAACAGCTAATTCCACATGTTATACAAGTCAAGACTCGACTATAGACTAGGAATATGGGGAGACCGCGGCAACTGGTCCGCGCCGATGGCGGCATTTACGAACTCCTACTCAACATGCGAACGTGGGGATTACAAAGGACGGACGTGGCTGTCACCACCCGCCGCCTACCACCTCAACCGTGGCATGCCGACATATCCGAAGGTTCCCTCGCATCCGGACACCATGTCCGCATACTAAGGAACTACCTACATCCCCCCAGGACTCCCACCCTACGGATGGACGAGCTAGGACATAGGCAAACCCGAAGGCACATCGAACCGCTATTCCTCTCCTACAATCTAATCTAAACGAGTAAAACATATGAACGATGAAGAACAATGTAGAACACGATGAACAACTCTCACAAGAACTATGACGTAGTTCTTGATCATCGAATATATCGTGTACTAGACTATACTCTAGTTCATATGCACGACTATATAAATGTAATGAGAACTTGACTAAGAAAGAATGCTCCATAGATTTATACCAAGAGTGTAGCTTTTCTTCCTGGAGACAAGCTCTCCAAGTAGCTTTGCCTAGCTCCAATGGACTAATGCTAAGACTAAAGAACAAGTGTGAGGAAGTGAAATGGCTCCAAATGGTGTGTGTCAAGGTGGGGGGCCTCTCCTCTTCTTAAATAGGGCGCTGGAGGCGGTTCGGGGGTAGTATGGTCAAAACCACCAGCGGAACCGTCCTTCTTCAGATAGCAGGAGGCAACCGCCTTTGGCCGGGCCCACAAGTCGACCAGGGGGGCGCGCGCGCGCCCCAGGAGCGCCCGCGCCTAGGTGGAGTCGCCCCCTGACCGACTTTGGTCAGTGGGCCCGTGCCACCTCCTGGGCTGCATCCATCCTGGTGTTTCTGGCCCATGTAGCCTCCAGATGGCCCACTTGCTCTTCTAGCTTGTTTTACGCCTTCCGAAAAGCGTACTTTTATTCCGGAAATTCCTGTACTTGGTGTACATTCTGCAAAACAATATTTTCTCCAAGCGCAGGTGGAACTAGGTCAATAGTAAAGATATATGTGAAATAAAATATTTATTTCCCCCATAATGACCTATAGTTGGCGGGTAAAAATCTGAGTTAAGGACCGCCAACAGCTGTACTCTCATGCTGGTGTCAAAGTAATGCCAACAACATGATACTTTTACCTAGATAGGGATGAACATAAAAGGAGATAAAAAATAGAGAAGAAGGGATAACTCCCGCGGATATTTCTATCGGATAGAATGGACGGCAAAGCGAATAGCTCTTGCTTGATTTCCCACCGGATAGTTATCGCCTGATTTTTCTTTCCATTGTCGGTCCGATCTTTTGGCAATTTACTGCGGTTATGCACATCCACATCGACGCTGGTATAAAAGGCTACCCCTACCCTTCATACCAGCACCACACTCACTGACCAAACCACAACAAACACATCCAACAATAGTGTACTTGTTCTTGGGCTTGCTGAAGCGAAAGCTAGAGGACCAAGGTAGGAGCAGGTAATTTTCCTACACTTGTCATTCTAGGCCTAACTAGTTGTTCATACATATAGGTAGCTGTGTATGCTAGCTGAGTAATCCATGCATGCTAGCTATGCATGCACCTTAAAAAATAGCTATTGATGAAAGCTAGAAATACGACATGTCCTACCTCTGTTCTATTACTAATTAACCATAGATAGCATTAGGTAAATGAGACACCATTTATGTAGAATATAGCATACTGCCATTCCTTATTACATCCATTAATATTATTAGTGAAAGTAATGTGTGATCAATGCTATTACTCCCTCTATCCGGGTATACAAGGCGCAACTCCATTTTCACAAGACCAATAAATGCGTTTAATGTTGTGGCTTCCGAGGAGAGCGCTTCGGCTCCAGGTCTAATTAAGGAGGTGTCGCGCATGTGTGCATGCATCCACTGCGAGCCAGCGCGCCAAACCAACGGCTCAGACTTTTCCCTTGCCCTGCGCTGCATACATGCATATGAATTCTGTTCCGTTGGCGCACTAATTCTCTCGCTTGACTGAAATTTTCATCGTTGGCGCGTGCCCGTTTTGAACCTTGGCGCCTAATGGAATTTTTTTCCCACGTCCTGTGACTCCGGTATGTCCTCCTATAAATATGGGGAACGCGATTCACAATAGACACCACATCTTACTCCTCTAACCTTCCCTGTACTCATAATGCCCGGTCTAGATCTGAATGAGCCTATTGATTGGGATGAGATTGGGGAATTTGAAGGAGGCATACTTGATTTGGACTACGGTTTCATTTGGGAACCCGGCAACGAAGGTACTCATTCCTCTTGTTCCCATTTCTATTTTTCGATTGAGTTCCCATGTATGCCTTTCGAAGTCTAATGGTTTAGCAATTCTAGCTTCTTCCTCCTCGTCCTCAAAAGAATATGGAACACAGGTGTCGCTGGCCAGTGAGTCTGCAACATACCGAATGTTGTCGGAGTCGGTGCCATGGTCGTCACCGGCCGCTTCAGTTGCTGACGGAGATGGAGCACTCAGACGCAGCCAAGATCTGCCAGTGTTCGATAGAACTCCCGCACGACGGAGCTCCACTTGCTGATGGCGACGGAGGGCTCGGGCGCGGCCAAGCTCGACCTGCGCTTGCCGTCGTATGCGTGTGGCGCAGACATGGAGCACTCGAGCATGGCCGAGCTCCTTTTGTGCCCTCTGACGCATGTGCCGAGCACGGGCGAACTGCTGCCTTGCTTGCGCCCCAGCCTCAGCAGCTCTAGTCACATCTGCCATCTTCATCGCTGCACAAAAATGTTGTAAGTAAGCTAAGGCACAAGCACACAAGTTGGATTATGCAGTAGTCTCACAAGAGAAGATGTTGCTTACTCATGCAGTGAAAAAATGGCCACTTGAGAACAGAGGATGCATCCTGAGAACTTATATTGCTTTCATATAGAAATGCTTTCGTATAGGAGTACTAGTCTCACTCGCATGCACTGCTAGCTGTGAGTAATGGTCAGCTGCATGCAGCGTGGGAGCCAAGGAGACGAGCGACGTAGCACTAAATGTTTGCATGCGCACGTGAACAGCAGCCGAGGCCGCCGCCCTGTATTCCCGGACTTGAAAGAAAAGTGATTGCGCTGTGTATATCCAGACGAAGGGAGTAATATACATCAATAAGATAAGCATGACTCCTTTCCTTAGTATAGCTAGAGCACACACACAAGACATATAGTAGGACTGCACCATGAAGGGTCACCTCATCTGTAGAAATCCAGTTCTTTGCAAGAATAGACCTGGCCCTGGTAGCTAGCGGTAGATGTAGCTGTTGGTGCACGCCTTTCATGAATCACAGTAAATAATGCATCACTGTTTAGCAGGACATAGCCACGACCAAGAGACACCCAAGAAACTAGTGAGTAAAGGCAAGGTTGTGCCTGTCGACTAATATTCTTTGTTGATCTAATTGATATGTATTTTATGCTCTGTATTACCTATACGAAGGTGTAATATGGTTTATTGCTGACTAATGTGGCACATAAAATGAAGTTGTCGCCATCTAGGTTGGTAATAGGTGCACTCAGCCCGAGACCACCGACCCTGAAATAATGATACACAGGCAGACTGTGATCTGTGTGAGGAGTGCACATAAGTATGATGTTGGTAAAAAGGGTTCTTAGATGAAGGGTAACACCATAGTAAATATTTGGTGGGAGATGGTGACAATTAACATATGCACTAATTATTACTACTAACTTATGATTATGCATATATTTATTTCTTATACATGTTAATCTCTTAAATATTAGTATGTGTAAACATACTCATATATCTCTTCTTGTTGATATGCACAGAAAAAGAAAAAAATGTAGTGATGGGCGGACTGATCATGACATGCATGCATAGGGTCGATGGGAGAAGTTTTACTACACACAATAAATAGAGGAGCAGAGTAGCTGTCGTGTGTGTGAAGTTGTAAACCTAAAGAAGTTGTAATCGGAATGCTAAAATATTAAAAAAAAAGTGCTTACTATATGGATTATGATGCCTCCTTTTGCCTTGTGTGTGTGAGGATTTTAAATTTTCATACACATACGACATTGTTATCATCTTATTTTTAGGGCGTGACATCATGGATCATGGATCGCATGAAGGGCGCGAGGCGCGGGTCGCGTATCGGCGAGGGGAGGGTGCAGTACGTGGCGAGTGGCTATGCAGCACGCGGGGAGGAGAGCCGGCGAGAAGAATTCGACGACGACGGTTGGAGAGGTCAACGAGGGACTAGACGTTGTTGGCGGCTCTGGGGTTAGCGGAAGCGGAGAGGTCGTGGAAACGAACCATCTCATGATACCGTGAAAGAATAAGTGACCGACGTGGCGTGGGTAAACTGGCTCAAAATGCTTTAACTTTAAAAGGTCCATTTGACATGCAAGAATTATGCTTTCGATGTAAAATTTGTTAAAAACTAGTTGTTCTCAGTCTGTCAAGTTGTTATCATTTTGGTCACCTTTTGTTCTAGTTAACTATCACCACAACACTTTAGACCATGTATAAGTTGGAGATTATTCTACCTTATATAAATGCTAACAAAGAAAAGAAAAGAAAAGAAAGGAGTACAACACATGTCTTCCAGCTGCTTGACAGTATTATTCAAAAGTTTGAGGCAAAGAAAAATCCATTGCTGCACTGTCTTACCTTTAAACATACAATGTTGTTCTCTATGCATTTAAGAAATATTACTGAAGTCATAATTTATAGGCTCGACATGATGCGTTGTTCAATATTAAAAATAAGGGCCATGCTAGCAATAGAACATTCTATCATAGAACGGTCTAGCAAGCCCGGCCCATCTCCCCTCCCCCACGCGCGGCACACACCGACGCGCCCCGGCACGCACACACACACGCCCCACCTCCTTTGCCCGCCCACCTCCCGCGTCCGCCCAGGCCACGCTCCACACCGTCACCTCCAACATGCACAAGCAATGAACTACTGAAACTACAGAAACATTGGGGTGGGGGTAAAAAAAATGAAAAAAAAAACTAAAACATTAACTGAAGGCCCCGCAAAACATCCTTGAATCTTCTCCTGAAAAAAAAAATAAACACAATAAAAAACAAAACGTTAGACAAAAAGAAACACTGAAAAAAGAAACAAATCTGAAAAAGAAACAAATGATTTTGTATAAAGAAACAAACCCAAAAAATGAACTGAAACAAATCAAAACTGAGAGAAACAACATAGAGAACAAAACCAAAAACAACAAGAAACAAAACAGAAATTGAAACAAAAATAAAACAAAAGGAGAAACAATTAAGAAACAACATCTGAAACACACATGGGACCAAACCCTGATACATAATGGGAGTAAAAAAGAAGCATCACCTGAATTAATACTGAAACATCCGAAAAGTGGAAATTGAAACACAAAATCAAACCTAAATGCTGAGACATCACACAAAAGAAGAAAAAAAACATGTTGTACCAACAAGCAACGCCCTGATGTAGCAACAAGGAGCAGCATGTTGTAACAAATCTAGAAAAAGGGGAGAGGATAGACAGAAGTGGGAGAGTAGAGAAGAGGAGATCGAGGATGAGGCCTACCTTTGCCGGAGGGCGCGGCCGCGGAGCCCTGGGTGCCGCGAACCACTGCGACGACGTGGAGCAGCGCTGATGGCGGCCTCCGTCGTCAGACCACCGAGGGGCGCGTACCTAACGTCGTGCAGGACGCGGCGAGCGTCGTCCCCAGCGTCACCGGCGGCCACGATGGTGCGGTCGGCGCGGCGGGCCACGACCATGGACCGCGCGTCCCCCGGCACGCACACCGCCGTCACCGCCTGAGACCAGCACGGCATCCTGCCCGCCCCTCAGCATATTGCTGATGCTGAGCAATATGGCGCGGCCGCGGTCGGGGTTGCGGTGGAGGACGCCGAGGGGTCGACGTCGAGGAGCGCAGGACGCGACGGCGGCGCGTGGGTGTGCTGCTGGCGGCAGCGGCCATGGTGGGGGATCCGGGGGCGAGTTGGGGAGAGAGAGGAGCACGGGAGTTAGCTGCGGGAGAGGATAAGGGATGAGTGGGTGGGATTCAGTTTATTTTGGAGAGAGAGGGGAACAGTGGACGTGTGTGTGGGCCGTGGGCCGTATGTTCGACATGTAGAACGTTAGATGCCAAGCATCCTCCATCCATCCATTCATAATAATAATATATCTAGTTCATCCATCCATTCATAATAATAATATATCTAGTTCTAGGTTTGTGTTAGGTTTGACCAAATTTCTAACACCAATGTTGTGTCAACCTTTTCTCAACTTGATGGGTAACAGGTTAGTGTGATGCTAAAAAGAGAGAGAAAATGTGAAGAAAAACATAACTGACAAGCGGAAAATTTTGTAGTCGATCATAGAACTTCATATAGTATCTCATAGTAGTAAAACAAGCAAATTCAAAGGCCATAAAAAGAAAAATTTACGGTTACCTTTCTAGCCCTAACCCACCTCACCCCCGTTTTTAATACTCCTATATTGTAAAGTTCGCGTACACATGCTATGGAAGACCAGCAGGATACCCTGAACAAGAATCTGACTCTTGTGCCTTGCATACTTATAAGAGAACGGAGTATGCGAAATAACAGGTCATAGACATGGGCACAATCAGCAAATAAATAAGGCATGTTTTCAATTTATAAATATCACGTACATCATAAAGCGTACACGCAACACAGACTCGAATGTTGAACACCAGGACTAGAGTGCAAGCACATCACGACCCTCAGTTCAAGAAATTCATATCAAGAAATATAAAAGACAGCTGCGTCGCAGCCGCTCAAACCAACCATCATAAGACTAGGCCAAAGGACCGCCTGTCTCACAGGTACTTTATTCACCAAACTACTGACACCGACTCAATACTAATAGGATGCTAGTTGATTTACGTATACTGTATTACTTAAGCTCTCCTGATCAACAGAAGGCACCGCCCATGGTTGATTCCTGGTAGCATCACCATACAACAAGATCGGGTCAACAGAGCAAGACACCGTCACCATCTCCAAAGAACCAACGTCACCACGCTTCACACAAGCTTCATATATATTCAAAGTTGGTCAAACCTCCTTCCCTACAGATCCTCCACCTGGAAATAAAAGATGCAAATGTCAGTCAGAGAAACAATCCAGTTTCATCATCAAGAAGAAAACTTAAATTCTCCCTGATCGGCAACACTACCGACCATTGTTTCCTTGCACCGATCGTTTGGAAGTTTCAGGGTTCCGTCCCGGCGCGGCCCGGGCCAGCACAGGCTCCTCCCGGACCGGGTTCATTTGAGTTTCAGTTGATTGCTATTCGAAGTCTTCATCATACTCCCCATCAGACAAGTCACCATCCTGGTAGGCACTGACATCGGCTGGGTAGCGGAGGATCCCACCAATCCCGCCAAATCCACGACAGAACTGAGAACCTTCCTGAGACTTGTTGGTAACAAACTCCAGCGAGCAGCCAAACTGGTGATAGTTCTCAGCAAACCACTCCAGCAGCTGTGTGTTGTCAATGACCTCCAGATCTCCGGATGTTGCCTCGTCAGTAAAGTTGCTCTGATCAGCCTCCTGAGTGGGGTTCAGGTACTTCACAACTGTCTCTCCTGTGACACTGTTCTTGAGCTCATAACGCCTGACATCAAGGTTTTCCCACACAATCAGGATTTCTACTGCGCCCATTTCCAGAGCTGTCATGGTGTCCTGGACACCAAGGACATACTTCCCTGTGTCTTGGCTTATCTCCTCAAAGTACTTCCCGATCAGCTTCTTTTCTTGGACAAACTTAACATCAGAAAGAACCTCGGCGGACATCTCGATGGCTTGGTTGAAGCCGCTGTCCCCACCATAAGACACATCAATCGTCTTGACTACTTTGGCCTGAAGACGCGGATCAAACATCTCAGATTTACCCAGTTCATTCTTGAAGTCAGCAGAACCAGCAAGAATAAGCCCAACAATGTTTGGCTGGTTGGTGGCAGGATTGATGAAATACTGTGTTGCAAGCTCAGCAACCTTGCGCAGGTAATTGTGCCGCCTCTCCATGCGCAGGCGGGCAAAGCGGACTGCAGATTGCCCTCCTCGCCCATGCTTCTTTGGGAGATCAACAGTGAACTTGTACAAAACCTCCCTACTGTTTCCACTCAGCGTGCCATACAGTGTTCCATTGCCATCCATGATTATAAAACCAAATTTGTCATCAGATGCCAGAAGCTCATTCAGTGCCTCAGTGTGAAACTTGTTGTCACAGAGATACAGGGAAGCATTAATGGGTCTAAATGGCTCAAAGTCAAAGGTAACCTTCTTCTCTTTGCCATCATCAGTGACAATGGTACCAGTATAGAGCACCAACCCATTTGGGGGAACTCGACTGTAAAGCTTCAACCTCTGTTGAGCCGAGGTTATGGCAGCCAACACAGACTGTCTGTTGACTCTGCTCTTGATGTTTGAGGCAGTTCCATACTCATCACCCAGCATCTTAGTGACGCGTGAAATCTGATCACGAGGTGGCATGATGAGAGAAATCATGCTAGTGCCGTTGCCCCTTGCAGCATCAAGAGCCTTGATTAACTTCTTGACTCTCCACATCTCAATGTTCTTGTCAGCTTCGTGTACCTCCCCCATCTTGAAGTGCTCAAGGACCAGCCTTTACCTGTGAGGCAGCAGTAAAAATTACAGTAAGTCAATAGTTAAAGTGGCACTAAACAACTGTTACCAGACCAATTTCAAAGAGATAATAAAAACTTAATCAGCATAGACTGTATGGGGCCTTTTTCTAGATGAAAAAACACTAGTGCAAGTTTGAAGAACAAAACATAGCATACTTTCAAGTTTAATTCCAGACAGGCGGCCTATCCTAAAGAAAACATAATTAACAAGGTGCCAGCTGATACAATCATGCAATATGTAGGTGGAAACATAAGTTAAAACTGATTAAACAATGACAAACTACATATGCAAGGCTACAATTTGCTAAAATGCATTAGTAGGAAAAGCCAAGAACAGAGAACTTGAAGGAAAACTCAGAGTTGTGCACTCGTCAATGCCACAAACACAAGCAACAATCAAGAAATTCCCAACAGAAAAGCTACAGATTAATGACTAATTTAAAATCTTGATTTATGAATATTTTTAAGATTCTGTACTATAATCTGAACACGTTTGTTTTGTTTCATTTTTTTGGTACACTCTAAAACAGAAATAAAATGAAACAAAGAAAATTTTATTTCAACATAGGAAACAATCATAATCTGTGAAACGAAATTCCACACCACGCATCAGAGTAAAATCTTAAGCCAGCTGCAGATTGCAACATAAGTGCACTGCATATCATCACTTCTATTAGAAAGAAATATCATAATACAAAAGTACTAAACACACTTTTCTGCAAATTGGAGAACATGATGGCACCGTTTTGACGTTGACGTCAACAAATAAATAAGCAACCAGGAGATTTGAGAAGGACACTTCATTTAATTCCAACATCCAAAGTGCATATCTTAACTTAAACATCCATCCTAACATATAACCTAACGAACTAATGCATCTAGACACCATTTGCAGGGTTTTTCTGTTCCACTAAACCAGACACGTAAACTAGACACAGAGGAATTATGAATCTACTTCACTAACCAAGGCACCAAGCCATATAAATAAACTAGATACACATGTAAACTTTGAATCTACTTCACAAACCAAGCCATGTAAACTAGGTACACAGATATATATATTATAAAGAAACCTGAAAAGAGCAGAGCACTCTGCATCACGACACAGTATTACTATCACACATGTCTGTTCCTTCACCATCAAGAGCAACCAGATGCGTATTTCAGAACAACAAAATCGTAGATCAAGACAAAACAACCCACGCAGGTCCAGAAATGCTGCGAGCACTAATCAGGCACAGCAACCCGCACGGGATGCGCCGCCTACGAGATCCGGCGCGTCCTCGCGCGCGTAACCGCTTTGCGGCGCGGGAGAACAGAGATCGAGCGGGGCCTTCCCAATCCCAACCCCGCGCGGCGTCAGGAAAACAATCAACAGATAATAATAATCAACGAAAAATTATTATAGCTACCAATCCCGATCGATCCGGGGAACCACAGCACCGATCAATCAACCAGCAGCAAAATTACGGCGACTACTACATGATGAGGATGAAGGCATCGGACGCATCGCACCTGAGCGGCGGGCGCGCGGCGGCGGCGGCGGCGGCCTAGGGCTACCGGTGGAGCGAGCAAACCCGCAGAGATCGCCTCTATCCCTCTGCGTTCCGAACGACGCGTGGCTCTGCGGGTGGCGTGAGGAGGCTTTTATGGGATCGGACGGGGAAGTGGAGGCTGGGATGGTTGCGAACTCTGGCGAACGCCTAGAAAAAACTTTCGAGAAAGCTTCGCGTCCACGTGCTGCGTACACAGCGTGTGTGCTTGATCGAAATCAGAATTGTCCCACAAAAAATCTCCATCTAGCATTTGAAGTACGAGTTAGTCCAAATTTTAACCAAATGTGTAATAATATATACTTGCAATACGAGATAAACATTATTAGATTAATGAGAGAATTCCTTATTTGACACTCAAGAAAGTTGTTCTTCAAATTTAGCACCTAAACTTCAAACCTTTCTTATTTGGCACCTCTTCAAAAATTTGTTCCTAGGCTGACATTGTCGTGAGTTTGGCATGGTTCCATTGTGAAAAGACATTTTTGTTCATCCAAGTGTTTTAGTTCTATATTTATAGCATTTTTTCTATGTACTTGAGATCCGTATGGCATAGCATAGCACGGAGTATTTTCCCAATTTTTACATGTTTTTTGAATTTTTTTTTCCTAAGCGTATAGGTTATGATTCTTGCCTGCTTGCATAGTGTGCTTTGTGGCATCTTGCGGGCCGCCTCCATGAGCGCCCACTTGCTTACAAAGTGTTCCCTCAAAAAAAAAATTGCTTACACAGTTTTTCTAGTGTCAAATAAGAATTTTTATCGAGATTTGTTGTATATTTCCATATTAAATCTATTTAGAGATACAAATGTTGATGTTATTTTCTATAAAACTAGTAAGTTGAGATTGGTTCACTTTTCAAAATGTGAGATGAAAACTTATTTTGAGACAGCCGAGTATGCGTTTTTTTTTACCAAAGATGAAAACTTATTAACCACTAGGCTAGAGCGTATGCATTTCTTTCCTCTTACAAAGATACTAAATACTCACTCTATTCTATTTTGTAGGTCATTTTTGCCTTTCTAGATATACAATCTTTACTATATATGTTTACACATACATATGTTTAGGTGCATGGCACAAGTTATGTACTTAAAAATCCAAAAATGACATGTAGTTTAATCAGGCTACACATTTGACATAACAATCAAATATTGCAATTACAAGCTTGTATAGGTCCATAAAGAAAGTCACAAAATTCGATATTTAACTCTGTTAATGCATGGATATTATGAAATTAGAGTTATGATGTATTTATAAATAATTATTTATGTGCTTCGCTATGGAGAAAATTTCTATTAAGATTGTATTTTATATTTGATATGTTTTAATTGGATATTGTCACCATACAATAAATTATGGAGTCAATTTCCCAAACAACCTTTTTCTCTTGTACTAAATATCTATTGTTTTCGTTTCTGAAGAAACAACTTTAACAAAATATATATTAAATATATTAAAATTTATGGTACATAACTAATATCATTAGAAAGATATTTGAGTCCAATTTTTAATAAATTTATTTGGAGATACAAATGTTACACGAATTTTCTATATATTGAATCAAACTTACAACACACACACCAATGACAACAGTTATTTAAGTGTGGAGAGAGTAGTGCTTTAAAATTCCACATAAGTACATAGAATGTTGATATATTCTCTCTTCATACTATTTAATATAAGATAGCGAAGGCATGTAAAGAACCAAAACCTCATAATTTATTTAAAATATAGATATGCACAATGTCACAACGAAATTTATTACGGATAATGATATATTTTTTGATGCGATTGTAAGTCATTATTAAGCTCAAAGTCAATACTACATCATACAATCGTGTGTACAAGATAATGGTATCAAAATGTGAAGTTGTAGAATGTGTTGGTACTTGTAGTTTTGATAGGAGGAAGCAATATCAAAGACGCAGTTACCTCTCGAAGGATTCTGCAGTCCGCAAATGCTTTGTCTATTCCTGGTGGACCTGCCGTGTGCGCGTAGCAGTGCAGCGCTTCCTTATTCTGTTCAACAACTCCTAGTTCCAGAAGCACCAGTTCGAGCCAGGTGTCTCCTTCCACGACCGGACAAACGTGCCAACACCTGGCCCGCTGGTAGTGAGGGGCACCTGGAAGCGGACGCGGCGAAGAGTAACGGGACGGGACGGAACTTCCAGGCTTCCAGCTGAGGTCCACCGTCCGCTCGCCGAACTTTTTTTGGCCTTTCGGCGGCGACGCCCAAGATATTTCCGCTTCCCAACTCAGAGAAGCAGCAGATACGTGAGCGTGACGAGCCGAAGAAGATACGCCCCGTGTCTTCTGTGCTTGAAGCGACGCAAACCGTCAGTGAGGCTTTCGGCCATCGTTGAGCCACGTCAAATGGCATCTCTCTGGTCACGGGCCTGGTTTAGGCCTTGTTTAGTTGCCTCAAAAAGGCTAGAAATATGAGTCTCTCTCCATCACATCAAATATTGTGTTATATGCATGGAACATTAAATGTTGGTAAAATAAATAACTAATTACAGATTAGTTACCAGTAAATCACAAGATAATCTTTTGGTACACAGTTAAGAGGATAATGGATAATATTTATCAAATACAAACAAAACGCCACAAGATTTACTCCTAGAAATATGACTATCTAAACAAGGCCTTAGTGGGAATGGCCATCTGTCACGGGCCAAGCGGCTCGCCCTTCGTCCATGTTTCGTCCGTCGCCACGGGCCATGGGCCATGGGCCATGGGCCACCGCTTCATCATAATCGCGCGCAGAAACATACCCCGATGCTGGATTGCTGGTAATACTAACAGGCAACAGTCGGTAATTGTAGGAGAGAAAAAACATGACACTCCTTACTAAAGAGTAAAGTCCATCGCGCCAAAACTTAATGTTGGTGTCATCCCCTCACTAAGCTCGCATCTCCAAGAGCTCCCTAAATCCACTTGGTAAACTTATAATTTTGGCAAAAACACAAAAACACTTCTCCAATAACTCCCTAAATCCACTTGATATTTTCCCAACTTGGAAAAAACTGCCCTCCGCGCGCGGAGGCACTGCGTATCGCTCGCTGGCCCGCTGCCGCGCCGCCCGCCCGCGTGCCGCTCCGCTCCACTGCACCCCGACGCCGTGACCATCCCGACGGCCTCGTGCACCTCCTTGAGGCCGTGCGCGCGTCCACACGCCCGCCGCAGGTGCTCCGCTCCGCCGCACAGCAGGTCCTCCGCCCGCCGCTGTAGGTCCTCCGCTCCGCGCGCCGCAGGTGCTCCGCTCCGCCGCAGCAGCAGGTCCTCCGCCCGCCGTTGCAGGTCCTCCGCTCCGCCGCAGCAGGTCCCCCGCAGCTGGTCCTCCGCTCCGCCGCACGCCACGCCGCTCCGCTGCCTCACCGCCCGCAGGGACTAATCCTATGATAGATTTTCTTTTGCGGATTTTTGTGAAAAAGTACCAGACACAAAGAATTATATATATGCCCTTGGTTGATTTCAAAAACGTTCATGGACTAAATTGCAAAGTGGTCATCTCGGGATTTACCAAGTCGGAATAGGGAGTTGTTGGAGAGAGACCTTTTTTTCACTTGGAAAATAAAATACAAAGTTGCTATAACACAGAATTTACCAAGTGAGTTTTTGGGAGCTCTTGGAGATGCTCTAAATCAATAGTTTAGATCCTCAACTAGTTTATTTGTGTAATCTTGGTCCCAAAGCTTATTCACGTGTGTCATTCCGGTCTCTAAGCTTGGTTTTAGGTCTCATCCGAATAAAACAGGGTGAACTAAAAACTCTATATGAAAAGTAATTTATAACATTTTCATATGAACACAAGTAAAGCAAAAAAATTTATATAAAAATATAGCCCTCGACATGATCTACAACCTTAGTTGAAAAGCTTTTGAACCAAAAATGTTTAGGGTTCAAAAATATTGTTGTAAGTTTACAAAATTTGAAATGTAGATTTTAAAATTTGGATACAAAATGACTTCAAATAAAAACTTTTCAACTACAAGATGGTTTGATAATTTTTTATTTCAAATCTCAAAATCTTAACATACAACAATATTTTGGAACCCTAAACTATTTTAATTCAAAAAGTTTTTAACTACAAAGTTGTAGATCGCGTCGGAGAGGGCTATAATTTTGACATACAGTTTGTCTTCATTTTAGTTTATATGAAATTTTTTTGAATTATCTTTTTATATAGAGTTCTTACATCTCCCTATTTTGACCAAGATGAGACTCAAAACTAAGTTTAGAGATCAGGATAATATAACTGGATAAGTCGCTAAAAAATTAGAAGAAAAAAGTTCGCATTACCTCCCTCAACTTTCGTAAAAGTCTACTTTTGCTCTCGGAACTATTTTATATTCATTGTAAAAATCTGATTTTATTAAACCATGTATAACTTAATTATATATTTGTTTAGATTTATGCTTTAGGTTAAATCAAAATAAATCATAGTTGTAGTTTATAACTATGAAATTTTTTATACATAATCTAGTGAGTATATGAATATTTTTAGGTTTAAAACTCAAGCATACAATAATTAGTCCAGTATAAAAACATTACCACAATCAGACCACAAAAAATTGAATTATTCTAAATAATTATAGAAAAAATAGATATAAAGCTATAGCAAAAACTTTGTATTAAAATATACCATATTATATGTTCAACATGTATAATCTACTAATGTGGAATGCAACAAAATTGAATTTTTATTTTATGATTTTTCTCTGCTTTGCTATATTTTTCAAAGTTTTATCAAAATAAACAAAAAAACAAAACCACCTTTAAAGCTGCTTATAACCAGGATAGAGAGGTAAGATAAATGGTTTAAAAAAAATTGTGTAAAAATGGATTTAAAAGTTGAGGAGGTATTTTGACCGGCTTTTGAGTTCTACAGCAAATGCAGACTTTAAAAAATCAAGGGAGAAAATATGAACTTTTTGTAAATATGAATGACTCGTAATTTGGAACGGAGACAGCCCAACACAAAACGTACTTTACGTTTCATTCAAACCACCAACGCCCAACGCACTGCACTTACACACGTTTGCTCACGGGCTCTGAGCGAAGCGGCCATCACACTCTGACTCTGCGCTACACACTTCTTTGTCCTCGCAAGCCACATTCCCACCCGTGCGCGTCGGCGGCGGGCGGCAGCGGCAGCAGCAGCAGCGCCAGCGCGAGAACCCTAGCCTGTGTGCGCTCCGCCTCGCCGCACCTGGGTGGCCGCAATGGCCGCGGGCGGCGATGCGTGAGGGCGTGCGGCTGACATGGGGAAGGAGGAGGGCGAGGGGCAGCAGCTGGAGCAGCCGGCGCCGGCGGAGGGAGGGGGAGGCGGCGGAGGAGGAGGAAGAGGAGGGCGGTGCAGCGGCCGTGGGCGCTGCGGGGCCGTGCGGCCGCAATGCGCGGCCGCGCTGCTGCTCGGCGCCGCCGTGGCGCTCTCCGCGCTCTTCCTGCTGCCGCCCTTCGCGGGGCGCGGCGGCCGCGCGGCGGCGCGGGATCCGGGCGCCGCGTTTTTCGCAGGTCAGCCCGCCATCCCGCATTGCGGGATCTCGCGCGACCTCGCTTCAATCTTTCCACTGCAGTTTTAAATTCCTCTCTCGTCGTACTTACTCCACGAGCAGTGCCTTAGCGATTGACATTGACCTGCTTGGTTTTCTGCTCAGTGATTCTTGCGGATTGGCGAAGCTGCAAAGCTTGCTTCTTTAGATGGCAACTTGACCAAATTCGACGGAATTTTAAAGTTGCGTCTCCTGTTTCCTTTCGGGAGCAACTTGGCCACTTCCCGTGCTCTTTTGTCACTTCCGTGGATACAGTGTTATCAGTTAGTGCGCGCCTGCTAGGTTCTGGCTCAATATTAGCTTCCAGCTCAAATGGATTCACGTGGTTCGATTCGGTGTTTTGTGATGTTAGATTATGTGCAGTATAGCAGCTATAGTATAGCTGTTCAAGTGCTGTTCTTGATGTATAGCTTACATGATTGGAAATGCTTGGCCAACTTATGATTGTAGGTAGTGGATATCCCTGGATGCATGCTTTGTTTCCATATTCGGTTTTACCATGTTAGCATTTCCTCACGTGGTGCTGCTTGGAGATTTTTGGGCGGATTGCCAGTTTGGTTTGGGCACCCATTTCTATTTTTAGGTGGTCTTAGTGGTGTTTCTGGTGTATGGCTTTCGGTTTGCTGTTGTGAACTAAAAGGAACTTGAGGGCTTAAATGTCATCAAACTGAACGATTAATTGTTCCATGTGCTTAGAAGACGAAGAGAGTTAAGCTTATGAAAGAGAAATAAAGAGGGAGGTTTATGCAAAATACAAACATAAATGATGGAGTATAGACCTCTAGTGAAGCACTTAAAATGTTTAGGGACCCATAAATGCAGTTTGAAAGTTGATGGACCTAGATGTCTCCTCAAGTTAATGGACCTCTAATGCATTTTTCTCTTTTTCTTCCTCTACTACAACTCATTGGACCAATTTTTTCTTCTGTGCTCGGGAAAAATAAATCAATTTCTTGGTCGGTGCCGCTGATGGAAATAGTATACTTCTTTAAATCTTCTTTTGGATATGTTGGACTCACATGATCCTGACAAAACTTGCCGCGCAATTCTTTGGCGAAAACTTCCAAAATAGAAAAGGTAACGCTTCTATTGAATGGCGGTGTTAGAAGAGCCGACAAAAATTGCCGAGATAGAGAACACGACACTTTGTTGAATGGTGATGTTAGAAGGACCCCGACAAAAATTGTCGCCGTAATGAGCACAATACGTTGTTGAATGGTGATGTTAGAAGGCCCCGACAAAAAATGCCGTTGTAATGAACATAATACTTTGTTTAATGGTGATGTCAGTCTTGACAAAATTTGCCACGATAGACAAGTCATTGCATGTGGAATTATGATGTTAGAAGACACTGACAAGTACTTTCTTAGTAGGATACCACAACACGTCATATGGTGATGTTACAAGTTGTTGACAAAATGGAAGAGAAAAATCACATCCATCTGATAATCCGACGAGTATGAGTTCAGGGTGCAAGTATATGCAAATTCTACATAGAACTGACTTATGAAAGTAAATTACCAGTTTCAAAAACACCATATGGGTAATCTTTTGGTATTAGATTGTCCCTGCAGCCTATAACTATTGAAACCAAGACCCAGGGTCAACAAACAACTAGGGTCCTTACTCTTATTTGTGATATTGGATGTTGTATGAGTAGGATCCTGTTTGGATCCCAGGACTAAAAATTAACCCGTTTGTGATAACATAGGCTAATGTTTAACCACTAACTAGCTCCATTAGCTCTTATTAGCCGAAAATTAGCCCATGTTTAACCCTCCTATTTGGCATATAAAAATAGAGGCTAACTGTTAGCTTCCTGGATCCAAACAGACCCTATGGATGCAAATGAGTGTACCCAATGGGTAGTTATGGGGCACCATAGATTACTGGTATCCCATTTTCTTGCTTTGAAGTCTGGATTGGTTCATCCAGATGAGTTTATGTTGAAACAATGATCCAGAGAAATCAAAGCCTGCATCCTATGTATGGGACCCATCACAATCGCTTTGATCATAAAATAGCAAGGCTGGTATTTACTATTTTATTACGTGTTTATTTTTTCGATAAAGGGTGATTTATTAAAACTCAAAAGAATATTACATCGAGGTAATACAACATTCTTGAGAATTCTTGCTGCTTCTGCACGGGCAAGATATGCGTGGCCTAAATTAAGTCACTGACATACTATTAACTATCAATCACACACAGGGTGATGGTTTCAGTGCTTGACTTGGATGACCACTAACAATCATCAGTGTTGACAATGCTTCAATCTTCCGCGTGTGTAGAAAGCTATGATTGGCTTCAAGCATTTATTCCAGTAGTTCCATGTTGCAAGATACCATACTAGTTTCACCTTTAGTGTTGGCTGCATCTGTGATATGCAAAACATACATGAACATACCTAACATACCTAGTGCTCCCAGATGTTCATGAACTCATGTGATCCTGATGCACAATTGCATCTCTAAAAACATCCAACCAAATTTTATGACATTGTGATGATGTGCATCTATTCCTCCACAACAGTTGAAATTGAAACTCAACCTATGCCCCTAGTGACAATAAAGATAAGACAGTTGTGAATAGTAATGAACAACTGTTACTCTTCTTATAAGCAATATATTATTATTTAGATGCCGAGTTCACATTTTTGTTATTCGATGTGTACATTGAGTTTTGATTTGAAATTTTGCAAAGGCTTAGATGCGCATTGTGCCAACATCAGAGCATTTTTGTTTGAATTTTTCATGCACTTTTAGAGATCAACTGTGCATGGGGACCACACGAGGGTCTAATCCACAGGGAGGACTATATCTATTCTCGAATATAACTTCTAAAATTAGATCGATATAGATACCAGATGTACCTCTCTGAAGAACACGTATCTTGTAGCTTCATCAGTTGATAAATAATAGCATTTTTTCGCTGCTGAAGTCATGCTCTTTTTGCAGCTGATATTGTGGCAAGCTTTATGCTACAAAAGACAGTTTCTGAGTTGAGTGAAAGTACATCTAAGCTTGAATTTGACATCTATGAGGAAGTTGGCATTCCTAATTCAACTGTAAGTCACAATGATGTACACTATTTATATTCTTCTTGTCACACACAGTGTGTCCAATTTTCTATCATGCTGATGCCCCAATTATTGTACAGGTGACCACAAATTTTCTACAACCATTAGGCGCATCAAACTGGACATATGTGATCTTCGCCATTGTACCTTATCCAATACACTCAACTATATCATCGACTTGGTTGAGCATTCTTAGGTCTTCTTTTATGTCCTTGGTGGTAGAGCAGTCGACACTCCACCTGACAGAGTCTCTATTTGGGACCTCTTCAAATTTTGAGGTGTTTAAGTTCCCTGGAGGAATTACCATTATCCCTCCACAGGCTGCATTTCTTCTTCAGAAACCCTATGCATCTTTCAACTTCACTCTGAATTTCCCAGTCTACAAAGTACAGGAGAAAACAAATGAGTTGAAAGACCAAATGAAGTCTGGACTAAGTCTCGATCCCTATGAGGTTAGTATCAGTTAGGTTAGTTTTTTTATTTTAATATCTTTACTATTATCACGGTTATTGCAATATTATATTATTGGTATTGTCTTTTTTTGCCCCCAAAGATGTTATAGGGGTGTATCTTAATGATTTCAATGGTTGCTTCTTGTTGCATATTTTTATTGGGTTTCTGACTTTACGTGAACTATACAATCAATTTCTATGAACCTGATGGGCATGCAATTGTCATAAGAAAGCATGCATGGTCCTTGACTCCTTGTACTTATGAGTTTGATGGAGTACACTTTGTCTCACTTTGTCCTGTTGTGAATCGGGTGTGCCCTTGATAATATAAACCACTGCCCATTTGTGGTCTATGTGGGGGCACTTGTGTACATATAAAATCACAGGAGAACATGCAAGCATAGATTATATGGATGCAACATGATAGTCTAACTTTGTACTCCTGCAAAAATTAAACATGGTGTTATAAATGAGTGTGCTAGGTTAAATACAAAGAACAGGTGCCAACAATTATTATCGTACAATTGCTGGTTAGCATGGGTGGATCCATGTTCCTGGTTGCGGGTGTGGCTGCACCCACGAAAAAATCTAAAAAAACAGTGATTATGTTCAATTTTTCACCACATATATGCCCATATGATAAAAATCTATGCACCCACAAAGCTAACGCACCCCCCTTAATTTTGCTCTAGCTCCACCACTGCTGGTTAGGATGCTTTTGTGCTGCATATCCGTATAGACACCACTATGCTGGTGACTGAACTGATGCTAGCCATTTAAAAAAGAAATCCTCATACATTTTAAAAAAAGAACAATTAAATAAGATATTGCTATATGTATTACAACTTACAAGTGTTCTAACAAGGCAGAAATAGGTAGTAGTGTAGTGCATTAGTGAGGAGAGATCATTGTTCCTTTTTTGGTTTTCACACCCACTACTTGCCTTAAGACTAATCAGTAATGACTCTTATTTGTTGCACATTAGAAAATTTGGGATGGTTCGGCAAAGGCCATACCAGGGCAATGTTACTATTAGATTCTGTTCGTATTTACTCAACTGAGTGTCCTTTCCTGTACTTCGCAGAACATCTACATCAAATTGACAAATTCAAAAGGTTCAACGGTTGCTCCTCCAACAATTGTTCAGGCCTCCATTGTTCTTGAAGTTGGGAATCACCAGCCATCCATTCCAAGGATGAAGCAGTTGGCCCAAACAATTGCTAATTCGTCGTCAGGAAACTTGGGACTGAATCATACTGTGTTTGGCAGAGTAAAGCAGATAAGCCTTTCATCTTATCTTAGACATTCTTTGCACAGTGGGGGTGGTACTGACACACCTAGTCCAGCACCTATGCCTTATCAAGATCATCCTCAGCACCAGCACCACCATCACCACCACCATCACCATCATCACCATGAACACCACCACCATAACAAGAGTCATGAGGAAAAGAAACATTTTGCTCCATCTCCTGCGCCTGTACATTCTCCTGTCCAACAGCCCAAATACAGATGCCCATCCCCATCTTCTCCATATGGACATACCACCAAACCAAAGAATAAAGCTCCTGTAGCCCCAGCCGCAGAGCCAGTAACTAGTAACCATCATTATGCTTCACCTGCAACCATACCTCATGCAGTGCCGCCACCATCCATTAGCCCATCTCCTTCTGTTCATCACCCTCCTAATAATCCTAGGAGAGACAACAGCGCTCCTGCTCCTTCCCCTGCACTTGCGAAGCCCCATTTGCATGGGCTACCTCTCGTTCATGGATATCATCGTGCTCAAATGCCAGCTGCGGCTCCTGGCCCTCAGTCTTGTGAGTTGCTTCTCCCTTGGTCCTTCCTTATTTACATTTTCACTTCTACCAGATGCTGTTATTTCAAAGCAATACTGATTCATAAAGGTTCCGGGTGCTAAGATTCCAAACTAAATGAGTAGTGGGGTTGGTAACCTCTGTTTTTTTTTAAAAAAAAAGGAAGAAAGAAAGAAAGAAGAGAATTGTAGGCTGGCAGCTCTATTCCAATTTTGAAGGTTGACGAACTTTTGTACTGTTTACTATAGTAATTCTGTTAGCAACAATTTCTATTTCATATATTGAAATATTTAATGGAACTAGAATGATGCAATCCAATCCAGTCTTAATCAAACATTACATATATGGAATCAAAAAAAAAAAAATTACATATATGGATGCTTGGCGTCAAAACTGATTTTGTCTCTTGGCATTTTATTTCATTCACTGCATTAACTTGATCACCTGGCCAGAAGCAACTTGTTCAATTTTCACATTGTTGTCTGTACTATGCAATAAACACATCTTTGCTGTCACTGACCATCCATTGTTTTGGTACTGCAGCATATGCCACCCGAAGGCACTCTTGCCATTGGGCCCTCGCACTCCTGATGTATATGCTGATGGGTCTTCCGTGACGTGGGTGAGCCATCTTCTAAGCTAATATTCTAGTCCAGAACAGGCAGAATAATTGCCGAAGGCAGTCGGCGCAGAATAATACACCCTAGCTGCAGCCTGCAGGTGATGCTGTATAATATACATGGTCAGCGTGTGAATATGGGTTGGGGATAAAGCAGCAGATGGGCATGCATCTGTGTGTATAGTGGTCAAAGCCAGAGCGGCAGGCCCTTGTGTGTTATGTGTTTGCCCAGTGTTTGCTGTATGACAGTAAAAACACAGAGATGGTGGGATCCAGTATAGACGTTTATACTGTTTTTTGCGCAAGGGCGTGCAGATTTGAGAATTGCCTGCGGTATAATGTCTCAGGGTTTTGCATTGGCCCCACATGAGGATGCAGAACTTTGAAAGTGAGCATTTGCATTTTTGCAGTCTTTTTAGCAACATCTGCTGCGAGTCTGCGACAAACTAGACCGACATATTGGGTGTTCGTGCATCACGAGTCAGGACAGCTCAGAAGCAATAGAGGCGCTAAGTTTTGGTCCAGAGGTTTTTTTTAGTAGAGTATGCAAAGTTTGCTCACAAACCAATGGAGATCATATTTTGCGAGCTTTCACAAAATCTGGCTTGGCCAGAAGGGGTACAAACAAAACACAGTAACCATGCAGTTATCAAAATACCTTTTTTAGCAAGATTTCTAAAGCGGTCAGTAAGCATCCAGTGTGATAAGAAAGGGTCAAAAAAAAATTATCAAGCTACAACAGAACATTATTCCTTAAATAAAGTTGCTCTTTCCTTACTCAATCAGTTATAGCTACCAGTAAGATTTGGTATGATACAAAACACTGAAAAACATGTCCTGCCGTAAATTCATAAAACGTTATTTACAATAAAAAAATAAAAAAAATGATTCATGGGGAGGAATTAAAAAAAACAATTGAATGAATTAATGTCTGATGTACAAGATCTGATGGTACAAATGCTACAACTATGCTGCGACGGAAATACACAATGTGACAGTTTTCAAGAATGTGAATTGAACAAAGATACAAGAGCCACCACCAGCGACACATTGGTGGGAGGCCAGAGGAAACAATGTAATGATCAATTGTGACACATATGTACCGATTTTCCTGATCGTGTGAGCATACAACGAATTCACTGTCAGAAAGGTTTATCGTGCTTGCTGTTGTCTCTCTTGAGTTGTACTTTCAACTTTTTACCACCTAATTGGTATCCATTCATCACACTAATGGCTGCTTGTGCAGAAGCTGGAGAATCATAGCTTACAAAACCTATCCAAGAAAATAAATTAGCAAATGAAGTTTGTAAGATGTTCTATCATCGAAATTGAAACTAGGAAGAATCAATTACCAAAGCATTTACTAACACCAGTTGCCTTGTCTACAAAAACTTTAGCACTCAGTACTCTACCAAAACTATGAAATGCATTTGCAAGATCATGGTCACCAAATTCTTGTGGAATGTGATATATGAACAAATTAGCTCCAGGAGGACCTGCACACATGACAGAGAAATCTTTGAACATAATGTCTCTAAATACAAACTTGAGACTTCTAAGAAACAAAACTAACTTAAAAGATAATAAACAACTGAGTATAGAAGAAGACATACCCTCTATCTGGGGGCCAGGATTGCTGCTGGGACTTGAAGATGGCGAATTAGCATTTGAATTTTGAACTTTGGGTGAACTGTGAGAATTTGAAAAGGGACGATGATTAATAGGACCACCAGGATACACTCCAGGATACTGCAAACCAGGCAAAGGCGAATAGGGGCTTCCCAGCTGTGTAGAATTAAATGATCTAGGAACTGAATTGGGGGAAAGTTCAGAATTAGCTCCACGGATCGAGCTTCCTTGATTAACAGGCTGAACAATATTCTGGAAGGGAGCTTGATTTTGCACAGGAGATAGAGGAGGGTATTGCATAAGCCCGTAGGTTCCTTGTGGCTGCATAGAGCAATGTAAGTACAATTATTACCCACAATGCAAAGCAAGCAAGTTAAATACAGGTACTGTTAGTGTTGCACTCTACGGCATTGCCGTGATGCACATAGTCTATTGATCAATGCGTACTTTATAAAATCCAAGTAATCAAGTTTGTATAGCATTCCTTATGTTTTTTGGTTAAACACTGCTAGCACATTTCTGCCAAGCATGATAGTACAACATGAAAGGTTATCACAGAGCTGTCTCAAGCTGTTTGCTGTATGGTGCGCCAATACCTAACCTAACCTCAAGATACAAAAAAACGCCTAACCTAACCTCATGTTTTAATACCATAATATACCTGGTAGCCATATCCATTGTACTGCGGCACATATCCCATCTGTAAAGCTCCAAACACTGAATTCTGCTGCATAGCATTTGCATTTAACATGTTAGAGGACTGGAATTGAGCTTTTTGTGCTTTTCGAGCCTGCCTTTCCTTTTCAGTGTCAGCCCATTTGACAACCAAGGGAACACTTGAACCCTAACAAAAATGACCAGAGCATGTTAGATTTGTGTAAGTGGTCATGAAATTTCTTTAGAACTGAAGTAATCAATATCATACAAGGCCAAAGTAACAATGATCTATTACATGCATTGATAATAATCAAATATAAGACAAAATGTCATAAAGAAAATATCGGCAAGCAACTACTCTCAAAACTGGAGTCTTGTATTTGAATGATTTTACTTCACATGAATCTATCATATTATGTTCAATTTCTGAAAGCAGAGAATTCCAAAATTTCTTGCGACAATGTTGTGGAAAATAGCTCATAGAGACAATAGTTTCTGATGATGAGTAAAATCAATTACAATGATATGTAAATTGGACCATTCAATGTGTGGCTGATAGGTGATGTTTGCAAATTGCAATCATACTGAGCATCTTTTGTTTGAAACTTTTGAAATGCAATGATATTGAGTGCATATATCACTGAGCTACACAATCCTGTTAAATGTAGTAGGGGGTATGTGATATGTTTTCAGGAGAAGTGAAATAATATCATTGTTAAGAAAAAGATTATTTTGGAATCCTTTATTTCTACGAACCTCTATTTTGTGCGTTCCATTTAGAGCTTCTATAGCAGCCACAGCTTGCTCTTTTGTTTCATATTTTAGAAAGGCACAGCCAGCTGCAATATCCACAGTTGATAAGCAAGTTAGAAAGAAGATAGAAGTGACTACCATGATGCTCCATTACTAATCTGAACCAAGATAATTTACCTTTGCTCGTTTGCTGAGAACCTCTCAAAATCTGCAAATCCTTGATATTCCCATATTTTGAAAACAAATCCGTCATTTCAGCATCTGTTACATTTTTTGGGAGCATTCCAACAAAGAGCTTGTGCTCTGGAAGTAACAGTATAACACATTTCAGTGAAAATTCTAAAATTCGAGCCAAAGTCAACCTGCAAATACATTATAATGATGATACAATTTTGAGCCCCGTACCCAATCTTTCCAACTCCCCATCGGCATATTTTACTTGCAATGGACTTGAGGCCTAATTTAAAACAGAGAAAAAAAACAGGAAAGAGAAAAATGTTAAAGCTAGTCAGTCTCAGAGAAATAGACATTTGAAAAAAAAATATATATATTAAGTGCTTTAGGAATATAGAAACATTTCTTGAGAATTGATTGCAACTGTACATGGAGACTGCTTGAAAAACTATCTAAAACATTTCAGATTTTACCCATCATAAGAAACTATTGTCTCTATGTCACTGACAAGACAATATTCGTTTCACTCCATCCACATTCCAAAAATTGGGCTTCTATCATGGGACCCCCTCATGTATTCCATGGTTTAGGTCCAAAAGCTAATTCATGTATTAACAAACATCTGTACTAGCCAGGTAGATATGGGAATGATAGGATCCAATCCAGGATTTTAAGATCATTATGTAAGCATTAAATTGGTTTGAAGACAGCTTTGAATGCAGAAAATGCCAGCTTTTCAACTTATCAAGCAATATTCCAAATGATGCTACAATTTCTGGCCTCAAAGAAGAAACTTACAGAGGGATCAGTTACTACTTAGTACTTTGGAGTACTACACTGTACCCAAAATTCCAGGAAAAATACAAACAGTGTTACATACCCCAGGTAGTGTGCGCTTGTTGTGGTATGCAGTCACAGCCTTGTCAGCCTCCTCCCTTGATGGGCAGATCACGAAGCAGCAGCCTGCAAAAGTTCAATACAGTTGAATCAAATCTCAATTAAGGAACAATATGGGCAGGAGAACCTACCCATCTGTAGATACATATTCACACTACAGTCCAACAAGAACTAAACAAAAGGAACAAGAAACAAAAACCTAAAGTAAAAAATATTCTCTAAGAGAAACGGAAAAAAAGTAATTTAGCGGCAAAGGGCATTCCATTTGAATTTGCACATGAAGAACAACACAGGCTATCACTTTTACATGACTCCTTCAGGAATTCTGGAGGAGAATACTAAAACTATTAGAAGTCAGAAGAATACTGAAGCAGTTCCCCCGACACAAATTCAAACCAGTGACAATGAAGAAGCTCCACTCCCCCGTAGTGTTGAAAAGAACCAAACTCATACTCAAACAAGGTCAATGGTGTTTTGAATGGTCTTATACCAATAAAATTCTTGAACCAATAAAGTTCTTAAATAGACAAACAGCAAACATGTGTGGGATTCTATTGACCCTAAATTTTAGCCAAATCATGCATAAAGCAGAGTATCTTCAGTTATCAGTTGGTCTGTACTAACACAGGCAGCCTATATTCGGGGGGCAACTGAAACCAACCAGCTCAAATCAAAGTCCAGGCCCAACTAAATCTGAAGCATTCAACACAAAACTTTGCATCACAGCATAAAAAACAAATGAGAAGAAGCAAAATCCAAAGTATAGGCAGAAGCCAAAACTCATCAAAACAGCAAAATCTGGATCTAATCCTGCAGATACATCAAAAGAGAAGGATGGAAACTGAAGACAAGCAAAGCAAACAGAACACTGCAAGTTTACACCATGGTACCGCAGCTTTGGGTACCAAAAAAGAGCGAAAAGAGTTCAAGTCCCAGCAGTCTTCTTCCAAGCAAACAAAGCAACTTCCAACACATCAACGACTCTTAAGACGTTGAAAGCTTTAGCATGCATCTCTGCAACGCACACGGAGAACAAGAGGCACCACTACCACCAAGTGAACGCATCACGTCACCCATTGCACAGGGATCGCAGGTAAACCAGCCAAATTCCCAGCGAACGACGAGATCCTCTAGCTTCCCGGCCCCGCGGGAACGCCCACGAACAGAAAACAGCGGCAGCTCTAGCTCCGCGCCAGCGGCATTGCCCCCGAACAAGCTCAGCACCCGCAAACCCGAGCCCCCCAAAGCAAAGCAAGGGTCACCCTCCCGAGAGGCGGACGGGACGGGACGGGCGGAGGCAGCACGCCACCGCCGTCTGCCCTGACCAGCTTGTCCCAAGCGAAGCCACGCCCCAGATCCCGAGACCCCGCCGGCTCCCACGCGGGGCGGCCCCGCATTGCAGCCAGCCAGCCAAGGCGGTCGACGGAATTCGGCAGGAGGGAAGGAGGGAGGCGTACGGATCCGGACCTCGCGAGACCCGGGTGGCCCGGTCGCGGATGACGGTGACCTCGTCGACGAGGGCGACGGCGCGGAACAGCGCGGCGAGCTCGGCCTCCGCCATCTGCTTGGGCACCTGCCCCACGAAGAGCTTCACGCTCTCCCTGCCGCGCCCCTCCGCCGCGGACGCCGCCGCCGGCTGCTGCTGCTGCTGCTGGTGCTGCTGGTCTCTGTCGCCGCCGTCCTCCGCCATTGGGGTGGCTGGCTAACCGGCTGGCCGGCTAGGGTTTGCGGCGGGGGAGGAGTGCGTGCGTGCGCGGGTTGACGGGGTGGGTTGGTCGACGCGGCGGAGGAGGGAGGGAGGGAATGGAGGGAGACGGAGTCGGGAGGGAGAGGGAGTAAATAAATGGGGTGAAATAAATTAAATTATTTTCGGGGGGAGACAAGCTGGTGCGATGTGTTTGCTTCATGTGATTTCCTTTTTTTTCCCCCTCTCCTTCTGTCTGTCCCAACGGTTTTATTGCCCCCCTCGCGCTCGCTCCTTTGTCAGGTTCTCGTGTCAGGGCTGTCTCGACGTTGGCGGCATGCAGGAATGACTGTGTCGGGTTAAATCTGTTCTGAGTAGATATCCGCAGTAAAACCTCGATCGTCTTGTTGTTTGTATTTGTACAAGGAAGAAGTCCAGCACTCAGCAGCATCTCACTCGTTAGCCTTTTTCCTGGAGTAGAATAAGTTGATCCATGGCTATATCAATCCTCACATGCTAATAATTGGTAATAGAATGAGGAATGATGTCGTTCCATTAAAATTTGAAGAATTAACTGTTGGGGGGAACAACCTCCGCTAGGACCCCCCTACTTAGCTCCGCGGCCCTAGCATGGGCCAAGACAGGCAAAGCTACTAAGCAACCACGGACGACCTTCGCCGTCGTATGCCCTTTCATGGCGAAGGTCGTCGAGTCCGTCTTAGCGATTCGGCGAAGGTACGTCATACCTCCGCTAGCCGAGCTCTTCAAACCTCTTATAGCGCAGTACTTGATGATTCGGAGGAGTCTCCCAAGACCTCCGCGATGAGCGTGGTCCCCGAAGACCTTCGAAGGAGGTATTCGGCCCACCTAGCCCTACATGCGGCGGAAGACCTCCGGACGACGCTTGCAAGACGGACGCAAGGCGCGCGCGATGACCCGACGCGTGGCGGCACCGAGGGCGACACGTGGAGTCTGGAAGGCATGACACTTGGCGTCTTAGGATAGGATTAGATGAAGGTGTACTTAATTTTACAATGTACAGTATTGCCCTTGTTGAGGCCCGCTTGTAAGTGTGATCAAAGTTGAAACCCTATTGTAAAAAGCCATTTGACCCTTGGTATGGCCTATAAATACCAAGGGTATGGCAAGTGTAAGGAGGAGGACTCTTGGCTTTTTTAGTCCCAATTAATGCAAAACCCCTGAGGGGGGCCCGCCAACACTGGTCTCACTTTGGCATTAGTTTTGATCCCACACACTCTGTCTGGGAAACCTTCGCCCTCCTCCTCCGGACCCCGGCGAAGGTAGGGGGGCAAGAGTTTATACCAACATTAACTCATGATGCAGCATCCCATTTAGAATAGGTTAATTTCAACAGATACTCCAATCCGTTTGATAGCTTAGAATGTTTACGGTCCTAGTGAGAAACACCTTGAATCACGGAAAATTAGGAACCTGCAGAAACTATAAACGATCGGAGCATCTTCTAAATTTATTGTCTGTGAGGCGGCCTCAGAGTGATTCAATTATTCTTTGTCACGTAAATTAGAGTGATGCAATGTACATTAACCTGACAATTAGTTTATTCTCCTCTGCAACAGCAGACGCATTTTTCAATTATTCTTTCTAAGTGCAATTAGTTAATGTACATTGCATTTAAGCCTATTTTTTCATATATTTTTTTTGAAATGATAGCGTGTTATCATGTCATCGTGGGAATATTCACAATAACAAAAAAAAAAGCATAAGTGATCGCAAATAATGAGAGTGCTAGGTACAATTTGAGTTTAGCTTGGGCATGATATATTTATGATGGGATAGTTGTGAGCCTCTAACATAGCTCGTGTGAAGTCATTTATTGAAAAGACCCATACATATAAAAGATAGGAGAAAACTAATCACAAATAAGAATATTTTAGCTAGGCTTGTGTTCAGCTTAGATATGGACATTGGTGCTGTAAATACACGCGGGTGAGTATGTGTGTTTGATTCTACGTACTGTGATTTGGAGAGAAAAAATGTACATCATAATTTTAAGTCAGATGTAACACTATTGTGTATGACAGTTTCTTTTATTCAAAATTAGATACGTATAATATATATAGAAGGGCTCACGTACGAATAGGATTTTTTGAAAAGGAAAGGCAGTTCGTTAGTGTGGCCTACCGTGATGGTGAGTTGGTGACTATGAAAGTGGCTTCCTAACCCATGGGACAACAAAGCCGCGTTACATAGAAACTCTCCCTATCATTTCTCTCTCAAGTCGTGATGGGCAAGTGATAATACCACTTGGCTTCCTATCCATGAAACGTATTTACTACTTGTAGTATTCAGCCAGAAATTTGCTAGGTATACTACAAATTTATATTAGGTAAAGTAGTATGATGACCCCTCCTATTTTCTTGGACAAGAGCACCATGACGTTGTTTCAAATTATATGTCGCCTTGACTTTTTTTGATGCGTAACAAAATGGATGTATTAAAAAAGTCAAAAAAAATCCTATAATTGAGAATGGAGGATGAGAAAATATAAACTATGAATAGGCAATATGTTATTAGATTATTTTAATACCTTTACAACAATATAGTGATGTAAACCAGTACGCAACAATTATGATAAACCTGTACTAAGATAAAATCAATTTGTTGTTCTATTTTGTACAAAAGAAATCATGTTTCCCAATTTAGGATGACACTTGTGCCGCTCCAAGTTAACGTGAAGCGAACAGCGCCGTAACGCTAAACTAAGGTCCTCTCATAACAAAAAACAAAAACAAAAAAGTTTTCAGATAAGGTCAAAAGGCTGCCGGTATAACTGACAAATAATTTCCTCTTATAAGAACGGACGGCTCATTTCAGTCGGCGCGCAAGAACGCGACGCGGGACGCTGGCAACAACAAAGGTCGGCCCTCCAGCGAATTCGAGTTGTTCGAGGACCCAAAAAAGAAACAAGAGACAGAGATGCCAGGCAGAGAGCGGTAATCGTGAGCACCCCACGAGCTCTAGGCTGGCTTCCAGGCCAGCACCACATGCCTCGACCCTCCAAGCCAGCCGCTGGATGCCTGGACCATCATGGAGTGGAGCTTTGCCGCTGCGGTCAACTCATAACCACCATCAAAGATAAAATACTTAATATGGAAGCTGGGGGTAATAAAATACTTAATATGGAAGCAGGGGATAATAATGACGTTTCACGACAACCTGAATGCTTGACAGAATGTGCAGCCGGAATTTACATAGTCTCGCTTAACAGGAAAGTAGTGTCTACTTCTGCTGGATCTAGATTCTACGGCATTGGATATAGAGCAACTGCGGCCAAGATAAAGCTAACCAGAGACTGTATGAACAAGAGTACTACGCTACCATGGGACGCTAGCGGAATCCAAACTTTTGAGGCGAAAGGACCAGCTCGTTCAGAGCGCAGCAGATTTTCTTTTGGTCACTGCTGAGGAGGGTAAACGGGCGCTGAAGCAAGCCCCGGAGCCTGCTGTGGCTTGATCCCCCGAGTGCGCATGTACTGCAGGAACTGACCGGGGAGCTCCTCCAGAAGAGATTGCACGACGGAGATCTCCCCACCTGTGCACAAGGTACAGAGAATCGTCAGCGATGAAATCATACTGGAGATGGTAACAGTTCTGTTGTATAGTGTGACAGCTGGAGCTGACATGATGCAGACTGCTGCTCACCTTGGACTTCCCTCATGGGGACAAACTGGACGATGTCCCGTGTCGCGATCCTGCCAGTAGAGCTTTCCAGCCGCTTACCGTTGTCAGCGTCCAGGATCTGTCATGTACAATTGTTAAGTGGAGCAGAAAAGAAGATCATCACAGAACAACGTTGCAATCTAAGAGCCTTTGTTAAGTTTCAGACAAGAATAAAGTACATCATCATAACATAAGTGGACAAACTTTCTGGCAGATGCAAGTGACAGCATGCCTGCAGATTCATCGAATGCAGAGTACTACTACGGGTACAATTTAAAAAGTGCAAAGCTGGGCTGCGATGAACTGCCAGACTAAACTACCAAGTGCTCAGATGGACAGGTATAACACATGCAACAGCTCAGCTTCATTTAGTAAGCATGGTGAGGTGTCAAATCCTTTGTGTCTGGAAGGAATTCACATACAGCATAGTGAAAATGTGCACACAGTTCATTTGGGCTAGAGCTGGCAGTACATATTCAGTTTACTTTCTACTCCCTCCATTTCAAATTGCTTTTACTATATATCTAAACATTACTGTGTATCTAGGTGCATAGCAAAGGCTAGTGTGAAAAAAAAGAAGCAAAAGCTAGTGTGTATCTTGAAAAGCCAAAACATCTTTATAATTTGGAATGGAGGGGTATTTCTCAAAAAAGGATTTCTGAGGTCAGCTCTTTACCTCCATTTGTTTGAAATCAGCGTTTCCAACACCGACAATGAGAATCGACAATGGCAGGTCTGATGCTCTTACAATACAGTCTTTTGTTTCTTGGATGTCAGTGAGAACTCCATCCTGCAAAAATGGTCAGATAAATGACATTTCGAACCAACTGAGGTTATGTGTAGAAATTTGACTCCGTACCGTGATAATGAGAAGGACAAAATATTTATTGTTTGAATACTGAAGGGATTGGCTTGCAATTTCTGCAGCTTTGTTGATCACGGGCCCAAACATAGTTGGCCCAGCAAGGGAAACACTGTAAAGACAAGAGGTGTATGCTGACATAATGCCTTCAACTCCAACCACCTGTGTTCATAAATAAAATACATCAATGATGATTTGGAAATGTAAACACCATTAGGAGAATAAATAAAGATAGCATCAATATAAGCATTCACAATATAAGCAATGTTAATGCTGCCAGTAGTATTCATATATTGCCCAGTTTGTCTGCATAATCAGCAAAATTGCAAGGGCCACACATGATTTGGCAATCCCATACTTGCACCTAACAAACTTACTAATCTAGATCTACATAGTGTATTACCATTATATGGTTGTGAAGGTGGAGAATAGAATGACATAGAAATATGTTCAGCGAAGCGTGGTCAAAGATATCTCAGCATGCATGAAGCTCACCTCAAAGTCATTTGTAGCTGTATTCAAGTTAAAACAATGGGATATATGACCATGGGTCTTTGCTCCAAAACCCCATGCAGGAAATCGCCTATCAGTGTCATAAAACTGCAGCACTTCGCCAACCCCAAGTATTGCCTGGAGTTGAATCCAATTAGAACGCATGTTGCCCATAAAAATTCAGCAAAAAACAGGTCCTTACCTGCTGATAAGAATTAGGTCTGCCAGATGGGTCAATGTAGTGCAAGGACTGTGGTGCACGGGGGTCTCCATTCGAAGCTGAAAAGACAGAAAAATCAGTCACATATTTTAAATATAGACAGAGTTACAGATATTATAACATCAGCTGACTAATCAAGCTAACCAGTAAAATCTACAGCCACCATGAAATTGAGCTCGAATCCACTGGAAATATAGTCTAAGAAAGTATGCTGGACTGTTTCTTGCAACTTGTCCACAAACAATTGTCCTTTCATCTGACACCAGTTTAGACATATGAAGAGAAGTTAGCTTAAGTGACTCTTTTCTTCCGTATATCCCATCATATAGGAAAATTCAAACCTTTCTTTGACCCTTGTGGCTGTAAAAATTTGCTCCAGACTTTGAGGTATATAGATTTTCAAGCTGAGTAATAGTTGTCTGGAAGGCCCTGTTAAAGACAACCAAGGGCATAACTCATCTTAGAATGGACAGCAAAGGATAATAAATAATTCAATAGTCATTTACATACCCTATCAGTACATGGTCACCACTGGAATTAAAATCAAAACACTCAACTAGCAGTGGGTTATCCTGAAATATAGCACAAGGGAAATCACAAGGTCAGCAATGAGTTATGCATGTGCTAAGATATGCCAATAGAAATACCATCATATCTGTAAAATTTACTTGCCTTGCTTCCATACTGCTGTGATGTTAACATGATTGGCCTCCAAACAGGGTTCAAGTTGTCAGGTACTACTTCCGTTTTGCAGATAGGAATGGGACCAGCAGTCTCTACCAGTTTAGATATTCTTAAGAAGGGATCCTGTGTAATTAATATCAAGTAACACTTATGAGAATTATAATCTCAGCTTATAACATTACTCTAGCGAAGGAAGTTTATTTATCCATACACTTTTGGAGAACACATCTTTGTTTTCCAAGTTTACACAATGTAGAGTCATCTCAACTGCCATTCTAGAGGAGTCACTTTCTTCAGCATGTACTGTGATTGTTCCATGAAGTCCATGTCCACAATCACTCCTCAGATTCAATGTCAAGCTATGGTTAAATTTTGTTACAATCTGCGAAATGAAAATAAAATAAATCAGGCAAAGCATTCTTCCTTCACTCTTAAAATTTGCAAATATTTAGATAAGTTTGTATAATTGTAACAACCTCTGACAAATTGCAGCAAGCTTCCCCTAGAAAATCTTGATGAGACAAATTCAATGTCTGCATAGATCAACAAATGCATATTTTGTTAGTTGTATAGAAAATTAATGACTATAAATCAAAGCAATCTATAGTTCTGATATGAGCCATGAATCATTTCCCATTGTTACATGATTATTTTTTTTCAAAAATTAACGCATACAAGTGATTGAGGTAAAATGGAACTTTTATTCTAAGCACAGAAAAAAATGAATTAAGGGTACAATATTAATACCTTCACTGGAGTGTTGTGGTACTTTGTGTCAACGTCATATATCCTGAATCTACAATGAGTTGAAAAACAGTAGTAGTTAGTAGGAGTTTTGTGCAAGTAATATCTGCATTTCCATCGTAAGATACTTACATGAGTGGTTGCACAATCTCAAATTGGTACGACATTGTAACCTTTGTGATCCATGAGGGCTCCAGTGAATTTAAAATCACTTCAGTACGGCCAATCTCCTCTAGCTTTCCTTTTATGTTAGTGTAGACCACTAGCATAGGATCACTCTGGAGCAAACATACAATATGTCACCTTTGGAGGAAAAAAAAAGTAGAGATGCGAAGTAACCCAGGCAGACTTAAGCAATCTATGTCCAGTTTCAGTAATTATACGCTGTGATATATTAATCTTATATATGTGAGTAAGGCATAAGATAAGTGAAGGCTGTTGGTAAAATACAGGCATACCAATATGAAATTAATATTACAAGGACCATTTCAAACAGTATAAACTTATAGTCTGCTCATTTTTCACAGCACAACCAATCATTTGTAGCTAGGAATATTCAACAACACAAAAGTCAGAGAACCATTCAACTTCTTTTTGAAGTAATGCTATTATGCCTCTGGAGAACAGGGTAAGTACTACAATGATGGAAATATTAAAATTGAAGTACTTGAGAATGCTTATGTTTCACCTTTGAAAAGGCATCCAAATTCCGCAACTTTGATGCTGAAAATGACAGCTGCAATTAGAGGAACAAGGTAACATATCAGGCATCAGCACAAGAGATCGTCAGATTGACACCCACAGCTAACTCAGGAAAATGTTAGTAAGCTTTGTCATGTAGGCCTAACTGGTGACACAGAATCATAGGTTAGTACACCATCTTTCTAAGGAAATTAAGATCGCTATATAAGAAACACTTAAATCAAACCACCCCACAAATCATAAATAGCTGTAAGTTATTGTATCCAAATATCATGGAGAAGCTGGGATGTGGTAACAAGATTTGCATGCTCAATGTACAATCAATCAAGAAGGTAATGCATGAGACCAGATTTATTCATGTTAGTGGCAAACAGCAAGTAAATTGTTCGGGATGTTTTGGTTTGTTTATAAAAGAAACCATAAAAGAATTAAAATGATACTGTTTTTTTTTTTTTTTCTGAAAGTGGAAAATGATAGTGGACCAGTGGTTTTGTGTGTCATAAAACAAAAGACCACCCACTCCACTTAAAATGTATTTGACCTCACCTAATCCCCTCGCAGAAAAATGCCGCCGGTATGGATGTTTACAAAATCATTACACTTGTTTCAGACACAATGTGATGTCAATTAAGGTGAGGAACCAAAATTGTGTAAACTTAAGGTGTACTACCGCAGTTTGGAATATAATTAATCATATGCATTTTCGCACTCCACCCATCCATGCAAAGGTAGAGCTGGATCAAAAACCTAAGATGCATTAATCGAGGCATGCAGCTGCAGTACAGCGACATGAATTTCTTCATATTCTGAGTCCAGAGCATTTCCCAGAACAAAGTTAGAACAAAATGGGCCATACGAAAACGCGTTGCCCCATTGAGTCCGAGCAGTTACCAAAAGTGAGCACTGAAAAAACTGAATGTGGACTAACTAACAAATCCCAATCCCCGACCTCACACAGTCCATCAGGAGTGGAACATAGAAGTTCATTCAACCAACGAATTTGCGAAGCGACTAAGCGGTGATTTATAGATTCCTGATGAAATTACGAGACCACAGTTTGAGAGAGGGCCCTAATTCCCAAAATTAAACGAGGCGCAACCGCATATATAGCCACCAATTAAACAAAGCAACAAAACCCCAATCCCCTCCTAACCCAACACCGCAATCCAGCAGATGTTTACCTCGATGGGCGTGTAGAGGCCGCGGAGGCCGCGGGTCTGGAAGAAGTAGTCGACGGCGTCGTTCGGCCCGCCCTGCTGCGCCGCCGCCGCCGCCGCCGCCACGCCGCCTTGGCCCCTCCCGCCCCCGCCGCCGCCGACGGCCTCCATGCCGCCGCGCACGTCGCCGTCCACGGAGAAGCACCCGCCCATCCCGATCGATCGATCGACCGATCTCTCTCCAAACGTTTGCGCTGGCGAATAGATTTGATTTGAAGGAGAGCAAATGCAACGGTTACGGCGATATTTCAGAGTGGAGGTGAACTCGAACAGCCCCAGGGGAGTACTTGAATTTGACCTGCGGCGTCGCGGCGGATATTTATAGGTGAAAACCGGGTCTTATTTTTCCTTTCGGCTTTTTTCTGAGTCCTACTCGGATGCAATTGAGCGTCACACGTATACATGGAAAGTTTCTACGCGTATATTTTTTTCTCAAATTTTCGTTATTCCTATACGCGTTTTCTAGTGATTCACTTTCCTGGTAATGTTATTACTACGTGTAAAGTTACTACGCTTTGATTAGTTGCCAAAAGTTTAATTTGTTGTAGGAGCGAGCAGAGGGAGTATTTGATAGGGCAAAAAAAAAAAAAAACACGTATTTAGATACCCGCGTGATTCTTAAACTGTCATGGTGTGTGCCATTAAATTTAATGATTCGAATATTAAACCAAAGCAATGGCTCAATTTGATTTCTATTGCGGCTATAAGCCAAGGACAACCACAATGTTAAAAAAAAAAAAAGACGACCACAAACATTGTGAGGGTGCACCTTAGAAAAGTTCCTTACAGCCGACCATAAGCTTAGAGTGCACCACAAATTTTTTTTAAAAAAAAAAAATGTTCTCACTCTCCTCTTGTTCCTTCTTCCACCATGGTGTACCACAAGAAAAATTATTAGAAAAAAAAAAAGAATGGGGTTATGCAAACTTCACCGTCGTGGTGAGTAGACCGTGAAAGGTGCTAGAAGATAAGTTATTCTCGCCAAGTCGCCATTGTGCTTACCGATGAAAATAAGCAACCATTCATCACCATTGTGGCCAAAGGATATGTCCCTTTAGAGATATGGATATTTGTCTAATCCTAATTTTTTAACAAGATGAGATCATCTCTTAAAAAGGTGTTGTTTCATAACAGTATTAGTGAGGATTTACATCATTTGGCCCAAATTAGAAGTTTGTAAGGGCAGTCACGTCTGAGAATCTATCATGAGTCGAAGACTATTTATTCCCTCATATTTATTATATTTCTTGATGTGGCGGCATATTTACCTCGAAGATTGTGGACACGAGTCTAAATAAGACTTGGAGTCTTGATTTTTCTGTCTCTCTCTTCAATAAATATACCGCAACATCATTAGAAACTTGATAAATAGAAGGGTAATGGTTTTTGTCTCTCTTCAATAAATATCCGCCACAAAAAAACCTGATAAATAGAAGGGTAATAAATAGTCTTTGGACTCTGTGGTAGAGTCTGCATTGTGATGATTCACATTAGATCTGCTCCCTTAGGGCATTCACAATGCAAGACTCTATCACAAAGTCCAAGACTATTTATTACACCTTATTTATGGTATTTCGCTGATGTGGTACCATATTTATTGAAGAAAGAGCGAGAAGAAACAAGACTCCAAGTCTTATTTAGACTCCAAGTCTACAATGTTCGATGTAATAGATAATTTTAGACTCTATGATAAAGTCTGTATTGGGACTGCCCTTATAAAACTAAAAGTTGCATTAACAGAATTATAATAATTATAAAATCCTCAATACTATCTGCTTTGAGGTGGCCAGGCGGGTAGCCAGATTCAATTTTTTTTCTAGGTTTGTCCCGGAACAATCCGTTGCATTTTCTAGGTTTGTTCCCGGAACGGGTACATTTGCATAATGGGAGAAAGGCAACCGTTGATCGACACTATACAGCATATTCTATGTTTGTTCCCGGAACGACCCACATGAATTCCAACACCGCGTCGTAGCACCGCGTCCTTCTCGGTTCGTGCTCCCCCATCATCAGAGATCTCCTGGGTTGGGTCGCTTTCCGTGGTCAGCAGAGGTCCACGCGCTGAACTCAGTATCGAGGAACAAAATCACAATCGCGACGATTTCAAGCAATTCACGCAGCACGCCATGTAGACGTGCAAAAATTGTTTCAAAAATTGTACAGTACTTAACTAGGACACGGAAATCAGGCGTAGCAGGCAAAACCAAGGCTGCAATGCAAGCAACAAGTTGCATAAAGACAATTTAAGAAAATTCCATTTAGCGGCGCCCAAAGGGGACACAAGTCTCGCGAGCATAAGTTTTACCGATACTGATAGTACCAGACGATAAACACAAGGCACACCTCCAATAAAGCCCAACGTTGACGCTACCCAAACAACAGGGCAGGCCACGTCAGAATTTAACAGTTCACACAATAACAGCAACGACCACCGACAAAACTTATGTGATAGTGATAAGTCTTCTAGGTATTGCAAGAGCAGATGCAGGATTAACGACAGGTCACATCATTTCTTCTTGGCAGCAGCCTTGGTCACCTTGGCACCGGTCGGGTCCTTCTTCTCCACGCTCTTGATGACTCCAACAGCAACCGTCTGCCTCATGTCACGGACAGCAAAACGACCCAGAGGAGGATACTGAGAGAAGGTCTCAACCACCATGGGCTTGGTGGGAATCATCTTCACCATACCAGCATCACCGTTCTTCAGGAACTTGGGCTCCTTCTCAAGCTCCTTGCCAGACCGTCTGTCGATCTTGGTAATAAGCTCAGCAAACTTGACAGCAATGTGGGAGGTGTGGCAGTCCAGCACTGGGGCATAGCCATTGCCAATCTGCCCAGGGTGGTTCATGATGATGACCTGGGAGGTGAAGCTGGCAGCCTCCTTGGCAGGGTCATCCTTGGAGTTAGAGGCCACATACCCACGCTTGATATCCTTCACAGCAACGTTCTTCACGTTGAAGCCAACATTGTCACCAGGAAGGGCCTCCTGGAGAGCCTCGTGGTGCATCTCAACAGACTTCACCTCAGTGGTCAGGCCAGTTGGACCGAAGGTGACAACCATACCAGGCTTGATGACACCAGTCTCCACACGACCAACCGGTACAGTTCCAATACCACCAATCTTGTACACATCCTGGAGGGGCAGACGCAGGGGCTTGTCCGAAGGCCTCTTGGGCTCAGTGATCTGGTCAAGAGCCTCAAGCAGGGTCGGGCCCTTGTACCAGTCAAGGTTGGTGGACCTCTCAATCATGTTGTCGCCCTCAAAACCAGAGATTGGGACGAAAGCAATCTTGTCAGGGTTGTACCCAACCTTCTTGAGGTAGGATGAGACTTCCTTCACAATCTCATCGTAACGGGCCTTGGAGTACTTGGGAGTGGTCGCATCCATCTAAAAAAGCAACAGCAACAGAATAAAATTATTGTTAGTTGATTATCCATGCCATAGACAGTATAGGCTTGGAATGGAACAATACTATTAGCTTAATGGAATAAATCACATGAACAGCAAGAAAACTGTTAGTTTAATGTATATAAGTAAGAAGACATCAATCAAAATAAATTGGTACAAAAACAACTTATAGTGCCATCCCAGCAGCAGCATCCAGGTTATAACAAATACAAAGAGTACCAAAAAACAGAGCTAACAGGTACAAGACAATGCATCCTACTACTAAACTCAGAGCAGCAGATTAATTAACTATACCAGTCACCTGAAGAGTTGAAAATTAAATGATGTAATACTTCCGAATATATGTTTAAGGCACTAAAAGTATTACAATAACCTCTAAACATTACTCAAATCGATTGAGTGAGAAACATATATCAAAAAATAGAGGATGTGAGTAGCAAATTAACGAGGATTAACTACACATGAATGAAACAGAAGGTTAATGGAAGTGCTTAGTCACTTATTGCATTTGTCAAATCCTGCATACATCATCGTTCATCACCATTAGCTTAAAGGATCAGATCACATGAACAGCAAGCAAAATGTATATATGCAACAACAGATCAATCAAAACTAAACTTGCATGCCAGCACATTAACTGGTATGACACTCCTTTCTGGAAAAAACTTGTTTACAGTGCCACCACAGAAGAAATAATAAACACATAAATAGGTATAGATCATCATATATCATAATTCGTAAATGCAACCAACATGCAAGTCCAGGTTGTAATAAGAACAAATACAAAGAGGACAAAAAACAGGAGTAAAACTGAAATTCCTGAGAGAATACCTTGTTGCAGCAGCAAATCATCTGCTTCACTCCAAGGGTGAAAGCAAGGAGAGCATGCTCACGGGTCTGGCCATCCTTGGAGATACCAGCCTCAAAACCACCAGTGGTGGAGTCAATGATAAGGACAGCACAGTCAGCCTGGGAGGTACCAGTGATCATGTTCTTGATGAAGTCACGATGTCCAGGGGCATCAATGACAGTGCAGTAGTACTTGGTGGTCTCGAACTTCCACAGAGCGATATCAATGGTGATACCTCTCTCACGCTCAGCCTTGAGCTTGTCGAGCACCCACGCGTACTTGAAGGACCTCTTGTTCATTTCAGCGGCCTCCTTCTCGAACCTCTCGATCACACGCTTGTCAATGCCTCCAAGCTTGTAGATCAGGTGGCCGGTGGTGGTCGACTTGCCAGAGTCGACGTGGCCAATGACCACAATGTTGATGTGGGACTTCTCCTTACCCATGGCTGAAGGTGAAGCTTAAACTGTTGCACAAGATGAATCAAACAATCAGAAACACTAGTAAGCATCACACAATTTATCAGATGGGGTCAGAAACTACATCTAAAGTTGCAACAGCACCACACTAGCTTGAATACAAGCTGAAACACATCAGCAGGGAGGAAAAAAAGCAGCACCTAGATACATTGAACGGAGCAAACAATATAATATAGAAAAAAACAAAGCAGCCCTAGAGAAAAAATAAAAAGTGCAGTCTAACAAGTGTGCGCACAGAATTTTGAACCAGCAAGGCTTCAAAATTGGAACCACAAACAAATTTGTAAACCATATCAGGAATTCTCTCATAGTTGCAACTATTTCTGCACGAACTGACACAGTGCAAAACTACGAAACTAGAGCAGCTCCGATCGAACACTTTATCAAGTCCAGGTACCAGCGAGCGACACAACCTCAAGCACAATCACTAAGTCATCCATCCCAGCAGTTTGTAATTACTTCATCGGAATCGGCCTCAACAATCAGGTCGACTAAACGTGAAGCCAAAAACCCACAAACCCTACTACGGTTTACAGGCAGGCACGGGGAGGCATTCACTACCGCAGCCGAATCGCTACAGGCACAGGGAGGCGACGGGGTACCTCATCGATCCATGCGCACAGAATTTAGATATAGTGAAACGAATTCAAAATTGGACACTTGATACACCAGATCGGAGCATCGAAACAAAGAGAGGAAGAAGCAAAAGCTCAAAACCCTAAGGGAATTGAAGCGGAGTAACTAATCGCAAACGGAGGACCGAGAACAGGCACGAGAGGCGACGGAGAACAACCTCGATCTAGTGCATCGCATCAAGCACAAGCAGCTAGGTCATGCGCGCGAGGGAGGATGAGATGAGAAGCCGAGAAGAGACGCGACCTTACCTTGCAAAGAGGAGAGAGGAGGCGCAGCACGGAGCAGAGCACTCGCGAGAAGGAAGGATTGTGCTGGCCGCTAGGGTTCGGGACTTCCCCTTTATATAAGGGCGGCGGCGGCATCGGCCGGGCCAGCCCATTAATGGACTCCCGAATGGTGGCCCAGGGCCCATAAACGGAGCAAGAGAGAGGCCCATGTATGAAAGACTCGATGAATGATCATCCCGTGAACTTGAGGAACTAAAATCTCCCAGTAAATGGTCTAGAGTTTAGTTCACGTTGCATTTAGAGCGTTAGGCCTTAAAACTGATCTAAAATGCTCCAAACTCCCAACAAATAGTCTAAAGTTAGCTCTAGACTTTAGTTCACCTCACATTGAGAGCTTTAGGCCTTAAAACTGACTTAAAATGCTCCAAAGTTTTTAGATGTCTAAACTTTATAGGAGTAGGAGGGGATTTGAACGGGCCCCTATTCTTTGAACTTTACTATGCGCTTTACATTAGCAGGTGGAACATCACTTAATTAAAAACAGAAGGAACAGGAGTGACTCTTCCAAAATTTGAAGAAAATGAATATCATTTTATTGTGTAAATGGTGGTGGAAGTTGAATAAAGTGACTAGTTTATGGCAAGACACACTGTTAGATACAATCATACAAATAATTCAATAAATAAACCTATTCACAATGTAAGCCAAAACATAAGTGAGTTGCCAATATAAATTCGTCCTGATTATTGTGGCACTAGATAGTGTAAAAAGACCAATACACCCTTCTTCTTCCTCGCCCATCCTAACTCGGTCATCTGCCCGAGGGAGTCCGTCTCATTGTCGACTTCCATCCCAAGGTTGTGAGCTCCCTCGTAGCGAGCAGGCTCGCCTAGTGTTTGCGAGCAGACTCATCGAGGGGAGAATAGGAAGTAGCCACTGCGAGGTCGGCCATCTCCAAGGGACTCTGTCCCCTTGTTGACTTTTGTCCCAAGCTTGTGAGCTGGCTCGCTGAGGGTAGCATGGGAAGCAGACAACAAGAGATTGAAGGGGCCAGAGGCGGCGTGGCCACCACCCATAAATCTAGTGAGCAGGTCAAGAGGAGGGCCGGGGTGCAGCACATTGGAGACGAGGGCAAGAGGGAGGGCATGCCGATGCGAGTGTCGTCGCCGAGGAAAGACCCGTTGTTGTCATCTCCAGTGGCGAGCTCGCAAACCAGGGGCAAGACATGGATTTAGAGAATCATAAAACAATCAAGTTTTTTTAGTTGAGATTCTCGATTATTTTTCATCTAGAATCGGATTTTAAGCCGAAACAAACATCGACGAACCGTTGTTGTCATCTCCAGTGGCGAGCGAGCAAAGCAGGGGCAAGAGGTGGACTTAAAGAATCATAAAACAATCAAGTTTTTAGTCGAGATTCTCGATTATTTTTATCTAGAATCGGATTTTAAGCTGAAACAAACATCAACTAGGATGGGATGTTTTTTCGTGGCTGGAGGAGTACTTTGTCTTAAAAAAACAATGCACTTTCTAAAATTGTGTTGTGTTAATTAATATGAATTTTATTAATTTATTTATATTCATCATACTGAACTGGTACCAATAATTTCTCACGAAATATATTTTATAATATACATATTTAGCTATTTGATCAAACATTAATCAGTTTAATTGAGATGTATCTAGAACTGTACTTTTATGGAAAGACATAGGCTGTTCAGCTAGACCATAGTATTTATCACCACATACACACACGTAGTTTGCTTTGATTGGCGAATTAATTTTGTAGTAACAGTAGGTCCCTCTTGCCACCAACAATCCTATGCTCCCATTCGCCAAAAAGAAAGCATAAACGTAAATGCTCTCGAGGGGCGCAATCCCTCTTCCCCAAATGTGAAATGTGAGTATTGTGCGCCCTCGTTGCTTCTCTCACACACCAGCATCAGTCCATTCCTTCATCGGCCAGTGTTTGTGGCGGCACCATCCCTTCCCGTCTTCCACCATCGTCGACGGCGGCCGGTAAGCTCCTCAAACTTACGCGTGTTGCATTCCTCTCTGGTGGGGCTGCTCTGCTCACCTCCAGCTCCCTTTTCTCAGCGAAGCTAGCATGGATCTCCCCAAGACCAAGAGTGGTGAGGTCGCGGTGGCCTGCCCGCCCAACGACTCCCTCGAGGATATCTTCTCGCGCCTCCTCGCCAAGCCTCTCTTCTGATGGAAGTGCATCTCCAAACATTGGTGTGGCCTCATCGCCGACCGCCTCCGCTACCGGAAGTTCCTCCAAACCGTAGAAGGCTTTTTCGCCGGCGACAGAGTTGAGAACAACGGTGGTTTCATCTGCCCTCTAATCGACACTTCTCCCAGCTATTTGGAAGAATGGGTTTTAGGGACAATGTGAGCTTCTCCCATCTATTTGGAAGAATGAGCGGCCGTTTCCGCTTAGACTGGGATATGATTGACATTCATCCAGATCATAGTTTGGTCACCTTTGCTAACTATTGGAATTGTAAGTTGATATCATATGACATGGATAAGAAGGAAGTGCATGCTCTCTGCAGTCTACATGGCTATCAACGGCGTATTATCCCATATGTTCCTTATTTCGCAGAGTCAGTGGCGCTCGCTAAGAAGCGTTGAAATTGTTGCTTATGGGATATTACACGGGATGTGTAACAAGAATTTAATCTTCAAGAATGGAGCAGCTAGCAGCTTGTATAGATCTACTAAAACTAGGTGATGCTACTGGTTGTTTATGTATCCCTTCTAATGCTTTAGGTTCAGTTAGCATTGCAGATAAATTGATGCAAGATAGGCCTTGTTTAGATGCCTCAAAATTCCAATTTTTTTCACTCTCTCTCCATCGCATCAAATCTTTGGATGTCTGCATGAAGTATTAAATATAGGTAAAAAAAACTAATTGCACAGTTCGTCTCTAATTTGCGAGACGAATCTTTTGAACCTAATTAAGCCATCGTTGGACAACAATTGCCAAATACAAACGAAAGCGCTACAGTGTTTTTCAACAATTTTTTTTGCAACATAAACAAGGCCCTAGGCTTTAGGTGTGCTAGCTATATAATGTCGTTTCCTAACTTGTGATGGTTTCTATTGACCCCAAACTCCCAACTTTGGCACTATGTAAAAAGAAGATTCCGTCACATCAAACTTGTGGTACATGCATGGAGTACTAAATATAGATGAAATCAAAAACTAATTGCACAGCTTTATTGTACTTTGTGAGACGAATCTTTTAAGTCTAATTAATCAATATTTGGACAATATTTCACAAATACAAACGAAATTGCTACATTGCGCTATAGTGTGTGAACGCCTGAATTTGGCATGCCAAATTGGCGATCTAAACAAGGCCGAAGTTGAATTGTTCCTTTCCCATGTTCACGGAATTATAGTCAACTTATATGCCTGGACCTATGTTTGTGTCTTACTGGCAAGCAACTAGTGATAATGGACTTTGTTTTCTTGGTCCTTTCTCTTTTTATTTATTCTAAAGGTGGCAGAAAGATGGGTTCTGAGGGACGATGTGAGCTTCTTCTGGCTCTTTGGAAGAAAGAATGGTCGTTCCCATTTTTGAGTGGGCTGTGGTCACAATTCATCCATAGTTTTGCCAGGTAATTTACATAGCTATGTGTATACTCTGCAATATGAGTGTATGATACTCAAGAAGGTCCTGATATGTTGATCCAAGTTAAGGTCCTGCTTCTATCAATTAAGTAGTTAATTCAAACCTGAACCGAACAATAAAATTTTCCCTTGTTAAAATAGGAGGACAATTTTGAAATTTTGGAGGAATCCCTCATCTAATCCAGACTTCAGAGAGTGGGATTCTTCTTGTAGAAAACAAATACACATGTGAAAAATTTGAACCTGTAGGTGTCTCATGTATCCTATTTTCTCAGTAGATTTATTCACTATGCTGTTGGGGAATAACTGGACCCTACAATTGGAGACTTATGGCCAGAAATAGAACTTGTTGTAGATGCTAATTACTTGCTTTCAGAATTGCTGTAGAAAACACCTGTATTATACTTGGCCGCCGAAAATTATTGTTCTTTATTACAACAATCTATAGTTGAGCTAGGTAATTAAATAATAAATTGGGTATAACTGTACAAATTAGCTCTATGTATACTGTATAAATTGGGTATAACTGAGCTCTGTGTACACTATATAATCTGTAGAGTTGAGCTTACGTTTGTACTGAAAGAATCCTTGCATGGCGTATGTTTTTACTGAAGGATTCTTTGCCCATAGAGTTGAGCTTAAGACGTCAATCTGCCTATAGTTTGACAAATCCTAAAATTTAGAATTATTTGGTCGTCTTATGGAAAAGAATTAGGCATATGATGGCGAGGAACATTGGAAGGACTAATGAGATCAGCAAGCCCAAAAGGATATAGGAATCGATATTGCATTATTGATCTTGAATGCTTTTCTTTTTGAATGAAATACTTAGGTCATCTGATTAAAATATGTTGAGCCACACACCTATGATTTTCTTTCACGTTTCATAATATTTTATTTAATCTTCCTGCTACTTAGGCACAACCTAACTGGGAATGCTCTGAATAACTTCATCCCTTCAAATATGATCAAAAGCGTTGAGTCTGAACTGACTGTCCATATGTCGGTGTGGGCTCCAATTTTGCAATCTCCCCATACGAATCACGCAACAAAAGCTGGCCAACCAGCGTGGCCACGTCGCCTCCGATCATCGGCCGTCCGATCGGCCGAGTGGACGGTCCAGATCGGACGCCCACCGGCCTTTTTGCAAAAAGGCCCTCCAACTCATGCGAAATACAACGCGCCATCCAGACTCCTCTCTCAGAAAAAATATCAAAAAGGCTCTTCAGCTTTTCGGAAATAGCGAGAAACATCCATTCACTGTACTGTCAACATTCGATCGACCTGTTTACTGAAAAATATATGCCTTCCACCCATTTTCACAGACAATGGTCTTTGGGAGTTTTATTGCTTATAAAATTTCCCAACTAAAAAGCTTTAGACCTCTAATTCATGCGGAGGGGCCTCGAAATACTTTTCAACACTCCTAGCAAACGCTTCCCGAAATCCGGATCGGCGAGTAATCTTTTTCCTCAAAAATATATGCCTTCCACCCATTTTCACAAAAAATAGCCTTTGGGAGTTTTATTGCTTACAAAATTTTCCAACTAAAACCTTTAAACCTCTAAATCATCTGACAGTGCCCTCGAAATACTTTTCAACACTCAAGCAAACACTTTCGATCGGCTTATGGCTGGGGTAGATCAAGCCGCTATTAGGCCTTCCAGGGAGAGGCCGAGTGGGCCGGCCATTTGCGACACGGCCGTCTTGTATAAAGTGCGCCATGGGCCGCTACTGGGCCAAATTGCTTAAAGGGACTAATTCGTTTTTCTTAGTTCTTTTGATGAATCACCTATATATTAATGGATGCTTCAAAATTTTTTAACTAAGTCACAAATTTTACTATGACTTGGTCGCAAATTTTACTATGATTTGGAGAGCTCAAATTCCTATGGTTTCAAGATCCCATAAAATAGTACTTTCTTATTATCCGTGGGTTTCTTATGCTCCAATTAATATTTTAAGATAATAAATTTCATCTCTTCAGTCTAATACCATTAGAAATTTTTATCCAACCATACCCATACACGTGTAGCATTAAATGATTCGCTACTATATATAAAAAAAAAAAAAAACCATTGACTCATCAAATGTCCCTCTCTCTTAATAAATACTTTTAATATTTACTTCTCCAAAAAAAATATAGCCAAAAAAATGATAGTTCTCGAATCTACTTCACACCAAATAATTATTTGCGGGGCAAATATCACAGTTCTAATGGCCATAAGCGGCAAAAAACATCAAAGCTTGTACATAATACTACTTTAATTATACAACGGGTCTCTCTCTACACACTGGCCACAAGCGGCAACGCCGCGGCCATTTCTAGTTGATTATGATTACCGTTGCTACAATGTACCTTGTCACCTTTCCTGCTCTACGTTTTCTTCTCGTAAAGACTGATTTAAGCACTGGGGTCAATAGTGCTGAATGTTGACTGTTCCAAATTAGAAAGAGCAAACCTGATTGTAATATGATTCGATTCTATCCCACAACTGATATCCGATCTGCTCTCCAGCAACTCAACTCTTCCCCAAATGTGAGTGTGGCGCTTCCTCGGGTTGCCTCGCAAACCACATTGTCTCTCAACAAATGATGCTGGCCAACTTATGATGATCTGTATTGAAGTTATATTTTCAAATTTTTTTTTTTTTGTGTGTTCACAGAATTATCACAATCTTCTATGCTTGGATATTTTTTCTCCTATAGACCTTACTAGCGAGTAATCACTATTCACTCACAAAGAATGAGTTTCTTCTGTCCTTATTCCTGTTTTTTCTTTAGTCCGAGTGAAAGAATTTACCTATCATATGATGCAATCATGGAAATGATGTTTGTATCGGGAAGTTTTATACTGAAAGCTCTGTTACATTAATCTTTAGCTGGATAGGTGTTAAGGTGTATTGTATTATCAAGGATCTTATTGAAATATGAACTAAAATCTAAAAACTAACCTTGTCAAAATCAAAATGTGAGAAGTAAATTTCAAAATTTTGGAGGAATCCTTCATCCAATCCAGAGAGTGGAATTCTGTGAACAGAAAACAGAATGGTTTAATGTACTGTCGTTCTGTGCAGGTTCTTGTCTGATGCCTCGTGTACACGCTATATTACAGATGTTGCTATCACATTTCTCGTTTTTTTTTCTCCCTAGCTGATGTGTTTTCACTATGATGCTAGGGAACAACTGGTTCATTGTAATTGGGGACTTCCAGCTAGAAACATTACTTGCTTGTTACTTGCTTTTAGCACTGACAATTATTGTTCTTTGTTACTATTAGCTGAGCCTACTAAAAATTGTATACAGATTAGCTGTGTCTACACTCCGAAGTACGATACTTGTGGGTTTTGAAGGTACACCGTACATCACCAGAAATTCTAGCACAAAAAGATTTTAGTTTTTTAAGCATATAATAATGAGATACTATTGTTTCCAACGGATAGCGATGTGGTATACAAAGTCTGAGCATCATCATAAAAAAAAAAATCTAATCTAATCAGATTTATTTATCCCTTCATTTGGCTACGAGAAGAGAAACTCAGACTCAGCTCATCGAGGTCGAGGCACTCAGTCGTCAGCAAGCTGGCCGCAGTCCTCAATGAGTACGGTCTTGGCCGTGGCACCGGAATCAGAGCCGACGGCCTCCATCTTCTCCACGACGGCGTAGCCATCGACCACCTTGCCGAAGACGACGTGCTTGCCGTCAAGCCAGGACGTCGGCGCGGTGCAGATGAAGAACTGGGAGCCGTTGGTGTTGGGCCCCGCGTTGGCCATGGAGAGCACGCCGGGCCCCGTGTGTCGCAGCTTGAAGTTCTCGTCGGCGAAGCGGGCGCCGTAGATGGACTCCCCGCCGGTGCCGTTGCCACGGGTGAAGTCGCCGCCCTGGCACATGAAGCCGGGGATGATGCGGTGGAAGGCGGAGCCCTTGTAGTGCAGCGGCTTCCCCGACGAGGAGCCCAGGCCCTTCTCGCCCGTGCACAGGCACCGGAAATTCTCGGCCGTCTTGGGCACCTTGTCGGCGAAGAGCTCCATCACGACGCGGCCGCCCTTGGACTTGCCGATGAGGATGTCGAAGAACACTTTGGGGTTCTTGGCCATGGCGGATGACTAGGCTTTGCTCGCCTCTGTCAAGCAGGCAAAGGGGAGTGTCAGCGGAGGAGAAATCAAAGATTTGCTGTTCAAGATTTGTTGCCCAAAAAGTCCTAGATTTGATTTGTTGTCCAAGGGAACCAAAATGTGCAGCGTCATCCTAAAAATGACATGACCATAAGAGTCCTGACCTCCACATAAGGTGGCAGGAGATCATGTCAATCTCAAGTGGAGATGACGAGTACGATCCATATAGCACAAGCTTTGAGCTCAATAGGCCGACTGACGCCTAGAAAGCCTTCGATATGTGCTTACAGTCGGAGATCAAATCCCGGCGGAAACGTACAACAGAATACCATTGAAAGATTCAAGTGCAGAAAAATACCATTGACAATTCGTGATTTTAGCACTGCAGTTAACTCAACGTTAGCTGGAGAAAAACATAAAAAAAAAAATCAGATCCAAGTGAAAAACACGGACTCCTGGCTGGTGGCCCAACGCACGCGGCAGCCTGCTGAGCGAAAGAACACACGACCTGCTGGCCGCGACCTCATGCGGCGCTCCTACACTCGCCGGCGACGCTCCTCCCCTATGCTGATCCTTCATGGCGAGCGCATGGAGCGGTGAGCAGAGATGGAGCTCACCTCAGCTAAGGTGAGGGGAATGGGAGAAAGGAGACCATAGCTCACCTCAGCTCAACAGGTCGCCGGTGGTCTTGCACTGTTGGCGGCCCCGCGAAGAAGAAGAGGCGGCGGCGGCGTGGCCAGGGGATAAAGGGAAAGGGAGGAGGGGTTTAGGGTTTTTTGAGAGAAGAGGAGGTGGGCTTTAATGGGCCGCCATCTTGATCCAGCAGCGCTGTTTTTTTTATTTTTTAGATCTCGGATGGTTATTTTGGCACGGGACCTCAGACGAGACTTCAAAACGTACCAGCAAAGAACTCGAACGAGAATTTCATCATGCGAGACTTGTCATGTGATGAAATATTGCAGCTATTTTTTATTTGAACGAATACATTGCAGCTACTACTATGACTACATTCATCATGTGACAGAACTTCAGATCAGATGATATAAACAATTCAAGACACAGCTTCACCATTGGGACCACACCCACAACGAAAAGAATACTTAACGCAATCGAGGGACACCAATGTGGTAGACAGAATTTGACATGATATTATTCAAAACACATATCAACATTGGGGCCACCCCACAACTAAAACAATACTTAACAGATACATTTTCAGATCAAGACAAAATGATTCAGAAATGAGAAACCAATCCAGATGATCATGCAATATAAATCAACCATAGCTGACTTAAAAAGTACAGGTACCCAAACAGATACAGTGCACACAGCCAGTGGATCTTAACAGTTCACAGTATATAAGAGTAATGACTAGTACAAAACTTCAATGATAATGAAAAACACCTAGGCAACACCACAGTATTAAATCAGGGCACATCATTTCTTCTTGGCAGCAGCCTTGGTCACCTTGGCACCAGTAGGGTCCTTCTTCTCCACGCTCTTGATGACTCCAACAGCAACCGTCTGCCTCATGTCACGGACAGCAAAACGACCCAGAGGAGGATACTGAGAGAAGGTCTCAACCACCATGGGCTTGGTGGGAATCATCTTCACCATACCAGCATCACCGTTCTTCAGGAACTTGGGCTCCTTCTCAAGCTCCTTGCCAGACCGTCTGTCGATCTTGGTAATAAGCTCAGCAAACTTGACAGCAATGTGGGAGGTGTGGCAGTCCAGCACTGGGGCATAGCCATTGCCAATCTGGCCAGGGTGGTTCATGATGATGACCTGGGAGGTGAAGCTGGCAGCCTCCTTGGCAGGGTCATCCTTGGAGTTAGAGGCCACATACCCACGCTTGATATCCTTCACAGCAACGTTCTTCACGTTGAAGCCAACATTGTCACCAGGAAGGGCCTCCTGGAGAGCCTCATGGTGCATCTCAACAGACTTCACCTCAGTGGTCAGGCCAGTTGGACCAAAGGTGACAACCATACCAGGCTTGATGACACCAGTCTCCACACGACCAACCGGAACAGTTCCAATACCACCAATCTTGTACACATCCTGGAGGGGCAGACGCAGGGGCTTGTCCGAAGGTCTCTTGGGCTCAGTGATCTGGTCAAGAGCCTCAAGCAGGGTTGGGCCCTTGTACCAGTCAAGGTTGGTGGACCTCTCAATCATGTTGTCACCCTCAAAACCAGAGATTGGGACGAAAGCAATCTTGTCAGGGTTGTATCCAACCTTCTTCAGGTAGGATGAGACTTCCTTCACAATCTCATCATAACGGGCCTTGGAGTACTTGGGAGTGGTCGCATCCATCTAAAAATACAACAGCAACAGAATAAAATCATCGTTAGTTTGATTATCCATGTCATAGACAGTATATGCTTGGAACGGAACAATACTACTAGCTTAATGGAATAAATCACATAAAAGCAAGCAAACTGTTAGTTTAATGTACACAAATGAGAAGATATCAATCAAAATAAATTGGCAATAACTAACAAACAGATAAGTATGTAGATAATCGTATTACCATAATTCATAAACATAACCACCATAGCCAATCCAAGTTGTAACAAACACAAAGAGTACCAAAAGACAGAGCTAACAGGTACAAGCCAATGCATCCTAGAACTAAACTCTAAGAGCAGCACATAATTAATTATACCAATGACTTGAAGAGATGAAAATTAAATGATGAAAGACTTCTGCATATACATATTTAAAGCACTAAAAGTGCTACAACAACATCAAAACATTACTCAAAGCAATTGAATGAGAAACATATATCAAATTATAGAGATCTTTCTGCAACAGATGATTAGAGTAGAAAATTAATGAAGATTAACTACACATGAATGAAACAGAAGGTTAATGGAAGTGCTTAGTCACTTATTGCATTTGTCAAATCCTGCATACATCACTCATCACCATTAGCTTAAAGGATCAGATCACATGAACAGCAAGCAAAATGTATATATGCAACAACAGATCAATCAAAACTAAACTTGCATGCCAGCACATTAACTGGTATGACACTCCTTTCTGGAAAAAACTTGTTTACAGTGCCACCACAGAAGAAATAATAAACACATAAATAGGTATAGATCATCATATATCAAATTCTGTAAATGCAACCAACATGCAAGTCCAGGTTGTAATAAGAACAAATACAAAGAGGACAAAAACAGGAGTAAAACAGAAAGTCCTGAGAGAATACCTTGTTGCAGCAGCAAATCATCTGCTTCACTCCAAGGGTGAAAGCAAGGAGAGCATGCTCACGGGTCTGGCCATCCTTGGAGATACCAGCCTCAAAACCACCAGTGGTCGAGTCAATGATAAGGACAGCACAGTCAGCCTGGGAGGTACCAGTGATCATGTTCTTGATGAAGTCACGATGTCCAGGGGCATCAATGACCGTGCAGTAGTACTTGGTGGTCTCGAACTTCCACAGAGCGATATCAATGGTGATACCTCTCTCACGCTCAGCCTTGAGCTTGTCGAGCACCCACGCGTACTTGAAGGACCTCTTGTTCATTTCAGCAGCCTCCTTCTCAAACCTCTCGATCACACGCTTGTCAATGCCTCCAAGCTTGTAGATCAGGTGGCCGGTGGTGGTCGACTTGCCAGAGTCGACATGGCCAATGACCACAATGTTGATGTGGGACTTCTCCTTACCCATGGCTGAAGGTGAAGCTTAAACTGTAACACAAGAGGAATCAATTATTAGAAACACTAGCAAACATCAGACAACATAAAGCCACTTAAGAAAAGAATTTATCAGGTGGGATCAGATATACTAGATCTAAAGTTTGCAGCCACAGCAATTAATTAACTTAAAAAAACCTGATCAGCAGGGGAAACTATAGAGCAGCACTTATTAAACTGGAGATGCAGAAACCCAATAGGATTCGAACCTATATCTGAAGGCCCGGCCCCTCTCAAGGAGATGGGAGACGGGGCCCTTCTGTCTTTTCCGTTAGACAATGGGCACACTAGTGGCATCTCCAGTACAGTTTGAGTTTGGATTTAATCAAGTGGAGAAATTTATTCAATGGGTCAGAAACTAGATCTAAAATTGGACCGTAGTTATGAATATCCTGATGCACAGAACACTGAACAGAGCAAACAATATAATATAAAAAACAAAGCAGCCCTAGAAAAAAATATAAAAAGAGCAAACTAATAAGTGTGCCGTGTGCGTACATAATTTCGGACCAGTAAGACTTCGAAATTGAAATCTCAAACAACTTCGGAAACCAGATCAGAAATCTGCTCATCCGATGAAGTTGCAACTACTACCGCACATGAACTACAAAGACAGATTCAGTGCAAAACACAGAAAATACAGCAGCTCTAGACCTCGAAAAGCTCGATCCGACACTGTCTCAAGCCCAGTTCACACGGCCACAAGCACAATCAACAAGTCATCCAGCAGTACGAAGGTAATTCATCGGATTCAGAGGAAACTAGCCTAGCATCCTTAGCAATCAGGTCAGCGAGACATCAAGGCAAAAACGCACAAACCCTAAGGTCTACAGGCACGGAGAGGCGACATAGTACATCATCGATCCGTTCACTGAAAGCGAATTGGCGACAGCGACAGAGTACAGTACAACATCGATCCATTCACTATCGCAGCGCAAGAGCAGAGTTCCAGCGAGGATGAGGCGAGAGGAAATCAAACCTTAGCGAGAGAGAGAGGCCACAGGCAAAAGTGGAGGCGCAGAACCGCAGCAGGTCGGGGAGGCTGCCTTGTGGGGAGAGGGAGATGGCCTCTAGGGTTCGGGAGTTTATATAAGAGCGGCGGCGCGGCGTAGGCCGGGCAGCCCAAGGCCGAATGCGGCCCATGGCCATAAACGGAGCCCGTGAGATTATTTGGACACGTCGAAAATTGAATGTTGTCTTAAAAAAAATTATGTTGTACCTTAATTCTTAAATAAAAAAACTAATTTATTCGACTATATTAAATTAAATTAAAACAGAGTTTTAACCCTTTTTTTTTTTTTTGACAAGGACAGAGTTTTTACCTTGGATCTGCCTGATTTGTTTCCCCTTTATAACGGTTTTGGAAGCTGTTCTAATTTACAAGAGGATGCCATATCAGAAGCAAGAAATGTATTTATAAAAAAAAGAGAGGGAAATAGAATTACATTTTAGGTCAATAGAATTCATTTTTAAAGTTATACAAACAATTCTTCAAAAAAAATATCCAAACATACTTTAGAAATATATAATTAAAAATCCTAAGCTTAGTAAGAACTAGAAGAATTCCCCGCACGTTACCGCGGATATAAAGCGGGAATAGAAATATATTACAACAGTGAACTACTGAGATGCACCTTGCATGCCAAGATTAATTGCTAATAGCAAATAATAGTGCATTGTTGAGGTGGACGCATTGCATGTCAAGAGAAATAAGTAGTGGGATTGATAGTGGGTTCTTTGATGTGGACGCGCCGTATCGAGAAAATTAGATAGTGAGATTTGTTTATATAAGAGTTATAGATACAAAACAAGATTTTAATCTTTTTTCTTAAAACCAAGATTTTAATCTTTTCTTAAAATCATGCTATATATTATGTTGAACCTTAATTATTAAATAAAAGTCTAATTCATATGAGTATGGGTCATAAAATCTAGGTCACATGCCAGACAGAGGGCGTGAGTGTAGTTTGTAAAGCAAACAAGGTGGCGTGAAAGAAACTCTCTGGTTACATTTTAGAAAATATGTAACTAAAAAACCTAAATTCTAAAGTAATCTTATAAATTTTGTTTATAGCTCAAGAAAAATATAAAACAAGTGAAAGAGATTGTTCCCTTTGAGCTTGTCCAGTACATTGACCCTAGTGATTAGGATTCGTACAAGTATCTGACGTGATAAGGCGGGGACATGATTTGAACCTGCGATATTTAGGTCATGAGCTTGATGAGTCGACCAATTCCTTTACCCGCTTCCTCTCCCTAATCCCCTATCCTAAAAAAAGAAACTCAAATGGTTGTAGTTTTTTTAAAACAATATGACATAACTTTATTCATTCAAGATTGTTACATTGTTGATCAAGGAGTCTAAAATAAAAGCTAGGGGCTCATCAACCCAAGTATAATTTTGCTTATATTGCCGGGCTTTTCTAGCTAGATTGTGAGCCACCTGATTCGCCTCCCAACTACAATATTCCATAGATATATCTTGAAAACCAACTCAAATGGTTGTAACTGTGTAGAACTAGTGCCCTGAGAGAAGGGAAAAAGAACCACCACTAAAGATGAAGTTCCCGATTAGTTTAGAAAATGTTTGTCCAATGGACATCACAGTTCAACTATCCATTTTCTATTCAATTTCCCCTAAAATCATGCTATATATTTTTTTTGTGAAAATCATGCTATATATTATGGTGCCTATCTTAGAATTAGAATTATTTGAGTCTCTTAATTTTTAAATATTTATTTGCTAGTGGATGCTCTATTTACAAAATGTTTAGAACTTTCAGTATTGAGATAAAAAATGTTGTGGAAGTTAACTTGCACAATAGCAAGCAATATTACTAAAAAACAGCAGGCAATGTGATAGGTGATTAATAACAAATACGATTTGTTTTATTGGCCCGATGCAAAAGTAGTGATGAGCAAGGATGATAGGTCTAACTAAGCATTTGGCTTGGACAAAGAGATCAAGCTACTAGGAGTTACCAAAAATGGGTCCAAACTCAGAGTGCTAGAGCACATCGATCGCCAACGGATCAAGACGCCGTGGTCTTGCAAAAAAATTGGCCTACATGATGGAGAATGGTTATGTTTATGAGCAAACTACATATGGGTTTGATGCTGTAATTTTCTGCTCGAATATAACATCGACATAATCTACTATGTGTAACCGTTTTTCCTTGAAATTTGGTGAAGGAGAACAGAATTTTGTGTTCCTGTGGTTGCATTGCACAAAAAGGAGAAGAGAATTCTGTGTTCCTTGAAAATTTCCCTACTACGGGTATGATCCCTGAATGATAGTAAAAGAAAAATAATTAGAAAGCATACCTCTGTATTATATTCTACTGTTTTTTACCTTTATCTAATCAGCATTGTATTATATTCTGCGCTGCTAGATAGTGGCAGTGCCCTGCACAAGATCAAACTGGAAAGAAACATGATGGGAGCAGTTTCAGATTAGTGGAAAGCAGTTTCGGATCAGTGGAGACTGACGTGAGAGAGAAAGATTAATGGACAGAGAGCAGTGGGACTTATCTTCTTATTTGCTTTTATTGGGGTTAGTAGGTGACATGGCAGCATGAGTCAGAAAAAACTTGTTGCGAGATCTCCTATTCATTTAGATATAGAGGATTGAAGATGAGCTAAAACTGTACTAGTTCAGCTAGCTCGTTTATAAATCAACAGCTAGTTCATTTACAAAATTTTACTCTTCTACCACTAAACCATCACCCATTAATATAATCAATAATATTAATTAATTAATACAATGTCAACATATATTATAATAAGTTCAGAGCAATAGTCCATGCCACAAATTCAATTACTCAATGAATATTATTTTTTTTATAACAAGCTTCATTTCATTAATTAAGAAAGTACAGATGAGCCGGAATGGCTCCCAATTTTACAAAAAGTATAGAGATGAGCCGGAGTGGTCTGCTTCTATTTATAAGATCCAAACTGATCAGACAGAGAAGCCATCCTTTTGCCGCCAAAGACAAAGCCAGCAAGCAAAGCAGTGAAGGGACGCAGAGGAAAGATAGACAGTGACCAACGGCATTCGAGCGGCAGTGGCGATAAACTAAAAGACATACATTGTTTCTTATGCAGCAATATAAGGCACTTGGATCAGTCAAAAAATGCTAAATGAAACAAAAACATAAAATAATGTCAACAGAGGAACAATAGGAAAACTTTAAGAGACTCAACATCCCATAATAAGGGCTCAAATCAGACGAAGAGCATTCAAGTTTTGCTTAACGAAACATGACAAGAACCACAACCCAGGGCGCATTGCTGTTAAACCTTAACAGTTCACACTAGGTATCCCAAAAGAAGACACAGGATTGACCACGAAGTGGCAGGGGCATCATTTCTTCTTGGCAGCAGCCTTGGTCACCTTGGCACCAGTGGGGTCCTTCTTCTCCACGCTCTTGATGACTCCAACAGCAACGGTCTGCCTCATGTCACGGACAGCGAAACGACCCAGAGGAGGATACTGAGAGAAGGTCTCAACCACCATGGGCTTGGTGGGAATCATCTTCACCATACCAGCATCACCGTTCTTCAGGAACTTGGGCTCCTTCTCAAGCTCCTTGCCAGACCGTCTGTCGATCTTGGTAATAAGCTCAGCAAACTTGACAGCAATGTGGGAGGTGTGGCAATCCAGCACTGGGGCATATCCATTGCCGATCTGGCCAGGGTGGTTCATGATGATGACCTGGGAGGTGAAGCTGGCAGCCTCCTTGGCAGGGTCATCCTTGGAGTTGGAGGCCACATACCCACGCTTGATATCCTTCACAGCAACGTTCTTCACGTTGAAGCCAACATTGTCACCAGGAAGGGCCTCCTGGAGAGCCTCGTGGTGCATCTCAACAGACTTCACCTCAGTGGTCAGGCCAGTTGGACCGAAGGTGACAACCATACCAGGCTTGATGACACCAGTCTCCACACGACCAACCGGTACAGTTCCAATACCACCAATCTTGTACACATCCTGGAGGGGCAGACGCAGGGGCTTGTCCGAAGGCCTCTTGGGCTCAGTGATCTGGTCAAGAGCCTCAAGCAGGGTCGGGCCCTTGTACCAGTCAAGGTTGGTGGACCTCTCAATCATGTTGTCACCCTCAAAACCAGAGATTGGGACGAAAGCGATCTTGTCAGGGTTGTATCCAACCTTCTTCAGGTAGGATGAGACTTCCTTCACAATCTCATCATAACGGGCCTTGGAGTACTTGGGAGTGGTCGCATCCATCTAAAAATACAATAGCAACAGATCATAACCATTAGTTTGATTTTCCACAGCAGATAAATGGTATCATTAGCTTGAAGGAACAGATCACATGAACAACAAGCAAAATGTATGTATGCAATAACAGATCAATCAAAAACTAAACTGGTATGCCAGCACATTAACTGGTGCCACCACAGAAGAAATAATAAACACATAAATAATAACCAACATGCAAGTCCAGGTTGTAATAAGAACAGATACAAAGAGTACAAAAAACAGAGCAAATGCATCGTACTACTGAACTGAGCAGCACATTAAGCAAGCATACAAATCATATGAAGCAAATTAAGTGCTGCAACAATCAAGCACACATTATTAACACACTATGTATTCCAATAACCTCTAGAATGAGAAACACATATCAAAATTATTGACAGAATCTTTCTGCAACAGATGTCACTAGCAAACTAATTAAGATTAACTACTAGACATGAATAACCAATCATCAAATTCCATATATACAGCCCAGATAGTGTGTCAAATAATGAACAGGGATGAAAGAGAAATTCCTGATTATACCTTGTTGCAGCAGCAAATCATCTGCTTCACACCAAGGGTGAAAGCAAGGAGAGCATGCTCACGGGTCTGGCCATCCTTGGAGATACCAGCCTCAAAACCACCAGTGGTGGAGTCAATGATAAGGACAGCACAGTCAGCCTGGGAGGTACCAGTGATCATGTTCTTGATGAAGTCACGATGTCCAGGGGCATCAATGACCGTGCAGTAGTACTTGGTGGTCTCGAACTTCCACAGAGCAATATCAATGGTGATACCTCTCTCACGCTCAGCCTTGAGCTTGTCAAGCACCCACGCGTACTTGAAGGACCTCTTGTTCATTTCAGCAGCCTCCTTCTCGAACCTCTCGATCACACGCTTGTCAATGCCTCCAAGCTTGTAGATCAGGTGGCCGGTGGTGGTCGACTTGCCAGAGTCGACGTGGCCAATGACCACAATGTTGATGTGGGACTTCTCCTTACCCATGGCTGAAGGTGAAGCTTAAACTGTTACACAAGATGAATCAACAATTATAAACACTTGTAAACATCAGACAATGCAAAGCCACTAAGAAAAGAAATTATCAGGTGGGATCCAAAACGAGATCTAAAGTTTCCAACCACAGCAATTAGTTAGAGCGGAGTACAAAATAAAGTAGCATTTATTAAACTGGAGATGAAGCAGCACTTATTAAACTGAAGAAGCTTAAACTGTTAAGCCAGATGAATCAATTATTAGAAACACTAGTAACCATCAGACAATACAAAGCCACTAACAAAAGAAATTAGCATATGGGATCTGGAACTAGATCTAAAGTTAGCAACCACAGCAATTAGCTTGAAAAATTGCCTGGTACACATGAGCAGAGTAAACAATAAAGCAGCACTTATTAAACTGGAGATGCTTACCCAATAGGATTCGAACCTATATCAGAAGGCCCGGCCCCTCTCGAGGAGAGAGGAGACGGGACCCTCTGTCTTTTCCATTTGACAATGGGCACATTAGTCGCATCTCCAGTACAATTTTAGTTTGGATCTAATCAAGTTGACTACATATATTATAACAACTATTTGATTTGATTTGATCTATCTGCTCTATCAGAAAAGTAAAAGAAATAAAAAACGATTGATAGTTTAAGGCCAGCACACAGGATTTTGGCAAGTACTATTAAACAGAGGAAACAATATAACATAACAGAAAAACATAGCAGCCCTGGATAAGATAAAAAGAGCAATCTAACAAGTGCGCTCACAGAATTTTGAGCAAGTGAGACGAATTCAAAATTGGACAACTACTGTATACACCAGATCCGAAATTTACTCATACGATGAGGTTGCAGCAGATCCAAAACTTACTCCTACGATGAGGTTTGCAACTATTATTGCTGCAGACGAACTAAAAAGTAGATACAGAACAAAAATCCGCAAAACTACAGCAGCACTGCGCCTCAAAACAATCGATCTGACACTTCATCGCGCCCACGAGCACAATCAGCAAGTCGTCCAACGACGCTATGTAAGTAATAATTCATTCATCGAACTCCGTACGAATCAGGCCATCGAAACACGAAAGCAAGCAAAACCTAAAAACCCTAACATGAATCGCAGACAGATGACCGAACCAGTACAGGGACGGGGAGGCGACAGAGTACAATCTCGATCCAGACGCAATCGCATCAAGCAGCTAAGATCGGAGGTCGAGCGAGGGGGATTTACCGAGAAGAAACGATACCTTAGCAAGAGCTGGACTGGAGGCGCAGGCTGACGGCTGCGCGGTGGTAATGGATGGGGAGGGAGGAGAACTCTAGGGTTCGGGGCATTTATATAGGGGCGTCGGTCGGCGGCGTAGACAGGGCCAGCCAAAGGAATGGGCTCCCAAACGTAGCCCAAGAGAGGCCCGTATGTGAATGAATGACATCATTTGGTTTGGCCTCCAGTGATTCACAACGGTTTTGCTAAAAAAAAAACTCCTCAGAGTCTTGGCTGTCACGGTATCGAACGTGAACCTGTATCAATTCGGTTCATAATGATAGTAGGGAAGAATTGATTAACGTACTTCCTTCCTAAATTACAGGTCATTCTGTCTAGATATATACTTTATATATAGAAAAAAATAACTTGTAACTTCGAACAGGAGTATTGAACCACACACTCTACTACTACCTCCATTCCAATTTATAAGACGTTTGACTTTTTTCACCAAAAATTTGACCATTCGTCTTAGAAAAATACAAAATACTATATCTTTTGTTATGGTATGTTTTATTAATAAAAGTTTTTCAAGAATAACTTAAATTTGACAATATTTGTAAATTTTTTTGAATAAGGAATGGTCAAATTTGGTGTTCAAAAAGTCAAACGTCTAATAAATTGAAATGGAGGAAGTAGAACAAATGCTATTGCTTGATTCAACTTCATAATTGCAATTCATCTGTGTTAAAGTCTATCATTTTAGTTTACGAGGTCACTGAATTGGAAAATGGTTTCTCAAGAGATATTATTATCATCAAGTAGGAAAGTTTTGAAAAAAAAGGTTTCATATGCCATTATAAAATAGACAATTTGGAGAAATGCCATCACTTCTCATCTAATATGGCAGGTGTCATCATCTAGCAATTTTTAAAATATCCTTTTATATGTCTACGAGCTACTCATTATGCCTTCCACGATGTTAAGCGATGCCAAAAGAAAAATCCTCGAACTAAAATGGGCACCACTCTAGTTTTGTTATAGTGTTGAGGCATCACTTGTGGGACCATGCATGAAAAATAAATACATAGACAGGGCAGAGACCAGTATTAGTCCAGAGGAGAGAGGACATGAGCAAAGTTACTTTCTCACTTGTTTAGTTAGCAGGCAACACATCCTTTAGATTCATCGCTCCCAGTTTTTTAAAGTTCAGCATTGCTCGCTGCAGTATGAGAAGTGAGACGCTTCATTCTTCTCTTACCTATCTAGACATCACTCTTGGCTCACATTGTGGAAGGCCTTAGATCCGTGAAAGGCCTAGATCCACTTGTCACCCTGCCTCTTTTTCGTGCCTTCGAACTCGTGCGCCGCCCTTGTGCTCACACCATCATCTTATCTTTTTGTTTAGTTGGCATCGGATTTAAAGATAGAATAGTTTAGTGGTCGGCAATGCTCTAAGTGTGAGCGGTTCCTTTAATTTGAAACTCCATGTCTTTTTTTTTTTTTTTTTTTTATTAAAGGAACACAGTTTCAAATTTCAATTCCATCCGATCCGATCAAAAGACATTCGTCCCTGGCAACAACAGAAACGGACGAGGACCGCACGCCGAAGGCCCGAAACGGTCGGGCCGGGCGTCTCGGGGGACGAGGACTCGGAGTTGTGGGAGGCGGCGAAGTGGCATCCCCGTCCGCGCCCAGTCGTCCACCCTTTTCTCCGCTGCGCTCCGCCGAGTCCTCTCCACTCTCCAGCCAGCGCGGCCGGCGGCGATGGGCAGCGAGGACGTGCTCGTCGAGATCCACCCCGGCGAGCTCCGCTTCCTCGGTACGCGCCCTCCCCTTCCCTTCCTCTTGCCCCCTGCCCCCCTCCTCTTCAGCCCAATGGAGGTAGCCTCGAGTCGAGTTCAGCGGTTCAGTCGCCGCGGTCCATCCCTGACCTGGCGGGTCGATTCGCCTGGTGCCTGATGCCTGATGCCTGGTGCATTGGCCTCTGGTCGTGGGCGGGTCTGCGATGATCCGCTGGCGCGTAAGTTCTCGGTTGATTTCTCATGTCATGATGCTGCAATGCTTGGGCCAGATTGTTGGGGTTTCTGACGGGGCGGGTGGGTCAGCGTGTTTGCGCCAGGGTTTAGGTATCCATCCATGCTTCGATTTCGAATTTGCGCGTTAGAATGTGTGTACGACAGGCGGGGTAATCTTACTACTCGCGATTGCGTGAGGTTTGTGCCAACAAATTTGAGGACCAACTGTCGCATCAGCACTTCCATGATTCATGGCATGATATCTACTTTCAGTCGGATCCATCTGTTCTGCAGTCAACAAGTGTGCTAGTGCTAACGGGTGGTTTAGTGGTTGGGGTGTCGACAAGTGTTGGTTCCCGTGCTGTCGTTTTGTCAATGGCTCTGAAGTTTGGCGTGTGGCAATATGACATAGTATCTTCTAGCTGTATTTGGTGAATTGGTTGCAGCAGTGATATTCTAGACTCGCTGATTGTTTGCTTGCCACTTGGGATGACGGGGAGAAAGAGCGAATAAAACATGGCATGTCACAGAGAGTGCTGTGTGCGCCTTGTATGCATAAGGATGCGAGGGAGGTGTTAGGTGAAACACGTCCAGTTTGTTTTTAACTGGCGAAGGAAATTGAGCGAGCTAACAAACAACCTTACTTGTCCTGTATGATGTAGCTTTGGTCCAGGGACCTTTGTAAAAGTAGGACAGATCTGAGTTTATTTCTGTAATTATACTACACAGAAGCAGGTTCTGCCTGTGGTTGTGCAAGGCACTTATGAGTCTGTGACCATGCACTTGACAAAACAAAATCCTACACTTTTGTCCAATGTGAACAAATTACCGTGTGTTGAGAGTGGATTAAACGGGAACATGCTGGCATGGTGTTTCGTGCATGGTTGGTGACAGACTACAATCTGTCTTTCAAAGGTTTGAGGAATCATGTAATCCATATTTCTGCATTAGTCGTTGGAACAGTTTGTTTCATCTGCTGTTTTGGAGGTTTGAACCAGAATGTAGTTTGCATTGTTTGTACCGTGCAAATGAGACAAGTTTTTTAACTTGGAATTTTGTTTTGCAGTTTTTACTTCTACTTGTGCAACATGGGATTTACTGATTGTTCATGATCCATTTAAACATGCCCTAACCCAATCCCCCTGAGAACACATATGAAATTTAGGGACTTAATGGGCATTAACATTTTGTAACATGGTACCTTTGTTGGACTTGCTAGTGTTTTTTTTTTCTATACAAGAATTTGTATAGTTGCTAGTTAAGAGGATGGATCCTTTCTTGTGAGTGCTGGTGGTTGGATACTTGGATGTGATATTGAAATAGGTTGTTCTTTTGCTGTGAGTAATTTTGTATTTTAATGGGCAGCATGTGCTATTTGTCACATACTTATATCATTTGGTAAGTGGGTTAATCTGATGTAAATCCACTACTTTCTTGTGACTGGGAACAGTAATAGCAGAACATGCTACTAGACTGCTGTATCTGTATTCAATCACACTGTACTTAATTGGTACCAGTGGTAGTAATGGAGCAAACTTGTTTATTACTACTAGGCATAGCTGCATAGGCAAGGATCTCCCTGGCCTGTGCCATTTCTATAAACAAAAACCCTAGAGCATCCTTGCCTTATACAATTATATACTCTGTACTCTGATAATCAATCTACTATTGTCGCGTATTATCCTTGCTTACAGAAACAAGAATGAAGTAGTTGGTTATTGGTTACAGTGAAGCTGTCATTTGCAGCTATGGTCGCATATGTACAGTTTTGGCATTGGGTACTGTACTGGTATCTCCAGTGATACTATTAGTACAGGCTTTTAATTATTTAGGTTGAAAAATTATCACAATGACCAACCGTCACAGTAAAACCCTGGTTGGTTGATTTGGAAACACAGGAATGCCTGCGTCTCACTCTCACCCAATGTGTGTTTTTATCGGAGAGAAAAAAACTTTGTTTCAGACCCTCCTACAGCTCGGTCCAGAGCAGGGGGGGATAATTGTACGGGACCATTTTTCCTCTCTTAATACAAAGATACGCAGCTCTCCTGCGTATTCGACAAAGAAAATAAAGAAATTACTCATAATCTAAATACTGTCAAATGATTTTGGTCTGCTCTTGACAAATCATGCTGATTTACTCTTATCCTCCTTATGAAGCAATTTATTTGATCAAAGAATATCATGTGTGTTTCCATAAGATTTGGATAATAATACCAAAATTAGTATCTTAGATTGGTAAATTGAATGAAGGTGTACCGGGCACAAGTCATAAGCTCTAGTTTTCATGATTGTTTAGTAATTTTATGTTAACATGCTATTCTTTTTTTTTTTTATGAATAACATGCTATTCTTCAAAGGTTAGTTAATGTTAACTAGGATATCATATAGTCTATCATTGTTATTGATTCTACCATCTGTAGGTTAGTGAATGTTAACTAGGATTTCATTATAGTCCAAGATCGTAATTTCATATTGCTATTTATTCTACCTTCCTGTAAATGAATATTTATCTGACTTTCACTTGTTATCAGTTGAGGTGAAGAAGCAGAGTTCATGTTGTATCCATCTCGTTAATAAGTCAGATCAATATGTTGCATTCAAGGTTGGTCCCCAATCTTAGTTTATGTATTATGGTTATTTTGTGCTATGGAGTTAGATTTTTCTCATATTGCTGTTGTAGAGTAAAGTTTGATCAATGATCATTTGATTGCACACTACACTCTGTTTTTTCTTTGGATGAAACAATTTGAGGCCTAATGTTCTCATACCTTCTCATTTATACCAATTTCTGTTCTGGTGACTTGGATATTTGAATGTGTAACAGGTTAAAACAACTTCTCCTAGAAAATATTGTGTTCGACCAAATTTAGGAGTTATTCTTCCTTTGGCATCACGTGATTTTACAGGTAAACATTGTCTTTAGTGAAATTGGTTCTTTGGCATACTCAGAATCTATTGCAGTAGAATATTGTGCAAGCTAGATGGCATCTTTCCTAGATGCCATGGTGGATTTTGTTTTTCTTCAGAGTGCAATTTACTTCCTTTCTTTGTCATTTTATTTAATGTTGTTGTTTAAATAAAATGTAGTTACTATGCAAGCGCTAAAGAATGCTGCACTTGATGTGCAAACAAAAGACAAGTTTCTTGTGCAGACCACGGTTGTTCCGTATGGTACAGCTGATGAGGACATTGTTCCTGCTTTTGTAAGTATGCAGCAAGTTATGCTTGGCTTATGTGATGTTTCTTTGCATCTTTGTCTCTATTTTAGTTTGACTCAATCTTCATTGTAGTTCTCAAAAGATAATGATCGATACATTGAGGAGAAGAAGTTGAAAGTTGTCACTGTCAGCAGAACAGAGCCACAAGTAGAGCAGCTCATCAATGGAGTTCCTCATGTCCAGGAAATAGCTGGGGTTCCTGTTGCAGAGCAGACCCTAGATAATGTGAATGATGTTCAGAATTCTCTGAAAGCAAGCTCTCCCTCTTTAAGTGGAACTCTTGCTCCTTTCAATGAAAATTCCTCTATAAACGAATGCCCTACTGTCCTGCAAGATTTTCTAGTCCCAACCAAACAAGCTTCATTTACTTTGTCAGAATCTGCTTCCAAGTTGCAAGAAACCTCTGTTGCCTCTATAGAAACTCAGTTTTCTTCAACAGAAGCAAGTGTAGACCTGAAAGAATCTCCACCGCTGGAATATACTCCTGGTCCAAGTGAAGTTCCATCGTTAAGTGATAAAGAATCTACCAATGCAGATAATGTTCATATACTTCAGGTAAGCTTATCTTTCAAATATTGTTCATGTTCTGCTACATCTGTTTAGCTTATTAATAATCCATTACTATATTTTGTCAGTTTGTTGGTGATGAATATTAAATACAGGCTTGGTTACCAATCATCAATTCTTAACTTCTGATGTGTTTAATTCTATTTATTACCCCTTTAGCAGGCAACCAAAGATGTTGAAAATTTACAGATGAAACTTAACAGTGTTGAAGTAAAACTTGAAGAGGTAAGCAATATATAGTGCCAAATATTTGTGTTTGATCGTTTGAATTTTGAATATCTTAAGATGTTCCTTTTCTGAAATGCTACATTGTTGCATCATCCTCTTTTGTAGGCTGAAACTTTGATTGTAAAATTGAGGGAAGCAAACAGAACTACCATCCAAGAGCGGGATAAATTGCGGAAAGAGATGGTAAAATTTTATTGTGTTGATAAAGACCATCATAAACCATTTTGCAGTAACTTTCTTCTGTGTCCATTTTCATGATAACTGAAGTTTTAAACGATAAATATAAGCTTTCCATGCACATATGTTTGAATTTGGCGAAGGGCTGCCATGCTGTTCATTCCTATGCCCATTTGAAGTTATGTGACAAGATATGTAGCAAGTCTACACTAGTCTTCCAGCTTGCCATATCTGAGAGCCAACTTACTGTGCTAGGACGTTTGTTCTGTTTGTTCTTGGCTGACTTACGTTGTTCTAATAACTTCTTAACAACCAAACCTGTAGTTCCATTTCTCTCATCTAATAACTTGTAACAGTGGTCCCAATTTACAATCCCAAATAATTGCTACTCTTAGCATGTTAACATTTTGTTCTATGCATTGAATGGTGAAGGGTAGCATCATAGGCTCTCAACTGCAGGGTTGACTGATACCCGTACATATTTCTTGCATTAGGCTAAATATTTCTTTAATTTTCTAATCTACAACTTTAAACACTTCGCTCCCAAGTACTATATCATTGAATTCCAAACTGTGTCCCGTCTAATACAGAACTAAAGAAACATTCTTAACCATGAATGGAATATGCTTTAGGAGTATCACCATATCAATGTTCAACCATGACTCCATGAGTCTGAAATGCATATCTAAATTTCTTTTATTGTGCTTTATGATCTTCAGTTACTTATAGGGGTGGATCCATAAAAATGTTAGGAGGGGCTCCTTCCCCTCATGTTCCCACAGCTGCTGCTTTGCTGGGAGTCCACCCCTGGTTGCTTCCTGTATATTGTTTGACAACTCGAGTCAGCACTCAGTAGCATAGCTTATCAATTGTAAACTGTTTTCATTGCAAGCGTACCGTTTCAGCGTTCATATCTAACTGATTATGAATGGTTCTCTTAAATAGGTGTTCCTGAAAAAGGCGGGCGCTGCAAGGAGTCAGTCCAGCACCGGTTTCCCCCTCCTTTTCGTCATCTACATGGCAGTTATGGGCATTTCACTTGGTTACCTTGTGCACCTATGAGGACGGTGAATTTTAGACGAAGCACCTGGGCCATTGCTGATCTCTCTTGGAGCTGCTGAGTTCCTGATCCTGGGTTACTTTGTCAGAGTGAAACTACTGTTACGTCATGATTGTCACATTAGTCAGAATGTCAAATGAACTTGCATACATCTTAGGACTTAGGGTGAATGGGTGATGATTACTGGAGTGTATAGAAATAGAGCAGCGCAATTTCTATTTGGTATTATAGAGCTATAGAGTGGTTTGTCTGAGCAAGGAGCCGACACGAGGAGATCATTCGAGGCTTCTGGAAGTCACTATCGAGTCCTGGATCCTTGATCCTTCATATTCTTCTTCGCATGAGACAGAACCTCCCCCCTTGTTCTTTTCTCAATACAAACAGAAACTATGAAGAGTTTATGGACCTTGTCAATTAGATCGTTAAGATTAGGTGACGAATGGTGGTTGTTTACTATTAAATCTTCTCTATGATGCTCCTATGAGTACGGATTGGAATTGTCTAAATATGTACCTCCAAAATCAGCAGGCCTGTTGCCGGCCGACGAAGTTCACGGGTGACTAAATGAAGCCCACCAGACGACGAGTCGACGAGCTAGTGGCTGGCAAAACAAACTGCATTCCGGCTGCCGGCGGCCGGCCGGCTCGCCGGCAGACGGAGCATCTGAGGCAGAAAACTGGGCGGCACGTCATGCAACGCAACGAACGATGCGTTGGCAACCAACAATCTGCCAAGTGCCAACCTCTCCTCTCGTATCCATGGTTTCCCAAACTTTTATGCCTCTTGTGTTCGCCTCCACTCGTCAGGGTCGGTTGACTTCTCCACGCGTGTGAATGCGAGCGGGCAGTCGCGTCGCATTGCATGCGTGGGAGCACGTCGGGTCTTGTGATCGTGCCCTTCCGTCCCTGACTCCCTGTCCTCTGTCTATAAAATCCGGCGAGACCCCGCGGCGTCTCTTTGCCTCCGATCCTTCAGGCACGTCCGACGCGACGGTTCCTCTCCTCCGTCCGTCCGTTCCCTCACCGATCTCTCTCGCTCTCTCTCTTCCTCCGTCGCGTCGGCGTCGGCGTCGCCAGCGCCGGCCAGCCGGCCATGGGTTGTGGTGGCTCCAAGGAGGCCGTGGCCACCGGCAACACCACCAGCGCCAGCGCCGGCGGCGGCAACAAGCTCCTCCGGAGGAAGTCCTCCGCCGTCTCCACCGGCGCCAGCCACACCTCCTCCACGTCGTCGTCGTCCGGCGTCGCCGTCAAGGACGTCGTGAAGGATGCGGCGGCGGCAGCCGGCGAGCCCAAGGCGGACGCCGGCGGCGGCGAGGTGACGTCCGCCGACGGCGCCGAGAAGCCTGTCGACTCGAAGCAGGTAGACTCCATCGTGGTGATGTCCCTCGAGAAGCCCGCCGCCGCCGATGCCGCCGTCGTCGTGGAGGCCGAGAAAGAGGAGGAGGTGGTGGTCCTTAATAAGGATGTCGTCGTCGCTGACGACGTCGCTTCTGCTCCTACTCCTGCCGCCGTCGTGGAGGCCAAGAAAGAGGAGGCGGTGGTGGTCAGTAAGGACGACGACGTCGCTTCTGCTCCTAGTCCTGTCGCCGCGGCCGAGCCAGAACCAGAACCTGAGCAGCAGGACAACAAGGTGGAGGAGGAGGATCTGCTTCCTGAATCAACCATGGCCGACGGCGACGAGGCACCTGTGGAGGAGGCCCCCGAGGTTGAGGAACAGGCCAAGGAGTTGGCACCACCCAAACTCAAACTCAAAGACGACGGGCAGGAGAAGACGGTTGAGATTGAGAGCAAAAACGTCGAAGAGGAGCAGCACAAGGCCACGTCGTCGCCTGCTCCAACAAATGAGGATGGTGAGTACGATTTATTATAATTAACACATGTATGCAATCTGTTGATTAGCTAATCTTCTCACAAGAATTAGGGACAGATCGATAAGAATTTTCCTTCATTTCAATGTCTAATTACAGAGTGAAAACTGATCCAGTGTATGTTCTTTGCTACGTCTGCGGTTAATCTTTTGCAGGGGAATCGGTTGGGCAGTTGCAGAACACCACGGAAGAACCCGTGGAGGCCAAACCGGCGGTCGATGAGCACAAGGCGGAGGAGGCGGCCGTCGTCTCCGCGCCGCCGGCGGCGGAGGAGAAGGCCACCACCGACGACGAACCGGCCGCTGCCACCGTCACGAGCGAAGCGCCCGCCAACTAATTGAAAGATTAGGAGGCCGCGAAGAGCTTGACGACGTTCAACGCGTGCATCGATCATGCACATTGCTGAATTCGGGCGGGTTGTGTCTGTCTGCGTGTATCGATCTGATGCATGAATGCGTTCGTTGTACATGGGGAGGCGGACTCAATATTAATGTGCTCGATCGATCAAACCATTCTTGCGAAAGACAATTCAAACCATGAGCCATCTATGTGGCGTACAAACTAACCCTGCATCAGTGTCCACGTTCGCATTGCATTCCCTCACCTCAGCGTCGTGATCGTGCGTGCCTTGTAAACTTCCACAGGAAGAACACGCGCATGGTGGCCCATAGATTGTTCTTGGATCAGCCCATTGGGCTATCTGTGCTCACATGGGCCAACCAAATCCCTCGTGTTCCATGGTGCACGATCTAATCCATCTTTCTTGGGCTCCCTGACCCTGAGTTCCTCCTACTCGACTTCCTCGCCTTCCTTCTTTGCTGATATAAATATATTTACGGGAAAAATCCACATTACCTTTCTGAACTTTCGCAAGAGTACAATTTGGTTTCAAAACTCTAAAACTAGGCAAAGCACCTCTCTAAACTTTAAAACCGTTCACCTTACCTCCCTGCCTCGATTGTAAGCGGTTTTGGAGGTGGTTTTGACTTATTTATTTATTTATTTTTGCTAAAATTTGAAAAATCATAGTAAATAAAAATCATAAAATGAAAAAAATCAATTTTGTTAGACTTCGCATGAATAGATCTAAAGAGTGAATATATAATATGATATCATTAGTATATAGTTTTTATTGTAGCTTTAGATCTATGCTTTTTTCTAATTAATGAATAATTCATAGCTACCGTTTATATGATCCAATTATGGTGACATATTTATGTTAGGTTAACTATTGTATGCTTGAACTATAGTAAAATTTTATACTTCTCACTGGATCATGTATAACTTAATTATATATTTATTTAGATTTATGCTTGTTAAATCTAAATAAATCTATAACTAAGTTATACATAATCCAATGGGTATGAAATTTTACTACAGTTCAAGTATACAATAATTGGTTCTACCATAAAAATTACACCACATTTGGACCATATAAATTGCAGCTATGAATTGTTCTAATTAATTATAGAAAGAAACATGGATATAAAGCTATAACAAAAAATTTTACTAAAATATATATGTTCAACATGTAGATCTACTAATGTGGAGTCCAATAAAATTGTATTTTTAATTTTATGATTTACTATGATTTTTAAAATTTTAGCCAAAATAAATAAAAAAGAAAAGATAAAACCACCCTCAAAACCGCTTATAACTAGGGCAGGGAGGTAAGATGATCGTTTTAAAGTTGAGGGAGATGTTTTGTCCGATTTTAGAGTTCTTGGAGTAAATGCAGATTTTTGAGAAAGTTGAGGGAGGTAATATGGACTTTTCCATATATTTACTCCCTTCGTGTTATTATATTTTCTGACAACATATTAAGCACACTAACTAAGAAAAAACTACAGGTCAAGAAAAATCAGTATGAAATGACCATCGACACCTCATTTCAAATACAAGCACAATTTTACAATACCATGCCCGGGTCAAAAAGGTATCTCATACGTGCACCCAAAATTTGTGAGCATGTTATAAGAAACAATTAGCTTTTTTGTTGACTTTCACAACTAGATCAAATGTGTTGTAAGAATCAGTGAAATATTCCTTTCCCACATGTAAATTTTTAGTTACACCATTTCTACCTAGAAATGGCACCAAAATAGTCACCATAACTCTACTAAGTCAATTGTAAATCTAGCATGAATTGTCAATAACTAAAACTGGGGTGTGAGAGAATATTGTCAACTTAATCTTAGGTTTATTCCCTTCCATGTATACTATTTAGGAAGAAGACAGGAAAAAGAAATGAAAGGAAAAAAAATCGGGTGTAGAAAAAAAAATCACTAAGGCATGGAGTGTAGACAAACCCATTGGATACCATGTAGTACCATTTTATCTTCTACCAAAGTATTTAATAAAAAAAAGGAGGGCGAGGGGCTTAGAAATATTGCAATGATTGCACTATTGAGATCCTTGATGAATTAACATTGTGGTTTGTGTTGAGGCCATGAACAAACATAGAGAGTGTACTAACAACTTTAGGACAAATTAAACATCTTTCATTAAGGCAGCTTGACTAACTTCTTATTAGCTTTGCTCTTGATTGGATGCTCATACTTTAAATTATTTATATCTATATGGACATGATTTGAACACTATAAGTCATATTGTTCATTCAGTATAGAGAATGCGTGTCTAGCATATTGTTCATTCAGTATAGAGAATTCCTGACTAGCTCGTTCCACATGGAGGCTTTATTATGAGCTGAAACAGTATCAAGAAGAGGAGATACATGGCCATTCATAGGGTTCAAGAAAATGACGTTTAACTTTTATATAAGTTGGTGACAAAGGCATCAACTTTTGTGTTCCATTGTAGCCTGTGTAGTAGATTAATTTGTAGCAGTACAGTCTATCTTTGTTTGTTGGCTTTGAGAAGTACGTAGGAAGCACGCAAACTTTGACTCCGTACGTACACAGAAAAGGGTTCCAATGATAGACCCAAGTGGTCTACAGCTATAAATCCGAACAGAAATTTGGATTCATGGCATCAAAACAAATGACAATAAAACTGTAGTAGTATATGACCTCAGCTCCGGTTAGAAAAAGTCCCTGATTGGAAATGAGGTCGCAAGAAATGAGGGTTCATGGTCCAAAATCACTAGGACCCACTAATTTTACTACAAAGTTCAAACTTGATAAAATTTCCTAGAGCATTCTTCATCCTCTTCCAGCAATGCAGCTAGGGAGGGATCCTATAACAAACAATACGTACTACTAATAATGCACAAGTGGACCCAGCAAGTTTTCCAAACCGATCCTCTGTTTCTGATCGTGGAAAAAGGAACCCCTCTGATCTGATCCCAAACTGCCTCAGATCAGAAAGCTGGACCAGAACACAAGTCAAGAAGAAGCTTGCTGTTCTGGGTCGCTTGTCCTGTTTGTCAAATCAAACAAAACTAGAAGAAGGTTATGGCCATTTGCCTCACAATTCTGTGCCAGAAAATGAAAAAGGGAAAAAAGAGAACGTGTCACATCCCGAGAGGAGACGGGAGACCTCCATCTCCATATAGGCATGTAGCCGCGACACGCAACGTGGTCACCGACTCGTGTGCCACCGCCCACCGCTGATTGGTATGAGTTGGTTTCACAGAGCCAATCAGCCAAGAACATGGAGACATCAGTCTGTGGGCTAGCCATCATATCGATCACCACTGTGTTGTTTTCAGCTTTCAGAGATTCATTCATTACGTGTGCTGACCTGTTTTGACAGATAACTGAATTGCGGTTAGTTACACCAGCAGTACGTCCTCCTACTGCCTGAGCTGAGCCACCCTAGAGCACGATTTCTGTAGTTTTCATCTCGTCGCCATCGCCGTTGCCGTCGATCGGAACCTCCGAACATTCCATTCTGACGGAAGGAAAGGCCTTGCCTACTTGCCAAATATATATACACTCGTGCTCTGAGCCAAGCACGGCAGTTGATCTGATCTGCCTAACAGTCTCCAACGCCGCCGGTGCCGCTGGTGGGTGTGGGCGATTGGCAGCCGTGCTGCGCATCCATCCCGGGAGGATGGAGGTGAGGTGTGGAACAGCCAAGGTGGGATGGCATCACCATCACTGATAGGAGGGAGACGCGATAGCGATGCCTCAACCACTGCCTACCCTGCACCTGCAATGCCTTCAAAGCCAAGGTTCATTCATAACAAAATGTAGCAGCAGCCAGTACCAAGAAGCGCGTCGTCCCTTTGCTCGCTCTTCTTTCCACACAGCCAGCCAGCCATCCATCCATCATCGCCCTGCCCTGGGATACCGATCGGCAGCTGCTCAGGTAGAGGTAGCTCGGCAGTCGGCATGGGCAAGGTGTGCTGCAGCAACGAGTCGGAGGAGGAGGCCGGGTTCAACATCCTGGGCCTGCTGGTCGCCGCCATCATCGCCCTCGTCTTCATCCTCCTCTGCACCCCGCCCAGGAACAGGAGGCGCTGCGTCGCCTACCCGTGCTACTGACTGCTCACGCCCGACGCCTCCTCGCTCTGGAAGGATCGCATGCAGGAGCTTCTGCATCTCCAACCAACATGCTGCAGGGGCCAGGGACTCGGGGGAGGTTCAGGTTCTTGGGGAGCAGAGCAGTGTAGAGCAGGCCAGGCATTGGTTCCTCATCTTTTGATTCACCAATAATTCGTACTACTCAACTGTAATATCCATCCTACTGCAAGCCATGTATGTAATCCGTATGTTTTGGCGAATCAGGACGTTCGTTCAACTCTAGCCTGCTGAATTCGTTGCTTTTGGTAGCCTGAAAGAAGGTACCACATATATTGTCAAAAGTGTTTTGCTGCATTGCCTGCTACCATCTCTTACGACCTCCATTCTGCTTCTCTGATTCTCTGTGTTTTCATCATCTGATCAGATTAGAGTTGTTTAGGAGAATATACATCTGATCAGAAAAGCAGTCAACCAGATTGTCAGTTCACGCTGTTAAATGCAATTAGGCAAGGTGGTTGGTTCTTCACTATCTTCAGAGAATCTGGATGGACTAGCTAGTGGCATCCACGAGGAAAGCACTAAAGAAACAAGGTTACTAAAATACCAAGATACCACAATGGTTTAACTCAAAGACCCTCCACTTTTTGGCAGATACTATCTTCTTCTTATGGAAGGATCTTCTCAGAACTTTAACAAAAAAAACACCATTTGTCTAATTTAATGTTTTGTGCTTATCGTTCCGATGTTGTCATCATCCATAGAAGAAGAGGGATCCTGATGCTTTTCTGCAATTCAATTCATGGTTCTCTTTCTTTCCTACCGACACTCTTATTTCTCTGTGCAGAATCTGTTAATCTCATTCTGCAGTAACAGTGAGATCTATTTTCCCTAAACCAATATAAACTCTCTTAGAAGCTGGATGGATCTAATCTATGCAAAATTGGACGATCCATGATTTTTTATTGTATCCAGTATCCACGAGAGCTATACAATGACCAAGTCCTTTTTGTCAATAGAGCTCATCTTCGGAACTTCTGGTTTACGGAAAGTGGATGCTCCAGTTTTCTTAGACTGCCCTGTATATCCCATATCTGCCTTTTTTTTTAAAAAAATAAAGCCAGTTATTTGCACTCCAACCCGACATCAAGCCAGCTTTTGAAATATTGCTATGAGGTGCCATATATAATTCTGTATCCTACATGTATCCCATTGTAAGATACTATATGTAGTACTAGATACCCACATCATATATCTATTGCTGATATTTATTTATCCATTATCTAAAAAAAAAATCTATTGCTACAGAAAACGATGGATATCATTACTGCAGAAGACAGTAGGGAGTAATGAAGGAAAACAAAATATAGAAAACATTCAACAGATCTTATCACAGAAACGGCAAAATGTGTAGCACTAATTACACATCACACGCCTTTATTATTTATTTACAAAAGATTATGACACAACAAACGTCTAAATGGCTCCATACTTCAATCCCCCCACGGTTGCATTTACAACAAAGAAGAGGCCCGAGGGCATCAGATGACAAAGGTTATACATATCTACAAAGGGCAAAACAAGCCAAGTACATATGGTGTGTACTTTTTTGTACTTTAGATCACTTAATATCTACGTTCACCAAACTGATCCGGAGACGAAATACCTCGTGAACAGCTCCACGGTTAAGAATGGCAAGAATCTCTGCTCCCTCAGCCATGGCGAGCTCACCTAGTGAGATTTTGCGGGACTCGGATTCGTCAGGCAACCGAAAACCATAGAACCACCTACCAAGCTTGAGCAAGTTCACACAAACTATCCTTTCTGATACACGGTGAGCTTGGAGTGCTTTACTGACTTCAGTTGGCTGAAAAAAAGATAGTGTGTGTCAAAACTACATTTTATGAGTAGCCAAAAGCTTGCTTAAATCATTATAGTCAAAACATCTGATATCAGTCAAAGCACAAAAGAAACCTTTAGACGATTTGACAAGTCATGATGTTTCCAAAGCTTTAAATGTTGACAATCACATATTATCTTAATGTTCACTTTGAGTATTTCCATACTTTGATTTTTGGTAGATGATACAGTGGACATCAGGCATATGTGCATGACAAAATAGAGTGCCATGCCTATATGCAGGGACTACAAATTGCACATTATGGTATGAAAAAGACTGCTTCAAAACAAAGTAAAATAGAAGCTGACAGAATACAGAGTTACAAGCAAAGCATCAAAAACAGTTGCTTTAGCAATTTAGAAATGAAGCAGTGTTGAGTTCTTTTGACACAAAGTTTGTTCATCCATAATAGAATCATCAGCAATACATAACTCACCAGCACATGCAAAGATGCGATCGAGTAGTGCAGTCCAATTAGGTTTATTATCGCACTATGATTCCTTGAAAACAAGAAAAACTGGACATCGAGAAATCCAATATCAGGTATCAAGGCCAAATCAGCAATGGCTTTCAGATAGTATTCAGATTCAAGTGACCCATTATTTAAGCTGCTTCCCACAAATTCAAGGACATTAGATATTGCAACAGCCATTCTTCTGTGTTGGCTGATGTAGAGAGCCTTCCATCCCTGCAGCATAATTAGCAGAAAAGTTGAAAGCTTGATCAACCATTCCTTCAGTATCATGGGAGCATGTATATGTGAAACAAAATACAAAGGGAAATGGTACATCAGATATTCAACCTTGGGGTCAATTCGTCTTTTTAACTTGTATATTTCACTCTCTAAAAAGAACAAAGTAATCCTTCAAAAGATAAAAAAAAATGTCCCCTACAGATAATCATAGATATGCAATAGGCAGGCAGGTACAGTTCAGGTCCAATAACTTTGATTCTGCTAGCAAAAGGGTTCATAGCTTAGTGGTTGTGACTCCTGAGTAGCACCTCCAACTCCTGGGTTCAACTCCTGTGGGATTTCCGTGCTGGCTAAAAAACCTCCCTTGCTGAGAAACCCTAAAATAGTGTGCATTGTCAGGTTTGAGGGTTTCTCGGTTGGTTGGTGACTGGGTAATCTTCTTCCAACAATACCGTGGTGGCGGTCTTTACCTCACTGACCGAGTAATTTTGGTTCTGCTAGCCTGTTATAGACTAGCAGATGGAACCAGTCAGTACTCTACTTCTTCCTTTCTAAGAGACCTCACAGAGACAGAAGGAGAGGAAACATGGAGGGCTAGAGAAAGTTCAGCTTTAAAGGAGAGTAAAAACGGATCGATTAATTAGGTAATTTTTTGAACCAAATATCAAGACTTAACATTGGAATGATCATGTATTTAATGGCACAAGTCCTGAGTGTCATGGCTGTGCTGCAGGCTGCCACAGGTGAATGCATCTTATGGTGCTCTGCTGGAGCAAAAGCGTTAAGGATCTGTTGGTTAGGTCGTTTGCTGTGGTATAATACCCCTGTTATTGGTAGATTGATGGCCGCCTGATTGTTGAGAAGGACCTTTTCGTTTCTATTTTTTCTCTGTTTGTAGTGTAGCAGTGCAAGTGCGAGTTTTGGGTGTGTGTTTTGGAGGACTTAGTCCCTCAGACCCTCACTATCTTCTCTCTACACAATGTTCTGACGTGTTTGAGAAAAAAAAAGACTTCACATTAACTAGCTGAACAAAATACAAATGAATAATGTTGTTTCAAAAAAAAAAAAAAAAACAAATGAATAAGGTTTCATATAATAAAATGAAGGGTAGACAGGACAAAAGATAGGGTAACATTTATATTCAGCACATCATGAACAATGTGGTCAGGGAACATGGCACTGGGTTAACCAGAGAATAAAGTATGAGGACAGCAGGACATGCGTGCTATTGTTCCATATAATGATTCTAGAATTCACATTTTGGGCAATCCACTAGCACAGTCTAAAGGTTAGATTAATTTGACGATCATCCATTGTCCATTCTATTAAGATCATGGGGTGAGCATCATCTTTTAAGTAAATAAAAACAACCCAGCGCGACGCTTGGAGCTGCTAAAACCGTGATTTTCAAGCTTAATTAAATCATCTTTTCAGTAAAAAGACAAGAAGTCCCTGTATTGCAATGAACAATAGTTTTCTGATGCTACATACAAGAAAGAAAACGTATTAACATTGACCTCATGTCAAGGTATTGCAAAATTTCCTCCGTACCAGTTACCAATTATAGCATAAATAACAGGCAAGGATGACACATTAACACAAGAAGTCCCGGAGATTTTTTTTTTTGACAACTGAAACTGTGGGAGAGATCCCCACAGAAGTCCCGGAGATATTATGCCTAAAATGTCGAATTTCGGTCAAATTGAACTAGGATAACCACAAGACCAGAATATGGCTACCACAAGCACTTAACTTCACCCCTCTTTGCGTTGCGTACCTGCACACGGGACGCCGACGCCTCCGCCTCCGCCTCGGCCACGGCAGCCGGCCAGCGGCAGCGGAAGAGGCGCTCCCAGACGCAGTCGGCGTCGCAGGCTCCGCGCCAGGAGCGCGAGCAGCCGCCGAGCGCGCACACGTCGGCCTCCTGCGCGCGGTCGGGGCCAGCGGAGTCAACGAGAGAAAGAACCCCGTAGGATCTTCCAGGGGAGCGAGTGAGAGCAAGGGAGGGCATGCACCGACCTGGAGGCGGGCGGCGACGGCTATGGCGATATCCTCCGGGAGGTCGGCCCACCTCCCCGCCGGCGAGAGCTCCATTTCGCGCGAGGCGATTCCCCTTTCTGTAGTGTACCAGACAGACTACCCAGCGCGAGGCACCGCACCGACTGTGGAGCTGCTGAAACCGCGATTTTCAAGCTTAATTAAAGTGGGTTAACTTGAACTTGTCGCTCACTTTGCCTTCATCACCTGACAACTATGTATGCCGTTCCAGTCCACGGCTTAGGTTACTCCACGGCGACGACGAGATTGACGCACGGGCTCAAAGTGAAAGTTCTCGCCATTTCACACGGCCATTGTAGCCCAAGAAGGCCCACAACGGGGAATGTACAGTACTGTACTACAACTTAGTATTTTTAAAATTTTTATTACATTTTGAAAAATCTAACTTCAGCTTTTTTAAACAAGTATGTTGATCCACATCTATTACGAACACAAGCAGGCATGATTTAAACTAGTTACAGGTTTGAAACTAAAATCCAAGACATTAATTGAAATACTATCTAGATGTAAAGAGCTACATACCTCCGTCTGTGAAAAAAAATGCAACTATGGGTTAAGTGGCGGTTAAAGTGCTTCATGTTTGACCAAATTTCTAATAAATAGTATTCATGTTTATCGTTCCAAATCAATTGATTATAATAATATATTTCATAGTTAATTTAATGGTATTTATTTAATAATAAATATTAGTACTTTTTTACATAATTTGATCAAACTTAATATACTAAAACATAGTATTATGCTAGAATTGCATTCTCTTTCAGACGGAGGAAGTATATGGCTCTCATGGAACCGCTATAGAAAACTATATAGTAGGATAAATATTAAAAAATGTGCACATAGGAGGACCCGATGAAGAGAGAGAATGGTGACCACGTAATATGCTGGAGTTGGATGGGGTTCAAGTGAAGGATAAACACACGGCCACTGGATCATATACTACTAAAGAATAAAAAACTGATGACAAAGATGTTGGAGCCACCGAATGAAGGAGGGTGTTTTCTAGATCATTTAGAGATGTGTAGGATTTGGTATTGGCTAGTCACACTCACAACCCCACGTGATCATCATCCAATGTTCATTGGTTTTGGGCTATAAATACCTCCATCTTTTCTAGTGTACCTTGGCTACAATGTCGCAAATCTCTTTGTGGGTGGGTAACTAAAGACACCAAAGAAACATATAGGTATACTTCCTGAAACATAAGTTCTTTTCTTGGCCGATTCAATTCTCCAACTTGTCCCCTCTTGGGTCACATCAAGTCCTATTTCCTTTCACATATGACCTTATTTCCATCATCGTTCATTTTGTTCGAAAGTCTATTGTAATCGATGCATACAATTAAATTAACAATGTGACATACAGTAAAACTAATGAAACAAAGAATAACTAGCGGTATCTTACTTTCACAATAATTAGTTCATGCAATAAATCAATACAAAATTATTTTAGCCCGCATTTGGAATACTAGAAAACCCTTGCCTCATAGTGCCAGACACCACTGGATGCTTAGAGATTTCTCTTTCAATGAGGTTGTGTTTGACATAACATTTTTAGAACCATTAAAGGGGTTTCTTTTTCATGGTTAGCAACAACAACCTTGTGGGACAAATTTTATCATGTCATGATTCTCTTCTGGTAGGGTTATCTTTGATAGTTTAATTAAGACAACCATCATGGCACAAATAGACTATTTATACGGGCTACTGAAAGCTCCGGTTTGGTTTTGGTAATTAATGACACTCAACGTTGCTAATGCTTTGCTCTAAGTGTGGTTAGACACATAGCAACGTGACGGTGGATGACGGAGCATGGTGATCACGGTGATGAGCATGGTGGACATGTGAAGTGATCAAGCTCCGACGGAGGCCCATGGAGATCAAGGCGAAGGTATACTTGATAGGGCTTTCCGGTTTAGTGGTCAAGACACTTAGCGAGTGTGACCACATTTAGGATCGATAACCGACTATCAAGAGGGGTTTCCTCGGTTCATTCGCGGTCCTAAGTGCCTCTAGGTGTGACTCGGCATGATGCATGAGAGACTAACTAGAGAGCTAACTCTTGCCGACGTGTTGTCGTGTTGTTCTACTAACTCCGGGGCTTGAGACGAGGTCTACACTTGGTGGAGTTAGTAATCAAGGCAAGAGGATGGACGTGGAACAAAGTCGGCGCGAAGAGACGACAAGGTCATCACCTTGGCACGCGGCCGCACGCGCGCTCCTCGTGGCGCGTCGGACGTGGCCAAGGTGGTCGGACGCGGAACAAGGCTCCTCGTGGCGCAGCGGTAGCGGACACCCCGGGTGGGCGCGGACGCTACCCAGAGAGGTACTCAGGCCGTCGGGGCCCTCGAACGCGGGCGCTGGACGCCGGCCTGGCTAGCAGGACGCGTCCGGCGTGTGCTGAGGTTGCTCGAGCGGATGGCCTGGCGCGTCTGATGGCCACCAGACGCTACCCAGAGAGGGTCGCAGCGCGCCGGGACCGTCGGACGCGTCCGATGAAACGCGCCGGACGCACGTTGTGGAGGAGCGCCGGATGCGGTGACGTCACTGAAGATTTGAAGGCAACGGTCGACGGCGCGCGGCGGAAGAAGGTGCCGGACGCGTCCGACGCCCGGGACCGACACGCGTCCGCGCGAGTCACTTTGCTCGCCGAGGGGGCAACGGCTCTATTTGTGCCTTGGGCTATAAATAGAGCATGTGACGGTTTGGGGAGGTCCTCTTGGCCATTTCTTTCATTCCTGAGTATTCTTGAGCAAGAGACTCCCTCTCCCACTCATCTCTTTGATTCTTGAGCATCTCTTGTGAGATTTGAGTGAGGATTCAAGTGCATTGCATTGAGAGTTGCATCTAGAGGCACTTGTTCATCGAGTGAGCCGCGGATTCTTGTTACTCTTCGGTGATTCCCGTCACCGTAAACGGTTTGGAGCAGTGGGTGGTGGTTGAGTTCGACTTGGTGATTGTTCGAGGCCACACCGGGTTCTTGTGAGGGGTTCTTGATCCTTCCCCGCGGGAGTTCACGAAAGGATACTCTAGTGGATTGCTCGTGGCTTGTGGATCCTTGTCTTGTGTGGAGATTGCGGCTTCCCATTGGGGTCTTTGGCACCGAGCCAATTGAGCGGGCAACTTACCAAGCAAGTGCATCGCCACAACGAGGACTAGCTTGCCGGGAAGCAAGTGAACCTCGGTAAAAAATCATTGTGTCGATTTGTGATTGCCGAGGCTTCGACCTCCTTGTGCTTGTGCTTGAGCTCCCTAGGTGATTGGCTACTACACCGGTGATTGGCCATCTTCTACTCTTCGCGGCGGTATAAACTTCCATCATCTCTTTACTTTCCGCAAAGTAGAATTGCTTGTTGTGGTCGGTCGGGAACCACTCTTTGAGTAGTTTAAATCCCGTGGGTAGAATTGCTTGTTGTGGTCGGTCGGGAACCACTCATTGTGTAGAGTAAATCCCATGGGTAGAATTGCTTGGTCGGTATTGGTGAACCGACATTGTGTAGCTTGATTACCGTGGTTGATTGTGCAATTGATTTGAGTAGCCTTGCTTTGGTTAGGACGGCTTGCATAGAGTAGTCGAAGCCTTAGCTTTGCATTTGTGCCGCCTTGCTATCTAATTGGGTTGTCTAGTGTTCTTGCTAGAATTTTATTAGGCTATTCACCCCCCCTCTAGCCATTGTGACCTTTCACGTGGTATCAAAGCCGGGCACCGTTTGTTTGAGTTGGATTAACATCCTACGGTGAAACAATGGCATTGGTTTTGCATATCAACAACACCAAGAAGGCACCATCGTTTCGTGGCGATGACTATGCCAAGTGGAAGCTTAATATGAAGAGTCATCTCAAGTCAATCAACCTTGAGGTGTGGAAAGTGGTGGAAACCAAGTTTGAGCTTGTTGAGGGTGCGGTGCCAACACCGGCCGAAGAAAAGAAGCAACAAGCCAATGATGTTGCCGTGAGTGCTTTCCATGAGGCACTTGATGATAAAGCTTTTGAGCTCATCAAGAACCTTGAGGTGGCTCATGACATTTGGAAGAAGCTAGAAGAAGCTTATGAAGGCACCAAAAGTGTCAAGACCGCAAGAGCCTACATGTTGCAAGAAAAGTTTGCAAGCTTCTCAATGAAGGAGGATGAGAGTGTGCCAGAGATGTTCCATAGGCTCCAAGTTATTGTCAATGAGCTTAAGGGACTTGGAGAAGAGATCAAAGATACACAATTCTCTACCAAGTTCATGAGGTGTCTTCCCAAGAGGTTTGATATGTTGAAGACCGTCATGGTGAAGACAACCATACGGGAGAAGCCAACTCCCAACCAAGTCCTTCAAGAGATCATGGCCGATGATGAGTTTAGAGAAGATCATGAGAAGGAAGAGTTGGTGAAGAAGAAGAAGATGGAGAATGAGAAGAAGGATGATGACAAGAAGAGTGTGGCATTCAAGGCCACATCATCCAAGAGCAAGGGCAAGAAGAAGAAGGAAGAGTCCTCAAGTGAAGATGAGCCATGCTCTAGCTCAAGTGAACAAGAAGAAGAAATGAATGAGCAAATGGCACTTCTTGTGAAGAAGATGGGGAAGCTCATGAAGAAGGGGTACCGGTCCAAGGGCAAGAGAAGCTCATCCAAGTCTAGTGACCGTCCCATGAAGTGCTTCCGGTGCAATGGCAAGGATCATCTCATTGCCAAGTGTCCCTATGCAAGTGATGATGAAGATGCCATGAGAAAGGAGAGGAAGAAGCAAGAGAAGAAGAAGGAGGAGAAAGACTCCTCCCACCACAAGAAGAAGGGTGAATCTCATGTGGCAACTTGGGAGAGTGATTCATCTTCCTCAAGTGATGATGATGATGATTCCAAGAAGAAGAAGAAGAAGGGGAACACAAGTATTGCCATTCAAGAGAAACTTTCTCTATTTGGTGCTCCATCATCTTGCTTCATGGCCAAGGCCACTAAGGTACAACCTCCACCCGATAGTGATGATGAGAGTGATGATGATGATGAGACCACAAAAGAAGAACTCTTTGTCATGCTTGAGGGTTGCAAGGGTGCTTTCAATGACTCTAGAAAGGAATGTAGGGGCTTGCACAAGGATAAACAAAACCTTGAGCAAGAACTTATGGAGTTGAGGGCTTCTTATGAGAGTCTAAAGGTAGACCATGAGAAGCTAGAGATTGCTCACTCCAAGCTTGAAAAAGCTCATTCTTCTCTAGTTGAGAAGCAAGAGAAAGTGCAATCACAAGTGGTGATCATAGAAAAGAAAAGTGTGTCTACATCATGTGATTCACTTGATTCAATTGTTGTTGCATCACTTGACCCTTCATGCTCTTATGCCTCTACTTCATCTAGTAGTGTTGGTCATGCATGTGATTCTACACTAGTAGTTGAGAATGAGTCTCTTAAGAAGGAAGTCAAGGAGCTCAATCACACCTTGGCTAAGGCTTATGGTGGTGAGGACCGCTTGCTTATGTGCTTGGGTAGCCAAAGAGCTTCTCTCTACAAAGTGGGATTGGGCTATAACCCCAAGAAAGGCAAGGCCGCCTTTGCTCCTCACAAGACTTGTTTTGTGAAGAACAATGGTAGCTATTGCAAGAGTTGCAAGCAAGTTGGTCATTTAGAGCATGCATGCAAGAACAAGAACACTAATGCTTCCTCTTACAAGTTGAATGCTTCCTACATGCTTGTTAAGAGTGAGTGTGGTGTGAGTGCTAGATTCATTGGTATACCATGGATGAGCTCAAAGAAGAAAGCTATTTGGGTTCCAAAGACTCTAGTGACTAACCTTCAAGGACCCAAGCAAAAGTGGGTACCTAAAGCTTGATGTCTTCTTGTAGGTCAATTACAAAGCCGGAGGGAGGCATTGGGTGCTTGATATGGTGCATCAAATCATATGACCAGTGAAGATAGTATGTTCAAATCACTTGACAAGAATGACAATGGTGGATTCAACTCCATCACATTTGGTGACAATAGCAAGGGTGATGTCATGGGGCTAGAAAAGGTTGCAATTTCCAATGACAAGGATCTCTCCAATGTGTTGCTAGTTGATACTTTGAACTTCAATCTTTTATCAGTGGCACAATTGTGTGATCTTGGCTACAAGTGCATTTTTGATGACAAGCATGTTGAGGTGGTGAGCAAGGATCATGTAAATATCATCTTCAAGGGGTTTAGGCATGGAAGCTTGTACTTGGTTGATTTCAATGCTTGTGAAGCTCAACTTTCATCATGTTTGATTGGCAAGTCAAGCAAGGGGTGGCTATGGCATAGGCGCCTAGGACATGTTGGCATGAAGCAATTGAACAAGTTGTGAAGCATGATCTAGTGAGAGTCTTGAATGGTGTCACATTTGAGAAGGATAGACCTTGTAGTGCATGTCAAGCCGGCAAGCAACATGGGAACTCTCATCCCAAGAAGAATGAGATGTCAACTTCAAGAGCATTTGAGTTGTTGCATATGGACTTGTTTGGCCCAACCCACTACACATCAATTGGGGGCAACAAGTATGGTTTTGTGATTGTGGATGACTACACTAGATACACTTGGGTGTTCTTTCTCTATGAAAAGAGTGAAGTCTATGATCTATTCAAGTCTTTTGTCAAGAGGGTGCAAAATGAGTTTGACACTACCATAAAGAAGATAAGAAGTGACAATGGGAGTGAATTCAAGAATACAAGAGTTGAAGAGTTGTGTGATGAGCTTGGAATTGTGCATCAATTCTCACCAACCTACACTCCCCAATCCAATGGTGTAGTTGAGAGGAAGAATAGGACCTTGATTGAGATGGCAAGAACTATGCTACTTGAGTACAATATGAGTGAAAAGTTTTGGAGTGATGCCATCAACATGGCTTGCTATTATAGCAACCGCCTCTGTTGCCATGGGAAGTTAGAGAAGACTCCATATGAAATTTTGAATGGAAGGAAGCCCAATATTGCTTACTTCCGGGTCTTTGGTTGCAAGTGCTACATTCTCAAGAAGAGGCAAAGACTTGGAAAGTTTGACAAGAGATGTGATGAGGGATTTCTTCTTGGCTACTCAACTTCTAGCAAGGCTTATAGAGTGTGGAACTTGGCTAGTGGGCTAGTTGAAGAGGTTCATGATGTTGAATTTGATGAAACCCAAGGCTCTCAAGATGGAGATCAAAATCAAGATGATGTGGGTGGAGATCAATTGAGTAATGCAATGAGACACATGGACATTGGTGACATTAGGCCGAGGCAAGTGGATGATGGTGATGAAGTGCAAGTGCCAACTCAAGTTGTGATTGATGATTCCAATGAGGCAAGCACAAGTGGTACTTAACATCAAGATCAAGATCAAGGTCAAGCAAGCAATGCAAATGAGCTAGTTCTTCAACCTTCAAACATTGCAAGAGATCATCCTCTAGATCATATCATTGGTGACATTCAAAGAGGAGTACAAACAAGATCAAGATTGGCTAGCATATGTGAGCACTACTCCTTTGTATCATTCATTGAGCCAACTAAGATTGATGAAGCATTGAAAGATCCGGATTGCATAAATGCCATGCATGAGGAATTGAACAACTTCACTAGGAATGATGTGTGGGAGCTTGTTGAGAGGCCGAAGAAGCACAATGTGATTGGCACCAAGTGGGTCTTCAAGAACAAGCAAGATCAAGATGGCTTAGTTGTGAGGAACAAAGCAAGACTAGTGGCTCAAGGTTACACATAAGTTGAGGGTCTTGACTTTGGAGAAACTTATGCACCGGTGGCAAGATTGGAGGCAATTAGAATCCTATTGGCCTATGCTTGTGCTCACAACATCAAGCTCTATCAAATGGATGTGAAGAGTGCATTTCTCAATGGCTTCATCAATGAGGAAGTGTATGTTGCACAACCTCTCGGTTTTGAAGATGACAAGAAGCCCAACCATGTCTACAAGCTCAAGAAGGCAATGTATGGTTTGAAGCAAGCTCCAAGGGCATGGTATGAAAGATTGAGGGACTTTCTCATGTCCAAAGGCTTCAAGATGGGCAAAGTTGATACCACTCTCTTCACCAAGAAGATAGAAGATGACTTGTTTGTGTTGCAAATCTATGTGGATGATATCATCTTTGGATCAACAAATCAATTCTTTTGTGAAGAGTTTGCTAAGATGATGGCTAGTGAGTTTGAAATGTCAATGCTTGGAGAGTTGAGCTACTTCCTTGGTCTTCAAATCAAGCAAATGAAGAATGGCACCTTTGTGAGTCAAGGCAAGTACATCAAGGACATGATCAAGAAGTTTGGATTGCAAGATGCTAAGGCCATTAGCACACCAATGGAAACCAATGGTGGCTTGGACATTGATGATAGTGGCAAGATGATTGAGCAAAAGCTATATAGATCAATGATTGGAAGCTTGCTATATGTGACCGCTTCAAAACCGGATGTCATGTTTAGTGTGTGCATGTGTGCAAGATTCCAAGCTTCTCCAAGAGAGAGTCACTTGACGACAACCAAGAGGGTGTTGAGATACTTGAAGGGTACCCAAGATATTGGTCTATGGTATCCCAAGGGGTCAAGCTTTGAGTTGATTGGATACTCCGACTCCGACTATGCCGGTTGCAAGATTGATAGAAAGAGCACAAGTGGAATATGCCAAGTGCTAGGAAGATCTCTAGTGCCATGGTCTTCAAAGAAACAAAATAGTGTGGCACTTTCCACCGCCGAAGCCGAATATATTAGTGCGGGGAATTGTTGTGCACAATTGCTATGGATGAAAGCCACCTTGGAGGACTATGGGATCAAGTTCAAGCATGTGCCTTTGTTTTGTGACAATGAAAGTGCAATCAAGATGACAAACAATCCGGTTCAACATTAAAGAACCAAGCACATTGATGTGAGGCACCACTTCATTAGAGATCATCAATAAAAGGGAGATGTGAGCATTGAAAGCATTGGCACCGAAGATCAACTAGCCGACATATTCACCAAGCCTCTTGATGAGAAAAGATTTTGCAAGTTGAGGAATGAGTTGAACATACTTAGCTTCTCCAACATGGATTGATGCACCCCATATATGACATGCCTCTCCTCCAACATAGCAAGGTAAAGTTGGTTGTTGCATCTCATGCATCCTTTGCTAGTTGTGTAGACATGTGTACATGTGCATCTTGCTAGGCTCATTCATTGCAAATTAAATGAATTTGAAGGATATATGGCACCACTATTGTTTCTATGCTTGATTTAATCTAGTGGTGGCATATGACTTGTTTGTGAGCTTGTGAACCTAGTGTTGAATCTTTAGCACTTGCTCATGATGTGTATCTCAACATGGTCAAGATAACCCTTATTCTTATGAGGTGTGAAGAAGCTTGCCCTTGGTTCAAACCGAGATACATTTTCTCGGGCATGTGATTTAGATTTGGCCATAGTTGATTGACTTGTTTCTCTCATCTTATGCACCCTTGTTGGTGATTGTTGACAAAGGGGGAGAAATAAGTCACAAAGAGCAATGGAAGGGGATCAATTTTTATGATATGACCCAACCATGAGCACACAAATAGGGGGAGCAAGCTCATAGACTATTTGTTGCATATTGTGTGTGCATACATGATGATATGGAGCATTGCAAGATAAATTCAATATTCATGCTTGTTTGGTGTATTGCTAGTATAGAACTTGATTGATGAAATGAATTACTAGCATGCATAGGTGGTTTCTAGACATAGAGTTTTTCTTGTTCAAAGTACCTTGCTTATAATGTGATCTCATGAGGTTTTTTGAGTTTTGATGGATGTCTAGATTCCCATGGTGCTAAGGAAGGTTTATTATCACACTCCGATTGGTATCACACTTCAAAGGTCAATTCTATAAACCTTAGTACCATTTTGGCTGTAGTAACTCTCACACAAGTTTTATCTATGCATGTGTGCTTGAAAATCGACCAAACATTTGATGCACACATGTAGGGGGAGCTACCACTACCAAAACCGGAATTGAAATGCTTGTCCAATCCAAGATTCATGATCAAAATGTCTTGGGCAAGCAATTCAATTTCATATTGAATTCAATTTCCATATCTTTGTGAGCTTTGTGAAGGGTTGTCATCAATTACCAAAAAGGGGGAGATTGAAAGCTCCGGTTTGGTTTTGGTAATTAATGACACTCAACGTTGCTAATACTTTGCTCTAAGTGTGGTTAGACACATAGCAACGTGACGGTGGATGATGGAGCATGGTGATCACGGTGATGAGCATGGTGGACATGTGAAGTGATCAAGCTCTGACAGAGGCCCATGGAGATCAAGGCGAAGGTATACTTGATAGGGCTTTCCGGTTTAGTGGTCAAGACACTTAGCGAGTGTGACCACATTTAGGATCGATAACCGACTATCAAGAGGGGTTTCCTCGGTTCATTCGCGGTCCTAAGTGCCTCTAGGTGTGACTCGGCATGATGCATGAGAGACTAACTAGAGAGCTAACTCTTGCCGACGTGTTGTCGTGTTGTTCTACTAACTCCGGGGCTTGAGACGAGGTCTACACTTGGTGGAGTTAGTAATCAAGGCAAGAGGATGGACGTGGAACAAAGACGGCGTCGGACGTGCCCAAGGTGGTCAGGACGCGGAACAGAAGCTCCTCGTGGCGACGGCAGCAGCGGACGCCCCGCTGGGTAGCGCCGGACGCGTCTGATGGGCGCCGGACGCTACCCAGAGAGGTACTCAGGCCGTCGGGGCCCTCGAACGCGGGCGCTGGACGCCGGCCTGGCTAGCAGGACGCGTCCGGCGTGTGCTGAGGTTGCTCGAGCGGATGGCCTGGCGTGTCTGATGGCCACCAGACGCTACCCAGAGAGGGTCGTAGCGCGCCGGGACCGTCGGACGCGTCCGATGAAACGCGCCGGACGCACGTTGTGGAGGAGCGCCGGACGCGGTGACGTCACTGAAGATTTGAAGGCAACGGTCGACGGCGCGCGGCGGAAGAAGGCGCCGGACGCGTCCGACGCCCTGGACCAGACGCGTCCGGCGCAGTCACTTTGCCTGCCTGAGGGGGGCAACGGCTCTATTTGTGCCTTGGGCTATAAATAGAGCATGTGACGGTTTGGGGAGGTCCTCTTGGCCATTTCTTTCATTCCTGAGTATTCTTGAGCAAGAGACTCCCTCTCCCACTCATCTCTTTGATTCTTGAGCATCTCTTGTGAGATTTGAGTGATGATTTAAGTGCATTGCATTGAGAGTTGCATCTAGAGGCACTTGTTCATCGAGTGAGCTGCGGATTCTTGTTACTCTTCGGTGATTCCCGTCACCGTAGACGGTTTGGAGCAGCGGGTGGTGGTTGAGTTCGACTTGGTGATTGTTCGAGGCCACACCAGGTTCTTGTGAGAGGTTCTTGATCTTTCTCCGCGGGAGTTCGCGAAAGGATACTCTAGTGGATTGCTCGTGGCTTGTGGATCCTTGTCTTGTGTGGAGATTGCGGCTCCCCATTGGGGTCTTTGGCACCGAGCCAATTGAGCGGGCAACTCACCAAGCAAGTGCATCGCCACAACGAGGACTAGCTTGCCGGGAAGCAAGTGAACCTCAGTAAAAAATCATTGTGTCGATTTGTGATTGCCGAGGCTTCGACCTCCTTGTGCTTGTGCTTGAGCTCCCTAGGTGATTGGCTACTACACCGGTGATTGGCCATCTTCTACTCTTCGCGGCGGTATAAACTTCCATCATCTCTTTACTTTCCGCAAATTAGAATTGCTTGTTGTGGTCGGTCGGGAACCACTCTTTGAGTAGTTTAAATCCCATGGGTAGAATTGCTTGTTGTGGTCGGTCGGGAACCACTCATTGTGTAGAGTAAATCCCGTGGGTAGAATTGCTTGGTCGGTATTGGTGAACCGACATTGTGTAGCTTGATCACCGTGGTTGATTGTGCAATTGATTTGAGTAGCCTTGCTTTGGTTAGGACGGCTTGCATAGAGTAGTCGAAGCCTTAGCTTTGCATTTGTGCCGCCTTGCTACCTAATTGGGTTGTCTAGTGTTCTTGCTAGAATTTTATTAGGCTATTCACCCCCCCCCCCACCTCTAGCCATTGTGACCTTTCAGCTACTACTATAGAACAAAGTGTTGGTCTACTTTAAGTGTAGCTCTAGTGTGGAGCAGACTGAACCGTGGGGAGAGAGAAAGAGTGTATAGTTCACTTTACACATTGTGGGTATCGAGCTGAGGGAACAAATTGTTTGGTTCGCATCTAAATCGGTTCGAACGCTAGCCAGAAAGAACAGATAAATTAATCATAAAGTACTGCATGCATGGGAAGGGCATGTGAGAGAGAGCGGAGAGAAAGATTTCTTACTCATTTATTTTAGTTAGTTCGTGGATGACCGAATCGAACTCAACACTGCAACTATCGATGTTTGGTTAAATCAATTTGGACATTGTAGCTAAGGGACCATTCCTACGGTACGGTTCGAACCAAACACTAGAGCTGCCCTAGGAGGAGGAGGAGGAGGAGGACAACGATATTACCGGTTTTGGCACATATATAGGTTTGGGAGATACCGCTGATGATGTGGCATGCATGCTGCATTGGTGCTAGGGTGGCGCAGGAGAGGCAGCGTCATGAGCATTATAGTCCAAGTGCTATCCCAAACGAGGGATGATATGTGAAGATGGTAGATGATTTGGAGGATACACAACTATCCTTGTGTTTGTAGTGTTGGTTTGATTGCAACTAGCGTGCATAGAAGACACCAATAGTACGTGGATAACAATTTATCTTTTATCATGAATGAATTGTGCACTACAATGTTTAGCGAATGTATTTCAAATTTGAAAGCAATTTGAAAATAATGGATTCAAATCTGTAATAGTTTGGTTGCAACCACCAGTTGTGATGCTCTCTTTGGCAACACTCCCAACTGTTGAAGGAAACTAGTAGTGATGCTCCAAAATTACCACTATCTGTTAGTGTCAACAGACGAGAGTGAAACAAAAGATGTTTTTAGTCCTGATATTTTTAAACACATATCACTCATAGTTGGCAGTTGACCAGTTTTAAAACCAGTACCACCAGTTTGGAACCGATTGTGTGTGGAGAGGTTCCTTTCGTCTCTAGTACTACTATGTTTTTGTCTCATCGTTGTGACCCTTTTGCTTCTAGTATCCAGACTTGTGGTTTCATTGTGAAAACTTAATCATTTTTAACAGTACATATTAAACTAACATAATTGCTGTGTAAATATATAATGGTCAACGACCAAATATAATAATAAGTTATTGTTATGCCGGCAAACTTCAATCTGTAGTCTAGTTACCGCGCAACCATTTCAGCAATGTATAATAAGCTTACAAGTCAGTATGTAGGACGTGTTTCGTTCCTCGCCACGAAACGCCACGTCGAAGCTTAAGTGGCGTCACATAAAAAGTTGTATATGTGGTGGTGGCGGGCAACAACCAAGCATGTCCAAATTACCTCCATTCTAGATTATAAGATGTTTTGTCTTTTCTAATTTAATTCATAGCTTTTTATATGCATCTAGATATACACTATGTCTACATGCATAATAAAAACAATGTATCTAGAAAAGCCAAATTGTCCTATATAATCTGGAACGGTAGAGTATAATTTTGTGCGAGAGATAAAGCAGAAACAAAATGCAAACATGAAGCTCAACTCAGAAAACACCAACCAAGGGTCTCAGGCAAGCCACTAGCTTTGGATGCTAATAACTAGTCCCTTTTTAATGCAATAAAATTGGCAATGACAACAACAACAACACAGTAGACGGCAGTAGAAATAAAACAATATAGCACAACTAGTTCAAACAATAAAGTTTCAGCTGATGATCAAATTGACCAAACGGGAGATGAAACGAAACGAAATTAACTAGAGAACCATGCATGAGTCCATGACAAATAAAGCTAAGGATGATCTGCGGTCTGTATCCAAATCCATGGCCTGGCGGTGGCGGTTGGCCGGCGGCGCATTCGTTCACTGATCGCCGCCGGGCGCCGGCTGCCACAACGAAACTGAGTACATGGGGGCCGAGCATGAGTGGACGAAGAAGCACCCCTTCTCCTTCACAGCGGATACCCGATACTGCGGCTTTTGCCTGTTGCCGTCTGCCAACCTCGTCGTCTCCCTGAACCCGTCCATGATCACCGCCGGCGCGGCCCGGAACCCGGCCGCCACCATCCGCGGCATCCAGCGCACCATCTTCTCGTGGCGCTCCCGCCGCGCCGCGCCGTCGCGGGCGACGATGTCCGCGATCTCCTCCCGGAGGTGCAGCCGCTCCACGACGGCACGGTCCGCCGACCCGCGCGGCACGCCGGAGACCTCCAGGTCGTTGAGCAGCACCGCGTAGTAGTCGAAGGCGCTGCTGACGCGGGCCCAGAGCCCCCCGCCGTTGTGGTCGGCCTCCTGCTCCGTCAGCACCAGCAGCTTCGGGGACAGGTCGCGGAGCACGTGGAGGAGCGCGTCCGCCCTGGTCACCGTCTCGTGCTCCCGATCCGCGTGCCTGACGACGGCCGCGTCGGCGAGCAGGCGGTGGAGCTGCAGCGTCGACGAGAGCACCAGCGCCTCCTGTTCGCGCTGCACGCCGAGCGCCGCGATGACGGTGGGCGAGAAGTTGTCGATGTGGGCGCGCACCGGGTTGAGCACCAGGGGGACGCGCAGGCGCGTGGCCTCCGCGGTGAGCACCGCGGTGGCGGAGGTCAGGAAGAAGATGTGGTCGCTGACGATGGTCAGGCGCAGCGACGACGGCGGGCCCCCGGGGCGCGATGCCAGGAGGCGGAGCAGCTCGACCCACTGCCTCGGGTTGGCGCCGCCGAGGTCGACGACGTGCACGTGCTGCTCACCCTCCACCGCCCTGACTATGGCGTGGTTGGCGGCCAAGGCGGCGGCGCGGAGGAGCGGGCTCACCGAGTGGAACCACTGGCGCGCCACGTCGGCGCACGCCGGCGTCGGACGCGGACGGAGCTGCTCCTGGACCGACCAGGACAGGCCCTGCAGCGGCTCCAGCGCGCGCCGCGCCAGCGCCTCGGTGAAGGCGGACGTCAGGCGCTCGACGGGGTCGCCGTCGAGGGATGAGACGGACGACAGGGCTACCAGAGCAGTGTTCGTGGCCTCGGTGTTCCGTTCCTCCAACGCCATGACGCAAAGCTGCATGACGCGTTTGATGAGCAAGATGAGGCTCTTGTCAAGTTGCTGGGACTGCGATCCGGCAGCATGGATCACCGGCGCCACCGCCCTCAGAGGAACAGCATCCACCGTTATTGGCACAGAGATGTCATCAGTGAGCACAGCCTTGCCCTTGTTATCCATATTTCCCAAAGGCATGATGACTGCAAATTAAAATGGGGGTAAAACAAACAAATCATGAGAAATTAAAGTAAACAAAAGAGATGTACACTACATGACTTAATGAGAGAATGCAACTGCAAATGATGAGCTTAGTAAAAGCTAGCAATAAATCGCAAAGGATTCAGATTTATCATGTACAGGAAAGAGCGAAAACAAGAGGAAAGCCTTAGTCTCCCCAAAAGCCCTAGATATATATATAGTTATATACATCAGTGGAGAAAAACATGAGCTAGAGACTGGACCTTATATTACAGACAACTATGCCTACTCGACTTCATGTCATGTGTCTACTACCAAACAAAACGAAATTCTACACAGTATTCGAGAAATGGCGCAGCATAGCTAGAGAACTGCTATGGCTATTAAAGGGTCCAGAAAAGAACGAACAAGCGATACAACCTGCTTTACCATCCTACAGTATGAAGCAAGAACATAAACTCAGAAAGATTGCATTTCAAAGTACTCGATAATGAAACATATGAGAAATTAAACAAGTAGTCTGCTTAAGATCTATATATACCCTATCATGAAATGGAATAGGTGTTTGGATTCATTTGCCATGGACTAAAGTTTAGCTCTGCTAGGGTGTTTGGATCCAGGGGGCAAAAGTTTAGACTTCCATCCTAAAAATGAAGGATTTGTCCTTCCACTCCCTTCTCCCAAGTCACTTGCGGGCGTGGGTGGGTGGGTGGATGAGTACCGTAGAATGTTTAGTGCGCCCCCAAAACATTTTTAGCCCAGTTTAATTAGTGCCTCTTAAGAAGCAAAAGATTTTAGTATAGGTGATAGATATGATCTAGGTCGTCTCAGTATACCTTAGGATCCTCAAGCAGTGCCTGCCAGCACTCCGATCCCTGGTCTTCTACAAAGATAAACCAAACTAAAAATCCTGTGGAGATGAACAAAATAATCAGAGAGATGAACAATGGAAACAGATGGAGAGGTCTATGTGTTATATATGCTAGCGATGGCTGCCATATACAAAGTAACCGGTGAAGAAATTAATTGAAGTAATCAAAAGGAAGATATTGTGCAGCCTATATGACTGGCACAGGTTCTTCCTCTCAAACCAAGAGACATGATCTTTCTTCTCTAGCTATCTATCTAAACGAAGCTAAAGGCTAGGGATATGTATATCTCTATATATCTTCTATCCATATCTCTATATATCTTCTATTCAATCTGAATAGATTATTCAGAGATGAAAACAAAACACACGTTCCTCCTCAGAAAGTCAGAAATGAAAAGATGTTGCTTACCTCACACGAGATGCATGGGGCTCTTCTTGGAGGGTTTTGCTGTCTGAGCTCTCAGGATCGGACTGTGTGATGTGGGGCGCGGGGGATGTTCATATACATGGCCATGGGCTCTAGGTCTTCGCTGGAGAGGGGATAGATATAAAGTCACACCAAAATTCTAGTGCTAAAACTTTTTTTTTCTAGTGCTAAAACTGGCAGCACGTAAATGGTACAAATTTGCTGGCAGCGGGCAGGAGTATCAGATTTGCTAGTATTAATTGCTGCAGATGGCCCACTGACCGTTGGTACAAAGAATTTTATTTTATTTACGGCCGTTCATACTACCATTTCTTGGTCTCCGGACCCAAAAGATTATTAAGGCTAGTTTAGGAGAGCTTCCAGATCAGTTCCAGAAGAAGTTTTGTCAAACATTATTTTCATTAAGAAGTGATTATTACTGATTCTATGAAATGATTATCTAAAATAAATTATGATATGAGAGCTAAAAAAACTATTTTTTCTTGATGCACTTCACATTTTACTTTATGCACAGAATCTGTTTATTCTAGAGAATCGATTTCAGTCAAAACAAAAAAGAATCAATGGTAAGAATGACAAATAGTTAAGGGTGTGTTTGGTTGATCCTTTTCCGTGGCTTTTGCCTCCAAAAGCTAAACCAATTGATGGGGCTGTTTTGGTAGCTACTTTTTCAGAAGCATCAGCTTACAGTTTTGAAAGCACCTTAGACTCTGCTTTTGACTTTTGGCTTTCTGCTTTTAACAATGGGTGGAATAAAGAACTTTTTCATAGTTGTTTCAATAGAGATAAAGATAGGAGATATGATTTATACTTGTTTGAATCAAACAAGTTTAAACTTTTCCTCCACGGCCATAGCTCAACCAAACTCACCCCAAGAGTGCCTTTAGTTGGGGTTTTAGGAGCTATTTTTGCATATAAAAAATCCAAAAGTCAATCAAAGGGTATGAACTAGAAGGTACTTTTTCAAAAGTTGCTTTTGGGTATTATAGGTTTGAAGCACTCATCCTACTTTTAGCCTTTGTTTTCTTTTTTGCCTTTTGAAATGATGAAAATAGAGATATGTGAATTCACAATTGTTTCAAGGGAGATCTCATTACACTATCACATAACCGAACTTTCTTGGCTGCCAAAAGCCACCGAGGAATATAGAAAAACCATTAAGGAAATAGTTATCGGCGGTCAACCACCAATGCTAGACGACAAGGGAAAAAGTTTTTCTTGGCGATTTGCGACATCGCTCAAGGAAATGGTGTTTTCCTTCGCAGTTGTCAACAACACTCAAGAAAAGATGCATATTTCCTCGGAGGACGCGTGAAACTGCCATGGATACCTCATGATGGGTTGACCTCACTCAAGAGATCTTTCTTGATACTTTCCTAATTTCCTGGAATCCAGCATGTTTTAAAAGATAAAGCCTGCTATTTGAATAGTTGGTTTGAGTATTTGTTTCAATAGTTGATACTCCTAATGGTTTACTACAACCCCTAGAAATAATAAATTTCTTAGCGGTTGAATTTTGGCACTCAAGGAAATACTAAACCCCTAAGGAATTTTCATTTTAGCTCAACATTGTTGTAGCCCAAAAACCCACAACGATTTTTCCACACTCAACAACCACAACATCTTTTTCAGAAGCCACAACTCAATATCTATTGCGTTAAAGAGGTGAGGTGTGAAAGTTGATTCCCTTATCTTAGTTTTTTTTTTTAAAAAAAAGTACCACGAAATAAAATACTATACCTAAGTTATCCTCTTAGGTTAACTGCCTTTCATACAAAGTGTCTGAATAAAAAGCTTTTCCATTCCGGAATTCAATTTGCTATAACAAGCCCGATATGTTGCATGCAACGAAATTATCAATGAGACCGGGACAATAAACCAAACAATAACAAAAACTAGTTCTGCATTTGTTCCAAACTCTCTGAATCAAGGAAATAATTAACTGGAGGACCCAGCTGACATCAATCCGGAATGAAGTGTCTACTGCCACTAAACCTCGGTAATCAACAGTCCACAGATGATATCACCCATCACCAGTCAAAACAAGCGCAGCAAGAGAAATGATGATCAGGTAGCGAAGAAGCCGAATGCTGCTGCTGCACGATCACTCGCCGGTGGTCGTCGCCGGCCGCCAGGACGACACCGAAAACATCGGGGTCATGTTGGCGTAGATGATGAAGCAGGTGTTGTCCTGGACCACCGAGTACCTGAGCGTGCCGTGGAGCGACAGCTGCAGCGCCAGCAGCCCCGGGTCGGCGAACGCGTCGAAGCTCCTCACCGGCATGATCATGGGCCAGAACCCAGCCCTGCCCATCCTCTCCGCCCACGCCATGAGGCCCTCGTGACGCTCCCGCCGCGCCGCGCCGTCCCGGGCGACGATGTCCATGATCTCCTCCCGGAGCAGCATCCGCTCCAGCGCCGCGCGGTCCGCTGACGCGCGCGGCGCGCCGCCGGCCTCCAGGTCGCTGAACAGCGCCACGTAGTAGTCCAAGGCGTTGCGGACGCGGTCCCCGAGGCTGCCGCCGTTGTGGTTGGCCTCCTGCTCCGTCAGCACCATCACCTTCGGAGACAGGTCGCAGAGCACGCGGAGGAACGCGTCCACCATGGTTATCTTCTGCTTCGGCTGCATCTTCCTTTTCCCTTTCTTGCCATGGTGATGATGATCGTCGACGGCTGGTAGGTCAATGCTGGTCACGTCGGCGATCAGACGGTGGAGCTGCAGGGTGGATGAGATCGCCAAGGCCTCGCCGCGATGCACGCCGAAGGCCGCGACGACGTGAGGGGAGATGTGGTCGATGTGCGACCGCACCGGGTTGAAGACGAAGGGGATGCGCAGGCGCGTGGCCTCCCGGTGGAGCAGCCACGCGGTGCAGGAGAGCAGCCCTTCCTCGTTGCTGACGACGGTGAGGCGCAGCGAGGAGGGCTTCCCCTCCGGACGCAGGGCGAGGAGGTGGAGCAGCTCGAGCCACTGGTTGGGGCTGGCGCCGCCGAGGTCGACGACGTGCACGCGCGCCTCGCCCGCCATCGCCGTGACGATCGCGTGGTTGGCGACGCACGCGGCGACACGGAGGAGCGGGCACAGCGCGTCGAAGCGCAGGCGGGTGGCGCCGGTGTAGCCGGAGCCGGCCGCCGGGGGCTTCGGCGGGAAGTCGAGCCGCAGCAGCCCGCCGTAGAGGCCCGGCAGCGTCTGCTGCAGCGCGCGCCGTCCCAGCGCCTCGGCGAAGGCGAACGCCACGCGCTGCAGGGGGTCGCCGGTGGCGGACGCAAGGGTCGACATGGCCACCAGGCCGGTGTTCGCCGCCAGGACGTCCCCCGCGGCCAGCGCGGTGACGCAGTGCTGCATCACCTCTTTGATGAGGTGGATGCGGTTGCTGTCAGGTTGCTGGAACGCCGGAAGGATCGCCGTTGGCGTAGCAAATAAGCCCCACTGCATAGCTGCTTGTTGTTGCATCATGTGAGCTGCCGACGCCGGCGCCGGCGCCGACGACGACCCCACTTCCAGCACGCCGCTTCTCTGCTGCCCGACGACGTCCGTGTTGACGTCGACACTGCTGCCAGAGACATTATTGGACGGCGTTTGGTCATGATGAGGAGCGGCGGTGTCCAGGATCGGCGGCTGAGAGACCTCCTTCTCCTCTTCCTTGACCTCCTCCTTGACCATAGCGTTGTCCACTGGCGTCAGCGAAGTGACCTCCTCCTTGATGACCATAGCATTGCCCTTGCTATTTGAATTCAACAAAGACATGGCTGCAAACAACAAGATAACGAATGAAGATACTTCAAACAAACGATGTAGATGACATCCATCACATAAGTCCAAAAAAAAAACGAATGTTGTAGCTAGATCCTGTCTTTAGTAAACAACAAGTCAAAGGGTCCCTAGCCTAGTTGGTTAGTGATTCCAGCGGCAACCCCTCGCTTGAGTCCTGAGTACGATCCCCACGGGACAAATTTTAGGCCAGTAAAAACCAGTGGGGACGTCTTCCCCCAGATTAAGTTTTTTTTTGTAAACAACAGCAACACAAAATATATCATACATTCATACTATGGTGGAAATCATTCGGAACAGGAAAAACAATCTATACAGGCTTAGATAGACCCCAGCTAGGTGTCTATAATTTAAACACTGAATATATCATTGTTCTTCTTTTTATCAAAAGAAGGGGTTAAACAAACAACAATCCCACATATCATACATATAATATGCTGAAGAATTGTAAAAATGGAGACGTCTATACATAAACTAAGGAGACTATATGTACATATTGCACATCATGTACTTATAAACAAAATCATATATACATGTCTTTCATATGCATGAGCAGACGCCATCACTGCCTGACTGATCGACTGGGTATCAGGAGGGATTGCAAAGGTAAGATACCTAAGGAGGACAGATGCACACGAGAAGCTGGAAGTAGTGTGGATCTAGCAAACCAATCACCTCTTGCTCTTAACCTGCCAGAGACCAAAAAAACGATGTAGATGACATCCATATATCACATAAAAAAAACAAAGAAACAAAAAAAGGATTCTTTAGCTAGATAGATCATCCCGTCTTTAGTAAACAACAACAATAATGTATCATGCTATGGAAATTCACAACAGGGAAAACAATTTATCACAGTCTTATAGCTAGATCCCATCTTGGTGTCTATAGTTTATACGCTGAATATATTGTTCTTTCTTTTTGTCATTGAAGGGGTTGAATAAGCAACAATTATATATATAATATGCTGAGAAATCGGAAAAATGGAGAGTATATGTATATCAAGGAGAGTAAATGTATATATATTACATATACTAATAAACAAAAGCATACATATACATGTCTTTTATGCATGATCACCAGACGCCATCACTCGGCCTGAAAACTAATAAGCCTGAGGGATTGCTAATAAGGTAAGGTACCTTAGGGGGGACAGATAAACGAGAAGCTGCAAGCTAGTAGTGTGGATCTAGCAAAACATAGTGTCTTCCTTGTTCTCTTTGCCTGCAGAGACAAAGTCATCATGATCCATTACATATACAACCACGCATCTGTTGGGACATGGAGGAGTGCTAACACACAGGTGTTACATGGTGGATTATTAATTTGAGGCTTCAGGAAACAACAACAAGCAGATATCAAAACATATGAGCAAAACCTGTTGTTTCGATCTCTATCTCATAATTAATTACCCAAAGAAACTAAAAGATACATGAGTGTGCTGAGTATATGTGATATATATACCTTTGGATCCAACAGCGGTAACTGACACTCTAGCTCCTCCCTGGTCTTCCTCAGATACAGAAATCCAAAGCCCAGCTATACCTTGTTTCTCCTTCATAGAGAGTGAACGCGCTATGTTGAGATGCAAAATAAAACTAAACAGATCGATCATTGGAGCTATACATACAAGATATCTATCGATTGCAAATGATATATGAAGGATGTGAAAAAGGGGGCCAGAGATACTGCATGTGTTCTGCAAGGACCAAGACCACCAAAAGGCAAAACAGGACGGATCTCCAAATCAACCTAGCGATATGAACTTGCTCACCAGATCACCGAGGACAGGATTTCTTCCCCCTTGAGCTAGCTCTATGAACTCGGGAGAGGTACAGTACCGCAGGGGTTCTCATATTATATACACAGCTCTGGGCACCGGGTCTAGGGTCCGCCTGGTGCAGGGATAGAGCGCCGGCCGCCTGCCAAATTTGCAAGCAGCTCTATATTTGGCAACACGTAATGAAGTAGGTTGGCGGTAGCCAAATTCCTAGTGCTACAATTGGCAGAAAATGAAGTTTTCGGTTGCACCCATTTCTGTAAAAGGGACCACAGACCGTTGACTAGAGGAATTTCAGGCCCACTCACACCTCTCATGCAATGCGCTCTGCCTCCAAGGATCCCGTGATCAGTTGTAGTAGTTTTTAGGCCACTTCTGTAGTTCATGCCGTTCACACCATCATCGTCTTCAAGCTCCAAGCGTATTTTTCCCTCTTTGCTACGCCTTTTTTTTTTTTTTTTTTTTTTTTTTTTTGAGAGGACCCTCTTTGCTACGCCTGGGTATGCCAACCGGACGCCGGCATGGGCCCGTCAACAAGCACGGCCCGACGCTGACGGGCTAGGCTAGGCACGGTATATGCTGGGCCATCAGGCCATGCCTATATGCTGGCCCACCAGGCGATGCCTAAAAGGGTCACACGGGCCTAGTCGACGGCCTAGGGTCTAGGGTTAAGATTTTTTCTAGACATAGATTTTTTTTTCTAGAGCTAAAACTATTTTTAAGCATCTAAATAAGCTATAAATATTTCATTTGGATTTGCATATAACAATATAGCTTTAGGATTTGTTAGAAGATTTTTTAAAAAATTTTAGACATATTTTCTTTGATTTGAAGACCTTACCAAGTACTCCCTTTGTTCGAACTATAAGTCGCTTTTACCTTTTTTTTTTTGTTCATCTATTTTGCTATGCATTTAGTTAAATAAACTAAATGCATAGCAAAATAGATGTACCACAAAAGTCAAAGCAACTTATAATCGGAACCGAGGGAGTATTTGCTAATATTTTAACTAAAAAGAAAAGGTCACCTCCAAAATCACTCCAAACCAGAACAAAGAGGTAATTTGAACGATTTTTAAAGTTCGGAGGAGGGGGTAAAATGCCTGGTTTTGAAGTTCGTGGAGAAAAAATATCATACTTTAGCGTGATGGCACAAGAAGGAAGAATGAATTTGGATGTGGTCCGATTTTCCTAGCTGAACTATAAGACTACTTTTTTAAAACACCACCCCTCCTGCAATTTTAAAATTGATTATTTTTGCACCTTGGGTAGTTTTGTTCATTGATACGTTGCCCCATGAGAAGTGTTAAATCAGACTAAGTTGAAAGTTTACGGAGGTAAATTAGATTAGAAATATTTTAATACATATAGAATTCATAAAAATATATTTTTAAAAAATACATAAATATTTTCATTAAAAATAATGTGATTAAATATGTAAAATATAGTTTAATATTAGAAAACTTATGTTTTGCCTCAAAAAGTTATGAAGCTAGTTTTAATTTTTTTTTTCCTTATAAAATCATGCTCTATCTTAGGGTGCCTAGTTTAGATTTTTTTTGAATCTTTATGGACTCACTTTGGTGCTTATTTGCTAATAGCTCTCATTATCTATTATTTGTTATATATTATAATTATTAGTCAATGTTTGATTGCTCGTCTACCTACAAGTGTCAGTAGTTGTATTAGCCAATGTAACTGCATACAACCTGCCGCACATACATTATTGACGACGACGCTCCACTAGCACTTCTACGCAGTTAGGATGATCAATATCGACTAACTATAATAGATAACAAATTGACAAGAGTCCACAAAGTTTAAAAAATCGAGCTATGCACCATAAGATAAAAGCATGATTCTAGGGAAAAAAATTTCTAAAACTAGTTTCATAATATTCCAAGTTAAAACAAAATTTCTATGAATTTTCTAATAGATTTTAGGATTTTCAATTGAATTTTTTCCATGTAAATAGTTATATACTTTTTTGAATTTTTATTGATATGTTTTTTTATGTTTTTAATATTCTTATAGACGAATTATCCTATGGTCTTATCTATCTCCTCTGATAGATGTGACACCACATCACAAAACCATCCAAGGTATAAAAAACAAAGGACCCTAAAAACAAACGTTTTAAAATTAAGGGGCATAAAAAATTATTTTTGTAGTTTAAAGAGCAAAATCATACAACTATGAAAATCGAGGAAAATCAGGACCTGCTTGGTTTATAGCAAACATTTGATAAAGAAAAGTTGGGCAAAAAATTGCTACAGATTTGAAACTAGATGCAAGAAATTGGTAAGTTTTGTAGCAAACTAAATGATAGCTAAAATCATAGTCTTTTTTTGAGAATTAAACCATAGTTTTTTTTAATGAGCTAAAATTATAGTTTACCAAATCTTTGACTTTTTGTATAAGCCAACCAATCTAGAAAGCCTTTTCCTCCTTTATTAATTAACTAAGAAAAAAGGCCGAGCCCAATTACTATCCGGCCTGAAGGCGAAATACGTCCCCGATAACCAAAAAAAAAAAAAAAAAAAAAAAAAAGGACACATCTCTCTTCTCTTCTGTATTCTCCTCTCTTTATTACTTGCCCTGTACTTCTCAAACTCGAATCGTGTGTTCTTCGGGTTCCAACCCCCAATCATTTATCCTCGCCAGGTCGGGCCAATTCCTCCCCGTCCAAATTCCGCCGGCGCTGTCTCCGGCAAGACGGATTCCGCTGTTTTCTTGCCGAATTTGGGGGCGGTTTCGCTCCGGTTCTTGCGATTCGGCTCCACCAGGCCATGGAGCAGCGGCGGCGGTGGCTCGCGGCCGCCGTTTTCATGTGCCTGCTGGCGCTTTGCTCCGGGAGAGGTAGGTTCTTGGCCCTTCTTTGGTCTTCCAGTTTCTCGCCCCGAGGGGGGGGGGGTGGGTGAGTCTGTCTTTTGATTTCGGATTCCCCTACCGTTCGTTCCCCAGAATGTTTCAAGCGGACTCTGCCTGCCGCCGGTTAGTTTTCCCCAGTTTGCGTGGGGAATGTGGGCGATCAGTGATGTGTTTAGCTTAGGGTAGTGCTTAGCACTAGAAGATTAGCAATGTATAGCAGTACTTATATGCTTGCAACATCCATGCTGTTTGTGAAACGGAAGGTTCTGTCTTTGACTCTTAAGATGCTCGTGCATACATAGTTACATACACAATGTGTCGGCATAACCTCCGAGTATTCGCAGTCAAACTAGTCTGCTTCCTTCTTGCCGTGTCTTATGTATTGCGCATTTCATATATCGTATTCTAATTGTACCTGTGCCTTTTGGATTCAGAACTGAAGACCAAACATGCGCCCATATATGACCCAGCGCTTGCCCGGACCCTCGCTGAATATACTTCTGCTGTAAGCTCATCTGACCTTCTTGATGCTGTCATCATCCACATCCTCGTTGGATTAGTGAATGCCTCCGTTTCTACTGTGCATTCCTTGTGGAGTTGAACTTTGTGCTTTTGTGCAGGTCTATACTGCTGACCTGTCCCAACTGTTTACATGGACGTGTGAAAGATGTTGTGACTTAACAGAGGTATTTTATATCTGTCATTATCTTAAAACATTCTATGATTGTTTTTCAAATTCACATTTGGCTTGGTGTGAAATCTTCATTAAATTTATTTGGTGGCTCAGGGGTTCGAAGTCATAGAGCTGATTGTTGATGTGAAAAATTGCTTACAGGTTACTACTTCTGCCAGTGCACCTGATTCGTTTTCTTTTTACCTTAGTAATAGGCTTTTGAGTATATTGATATTGTGTTTATGATGAGTCAGGCATATGTTGGATTTGCTAGAGACATGAATGCAGCTATAGTTGTGTTCAGGGGCACTCAAGAAAACAGGTAAAAGTTCTGATGCATATGTTGGATTGTGTCCAGGAAGTTATTATATCTCTTACCACCTTTCTTACTTTTAAATTGGTGCCCTTAAAATTCTGGTTCTTTGGAAAATTTATCCAATCTTCTGGATGTTAGTAGGTGCTAAAATGTGTGGCATTTCAAATTTACGATCAAGCCAGCCAAATATAGATATGAAAGTATGTGCATGTTATTCTTCTGCAAAAAAATTATTCCTTTAATTTTTCAGCATTCAGAACTGGATCGAAGATTTATTCTGGAAACAACTTGATCTCGACTACCCAGGCATGCCTGAAGCAAAGGTGAGCATGGTGCCATGGTCTTTTGTAATTATGGTGAAACTCCACTCATGCAGATTGCGGACATTATAAACGTTGGTCTTCTATCTTATATAGGTTCACAGTGGATTTTATTCTGCTTACCACAACACAACAATGCGTGACGGAGTTGTCAGAGGTATTAAAACTACTAGGGAACTGTATGGTGATATTCCCATCATGGTCACAGGACATTCCATGGGAGGAGCTATGGCTTCATTTTGCGCCCTTGATCTTGTTGTGAGTAACAAAAATTGCCCATGGAAATCTTTTTTCTATGCTTAGAAGTTGGCCATGTTGAATAAGGGAGGATGTTTTTTGTTTCTGAACTTTAGTACCTCCTCTTATCACAAATACAAGTCACATCTAGGTTTGTCCCAAGTCAAACTTTTTTGACATTGGCCATCAATATCTAAAATTTTATATGAATTGACCATTGACCATTACTAGATTCATTATGAAAACTACATTTATAATACACACAAATAAATTTGCTAGCTAAAGTTAAAAATGTTGACAATGAATAAAAACTAAAGTTTACTTATGTTATCAAAGGAGTTCCTATTAAAATATTATGGATGAAACTATTTTTGCTATTCTTCTGGTATTGGTTATGACTGTTCACTATTACATTATCTTAGTTTGCATTCTGTCTGGTATATTATATAAGAAAACTATGGTGGCCACTTAATTTCAAAATTATTAGATCAAACACTTTTTGCATTTTATGGGATGACAATTGCTAATATTTCTTGGGAATCCTACTAACACAAATACCAGATGAATTTAAGAACATCTTATGGCAAATGCCATGTCCTATACAACAAGAGTATGTAACTATATGTTTACATTCTGTATATGTGATACGACACCTTCAGCATGGACATAAATGTTGTCTCGAGCATATGAAGTCCATGCTCTTTGTTTTTGGTGGACTAACACCTTTTTTTTCCTTCCTCACATTTCATTTTATGCCCTATGAAAACCCAAATTTCTTTGTTCTTGTAGGTTAATGTTGGGTTCAAGGATGTGACACTCATGACATTTGGGCAACCTCGGATTGGCAATGCTATATTTGCTTCTAATTTCAAAAGACATTTGCCGAATGCAATTCGAGTGACCAATGAACATGATATTGTACCTCATTTACCCCCATACTATCAATATTTTCCACAAAAGACATACCACCATTTCCCACGAGAGGTATGTGTTTAGCTTCCTTCCCTTTTACCTTTGCTAGCAACTTGATCTAGTATTGTGCTGATGTTCTTTTAAGATACATGATGAAAATTAGCTACAATTTAATTGTGTCAACGATCTTATGGCACATCCCAACTAAATCATTCTTCTAGGTATGGATTCATAATGTTGGCCTAGGGAGCCTCATCATATATTCGATTGAGGAAATTTGTGATGATTCTGGAGAAGACCCGACTTGTAGCAGGTTCCTCTCACACTCATGAACTTTTTTCTGTGGTTTATTAATTCTATCATACTGATGCCCTCTTGATATCATGTTTTCTGCTTTCTAGGTCTGTGAGTGGAAACAGTGTGCATGACCATATACACTATCTTGGCATCAGCATGCATGCCGAGTCATGGGGACACTGCAGAATTGTCACGGACAATAAAACCCTGCCACAGCAGTATAAGATGGATCTTGATGGCAATATAATCTTGTCGAAGCAGCCTGGCTTATCAGTGAATGAACTACACGGTGCACAATGAAAAACTCAAGATGGCATTACTTTCTTGTATGATCCTCTGTGATGTACTCGAAGGGGATAAATTAGGATGAACGACCTTGGCAGTAGTTCTGTTGAGTCACGTAAAAAAATACTGGCAGCATTCTACAGCATACTTCAGCTCTCATATAGGATGTATGTACATATGTCTATAATGTTAGTTCTCAACTTTCCAAACCTTAGCATCTGCTATCTGTATATGACGTCGCAGTAAAAATCAAACTTTTCGTACACGTTTTTTTTTTTTTGGCGTAAAGTACATGGAATATTTGATTTGGTCTTGCACAAACGGATTGTCTCTATGCTTTCATGATGCCTTCTGTGGTCAATCGCACAAAATAGCAGAATGTTGGCTTTGAGGGTGCGTTGGTTACATATCATCATATTATAACTCTCGTATGAAGATGTTTGGTGCTCAGTCTCTCACTAGCAAGTTTGTGGGTGCACGAGAAACTGGTTTTACCTAGTTTTCTAGCCACCCATGTGTATACTTGTCTACGTTTTACTCGATTAAAATATCACTTAGGGAGTTCCTCCCATAAAAAATCATCAAATTCAAATTCATCGGATGACCCTTATAATACGGTACTCCATTCTGAAGGTTTGTGAGTGACATCCATGAGGAACAACTAAGAGCCTTTTTCTCCGGAACCACTAAAAAAATGCCATTCTCGTCCAAACCACTGAAATCTTCATTCTCTCGCTGGTGCCCAAACTCGAAAATTTTCTTTTTCTGAGACCATTCCGTCCATGCTCCGCTTGTTTTGCGCCGTTTCCGGGTCCTGACATGTGGGGTCGCTTGCGCCAAATGACTAAGTTGCCCCCTCGTCTCACTCTCCCCATTTCGATCCATTCCTCATCCCCTCTCCTCTCTCCCCGTCCCCAAACCCTAGCGACGACGGGATTCATCCCCAAACCCTACCGACGGCGGGATTCATCTAGTTCCCCACCCCCAAACCCTAGAAGCGACCGGTGCGGCGGAGGGCTCCTGATGCTGAGTCGTTGTTGCGGCGGCGGCTGGTGGTGAAGACTCCCTTGTTCCGGCGGCAGCTTGAAAGCTCCGGTTTGGTTTTGGTAATTAATGACACTCAAACGTTGCTAATGTTTTGCTCTAAGTGTGGTTAGACACATAGCAACGTAATGGTGGATGATGGAGCATGGTGATCACGGTGACGAACATGTGGACATGTGAGGTGATCAAGCTCCGACGGAGGCCCATAGAGATCAAGGCGAAGGTATACTTGATAGGGCTTTCCGGTTTGGTGGTCGAGACACTTAGCGAGTGTGACCACATTTAGGATCGATAACCGACTATCAAGAGGGGTTTCCTCGGTTCATTCGCGGTCCTAAGTGCCTCTAGTTGTGACTTTGCATGATGCATGAGAGGCTAACTAGAGAGCTAACACTTGTCGACGTGATCTTGAGAAGATACGCTAACTCCGGTGCTTGAGAAGTGATCTACTCTGTGGAGTTAGCACCTTGGACAAGTGGTTTGGAGATTGGATCGACGACGGCGCGACATCGAAGATCAAACGAGAAGGTGACAAGTCTCTGGGCGTCGGACGCGAGCGCCGGACGCCGGGCCTGGCGGGCCGGACGCGTCCGGCGCACGCTGGCCGGGCGGGTGGATCGCTCGGGTCGGGCCGAGCGCGACGCTTGGCCGCGCGTCCGGCGGTCCCGGACGCCGACCGAAACTTTCGTCGAGCGCGCTCGTGTGGTTCGCCCGTCGGACGCACGGCGGACGCACGCGTCGGACTCCAGAGGATCACTGTGCAGCGTCCGGCGGCTGGAGGCACGTGGCAGCTTCAAATTCCAACGGTCAAGTGGCGCGGCGCGGCAGGAGGCGCCGGACGCGTCCGGCGGCCTCGACCTGGCGCGTCCGGCGCACGTTGAAGTGCCAGCCCGAGGGCAACGGCTCTATTTCGACCTTGGGTCTATAAATAGAGGGTTGGCCGGCTTGGGGAGGTCCTCTTTGCCACTTCTATACACTTGAGCATACTTTGAGCAGGAGAGACACTCCCCCACTCATCTCTTTGATTCCTTTGCTAATCTTGAGAGAGATTTGAGTGAGAACAAGTGATTTGCATTGAGAGTTGCATCTAGAGGCACTTGTTCATCGAGTGAGCTGCGGATTCTTGTTACTCTTCGGTGATTCCCGTCACCGTAGACGGTTTGGAGCAGCGGGTGGTGGTTGAGCTCGAGTGGAGATTGTTCGAGGCCACACCGGGTTCTTGTGAGGGGTTCTTGATCCTTCCCCGTAGGAGTTCGCAAAAGGATACTCTAGTGGATTGCTCGTGGCTTGTGGATCCTTGTCTTGTGTGGAGATTGCGGCTCCCCGTTGGGGTCTTTGGCACCGAGCCAATTGAGCGGGCAACTCACCAAGCAAGTGTATCGCCACAACGAGGAGTAGCTTGCCGGGAAGCAAGTGAACCTCGGTAAAAAATCATTGTGTTGATTTGTGATTGCCGAGGCTTCGACCTCCTTGTGCTTGTGCTTGAGCTCTCTAGGTGATTGGCTTCTACACCGGTGATTGGCTATCTTCTACTCTTCGCGGTATAACCTTTGATCATCTCTTTACTTTCCGCAAAGTAGAATTGCTTGTTGTGGTCGGTCGGGAACCACTCTTTGAGTAGTTTAAATCCCGTGGGTAGAACTACTTGTTGTGGTCGGTGGGAACCACTCTTTGTGTAGCTTAAATCCCGTGGGTAGAATTGCTTGTTCGGTTTCGGTGAACCGATATTGTGTAGCTTGATCACCATTGTTGAGTGTGCGATTAAATTGAGTAGCCTTGCATTGTTTAGGACGGCTTGCATAGAGTAGTCGAAGCTTTAGCTTTGCACATTTGCCGCCTAGCTTGCTAATTGGTTGTCTAGTGCTTTTGCTAGAAATTTTATTAGGCTATTCACCCCCCCCCCCCTAGCCATTGTGACCTTTCACGTGGTATCGGAGCCGGGCACCGTTTGTTTGAGTTGGATTAACATCCTACGGTGAAGCAATGGCATTGGTTATGCATATCAACAACACCAAGAAGGTACCATCATTTCGAGGTGATGACTATGCCAAATGGAAGCTTAAGATGAAGAGTCATCTCAATCAATCAACCTTGAGGTGTGAAAAGTGGTGGAAACAAAGTTTGAGCTTGTTGAGGGTGCTGTGCCAACACCGGCCGAAGAGAAGAAGCAACAAGCAAATGACATTGCCGTGAGTGCTTTCCATGAGGCACTTGATGATAAAGCTTTTGAGCTCATCAAGAACCTTGAGGTGGCTCATGACATTTGGAAGAAGCTAGAAGAAGCTTATGAGGGCACCGAAAGTGTCAAGATCGCAAGAGCCTACATGTTGCAAGAGAAGTTTGCTAGCTTCTCAATGAAGGAGGATGAGAGTGTGCCGGAGATGTTCCATAGGCTCCAAGTCATTGTCAATGAGCTCAAGGGACTTGGGGAAGAAATCAAGGACTCTCAATTCTCCACCAAGTTCATGAGGTGTCTTCCCAAGAGATTTGACATGTTGAAGACCGTCATGGTGAAAACAACAATGAAGGAGAAGCCAACTCCCAACCAAGTTCTTCAAGAGATCATGGCCGATGATGAGTTTAGAGAGAATCATGAGAAGGAAGAGTTGGTGAAGAAGAAGAAGAAGGAGAACGAGAAGAAGGATGATGACAAGAAGAGCATGGCATTCAAGGCCACATCATCCAAGAGCAAGGGCAAGAAGAAGAAAGAAGAGTCTTCAAGTGAAGATGAACCATGCTCTAGCTCAAGTGGGCAAGAAGAAGAAGTGAGTAAACAAATGGCACTCCTTGTGTAGAGAATGGGGAAGCTCATGAAGAAGGGGTACCGGTCCAAGGGCAAGAGAAGCTCATCCAAGTCTAGTGACCGTCCCATGAAGTGCTTCCGGTGCAATAGCAAGGATCATCTCATTGCCAAGTGCCCATATGCAAGTGATGATGAAGATGCCATAAGGAAGGAGAGGAAGAAGCAAGAGAAGAAGAAGGAGGAGAAAGACTCCTCTCACAAGAAGAAGAAGGGTGAATCTCATGTGGCAACTTAGGAGAGTGATTCATCTTCCTCAAGTGATGAAGATGATGATTCCAAGAAGAAGAAGAAGGGGCACGCAAGCATTGCCATTCAAGAGAAGTTTTCTCTATTTGGTGCTCCATCATCTTGCTTCATGGTCAAGGCCACTAAGGTACAACCTCCACCCGATAGTGATGATGAGAGTGATGATGATGATGACACCACAAAAGAACTATGGGTCATGCTTGCGGATTGCAAAGGTGCTTTCAATGACTCTAGGAAAGAATGTAGGGGCTTGCGCAAGGATAAACAAAGCCTTGAGCAAGAACTTATGGAGTTGAAGGCCTCTTATGAGAGTCTAAAGGTAGACCATAAGAAGCTAGAGATTGCTCACTCCAAGCTTGAAAAAGCTCATTCTTCTCTAGTTGAGAAGCAAGAGAAAGTGCAATCACAAGTTGTGATCATAGAGAAGAAAGATTGTCTACATCATGTGATTCACTTGATGAGTCAATTGTTGTTGCATCACTTGGCCCTTCATGCTCTTATGCCTCTACTTCATCTAGTAGTGTCGGTCATGCATGTGATTCTACACTAGTAGTTGAGAATGAATCTCTTCAGAAGGAAGTCAAGGAGCTCAATTACACCTTGGCTAAGGCTTATGGTGGTGAGGACCGCTTGCTTATGTGCTTGGGTAGCCAAAGAGCTTCTCTCTACAAAGAGGGATTGGGCTATAACCCCAAGAAAGGCAAAGCCGCCTTTGCTCCTCACAAGACTTGTTTTGTGAAGAACAATGGTAGCTATTGCAAGAGTTGCAAGCAAGTTGGTCACCTAGAGCATGCATGCAAGAACAAGAACACTAGTGCTTCCTCTTACAAGTTGAATGCTTCTTACATGCTTGTTAAGAGTGAGTGTGGTGTGAGTGCTAGATTCATTGGCACACCATGGATGAGCTCAAAGAAGAAAGCTATTTGGGTGCCAAAGACTCTAGTGACTAACCTTCAAGGACCCAAGCAAAAGTGGGTACCTAAAGCTTGATGTCTTCTTGTAGGTGAATTACAAAGCCAGAGGGAGGCATTGGGTGCTTGATAGTGGTGCATCAAATCATATGACCGGTGAAGATAGTATGTTCAAATCACTTGACAAGAATGACAATGGTGGATTCAACTCCATCACATTTGGTGACAATAGCAAGGGTGATGTCATGGGGCTAGGAAAGGTTGCAATTTCCAATGACAAGGATCTCTCCAATGTGTTGCTAGTTGATACTTTGAACTTCAATCTTTTGTCGGTGGCACAATTATACGATCTTGGCTACAAGTGCATATTTGATGACAAGCATGTTGAGGTAGTGAGCAAGGATCAAGCAAATATCATCTTCAAGGGGTTTAGGCATGGAAGTTTGTACTTGGTTGATTTCAATGCTAGTGAAGCTCAACTTTCATCATGTTTGATTGGCAAGTCTAGCAAGGGATGGCTATGGCATAGGCGCCTTGGACATGTTGGCATGAAGCAATTGAACAAGTTGGTAAAGCATGATCTAGTGAGAGACTTTGAATGATGTCATATTTGAGAAGGATAGACCTTGTAGTGCATGTCAAGCCGGCAAGCAACATGGGAACTCACATCCCAAGAAGAATGAGATGTCAACTTCAAGATCATTTGAGTTGTTGCACATGGACTTGTTTGGCCCAACTCACTATACATCAATTGGGGGCAACAAGTATGGATTTGTGATTGTGGATGACTATACAAGATACACTTGGGTGTTCTTCCTCTATGACAAGAGCGAAGTCTATGATCTATTCAAGTCATTTGTCAAGAGGGTGCAAAATGAGTTTGGCACTACCATCAAAAAGATAAGAAGTGACAATGGGAGTGAATTCAAGAACACAAGAGTTGAAGAGTTGTGTGATGAGCTTGGAATTGTGCATCAATTCTCACCAACCTACACTCCCCAATCCAATGGTGTAGTTGAGAGGAAGAATAGGACCTTGATTGAGATGGCAAGAACCATGCTACTTGAGTACAATGTGAGTAAGAACTTTTGGAGTGATGCTATCAACACGGCTTGCTATTATAGCAACCGCCTCTATTGCCATGAAAAGTTAGAGAAGACTCCATATGAGATTTTGAATGGAAGGAAGTCCAATATTTCTTACTTCCGGGTTTTTGGTTGCAAGTGCTACATACTCAAGAAGGGGCAAAGACTTGGCAAGTTTGACAAGAGGTGTGATGAGGGATTTCTTCTTGGCTACTCTACTTCTAGCAAGGCCTATAGAGTGTGGAACTTGGCTAGTGGGCTAATGGAAGAGGTTCATGATGTTGAATTTGATGAAACCCAAGGCTCTCAAGTTGGAGATCAAAATCAAGATGATGTGGGTGGAGATGAATTGAGCAATGCAATGAGACACATGGACATTGGTGACATTAGGCCGAGGCAAGTGGATGATGGTGATGAGGTGCAAGTGCCAACTCAAGTGGTGATAGAAGATTCCAATGAGGCAAGCACAAGTGGTACTCAACATGAAGATCAAGATCAAGGTCAAGCAAGCAATGCAAATGAGCTAGTTCTTCAACCTTCACACATTGCAAGAGATCATCCTCTAGATCATGTCATTGGTGATATTCAAAGAGGTGTACAAACAAGATCAAGATTGGCTAGCATATGTGAGCACTACTCCTTTATGTCATTCATTGAGCCAACCAAGATTGATGAGGCATTAAAGGATCCGGATTCGATAAATGCCATGCATGAGGAATTGAACAACTTCACAAGGAATGAAGTTTGGGAGCTTGTTGAGAGACCAAAGAAGCACAATGTGATTGGAACCAAGTGGGTCTTCAAGAACAAGCAAGATCAAGATGGCTTGGTAGTGAGGAACAAAGCAAGACTAGTGGCACAAGGGTACACACAAGTTGAGGGTCTTGACTTTGGAGAAACATATGCACCGGTGGCGAGATTGGAGGCAATTAGAATCTTATTAGCCTATGCTTGTGCTCACAACATCAAGCTCTATCAAATGGATGTGAAGAGTGCATTTCTCAATGGGTTCATCAATGAGGAAGTGTATGTTGCACAACCTCCCGGTTTTGAAGATGACAAGAAACCCAACCATGTCTACAAGCTCAAGAAGGCTTTGTATGGATTGAAGCAAGCTCCAAGGGCATGGTATGAAAGATTGAGGGATTTTCTCATCTCCAAAGGCTTCAAGATGGGCAAGGTTGACACCACTCTCTTCACCAAGAAGATAGAAGATGACTTGTTTGTGTTGCAAATCTATGTGGATGATATCATCTTTGGATCAACAAATCAATTCTTTTATGAAGAGTTTGCTAAGATGATGGCTAGTGAGTTTGAGATGTCAATGCTTGGAGAGTTGAGCTACTTCCTTGGTCTTCAAATCAAGCAAATGAAGAACGGCACCTTTGTGAGTCAAGGCAAGTACATCAAGGACATGATCAAGAAGTTTGGGTTGCAAGATGCTAAAGCCATTAGCACACTAGTGGGAACCAATGGCGGCTTGGATATTGATGATAGTGGCAAGATGATTGAGCAAAAGCTATATAGATCAATGATTGGAAGCTTGCTATATGTGACCGCTTCAAGGCCGGATGTCATGTTTAGTGTATGCATGTGTGCAAGATTTCAAGCTTCTCCAAGAGAGAGTCACTTGACGGCAACCAAGAGGATATTGAGATACTTGAAGGGTTCTCAAGATGTTGGTCTTTGGTATCCCAAGGGGTCAAGCTTTGAGTTGATTGGATACTACGACTCCGACTATGCCGGTTGCAAGATTGATAGGAAGAGCACAAGTGGAACATGCCAAGTGTTAGGAAGATCTCTTGTGTCATGGCCTTCAAAGAAGCAAAATAGTGTGGCACTTTCCACCGCCGAAGCTGAATATATTAGTGCGGGGAATTGTTGTGCACAATTGCTATGGATGAAAGCCACCTTGAAGGACTATGGGATCAAGTTCAAGCATGTGCCTTTGTTTTGTGACAATGAAAGTGCAATCAAGATGACAAACAATCCGGTTCAACATTCAAGAACCAAGCACATTGATGTGAGGCACCACTTCATTAGAGATCATCAACAAAAGGGTGATATTAGCATTGAAAGCATTGGCACCGAAGATCAACTAGCCGACATATTCACCAAGCCTCTTGATGAGAAAAGATATTGCAAGTTGAGGAATGAGTTGAACATACTCAGCTTCTCCAACATGGATTGATGCACCCCATTTATGACATGCCTCTCCTCCAACATAGCAAGGTAAAGTTGGTTGTTGCATCTCATGCATCCTTTGCTAGTTGTGTAGACATGTATACATGTGCATCTTGCTAGGCTCATTCATTGCAAATCAAATGAATTTGAAGGATATATGGCACCACTATTGTTTCTATGCTTGATGTGATCTAGTGGTGGCATATGACTTGTTTGTGAGCTTGTGAACCTAGTGTTGAATCTTTAGCACTTGCTCATGATGTGTATCTCAACATGGTCAAGATAACCCTTATTCTTATGAGGTGTGAAGAAGCTTGCCCTTGGTTCAAACCGAGATACATTTTCTAGGCATGTGATTTAGATTTTGCCATAGTTGATTGACTTGTTTCTCTCATCTTATGCATCCTTCTTGGTCATTGATGACAAAGGGGGAGAAGTAAGTATACACCTAGGGGGAGAAGTTTACACCTAGGGCGGAGAAATAAGTCACAAAGAGCAATGGAAGGGGATCAATTTTTATGATATGACCCAACCATGAGCACACAAATAGGGGGAGCAAGCTCATAGACTATTTGTCGCATATTGTGTGTGCATTCATGATGATATGGAGCATTGCAAGCTAAATTCAATATTCATGCTTGTTTGGTGTAATGCTAGTATAAGACTTGATTGATGAAATGAAGTACTAGCATGCATAGGTGGTTTCTAGACATAGAGTTTCTCTTGTTCAAATACCTTGCTTATAATGTGATCTCATAAGATATTTTGAGTTTTGATGGATGTCTAGATTCCCATGGTGCTAAGGAAGGTTTATTATCGCACTCCGATTGGTATCACACTTCAAAGGTCAGTTCTATAAACCTTAGTACCATTTTGGTTGTGGTAACTCTCACAAAAGTTTCATCTATGCATGTGTGCTTGAAAATCGACCAAACATTTGATGCACACATGTAGGGGGAGCTACCACTACCAAAACTGGAATTGAAATGCTTGTCCAATCCAAGATTCATGATCAAAATGTCTTGGGCAAGCAATTCAATTTCATATTGAATTCAATTTCCATATCTTTGTGAGTTTGTCGAGGGGTTGTCATCAATTACCAAAAAGGGGGAGATTGAAAGCTCCGGTTTGGTTTTGGTAATTAATGACACTCAAACGTTGCTAATGTTTTGCTCTAAGTGTGGTTAGATACATAGCAACGTAATGGTGGATGATGGAGCATGGTGATCACGGTGACGAACATGTGGACATGTGAGGTGATCAAGCTCCGACGGAGGCCCATGGAGATCAAGGCGAAGGTATACTTGATAGGGCTTTCCGGTTTGGTGATCGAGACACTTAGCGAGTGTGACCACATTTAGGATCGATAACCGACTATCAAGAGGGGTTTCCTCGGTTCATTCGCGGTCCTAAGTGCCTCTAGTTGTGACTTTGCATGATGCATGAGAGGCTAACTAGAGAGCTAACACTTGTCGACGTGATCTTGAGAAGATACGCTAACTCCGGTGCTTGAGAAGTGATCTACTCTGTGGAGTTAGCACCTTGGACAAGTGGTTTGGAGATTGGATCGACGACGGCGCGACATCGAAGATCAAACGAGAAGGTGACAAGTCTCTGGGCGTCGGACGCGAGCGCCGGACGCCGGGCCTGGCGGGCCGGACGCGTCCGGCGCACGCTGGGCTGGCTGGGTGACTGGCTCGGGGTCGGCTGAGCGCCAGACGCGGCTTCGGCGCGTCCGGCGGTCCCCCGGACGCCGACCAGAAACTTTCTGGCCGAGCGCGCTCTCGTGTGGTTCGCCCGTCGGACGCACGCGTCGGACTCCAGAGGATCACTGTGCAGCGTCCGGTGGCTGGAGGCACGTGGCAGCTTCAAATTCCAACGGTCAAGTGGCGCGGCGCGGCAGGAGGCGCCGGACGCGTCCGGCGGCCTCGACCTGGCGCGTCCGGCGCACGTTGAAGTGCCAGCCCGAGGGCAACGGCTCTATTTCGACCTTGGGTCTATAAATAGAGGGTTGGCCGGCTTGGGGAGGTCCTCTTCGCCACTTCTATACACTTGAGCATACTTTGAGCAGGAGAGACACTCCCCCACTCATCTCTTTGATTCCTTTGCTAATCTTGAGAGAGATTTGAGTGAGAACAATTGATTTGCATTGAGAGTTGCATCTAGAGGCACTTGTTCATCGAGTGAGCTGCGGATTCTTGTTACTCTTCGGTGATTCCCGTCACCGTAGACGGTTTGGAGCAGCGGGCGGTGGTTGAGCTCGAGTGGAGATTGTTCGAGGCCACACCGAGTTCTTGTGAGGGGTTCTTGATCCTTCCCCACGGGAGTTCGTGAAAGGATACTCTAGTGGATTGCTCGTGGCTTGTGGATCCTTGTCTTGTGTGGAGATTGCGGCTCCCCATTGGGGTCTTTGGCACCTAGCCAATTGAGCGGGCAACTCACCAAGCAAGTGTATCGCCACAACGAGGAGTAGCTTGCCGGGAAGCAAGTGAACCTCGGTAAAAAATCATTGTGTTGATTTGTGATTGCTGAGGCTTCGACCTCCTTGTGCTTGTGCTTGAGCTCTCTAGGTGATTGGCTTCTACACCGGTGATTGGCTATCTTCTACTCTTCGCGGCGGTATAACCTTCGATCATCTCTTTACTTTCCGCAAAGTAGAATTGCTTGTTGTGGTCGGTCGGGAACCACTCTTTGTGTAGCTTAAATCCCGTGGGTAGAATTGCTTGTTCGGTTTTGGTAAACCGATATTGTGTAGCTTGATCACCGTTGTTGAGTGTGCGATTAAATTGAGTAGCCTTGCATTGTTTAGGATGGCTTGCATAGAGTAGTCGAAGCTTTAGCTTTGCACATTTGCCGCCTAGCTTGCTAATTGGTTGTCTAGTGCTTTTGCTAGAAAATTTTATTAGGCTATTCACCCCCCCCCCTCTAGCCATTGTGACCTTTCACAGCTGGTGGTGAAGAAGCCGATCCACCGCCCCTGAGGCTGGGGCATGGGATAGTGCTGCGCATGGAGGCGAACATGGCAGCGGCCGAGCGTCCTTCCTGGTTTCAAGAAGGGTAAGTACCAGCCCCCCCTCCCCTTGATTGCTTGTTAGTGGTGATTTGTGGGCATCTAGGTGTACTGTGATTGCTCTGTTCTTTTGTGATTGAGCCTTTGTTGTTCATCTGTAGGATGGACCCAAACAGTAGCTACAACCTAGAATGTTGGATTGTTGCCGCAAATTCACGTGGCTTGTGGTACTCTGTGAGTGAAGTTGTTGACTCTGATGTTGCAAATTACTCAAATGTGGTTCAAGGGGTTGTCGATAAGTATCCTGGGCGTTATGGGGATGTTTGCTCTTTGTTTTACTGGTGCCATGAGTCCAAGCTGGACCTTCCCATCACCATTGACCAACAGTTAGTTGAAATGTTTGCCAAAAATGAAGCCACGAAGTGTTGTTGGATGACTCTAGCCTACCATAGACCCAATGCGCCCGTTCCTCCTATTTATTCATGGGAAACAGGTAGTGAGAAATCTATTGATCCCCCATGCACTCCTTCACAGCCATGTCCTAGCTTTGCAGAACCCAACCAAAGTGTTTCACAGCCTTGTCCTAGCTTTGCACAAACCAGCCAAACTCATAGTGATGTTGAACCCAACCAAACTCAAGATGATGGCATCCTTCCAAATCCAAACCCAGAGAATGAGCATGTGGGTGTTGATGAAGAAGGGTTGTACATTGACCTTGGACCACAGCCCCCACCATCTCAGCCTCTATGTACCCAAAGACACAAAGCAAGAATCCAAGTGCGAGATAGAGCCGAGTCCTCTGAAAGTGACAGTGATTCCTCTGATGATGAGTATGAAATTGCCCCTTCTGACATAGATGAAATGGTTAAAGACTATGAGCCTGATGATGTGGTACCAGTTGAGTATGATAAAAACAACCCATCTATGGCAGTAGGCACCATGTATGCTGACATGTTTGAATTTAAGATGGCTTTAGCTACTCATGCTGCAATTAAAGAAAATAGATATTACATTGAAAAGAGTGAAATAGGAAGGTACAGAGTGTACTGCCAGTGGAGGGTTGATGGTTGCAAGTGGAGGATCCATGCATCTACCATGAGGGATGGAAAAACTATTCAGGTGACAAACATGTTCATTTTCTGTCATTACCCTAGTTATATGTGGACTTTTGACTGATGCCTCAGAGTGTGTTCATTGACAGGTTAAGAGGAACCCATGCATCCATGACTGTCGAGCAAGCGGAGGACCGGAGTACCTATAGGCCGCACCAAGCATCGGGTGAGGGAGAAGGTTCTTGATCGGGTGAAAGAAGATCCAAGTTTGGGAGCTACTGAGCTGTGTAAGAAACTGAAAACTCATTTCAAAGTTGACATGCCCTACATGAGAGTTTATAATGGTAGGGATCTTGCCATGGATCAAATTTATGGCCCATGGGATCAAAGTTTTGACAACTTGTATAGGTTTAAGGCAATGGTAGAGAGTGAGAGCCCAGGTTCATTTGTTGTGATTGATCACCACACTGTCAATGGGAAGATAAGGTTCAATAGGTTCTTTTTTGCAATGAAAGCCTGTGTTGATGGCTTCCTTACCGGTTGTAGACCATATTTGGCTGTAGATAGCACATTCTTGTATGGAAAGTTCAGGGGCCAGTTGTGTGTAGCATGTGCAGTTGATGGGCACACCTCGATGTATCCAGTTGCAGTAGGTATAATTGATTCAGAAACAAATGAAAACTGGGTTTGGTTCATGGAAAGGCTGAAGGAGGCAATAGGCACCCCAGATGGTCTGACAATAAGCACAGATTGTGGGCAGTCAGTAATGCATGGGGTTGAGCAAGTTTTCCCTTTTGCTGAACATAGGGAATGCATGTACCACCTTGTACAGAATTTTAAGAAAAGGTACGGTGGCAAAGTATTTGATGATCACCTCGGGCAAGTTCATACTCTTGGACTAGGTACGGTTTGACAAGAACTACAATGCAATGGCTACGACCAAACCGGAGAGTATGAAGTACCGAAGGATAATCATAAGAAGTCAGTTTGTGGAGTAGGACCTTCTTTGGAACAACATCCAAGGTTGACTATGTCACCAACAATTTGGTGAGTCATTCAACAATTGGATTAAAAAAGAGAAGGGGAAGCATCTGGATGATCTAATGGACACCTTTAGACAGAAGATGCTCATTAAATGGAACATAAGGAAAAAGGTTGCAAAGAAGTTTGAAGGCAAGATCCTACCTCACATTGTGAAGAAGTTGAGGGAGGATAGCTACAACCTGAACATTGATGTCATTACAGAGCATGATGGAGTGGCTGAACTATGTGCAAAGGGGAGCCCTGAGGATGCATATAGGTTTGTGGTTAACTTGAATCAGAGGACATGTGCATGCAATGTGTGGCAAGGCACAGGAATACCATGCAAGCATGCAATTGCATACATCACCTCCATCCCTGGACAGAAAGTAGAGGACTATGTAGATGACTTCTATTCAGTGGAAAGGTTTAGGAAAGCATATGAAGGTGTTATCCCATCCATTCCAGACAAGTCAATGTGGCCCAAAGCCACCCATGGCTTTTTCATGCACCCTCCACTATTGAAGTCTACAGCAGGAAGAAGGAAGAACAGGCACAAAGGTGCATTAGAAGGAGGGAGCAAGAAGGGGAAGGGCACCAAGCATATGTGCAAAACATGTGGCAAGAGAGGGCACCATTGGAACACATGCAAAGATGGAGATCCAGAGGAAATAGCTGCAATGCTACTTAAAAGGTGAAGTAACTCTTGTTCTTATGTTTCTTCCTAACTTTATTTTCCTGCTGACTGTATGCTAACTTGTTTCTCAAATATCATACAAGGGTCCTACAGGTAAGGGGAATAAGAAAGCTATTGCCCAAGATGTTTCTCCAAGTATTGAAGCCAACACAGAGACAAGTATTGTGGTGGCTACACCAGCACCTCCTAGGATGATTTTCCCTGAAAATGAGGCAGTGGACAATGTTGTGACCAAGAAAAGAAAAAGGGCTACCATGGCCTCATCAACCAGTGCAGCAACTACAAACAAGTATGATCATCATCCCTGCCTCCAAGTACTTTTATTTGAGCTACTGAACGGTGTCTTTACTTGTGTGTCTACTTCTTCAAGGTCTGGAACTGGATCAAATGACCCTGTTCCTCTACAAACGGTGCACCTTGGCCCTGTGATGACCACAACCACAGCTGAAGCCAGCACTGCAGCCACTGCTGAAGCCAGAACGAAGACACCAAGGAAGAAGATGGCTATGAGGAAGAAGCTGACACAAAGGAAGGGTCCTGTAGGAGCTGAACCTGGGAACCCTTCCAGCCCTGCTGCAAATACCAGGGGCAGGGTGAAGATGGCTGGTAGGAAGAAGCTGAATCTGGGTTAAATACAGGTACCATCCTCCTTTTTGGGACCATGTTGGTGCAACATGTTGGAGAACCCTGATCTTTTGTTGGTCAAAACCATGTGACTTGCTAAACTGTTGGTTCTTTTGGTGATTGTAATGGTAATATGTAATGTTGAACTAAACTTGTGCTTGTAAACTGTTGGTTAAACTCTTCATGGTTGTTGAGCTTTGTAATGGATGTTAGTGGCTTGTTAATCTGTTGGTTGCTAATATATTGGTTATTAATCTGTTCATTACTTTGCTGAAATGAGATGGAATGAAATGAAGTGTTCAGTGAAGTCATTGGAACATTGATTGATTCATTGTTCATTGATACATGCATACAAGCCAAACAGACAGGGCGCCAGCAGCCATCTTGGCGCGAAAAGCCAACTGTTGGTCTTAGGGGCACACGAGAAAAAAAATTACATGCCTTTTATCCCATCAAGGGCACTCCAGTCCTTTTTCACCTCTGTTACACAGCGTTATCTATGTAAATGGACGGAATGGTCTCAGAAAAAGAAAATTTTCGAGTTTGGGCACCAGCGAGAGAATGAAGATTTCAGTGGGTTGGACAAGAATGGCATTTTTTTAGTGGCTCTGGAGAAAAAGGCTCAACAACTAAACATACGACACGCAGTATGCATACATTTCTGTATTAGGAAGGAAATAAAATGCAACCGATATTTTCCACCCACTAGTCCAGGGCCGAACATAGATATTCAATATTCCTCTTTCAGCATTAGAAATTGTACATTCAAAGTCATACCCGACCTGAATTCGAATACTCAGTGTCAGAAAATCTGTGATAATCCCATAGTCATGGACTCATTGTGGCTGAATATTCACGTGGCGGGAGAATGGAAAATCAGTTTTAGGAGAAGTTTTTAGCAATGGAGATATGTCTCTGGGAGTGTCTTCTTTATCTCTTGGACAATATCTCCCTCTGATGAAGAGGACAGACTTCCCTGGGGGCTAGATATGTCTAAAGAATGCACTACTAAATCTCTCTACCGTTTGCAGACTTATGGGGTTGTCTGTTACAAAGTAACTGGGCGTATTTGGAAATGCAAATTAGTATATTCATAAATAAATTTATTTTAGGATACAAATGTTGCTTATGTTTTCTACAAACCTAGTCAAACTTAAAAAAAAAAGTTTGACCAACATGAACCTATAATAGCACTCTCTCTGGGACAAAGGGAGTATCCTCAAGAGAAGATCATTGGAAGTGAATGGATATATCACTAGTCATGATTGGTACCCAGCTCTGCGATGAATCTAATGAATTAAAGTTTGGTGCTCTAAAACAAAGAGGAACAAAACCAGAGTTTTCAAAACAGCATGCATAAGATAATATGCAAGGGGCACAACAGTTTTCTGGTACAGAGAGCATAAAGGATGTGTTCTGACAACTCAACACAAAAATGTTACAAGACAGATGTATCAAACACAGGTGGACTGCTGTAACCCCAGGTACAAACCATTCAAGAACATCACATCCCTCGACAATGGTGTGACTGCTGACACCCATCATGCAACAGCAACAGAAGATACCCACTGGGTGAGATCCTGTGCACCCCAGAGCAGATTTTTGCCTTACCACAACATTTTGAACCGAATGTTGTTATACACCGTGATGACAAAGGATCATAAGCATGATGATCACATTCATGAGGAATAGATGCCAGGAATGGGAGTTTTGATGGTGGTTGCGGTAACAATGATATTTGTATGGAGAAGTTCCGAAGCAGCGGCAATAGCCGGTAAAGAGAAAAGGGGAATATTCACAGAGACCAAGGGACCTAGATGGACTGATGCAATGTTCCTAATTGTCCTGTTTGGTGCTAGCAAGGAACAACATTTTTCCTGAATGATGAGTGGATGAACCTTCTGCTTCAGCGTTCTGCTCATACGTTCAATGCTGCTCTGAGTCTGGTCACTTTCTCCCTCTTGAATTTTCCCCAAATGTTTTGGCCTCTGCTATAGCACGCTGGCTTTCAGCAGTCCTAGGAGAACCCCTCTTCCTTCCTGCGTGAGCAGGACTACCCAGTTGTGAACCTGACATATCCACATCATCCAAGCCAGACCGGCGGCCAGAACCACTACCAGAGTTTGTCCTGCTAACCTCAGCTTCGTATTTTGATGCTCCAGTGGCTTCCCTTCTCAAATCTGGAGAATGGTGATTCGGTGAGCGGAGACGGCGTTGGTCATTGCTCCCGCCACCTCGGCTAACCCTCGGAGTAGATGAATTACTCCGATTATGTTGAACAGGCGCATTTGGATCATATGTCTGAGAAGCTAGGTATGAAAGGGCAGTGACCACGTCACCTATAAAGGGGCGAGTAGCAGCCTGCTCTTGCAAACACATTGCAGCAACAGCTAAAGCTTGATACAGTCCCCTCATGGGGAAGCGGCCCTGAAGTAACGGATCAGCCATTTTAGGAAATTTCCTGCGGTCCTTGAATAGAGGACGAGCCTGCAAAAACAACAACCATAAACCAGGTATCCAAACGATTCAGAACATATATCCAGGGTATAATATTTATGTAAGACTAAGCAGCCTAGGAATATGCACTAAGACTTTTTTCTGGCATAACTAATTCTTTTGACAAAATCTTGCTGTATTTTTATTAGATGCCCTATTATATAATTGTATTCACTTTATCTCAAGAAATGCAAAGGCTATGTGACCTTTTCACTGATAAACTGAAGGCAAATGATTAATTTTATAAAGAAAATTAAGTAGACAAAACAAACATACCCATGCAACTAGGTTTTGCTCTCCATGGGGTTTTGTGTTGTCAATTGCTTTGCGGCCAGTAATCAGTTCAAGGAACACAACACCAAAACTATATACGTCAGATTTAACTGTAAGCTGCCCTGTCATTGCGTATTCTGGAGCACAGTAGCCATAAGTTCCCATAACACGTGTTGAAACATGAGTCTTGTCACCAACAGGGCCAAGTTTGGCAAGGCCAAAGTCTGATAGCTTCGGATGAAACCCTTCACCAAGTAGAATGTTTGAGGACTTGAAATCCCTGTAAATAACAGGAGGACTTGCCTTATCATGCAAGTACTCTAAGCCCTTGGCGGCACCAGCAGCAATCTTCATACGTGTATTCCAGTCCAGAGGTTCCTTATCAGGTGGAATATCTAACATAAAAGTTAATTGTATGATTAAATTTTATTCAGGAAAATTTTGACATATGAGAATTGTTAGACTACACAGATTGGGTTTAGTCTATCCTTTATAGACCTAGTCGCCCAGGCCTATTGGCCCACAGGTGTGATCTGTTGCCAGCCTTGCAGGCCCTGCACGATCTTCCCTGATTGATTACAAATTGTCTTAGGCAAGGAGTACCGTAGTTGGTTCTGTTTCCATAAGCCATCCTAGGGCATCCTTGCCTATATTTTTTGTAGCCTTGCTCCTCAATTAATCAATCTACGATTTCCCCTTGACATATTCCCGCACAAGAATAAATGTGTTAATATCTTTTTCAAGAAAAGAAAAGATTTAAGAGTTCCTCAACAAATCACAAGTCATAATTAAAGGGAAATGAAAAAAAATGTTTTTCACTCCTGGATGGTGATCTAAATTCTAACTAAAGGAACTCTAAAACTGCAAAATTCCAAGTACTGAATGTTCAATAAGAAATAACCTGGATACATGCCCATTGTCCACAAAACAAAGCATCTCAAATGTAGAAGGATGGATATTAGAACTGCCACTAAGTGATGCAATTATGCCTAGGTCCATTGAGATTTCTCAGAGAAGATTTGTTGATTGATGCTATTTAATAGAACTCTTTCAAGATAAGTGTCTTAGTAATAAATGTTGATAATTATAGCAAACTAACCATGCAAATGATCTTCAAGTGATCCCAATGGCATAAACTCATATACAAGAAGACGTTGGTCCCCATCAGCACAGTATCCAATTAGGTTGACTAGGTTGTCATGGTGCAACAGACTAAGCATTAGAACCTCAACCAGAAACTCCCTGTTTCCTTGAAGGCCATTGCGATCAAGTTGCTTCACTGCAACAACCTGCACGGTGTAGTTTGGTTAAGAGTTACACTGAAGAAAAGGTATTCTCACCTATGTGTCAACCATATATCGCAAAATATGAGAGGAACAATATAAGAAAAATGGAATTCAGAAGCATCAAAGCATTTTGAATCACAAACCTGCCCATTCTCCAAACGTCCTTTATAAACACGACCAAAACCTCCCTCACCCAATAAGCAATCTTGTCTGAAGTTCTTAGTGGCAGCTGCAAGTTCACGAAAAGTGAAAGTGTGTGCTGCAATATGTTGATTGTTCCCGTCCCTCAGGATGACTGCATCCTTCTTAGAGTCTGGTCCACCCTGTGGTTTTGATTTATCTGAAGCAGAAGCTAGTCTAGAGTTAGGTCGCATCCAGGTCAAAAGAGTTCAACATAAACAAGATGAACTACAACCAAAAAAGTGAAGTTAAAGTAAGGAAAACTCGGTCGCGGGGGGGGGGGGGGGTGCGGGCAACCATAGGAACAGCTCCTGCCTGCAAAGCAAGCTAACACACATGCATTTCGATGCTTACATATTTCCCAAGCTACCAGGATGACTAAAGTGTTAAGTCCTTTCCTCATGTCCTTAGGTATCTTCTTCATAGCAACACACCACCAGCTGGGGAAACATGTTACTTCAAAACCAGATGCTAGTGCCGCAAGTCCAAGCTTTGGTAATACCAATGTCCAGACCTGCCGAGCGAAAATACTAGAAACTAAAATATGATGGATGGTCTCTTCAGCTTGGTCACACAATAACCAAGCAGCATGATGGGTTAAACTATGTTTGGATGCACAATTGATTAGCCATCAAGGACCACTTCTTGAAAGCAAGACACAAGAAAATACTACACCTCAGGGGTGCCCTGGATCTCCAAACAATCCTGTCTCCTCCGAGGTGCAAACTTGATGGACCAAAAGAAGAACGAATTGTATGCAGCCTTACTAGAATAGGAACCAGAGTAAGGCGACACCTGTGCTGATAAGGCACCTCCTGGTGTAAGATAATATTGTCGACCATGTTCCATACTTGCAAATATACAGTAGAGTTCTATTTCTTATAAAGGTCTAATATATATAACTGACAATATACATGTATTATTATGCAACTAACAAACTATGATAATTCTAATATGCACATCGCCATATCCCACTAATGAACAATAGTGTCCGACCCCACCAAATAATGCAATAGTGTACATATTTTGTTTTTCACCTGATTAAAGTGTGAATATCTAGCCTCTCAGAGCAAATTTTGACCATGCCACTGATATGGACTTTAATTTTAAAACATAGTGCTCCCTCTGATACCCAATGTAGACATTTAGGAAAGTGATACAGTCTCCAATGTGACACTTTGATTTGCAATTTTGTGGTAATATATCATCCAAAATAGTGGAAGTTATATGTTATCTAGGAAAATCAAGTGGACAATCTTCTGTTCAGATGCCCTATAGCAATGGTGACCTGGTGCTGGGTGAGAAATAGCTTGAGCTCGCCAAAAATACCAGCATCCATTGATAAATTCCAGGAGCTGTGCCTGAACAGAGGTGGTGGGGATAGGAACAGCTCCTTGTGGGTGATAGTAGCTGGTGTGTGTTGGGCGTTGTGGAAAACAAAAAATGATTTAGTTTTCTCCAAAAAAAAAATCATTAAATCTACTAACCAAGTGGCTTACAAATCTCTTGGCTTTCTAAACCACGCTGGCGAAGAGGGAAGAAAGGGACAAGATGGAGGAATTCCTGTTGAAGATGAAGGAAGGACCTTTCACGATGGTGAAATGTGCCTAGACGGGAAGATGGTGTTAAACTAGGCGTGTCTGGTGGCCAAAAGACATGAAGAAAAGGGAGGCTAAAGGAAAAGCAGCTGTGGCTTAGCTGTTTCTATTTTTCGTTTCTTGTTTAGGATTGTTCTCTTGCTGTGGTTTCCTCCTTTCTGTTTGTTTTTTTGTTCTAGCGACCTTACCTGTGGTGTTGGCTTTTAGGTGAAGGTGGTCTTAAGTGGAGGTGAGTTTTAACTGGGTTTTGCACGTTCTTGTAAGCTGGTATCCCCAGCAGAACTTCTGTGATGCTTTCAATGTAAGCAGGGCTAAATGCCTTTGGTCTAAAATTATTAATAAAATCAATCATATGTTGTTGATCTATGTAACTGTGCATGTATTGATGGGCCAAGTTACAGAAATTTGACCACCTAAAATCCTAAAACAACTGATATTTGAAACCTGAAGGATTAAGTAATAAATAAAGGGAAACATAAATCTACTGGTGAAATACATAACAAAGAATAAGTCAAACTTATTACCAAAAAAAAAAGAAATAAGTAAAACTGAAGCTACTGATGCTAATCAATATCACATGATCATAGAGTGCAGGGTGAAATCTAGGGGCTGGGGCAGGCAGATATGTGCTCAATAATCATCATCAAACAAATTAGAGTAAATTTCCCAAACCTACCACATTTCTGTCCTAATTGATACAAACTACAACTTCTAATGCCCATTTCGTAGAACCACACTACTTTGGGCACTTCTCATAAACCTATGCCTCCTGCAGTATCCTCAGCACCTGGGCCCACTCATCATTGTCACATTTTACCACTACTTTGTTTTACTCTGTTTTGCATGATGTGACGCTGACAAGTTGACTCAGGTGCTCAGGATAATGTAGGAGGAAAAGAGCGGTAGTTTGTGGAAGTGGACCGAAATTAGTGTTAGTTTTGCTTGTCAAGTCATGAGTCCCGCGTTCTTTTCTTTTTATGTGAACACACAGGAGATTTGTGTATCATTGCATCAGTAGGAGAAGATAATTATACAACATACCCACCCACCCAATTGCTCACAGAGTACGTTCGTGAGTGTTTTATAAAAACAAGAAACGAGATGACTTAAAATAAATCTGGCTTCAGTCTTCACAGTTAAGACAAGGATATGGGGTTAGGGATACAAGGTCCACTTGTTGGTGTCACTGGGTTGACCAAAACTTTATAACACGAACTAAAACGGCATGCCATGTAATAACTAATTTAGCTGGGGAGAGATGAACTAAAATAGCATTGGTTACCCGCTTACGTCATCTATGTGGTGGTTTCATGAAATTTACTCAACAAATACCTGTCACTTCTTATCTGTGAAAGAACATATCTTTGACAATCCTAAGCTCTACTACTCTAGGACTTCCAAGGAAATGGCCACGGTCCTTTTTAGTTTAAGGGATAATTATCCCAGCCACTTTATGAACAAAAGATGCACAAAACTTGCTACTTCATGAACAAAGGGTACATAGAACTCTAATGGTTGTCCTCTCTTCCACATATTAAACTCCTTGAACAAGGTAAACTAACATCACTTACTTCATCATATAGCTCAACATGAATACTAATTCCACAATCCTTTTTCTAAAAAAAAATACTAATTTCACAGATGCTAGATGTCATTTGCTAAACGAAATATGAGAGACTAACTTCATCTCAAGCATATCTGAATCCAACAACATAAGCAGTTTAAGGACTGCCACAACAGCGAGCTTGGCTCATTTCGCTAATACTATCCACCTAAATCCCGGTTTCGCACGCATCAGCCGGCCACGTCAGAAGAAATTAGGGACCATTTCCCACCCCAAACGCATCAAGATCCAGCTTTTTCCCAAGAACCGCACCTGATTCGACCCGCGTGACGCGACGATCCGACGAGCCGTCCTTGCCCGCCCCGCCCTTGTTGGCCGCCCCCTCTCCCGCCGACCCGAAGCACGGCAGGCAGCCCATCCAAGAGCCGCCCTCGGGAGAGGGGAAAAGAGCCGGAAAGCGAGCAGCGGAGGCCGACCCACCAGATGGAACGGGGATTCCTCCCCGATCTGGGGGCGGTGCCCCTCCCAAAATCCGATCTTTGAAATACGGGGAGGAATTTGGATGGGATTTGGGAGCGGCGGGTCGGCGGAGAGCGAGCGCGGAGCCGCGGACGCGAGGACAGCCAAGGCGTCCACGGTCCTAACAAAGTCAGCTCTGTCTAGACAGGAGGAGAGAGCCTTTGAATTGAGTCCACGTCCTCCCGTGCAAAATCTTTTAAATAAATACTATTTTAACATAAAATTTAGAGATAGACTAAATTCTCTATGGATGAGCTAGAATTACCTCTAAGCTGGTAATAAGGTTTAAAAGACTCTAAGAGGCCATTTGGTTACTTTTATTTTAGATGAATTGTGCATATTTTCATTTTGGAAAAATTTAAAATTATTTGATGAACTAGGCTATTTAGCTTGGAATTTGACATTACACACTTTTCAAAGTATAGATGCAAATCTATCATGGATTCGTAGGATGAGAGATGAAAAATAATTTTATTGATCAATTATACCATATTTTTGTTATGTAACTTTACGTTCTTTTAACTCGTTCCCCTAAGTAGAAATATAGGACATAAGTATCTTATCATTTGGCCAGCACTACCTTTGGTGATACATATGTTTTGATATTTAGGAATTAGAAGACCGGATTAAAGTTTCAATTGAGTTACCTAGAAAGTTGTTCGGATCTCCTCTAGACTTTAGAACTCTTAATATTTTAGAAAAAAGGTCATTTTTTAGATCTCAAATTTTAACGTGAAGTTACTAAAGTTTAAGGACAAATTAAAACAACACGCTGAAGACTTTAGCTCTAAACTTCAGAGATTCCAAAACAGACTTTAATACTTTTTTAGGCGTCACCATCGCTTACACCACACGACCAATACGTCCTCTTTGGCATTTGTGTAGTTTTGAGGCTCCGAGCATATGGGTGTGAATAGTTTTCCCGATTTCTCTTAGCTTGCGTATCCAAGCGAGAGTTGTGTTTATCCGAGCCTACAACACACAAGCTTGTATAGTTTATCATCGGTTACTAATATCGAGAGTTGTGTTTATTTGAGCCTACAACACAACTCATATCCGGATATCAATGATATGGACCTAAGGTACCTCGACATCCAAATAGGAGCCCATTACCACCAGAGTAGGCAAAGATGAGGCTAAACCAAACCAGGGTGCTTCATGAGATGTGGTGGAGAAGTAACGTGTATATAGCTTGGACGCTGACTTACTCAAGATACAACAAATCTTATTATGTATAGATTTTCTTGGAACTAACTAGAAAACATAACTATAAACTGATCAGAAGCCTTGTAACCCTCATGAAAACTTAAGAAAGGATAGGGAGCCTCGACTTGGTCGGAAAATCCATATAATTATAGGATACATTACATCAGAAACTAGGCATCAGAGAGGTAGAGACGACCTTGCAAGATAAGATATCTACTGTCAACTGAACGTAGAGCACCCTATATGTACCTTAATTATTATCAATCTGTCTTTGATGTGTGTGAAGGTTGATTTGTATTGCCGGAGTTGATATTCCAACATCACATGTCCAATGGGTTCCACATCCATGGCTATAGAATTACTGATAATATAATATATATTTTACAAAATAATAATAGTAATATATAAATATAATTTTTTAGATTAATATATAAATATAAAATAAGAGTACATATTGGGCCCGGAGACAGAGGAGCCCAAAGCACTGGGCCGAGCTGGGTCATACCCGCCCATTCGACGAACAATCTCGTGCCGTGCGCGTGCGGCGTGGGCGTGCTCCTGTTCTCCCCACTTCCCCACCCACCGCCGCCCCTCCCCAACAGAACGAACCCCCAACCCAACCCAAGCCACCGCCATGGCGTCGCGGATCCTGGCCCGATCCAAGGCCCTCCCCCTCGCCGCCGCCCTCGCCCGCGCCGCCGCCGCCGCCTCCTCCGCGCCGCCGGTCGCCGGGGCCCGCGCGCTCTCGTCCCTGCCCCGCCACCCGTCCGCCCCGTCGCCGCATGGGCTCGGCAAGGTTCGTTCGTTCGCTCGTGCACCCGATCCCTCCTCGCTCGTGCTGCATACTTCGTACGTACTCGCAGATCGGAACGGGTGGTTGTGATGCGATTGTTTAGCGGTTCATTCGTGCGCGTGCGTGATGGCTCTGATCCCCGCCGTCTGGTTGATGATCTGGCTCGTAGGCTAACCTAAGGCAACCCCCGTCGTCCGATTCGCGTCCGCTTTGGTTTGGTATCGGAGGTGGAGAGTGCTGGCGTTTAGTGTCTCCGTGGTGGTTTATAGTTGATCGAATTGTGTAGTGTGCTTGTGTAGTTCTGTAGTGTCTGCAATCTGAATCCATGGACATGGCGAGACTGAAGGTGAAAGTGTAAGGAGAGAATCAAATTGCCGTGTATTGTTAGAGATGTGTGTAGCTTCACATCATGCGTTAGATTATACGTATCTCTAATAACGTGCAATAGAGAGACTGGTCGAATCGGTATAATATCATCTGCCAGTTTCGTGTGTCCCTCCATTAACAACTGAGATAACTGCATCTGTGTAGTTCTTGATAAGCTTTATTGTGGGTTTTGTTATATCAGTATTTATTATCTTGGGGAAGTCACGTTGGAGGCGATGTGTTGATTATTTGAGAAATGGGTGCGGTACATGTATCTGTCATTTTCTAGCTTAGGTATTATCAAAACATTGACTTAGCATGAGGCGATATTGCTCCTACTTGGTGTCATTTCTTTGATGATGAACAATAACACAATTTTATACTATTGAAGCTGTGACAGTCACATATTTAGGAATCATGATGCCTAGCTGTTTCTTTGAGTGGGAACAGTATCATAGTTAACAAGAAGGCCAGCCCTAGTTGATGTCTGGTGGTCATAGAGTTGTCCTCACTTGAGCACATTCACTCCATCAATAATGTTTTAGTGTGGAATTGTGGATGATTGTCCATATTGTTCCATTGCTTAGCTCTTATGCTGCTCTATATAAATAATGCTGGAGTCTGCACATTAGCTCAATACACATTAGAGAGTAATAGGATATTTATTAATATCTATTTTGATGGTAAAACCTTTGAAAATTCTATTGCCTAAACCAATTGGCAGAGTGCAGTCAGTAGTTGACATTCTTGGAGGATGGTATGGCTTTCTGTGGAACATGAATCATGATGTTTGGGCATCAACATTTTGAGCTTATAATGATATGTTCTGATGAAAAATTGAAATGACAAGTAGATATATAAAGTTCCTCTTATGGATATGAATGCCAATGTACGCTGGTTTGCATTGGTACTAGCATTCACTATTCAGCCTTCACCTTGTGATTGCCACCCGCTAAGATGTGATTTACTTTTAACAGGGTATTTCATTTAGTGGATGCCTAGTGTCCAAAATTCAAAGAAAAACTTATTATTTTGTGGTGCCCTGTTCCCCTAGCACCTCTTCCACATAATCTGCAACGAATTTTGTTTCCTGAGATGGTCTCTATATGCTTTTCACTGTAAAGGTTTGTTTGTCTGTGGAGAACTGAACTAGAAAAGAAGCTAAGAAGCCGAAACTCATGTTTCCAGTATAAATGATGAGATAGATGAGCTCATTGTTCACATAAATGCTAGTTGGAGATCTTAAGTCTAGTGTCTAGATGGTTTGTTGATGTGCTATTAGACTGTGTAGACGATGGTTAGTAAAGGTCTAACCGCTACTTGTGGGGTAACTGTCTAACTAGTATTTAGCATCAAGGATAACAATGCTACAGCTATTGTCTTAAATCATTTATTGATTTTATCTTTCCATACTGTTGTAGGATATAATATATTGATGGCTTTGAATCATTTCACAGCGTCACAAACATCTTTCCAAAAGTTGCCAATCTTTCTGCTAGTGATCAGTGGTCACAAACACTTGTTGTTTTAGACAGTTGCACTGTCACCATAACAAAAACACAATGTAATCACTGATTTAGTGTGATATGTGTAGTGCCAAATAGAATTGTGATATTATGACAGTACTATTAGGAAAATCCACACATATTATTGTCATGTTTCCAATTCGCGTATTTGTAGATATAGTGATAGTCAAAGTTTTGAAAAGTCTTATACTTGAGACACATCAGTACTCTCTAGATAGCTTGTATTTTCACTGTACCCAACTCTTGATATGATGAACCAATAGTTATTCTATCTTTGTCCCTTTTTTTGTGTGATTTGTTATGTACCCTTTTGCATTATATGTGTGTACCCTTGTGTCCTTCCATGCTCTCTAAACTAAAAAATTGGTTGCTTCATTTGTTTGAGAGTAATGGAAATTTGTGACCTTTTAAGAAGTTGTTTAGGGCTTGAAAAAAGTTAGGCTTATGGTTTCCATTATTATTATATTTCATATCATTCAGAAGAATGAAAGTCTGTGCTCTAATATGTATTCTGGCATGTATATGCGCAACAGGTTCTGGGATATGAACCAACATCTCACCTCAGTGGAGCACAAGTTTTACCTCGTTGGTTTTCCTCTCTAGCATCCAATGGATCTCAGGTGCAGAAATCACAGGTTTGTCACCAGCAAGACTTCATGCTTGATTTGTCACTTCTGTCACCCTGTACTAAACTTTCATGAATGTGGTGAAATGAAACAGTCTGATGCACCGAAATCAAGTGAGGAAGCCACACCAAAGGTTGTGGCGTTCAGCCCGCTAGAAGCAGCTATCGCTAAACCCAGAAGTAGTCCCCTGACAAGTGAGAGTGCCAGAGTAAAGCGGTCAGAGATATTAACCCAAGTCACCTTTTACATGATCCCAGCTATGCTTCTTGTCTCCAAGAACAGCATCAGTACCTCTCTTCTGGTCGGCGCGGTGTTCCATCAAGTATACATGTTCCACAAGGAGATTCTTCTGGACTACGTGCACCATGATATCACCAGAAAGTGGACTTTGATATACTTGAAGCTGCTTTTGATGGTGATGGCGAAGGACACCATCGTGTACTTTAATCTGTTCTAAGCTCACCGTGTTGGTTTCTCAAATATCCAGCAATGCATCCGTCTGTACACTCAGAGAATAATGACGATGGACTAGTTCTGGAGCTCTCGTTCTTGTATTCCCCCTCATGAACTTGCCTTTTGCCACTTCTTTTTTTCCCGCCGCAAATTTCTCTCTTGTTAAGTTCATCAGCTTGGAAGGGATTGATTAGTGACCAAGTCAGAGATGATATCCCGGATTCTGCACCTCAGTTTGTAATAATGGTTAAGATCAATTGTGCAACTAAATATTTACTATTATTTTGCTAGCCTGTTGAAGTCTGAACAGTTTTATGCCCCATTGCTTGTCATCATGATATGGACCGCCCTTATTGTTTATATTTCTGCTGTGAAAACCTTTATGTTTTGATTTTTTTTTTCTTGAACTTCTTATAGTCTTGATTTTTTATGCATGTGTAGCTGATGAAAAGAATTTCCTTATATGCGATTAATGGTCATGCGTTTGGGTTGGAATACTTTTTGCAGCTTATTGTTGTGGGCCAATTGCAGCTTATGGATCGGTATTAGCGTTGGTAGGATTCAGTCATTCAGAACCAGCTCCAGGCTGCTGCTATAGTGGTCCGTGATCGTGAATGCTTTGGTAACTTGTCACTTCACGGGAGGAGGAGATGTGTTTTGCCTTGCGTTCTGGAGATGTACTCTACGGTATTTGTCTTGCCTACCTGAGTCGTGAGTTGAAGATTCTGGAGTGTATACTCTACGACGAGTAAGGTATTTGTCTTGCCTGCCTGAGTCGCCTCCAGCTCTATGGCACTTGGCCGCCGGACGTTTACATGCGACAGCATCGGCTGCCGCGCGCACATGCTCCGTGACGACCTGGAAGGCGGCCACCACCAGCCTCCAGCTACGCGCGTGAACAGACGGAGCGCTGGCACAGTAGCAGCCCAGGCCCAGCGCTGGGTACACAGTAGAGGAGCTGTCTGCATGCCACTGGCTTCGTTCGCTTGACCCCAGCAGCTGCAGCTGCAGCGCACACTCGCAGTCGCAGCAGTGCTCTGAGTCTGAGTCAATGTCAGTAGCAGTAACCGTGGATTAATCAGTGGTGATGTACGTACGTAATGTAATGTCCCATACAGTAACTGGGACTCCCATGAAGATTTGGATCATTGGATGCTGTACCTGTACTCCAGCTGTAGAGAACAGGGAACAGAAGCGCAGTCGCTGAAAGAAACAAGTGGCTCGGACGGTTCCGCTCATGGTTTCCACGGCTGCTTCAAATGGCTGAAAAAATTACAGCGGAACAGAAGCTGTAGAGAACATTACAGCGGTTTCAATAGGGTAAGGAATAAGCCGCAGTATGGCTAAAAAAAATGGCTGAAATGTTACAATCTTTCAGGTTCGAATCTTTTCTGATTACGATTTCGTTTCTTACGTCTTTCAGTTCAGAATGGAATGTTTCTTTAGATCAAACGTCATGCTACTTCGTATGGTATCATTGGTATGATATTGATATTATGACTTAAACTTGGTGGAGGGCTTACCCAAGAGGCAAGAGGCGGCACCTGCCTGAGATGCTTGCAGTTGCAGCCTTGCATTGCAGGACCGGGGACCGGCACTGGCCGATGAAGCTCATGCGGTGCAGCGGTGGCACAAGCACAGGACATGCTGTCTATACTGATGAATGGACCCCCTGAGCCCCTGGTCCTGGCATTACAGGGAAAAGTAGATATGGCTAGCCCAGACTGCTCATCTCACCTTTTTTGTTGGAATTCCTGACCATTACAACTCACCACCTGTTCATCATGTGTTCCTTGTTGGAATTCCTGACCATTACAACTTACCACCTGTTCATCATGTGTTCCTTTCTTCATTCACCTCTGCCCCCACCTTCCTGTCGATTTGCTGTATGGGGCCTGCTGCGTTCAATGCTGATTTTAGTCTTACTAGATCCTTAAGTGCTTCTTGTTTTGAGCAAATAATTTGGCACCGATGACGCATCACCGGGGCTGCACAGTTTCCACTCACAGTTTGCAATCAATGCTAATGCACTTTACACTTTTATTATTGGTGTCGCTTTTGATATTTAATCGTTTAAGCTCATTAAGCATTTGAATATCTAAATCACCGGTACAAGGTGCTCCTGTGCACTTGGAAGTTGGAAGATACTATCTATCCGAGGGCCTATTTGGAACGTAGGAATCATGTAGGAACTTCACAGTAATCAACTCAATTTCACAGAAAAAATATAGAAACAAGGAAAAATTCTCACGCTCCAGACACGCCCTGAAAAGTTAGCTGTCTTTACCTCTATTTGAAAAGTTACCTATCATTATTTAACTATCCATTTTTTATTAAATTTATAGAAAAGAGTATCAACATTTATGACACTAGATAGTATTATGGTATAAAAAATTATACTCCATGATGAATCTAATGGCACATATTTGCTAATTGCACTATTAATACATAATTCACGGTGGATGTAATGTTAGATTTTGATGAGTTGTCAAAAAAAAATTGTTAGATTTTGATGTATTTTTTCTATATAAGACTTCTTCAAAGTTAGAAGTTAGGATAAAACTAAACCACCTTAGATATTGGAACAGGGTGACTACTACAGTTTTGATATACATGGGATATGAAATGCAATCATATGCATTCTCTGGGTGCAGTCTCTAATTTGGATAAACTTCTGGTTCTACTTTAAGCAGCAGCATCATGAGCTACCTAGTACTAGTAAGCCACAAATGTCTGATGTCCAGATCTTCTTGTTTATAATAATGCCATGCCAACATATTATATATAGATCCTCTCCCTGCAGTCTTGGATGCAAACAGGCTGGAAGTTCGGCCCATTATGATGAGTATCAGTAGAGGCAATGCCATTGGATTCTCGTCTCCATGACAGCATCATGCATGTGGCCTCCCACTTTTTAAATCTTGCTCCCAACTTTGGCTTCTTGTTTGGTCAACTTGGCACCTTAGGCTGTCGCGATCTCTCCTCATAAGAGTTGCATCCAACCCTTTCTCTTCGTTTCTATCTAAAAAATGGTATAGCATGGTCACGACTAAAACATTTTAATAGATTTTCCATCTTCTAAATTGCAGCATGGGCCAGGTACTTATTACATTGGTTGTTTTCAGTTTTATGAATTGGTTTGGTCAGAACCAATTCTGCTTGATATTAAAAACTGCGTGCATTTAGTGAAGGCACGCATTCTCATTGATTGATCATTTTCATGAAAACTGCTAGCATTATTCTTCTTGTTCAAGAAAAACCTACATAGCGAATTAAGCATAGTAGGTTTCTTGTGGTGGAACATATCATCTTGGCTCTAAATTCTTAACTTGGTACTAGTGCTTGTATTTTTTAGATTTATCTACTCCAGAATTTAGTGGTTTTATTTTATCAATAATAAGTGGCGTGCACGTAGACATCAAGATGTCTTTGATGACTCTATCTATCTTGACTCTTGAGATCTGCTAGTTCAATCTTTCAGAGATGCTTATATAGGGTTTATATAAAATAGGGGTGACGATATGCATACTTTCGAGTTTTGTAGATTCTTGCATCTTTGTTTCTTCTTCTTTTTCTTCCCTTTTTTGGAATCACCGAGGAACCCTTGCTGCACATATCTTAATTGACGTCAGCTTAGAGTGCTTCTTTTATTTGCAATTTTTTTATGTCAGCTGCATGAATGATTGTGTGAGCATTGTTTTAACTGATGCAGATTTGGATCTTGGGGGGTGGACCGGTGGAGTAGGCCCTTTGCTATCCTGTTCTTGGCGGCTTCTTTGGCCATCCTAGCTTTGCATATGCTGCACTCTAGCCAGGACCCCCATTGCACATTGCTGCCTGAATTATATACGCACTAGGCACTATGCTTCATGTGATGAAATGGATATGTTTGACTATTCGATCCAACAAGTGTGCTGTGTGCCGATATATATAAAAATAACTTATGAAAACATGTAATTATAACTCTAGCAAACCGACATATCAAGTGGCTATATATATTTTAGTCGAGCATGCGTTGTTGAAGATAACCAACTATTTCTTGGGTGAGCCCCTCTGCAGACTGCAGGACAGAGGATCCCTATGTTCCCCTTCTTCAGTAACCTGCTTTAATTTGTAGGGAAGAAAATGGAATCACCACTGCCAGCTATAGTGCGGGTTAAGATCCATCATGTTAAAATAATACCGATAAGAAAGTAGATCTTCTTATCATATCACCCCATTTATGCTAGTACAATGTAAGCATGCCCACCCTCTGTTAGAAAAGAATACAACTCCGCATCATTCAAAATCAAACTACTTAAATTTTGAATAATTAATTTAGAAAAGGCCTACTTAATTAATCCCCTAGTAACTATTAGTGGTTATCTATTTTATCTGGAGGATGTGGGAAGGGCCAGAGTGCCGGAATAAGCCTAGAAAGCCTTATGAGGGTTATCAAGCAGACCTTTTATAATAAAGTTTATAGAAATGATATCAACATATATGATTCTAACAAGTAGTATGAATAATGCCCTAATGTTACTTATTTGGCATCACAAATATTAGTACCTAAAATGCATGCTCCAAACTCTCATGCAATCATCTTCATCTGATCACTGCTAAGTAACTTCTAGCATGTACTTATATTACACAAGAGAACATACTTGTGGCGAAGTCAAAAAAGGGAGGAAAGCAGTACCAAGAATTTTGTAACCAGAGGGAGGTATGTCAAGGTAACCAGAAAGCCAGGCCAGCTCGAGCAGCTGCTGCGTGGTGCGTGCTGTAGCACAGGCCCTTTTTTTACGCGGGAAGGGATCTTGCTTTACCGCTACAGGAGCTTTTGGAGCCCCAAAAGCCGACCCACCGCATCACCTTTTTTCACCCTGTTGCACGTAGTACTCCTCTCTCTCTCCTCCCAACGCCTCCCAACACACATGATACCTCGCCATCAGAGTATCAGACACGGTAAATTAGAGAGAGCGCCGGTGCATTTTCTGTGCTAGGATTAGTTAATTCTCTGGCCGGTGGAAGGAGATCCCGCGGCGGAGCAGGGGACGGGACCCCCCGACGGCCCGACCCAAAGCGAGGACTACGGCGGGTCGGCGGGTGGGTGAGAGGCTGAGCATAGCAACCCACTTGCGCTGTGGAGGAGTGGTGGTCTGCTGTCTGCATGTACGGCACCGTCTTTGTTCTTCGTTCACTTCAGACGTGTTTCTCTTAGAACGGCTTTGGGCTTCGTATTTGGTACGATTTGGTCTGGTTCTAGCTTGTTGCTACGGTGAACCGATAGAATTGATGGAGCAAAAAAAGAAAAAAGAAAAAAGAAAGAAAGGTTTTTCACCGGCTAGGCCTAGTAGCAGCTCCAATTTTGGTCATGTTCGTTTGATCTATCAGCACTTAACAGTCAGCGATTCAACAGTGTTGAGGAACAAAACGAACAACACCTCCATAGGTCTTTTTTAGGAAAAACTCCTATAAAAGTTATAACAAGCAAGCATGTAAAAACCAACTTTAACATTGAAGCCATGCAAACTAGTCGAAGTTGTTTAAAACCGACTGAGACGGAGCCAAAGATTGTGGCTTAGGGCGGTGTTCATTGGATTAAAAGTTTGTCTCAAGTTCATGTTATTTATAAAGAATTTCCACCACCCATATTCCTCCGGTGCCTAGCCGGTTCTTGTCCTTGTTCCTATTTTTATGATAAAAAAAACACTTGTGGCTTCTCTCATATAGGCGATGCTAATGGTGTATGGGTCTCTAGTGGCTTAGGATTTCTTGCATTAGAACCAAGAATGAGCAACCCCACTTGGTATGGGGAATGGCTAGACGGATCAGTGGTGGCCTATTGGATTCGTTGGCAATGCGAGCGTCCTCGATGGCGACGCTGAGCACGACCAACACCGACATTCGTGGTGGTTCTTGACCCTCTCGGTTCCTAGGGATTTTGTGGCTAGTGTACCTGAGTTCAGGCCGTGACATAGGTGGATTGCCTAACTTGTTTCATGGAAAGGCCTCCGTAGCACTAGGCTCGCCTAAGATTGGTGACACCCATGTCTCTCTCCATAACTTGTTTAATGAAATATTTCTCATACAAAGTTATGGCAAACATCAATAGTTTGCCTATGTTATTTAAAAATATTTTCTTTGCCCTATAAAAAGCTTGGATATGGGATTTGTGCAAATCATTTATAAGTTATACTAGAAAACATCATTAACATTTGTATCTACAAACAAGTTTATAGTGAAAACATATTCAACAATATATATGACAGTAATTATGAGCCGTATTCAACGAAGTTCATGCAATTTGTTAGCATGTTAGTTGGGCTCTAGCTAACAAATCTAAAATTCCAATGCTAAAGATGCATGTAGTCATTAGCTAGCGATCAAAATACAAACAAACTAATTTTAGTTGTAGCTAATAATTCGGAGGGAGTAGACCAGAGTAAAAATCAGCATCGTGTGCCGGCAATGAGGAAGAGAGGAGCCCTTGTAGTTGTCGATGGTGGTAAATGTCATGTGTTGCGTGTCCCGGCGAAAGCGAAAGGAGAGAGACACGGCTGGCCCTGGTGACCTCCCTCGGAGCCAGAAGATTCTCTCATTTTCCTTGGAGTACCAGAAACGTGACACCAGAATCCCTCCTCTGTTTTCAAATGAGTTTTGATTGAGAATCGAAACGACGATTCACGGAACTCATGCAATCCGAACACGGAGCAGGTGTTGAATCCAATGATCAGTGTGCTGTCGACGTATGAATGAACTCAGAATAATGACGCTAGAAGAAACCTTAGACCATGGCGGGCAGCTGAGGACGGTGAATGAGCACGGGCGCGGCGGCCGCACGGCGCCCCCACCAACCCCTCCCCAACCCCTCGCACACGCCCCCCGACACACATGGGGTGATGTGGTGAGGGGCCAGCCATGGCTGGCGCAAGAAATGGGGGGAACGGCACTGGCCACTGGGCATGGCAGCGGCCGCATTGACAAAACGCCGCAATCTGGCGTTCCCAGTTGCCATGTGGGGGAGTGGGAGTGGGAGGCTGCCCCCTACACCAGCGCCAGCAGTCGCCGCGCCGCGCCGCGCACCACCACAGCCTCCACCATCTATCCCCTCTCCCCCTCCCTCTCGCGGCCTCGCCTGCTACTGCTCCTCCCTTCTTCCCCCTCCTCCTCCTCCTCTTCTTGGAGCTGGGTCTCCCTCTCCCCCTCGCTGATCGATCGCCGTCGCCAATTCGCCATCCCCTCCGAATCCAAACCAAGACAAGATTGGGTTGGGAGACGACTGCATTGCCGAATTGAATTGAGGCGCCGATTTGGGAGACGACTGCGCTGCATTGATGAATGAATGCCGGAGGCCGCAGCAGCGGTCGCTGATCTAGGGGTAGGTCAAAAAGGGTGCCTTTCCTTTGTTCGTTCGATGCCAGATATTTTGTTTCTTCGGGGGGGCCGGTTGCGTTGCTGCTTCATCACCGTGCCTTCCCGAAAGCGCGTCGCACGCAGCTGACCCTTTTCGTCTCGTCTCTTGCGAGCAGATTCGATGTCACGGCCACCACCCGGATGTCATTGCCGATCGCCCTTGTAGTCGGCATTGCCGCCGGTGGCGCCACCCTGCTCGTGGCCGTCGTGCTGCTCGCGCTCTGGTGCGCGGCGCGCCGGAGGGCGCGGCGTAACCGCAACTCCGACACCGGCTCCTCCGACCCCTCCACGCTGGGTGAGTTGTTGCGGATGGCTAACTCCGGCATCATTTTTTTCTATCGTTTCTTCCCCCCTTCACCGTGGGCGCTAACTGCTAACGCAATGCGTCAGTGGAGTGGGGAAAGGGGGGTGGCCGGAGCTCGTCGGCGCCGGAGCCGGAGCGCCAGGGCGCGAGGCAATTCTCGCTGGAGGACCTGGTGCTGGCCACCAAGAACTTCAGCGACGCCAACATCGTCGGCGCCGGGAGCTTCGGATTGGTGTACATGGGCCTGCTTCTTGATGGCACCATCGTCGCGATCAAGAGGCGCGTGGGGGCACCCACGCAGGTGTTTGCTGATGAGGTAACGATGTCAGGTCGAAATGCGATTCCAATGGTGTTGCTCTGCGTTTTGGGATTAATAATTACATACACAGAATGCTGAATGGTTCAACTGCACTGTCATACTGCTTGCTTAGTTTCTGAATTGCATTTTGCGATTGATAATTACACAAAATGCTGAATGGTTCAACTTCACTGTCATACTTGTTTAGTTTCTGAATTGCATTTGCCACAATTACTTTGGCATCTTGTCAAGTGAACACTTTTCATGTTTCGGCATTTTCTGTGACCTGACTCGAAGTTCTGGATGCCTTGTGTTATTTGGATTCGGCCCTTGACTGTAGTTAATTTGCATCTTATTTAGGGCAGACAGGGAACACTTTTAGCCAAATGATAAGTTGGGATGCTTTCTCTGTCAACCATTGTTGTTTTCTAGTCTAATAAGTGCCATAAATTAGCCAAGGACAAGTAATATAAATGCATTTGCTTTTTCCTACAAATCGATTCTTCTTATGTCAACCCTTGGAAAATGCAGGCTAGGTGGCTTTCAGAGATTCGTCACAGAAACATTGTAACTCTCATTGGTTACTGTCAAGAAGGGGGTCTGCAAATGCTGGTGTATGAGTATCTGCCTAATGGCAGTGTCTGTGGCCATCTGTATGGTAATGTTTACATCTTGTTAGGGAAAAAGACTGTAGCCTTTCTTGCTTTATTGCCTCTGATGAAGCTTCATACAATCTACCAGATACCAGAAAAGGCTCCGCACGGCTTGAGTTCAAACAAAGGCTCTCAATAGCCATTGGAGCAGCTAAAGGTAAAAAAACTTTGACATTTGCCCTCTTTGTGTCCTTGGGAGCCACTGGCTCGAGCAAAACTTAGTGTTAGTTAAAAATGCTGTTGCAGGTTTGAATCATCTACACAGTCTTGATCCTCCTTTGATACACAAAGACTTCAAGACAAACAATGTGCTGGTTGATGAAAATTTCATTGCAAAGGTGGCTGATGCTGGACTTGTTAGGTTAATTAGAGGATCTGATGACGCTGGCCCATCGCATGGTTTTAGTAACAGTGTTTACCAAGATCCAGAGTAAGTCCAGTTACCACATTTATATCAGACAAGTATGTAGGTCACTTTGCAATAACATCCAGTTGAGTTTTCTGTGAAAGTGGAAATTTTAATATTTTAGTATCATGGGTTTGTAAAGTTATTGAATCTTAAATCTCTGCAGTTGTGGATGCTTTTCTTTGCTCATCCTGTGGTAATAATTTGCAACCCATTCTGCATGCTTATATGTAGGGTGCAGTCGATGACTCAGTTCTCTGAAAGCAGTGATGTGTACAGCTTTGGAGTTTTCCTTTTGGAACTAATTACGGGCAGGGACGCGGCTTCCTTGATGCCTACAGAGTCCAGAGAATATCTGGCCCACTGGGTAATTTCCACTGACATGTAGCTGTAAGTTATCTAGAAAGGAAAGCTATGGAGTTCTGCTTAATCTCCGGCAAAATATCATTCTCTAATATGTCAAGGAACCATGAAAACCACCTTTTTGCCTATGACTGTCTTATCTATGTGTACATTGACAAAATGGAAGCTGTGGTATTTAATGTATCTAAGTGTGAAGTCAGGCCACAGATTTTTAAAACTTGAAAACAGCTAGAACATAAACACTGTTTTCATAATTATTAGACATGAGAAGTATGAGTCATTTTGTAGGATCGCATAAATTCTTATTAGGATATATTATTGAATATTGAAAGTCCTTGTTGATGTTTGATAATTGATACAATTAATTCTACCTTAGTTGGGACATAACTTTAGAGGAAAATAACAATATGAAAAATGTGCTGCAGTTTCTCGTGCATAAGAATATTTCTTTCACTAACTTCCCACTGAAAAACATTTTTCTTGTCACATCGAATGATCGAAAGATGGAAGCGCATTTCAGTTCAAATGAACTGATTGACCCAAGATTAGCCGGCAACTTCACTGCAGAAGGTATGAAGGAGCTTGTTGGCCTGGCCTTCCAATGCTTGAACCCATCATCGAGACGCCGGCCAAGGATGAGGCTAGTCGCGACCGAACTAGACCGGATTCTGGAGACGGAGATGTCCATGACAACATTCATGGGCGACGGAACCACCATCGTCACGCTCGGGAGCCAATTGTTCACGTCGTGAAGCGATGTGGGACTGATTTCATGTCTGCTATTTGATGACATGATGATTGCGTGTAAGAGCCTAACAACAGCTGTTGTTTCTGCCAAGCTGTCCAGGCTCTGCATTGTTGTGAAATGCCATGTATGGTTATTTTTTAAGCTAGTCATGGTTGATATAGTTTGGTAGGGGTGAGAAGAAATAGAGCTGTATTTATATCTCTTTTTCTTCTTTTCGTTGCATGGGAGAAGAATTGTATGTAATTTTTTTTAGATTGTTCACTGTCCTTCAGTGCTTTTAATCTCTGAAACTTTTTTGTGACTTCTTAATCTCTGAAACTTGTGCCGAGTTTTTCCTGCTGATGGTTATATATGTATCTGCACGTGGAAATGGCTTTTTATATCCATTGTCTTAGGCTAGAAAACTCTAATAAAAAAATTATTATTGTTAATAATCAGATAAAAGGTGAGAAATTTATGCTTGGTCTTTTTTTTTTTTTGTTGAATTACTCCAAAAACTCAGTAATCCTTAGACTTAAATCGGATAAAAAAGAACATTTAAATTGGGTTCCTAATTCAGGTATGTAACTCAGTAACTGTACTTCAAATAAATAGAAGTGCATAGAAATATTAATATATATGTCTCAACATAAATACAAAAAACTTTATAACATATTTTAGAGATGTGTTTTATCAATACTGAATATCTTTTCATGTCAACAGTTACTTCGGAGTTGGAGACCCATTCAAATATGTCAATCTTAGTATCCATACTATAACAAGTGATTTAACAATATTATAGTTTAAGTGATAATTGATGTATTCATCAACAACAAGATATTTATAATATAAATTTAACAATCTTTGATTTGGTGGTTTTTTTTTTTCTGGAGGTTCTCATAAATAAGGTGTGTACTTAAGAGCATTTAAGTTTGTAATGCAATTTACAAATGATGATGATGACATTTTATATTACTCCTTATGTCTCAAAATAAGTGAAATTTTAGATTTGTCTTTAGTAAAACCATTCCAAGTTTTTTTTGTTATTTTTTTCAAAAACCATTTCAAGTTGACCAGATTTATCGGAAAGAACATTAATATTTATGACATCAAATAGGTATATGAAAATATATTTCATGAAATCTTGCAATACTTATTTGGTATCATAAGTATTAGTATTCATTCTTAATATAAATTTGATCACACTTGAAATGATTTTGACTTAACAAGACAAACCTAAAACATCATTTATTTTGAGGGAGTAGATAATTTGGATAACACCATTTAAGCTACGGCCCTACCCTACCCGTGTCCTGTTGGGCTGTAACGGGCCTTGACATCTGCGTTCCCTGCCTTGCGGTTAGACCCGCGCGCTCGCGCTCTCCCTCTCCCTCCCCCTCTCTCTGGGCGGCGACGGCGAGCGCCACTGCCGCCCTACGCCGGCGGACCATCGAGCCCCTTCGCCAGGTTTTCGCCGCGCCCTTCGCTTGCGACGAGCACGCACCAGGTATGCTAACCTCTTCTCTTCCCTTCCTGCTGTGTGAAACCGACCACCCAAACCCTATTGTAAGCCATTATACTCGGATCTGATCTAATTACAAACGTGGACATGTATTATGCCGGCTAACTTCGTCAGTTTTTAGCAAAAAATTATCGGGTCTACATCTATAAATTATCGGGTCTACATCTATACTGGGTCCGTCTCTGCCTTCAAAGATGCATAAAACATCAGTGTAGACTATGTAAAATAGAGTACACGAAAATCACTTTGAAGTTGAGCTTAGCTTTTACTCATCCTCTATTTAGAGCCCGACGAACGTCAATTTCATCTATATGTATCTCAAAGTAAAACTGGTTTCCTAATTCAGGTAACTCAGTAACTGTAATGACCCATGGATGGAGCAAATCGCCACCGACATGCGGGATTACATAAGAGATCGCGAGATGGATAGGAGAAATGAGGAAAGGTCCCTCAGTTCTGTGTTTTACTTATTCAGTCTAAAATTTGCTTAGCTTTAGGCCTTTAGCTGGTACAGGTTGTGGCTATAAAGCCCACATGTTACACTGCCCCTTGGGCCCCATACACGCTAGCTCTCAACTCGCTGTAATCTGTAGCTGTGCCTCCTCCAATGCTTGTGCAGCTGCGTCTAAAGCAGGCCTTTCAGTTTCGTCAGGCCAGAGTGACAGGCTGACAGCATAAGTCCTCGCCTGCAGATGTTGCTTGTCCCCAAGCAACTGAAGATGGAAAACGCTTGCATGCTGTAGAAATCTTCCCAGGCTGCTGCACCAGGTGGAAAATGATTCCATTTCACAAAACTTGTGGAACAGCAGTGTTACCTTCCTTTACCACATGTCGATCAAGGGAGTCTCTGGTTGCAGATACACGCTGCTCAAATCGACTGACTTGAACTAGTCAGGAAGAGCTGGAGTGTGATCTGGAACGACTTGTTTGTGCTGGGACACATGAAAGACATTGTGCACTTGAGCTTCGGGAGTTAGATCAAGACGATATGCTATTGATCATGGACGTAGACAGTAGGGGGACTAGGGGGATCCATGGCCCCGTCATAGTTCATCTAACCCTTATTTATATATTTATTTGCAAACTAAATTAGTTGACGATTAGTATTTGGTCCACTCTGTGCTTGTCGGCCTTGACTTTTGTATGGTTTTTAGCTGTTGCTAGATGCTGCTTGAGTATTTCAGTGTAGGCTGCTCTTGTCTGCAACATATACAATGCTCTTGACTGAAGGGCCAAGTCAGGAGGTAGTTAGTAGAATCCATAAGAGGTTAATAACCATACTATGCTTTAAAGGGTGAGCAACCAAGAGAAGTGTGGTATGACAGGTTTGTAGCAAAACCCAGCCAACGAAAGCCACTGCCTCCACTGCTAGGAGAGTCAGGAACAAACACTTCATAGGACAAGAACTTTATTCTTGGTTCTTGAATATGCCACCCACGGAACATAAGTGAATATATTCCAAGTACAAATCTAAAATAGAATAGGCTATGCTTACATGGATATAATGGTGCACGCATTGGCGGATTCACGGGGGTGCTGGGGGTGTTCACCCCCCGTGAGCCACAAACTCAAGCATCCAAGTCTTCTTATTTTTCTATTATTAGTCATACTTAATGCAATTTTTATGTTTTTAATCTATTATTAGTATATAATTAATATATAATTAGTATTTTTTATATTTTTATCTATTATTGATCCGCCACTGGGTGCACGAGTCACATAGCCCTGTTAGGACAAAATACTTCCACCTCACGTGCAAATTAGGAACTAACAAACAGCTCACAATTATCAAGAGTGGCCATATACGTTTAGTAGTAGCATTAAATGCAGCTGCGTGTAAGCCACCCACGAATACTGTTATTTTGCTGATGGTGAGATAAAATTTCAGCATTTAAGAATTTATGTAGCAAAGAGAATTTTTGTGTGTGTGAAAAGCGTGCTAATCTGATACAAGATACAGCTGGGTAGGTAAACACACGGTTGGTGTCACAGACATAGTCACCACTTTGTGGTTGAAAGGGACAGCTCAACAATATTTGAGTGCCTATTAAGTGGTTGTACATAGAATCCTATATCAAGATTCAAGACATGATTTTTTTTAACTAAGAAGACATGATTTAAACCCTTTCTAAACTGTAAAATGGCTGCAGGTAATATGACAAGTGGAATTAACCTTAAAGCTATCACCTCTCAAAATATGTTTATATGCAAATGATTTATCAACATCCATGTATTCTGTTGGCATATGACTGTTAGACAGTTGTCATCAATTTGCTTGCTGAAACCCCAGCGCCTAGACAAACTTGAAGCTTACAATCCAGATCTAAAAACATATATTCTCTCTCTACAAAATAAGTTTTGTTACATGACAAAGCAACTAGATAATCTAAGATATCAACAAATTTGCAATTTCAAATCTTGCAGTGTTGCTCAAACCAGAACTCCTTGCAGCAAACCTACTGGCACCTGTTCTAACATACATTAGCACCACACTTATCATCACTGCACCAAGATTGCATTAAAAGAAAGAGTTGAAACGCCAAAATAACTAATCCCATGAGCAAAGGCGAAACTTTTCTATAATATCATCTGCCTTTATAAAAAATGGAGGTATTTTCCTCCCCCTCTCCATTTTGTGGGAGATCCACCTAAGAGTTATCTGGAACATATAAGAGCTATTCAACTGCGAGGAACAGATTATTTTGAGAAATGTGGCCATTGAAAGGAATGGACAACTATAGTCATAAACAAATTTTAGGGTTAACCAACTGCATCTAGAGAGGCTAATCAGTGTACCTCCTTTTCAATTAAATAGGTTCTGCACCAGCGGAGTAAGTAGAGAGGGAACAAACCATCCAACAATTGCACTATTTTTCTGCAATCAACCGCTAGTCCTTGCACCAGTGGCCAGCCACACGTGCCCTGCACTCCTGCTGCAGCCGCGATGGGGGAACAGACCCTGCAAGCCGGCGGTGGAAGCAGCTGACGACGCACCTGTTCATCGGAAAATGCAGGCGAAGGCGCATGAAGCTAATTCCAAGCGCGCCAACAGGCTGGATGGCGAGCAATATAGGCTATCCAAGAATAGAGAGCGGAGGGGAGGGATGGAGAGCTATTAGATTTGTAGAGTCATTTGTGGAGTCTGTTAGAGACGTTTTTCTGTAATAATAGCCAAATTTACCTTTACAAATGATTTAGATCATCTCTTGGATGCTCTAAGATGGAAAGACTCCTCAAATCGAGGACAACCTTTTGCTGCCACTAACCCCCCCGGCTGGACACGATCACCATGCGCCTATGGTGCTCCCTGCGCAGGTACCGCGTCCCTGGTGTGGCCCAGGCCAGTGTACTGGTGGTCCCACATCACATCTCTCCCCCCTCGACGAGCAGCTTGTCCTTGAGCTGGAAGGCAGGATGACGCTCGATGAAGGTGTCGGCATCTTCCTGCCTTCCAGCTCGAGGACGAGCTGCTCATCGAGGGGGGGAGAGATGTCATGTGGGGCCACCAGGTTGTCAAGGGTGTCGGGATTCAGAGTAGCTGGACCTCGACTACGTAGCTCGTAGTCTTGGTTGATAACGGCGTGGGGTTGTACCCCTGAACGCCCAACGGTGAAGGTGGTGAGATTGAGAGAGAGAGGGAGATTGGGAAATAACTGTTGTTGCTTAATTCTCAAATGTTCTGAATACAAGAGATAAATAGGCGCTCAGCCTCATAGTCAACTAAGATGGAAAGACTCCTCAAATTGAGGACAGCCTCTAATCCCCCGGCTGGACGCGGTCACCAGCCCAAATTGAGGACAGTCTTTTGCTGCCACTAGTCCCTGGCTGGATGCGGTTACCATGGGGCGCTGGACTTTTTCCTGCCTCTCAACCCCAGTCACCAGCACTGGAGTGGTCACCATGCGCCTATGGCGCTCCCTGGGCACATCGCATGTCCCTGGTGCGGCACCAGTGAGTGTACTGGTGGCCCCACATGACAGAGGTCCATGTTGACTAATCCCTCATCATGAAATTAAGTAAACAAACAAATTCCTCAGGGAGTCCATGGGTAGTTTGATTTGAAGGCAGTGAACACAGATGATGTTCAGAACCAGAGCTCCTAAGTTACAACTTTATTGGTTCTAGTGGACTTTCCTAATAAGTAAGAGCCTCTCATTGCTGTGGTTAAGAGTAATCAATTGTTCTCTAATCAGCTTATCAGTTATCTGCTTCTTTTTTAAATACAGTGTGTCTGTATTTGGAAATTGTCAGGTCGGATAGATAAATCAACAGCCAAAATTCAGTTCATTCAGTAGCTACATTAGGGAAACTGTTATGTTACACTATGAATGAGAAACTGTGTTGTATTATTTTCTGCTTGTTCATCAGAGTTGGGTAATCTTCTTCTTCCAATTTATACAGATTAGCTTGATGTCTTTCCTGAGACTGTTGCCTCAAAGACTACCCCAACTTATCAGGTATGTTTTAACTTTTCACTAACCCTATGCAATATGATAGATACTTCATTTCTGTGTGTCCAAAATTTCATTGAAAATGAAATGGGGTTATGTTTTCATTTTCTTGCTTGATGCTCTGTCTCTCAGGCAGGTGGAGCAAGATGTTGAGACTGTAATCCACGTTCTCCAGCCAGGTCCGATAGGGATTGTGGAGCACAAATTCACAGATGCAGAGATCTTGGAGGCCAGGGCCACAGTGAAAAGAGCAGTGGATAATTGGCGAAGAAATTGGACCCTTGAGAGAAATCTTGGCAGCACGACTTTTGACAAATGGAAATAATATACTCCTCGTGTCTTGTAGCAGCAGTACTTGAAATAAATAAATAGGGTGCCATGGCTGGGTGCAGCTATTTCCAACTTTTTAGTTACATTAGATTAGATTTGAGCACGATCTGCTTATCGGGAGTTATGTAAACTGTTCTAAATGATCAGTATATTTCTCTTTATTTCATGGCTTGAAAGGTTCATAGTTAGAGAATGCAGTAATTCGACTCCGATTCATTGCTTGTTTGGAAATGATTTTTTCATCATGCTTACAGCACGTGTTTTCTCATTACATTTTCAGCAGGTGGTTGGCATATTGAGTGCGATCCTGAGGATACTAAACATCATCTGATATGTTTTACTCGATATATATACTTTCGCTCATAAAATAAAACTTCTTTTAGAGCATCTCCAAGAGTTTGCCAAAAACACTTGCTATCCTTATTATTTTGATAAAACTTGAAAAATACATGCTCCAACAGTTTGGCAAAGCACTTGGCAAATTTTGGCAACTTGCCATCCACAGGCGCTTCACGCGCATATTTGCGCGCGGTGGTGGCTTGCCATCGCTCGGTGCCGGCATAAAAGACTGCTACGATGTGCACCTTGCTCGAGATGTCAGGTGCCCATGCCATATTCGTACGTGTGTGGCCGACAAGTAGCGCTAGCTATTGGAACTATTGGAACAGTGCTCCATCCGGCCGTAAAGGTGAAACGCGCGGGGAGCTGCTGTGCAGGACGTCACGTACATAGCGGCAGGACGTCACGTATGTAGCGAGCAACAGTGGACGCAGGAAAACACAAACGATGGAGACCCCGTGCACTGTGCTGTAGACTGGTGGCAGTGTTCTGCTAGCGGACTGGTGGTGGTGCTGCCGTGCCCGTGCTGGTGCAGGTGTCCACGGCACAGCCATATTGGTGGTCGACTACGCTACTGAATGGCACCGTGCATATTGGTACTGAATGAATCGACAAAAAAAAAATGTAAAAGTGGGCCTCTTTTTTAATTTTGCCAAGTATAAAATAGCAAACTCTTGGAGAGAGAGCGTTTTTTGACTTGGCATATATTTTAAGGAGTTGCCAAATCACAAGATTTGCCAAATAATTTTTGGCAAACTCTTGGAGATGCTCTTATAGTGTTAATTTGATCTTTGGTATACAATGCATTATAGAGCCTTTGGTAAATAATAGAATTATAGAATATTTAAATCCCATACCCCCAAAAGCTGGAGTAGCTCAGTTGGTTAGAGCGTGTGGCTGTTAACCACAAGGTCGGAGGTTCAAGCCCTCCCTCTAGCGTATTTTTCTTCTCTTGTTTTAAATTTTTATTTCCTGGTTTTTTATGTCTCTCTTTTTAAATTCTGTTTTTAATTTTTATTTCCTAGATTTTTTACGCCTCTCTTTTTAATTCTATTTTTTATTTGCTAAATCTCTCTATCTCTCTCTTTCTCTATTCTGTTTTTAATTTTTATTTCCTGGTTTTTTATGTCTCTCTTTTTAATTCTATTTTTTATTTGCTGGATCTCTCTATCTCTCTCTTTCTCCATTCTGTTTTAAATTTTTATTTCCTGGATTGCCTCTTTCTCTTTTGTTTATTTTTAAGTTATTTTCTTTTTCCTGTACTTTTCATTTCAAGTACCATGTTTATTTTTCACACTATTTTTTTTATATTGATGGTGTTGGAAGCATTTTCTTTTTAGTACCTACTTTTATGTTTTGAGTTTCTCTTTTTTCCCTTCTTTCTTTAGTTTACCCTATACGTTTTTCACGTTTTTAGTAAATAGCCTATACATTGTTCACTTATATATATGGGCAACATGTGGCAGTGAGCTCACACGTTGTCTTTGTTCTCTTTCTTTTCCTCTTCCTTCGTTCTTATCTATTTTCTATCTTGCTCTTCTACGTTGTATTGCCACCACCTTTTAATGGACTTTCACTGAGGTATGCTATATAGAAAAGATGGACACAATGATTGAGGACACGATATACATTGGTAGACCACAACCGAGGGCAAGGAGCATGAGGACACTAAGGTGGGCCGCACACTGCATTGGCCTTCGTTGAGGACCACGAGCATAAAAGACCTAATGGTTTATATTACCATTTGTTGCCCATGCTAAAGAAACCCACCTTCAAATTTTCTAAGCTGTCAAATGCAAACAATTTTGGTATTTGAGTGGTCAAAATTTTTGTTTTGTGTTTTTTCTCTTCTATTTAATGTAGAAACTCCACATTTAGCTAAAAGAGGAAAGATGTTATGTACATCAAGTAGGTTGGTTTTTGGATTTTGTTGTTGAAAATAATATTTTTAAAGCATCTTATCTAGGTATAATTACTCACGTACGTCTATAACTAGACCTACAACCATACACCCACTCCATCTAAAGAGCACCAGGACGAATCTAATTTTGAGGATCGAACTCTCGCCATTAGTGAGGGACCATCCATGGCTGTGCGCAAGAGACGCTGCAAACTATTATTTTGAGAACCGAGTAAAAGACGATTCTAATCCGGAGAATCGAACTTGCAGACGTGCGCTCGGTTTTTGGTCGAAAAATGAACGCTAAAACACATGAGTACCCACTCCAACAGGTTCGCGTGAAACGGAACGAACCGTTGCACTCGTCGCCGTCCGCGGTCGGCGCGTGGCTCTCCCTCCCTGCCGCTGCACAAACGTCGTGCCCTGGTGGCTGGTGCCGCCTCGTTTCCACACGTAGGCTACGGCCCAAGCAAACCAAACCGGCTCACCTGACCTCACACCTCCGCCGTCGAACGCCCCCATCACATCACCCAATCGCGTCCGTCCATCTCCCCCGCGGCCCCAAATCCAGGGTCCCGTAGAGCTCTGGCGGCCAGATAGATACGCCTACCCTACCTGAGAATCCCCGCACGGGTCCCTAATTAATTATTTTGCGTCCTATTCTATTCAAATCTATATTTTTTTTCTCCCGTACAAGGAAACCAGCAGCAACTATTCACTTTCACCGTCCGTCCTCCCCTGCTCCTCCGAACTCCGAAGACAGAGACACCCACCCCATCACCACCGAGGCGACGAGAGGCCGCAGGAAAAAAAAAAAACAATATACTAACGAGAGAAAACAAAACAAAAATATATTAACGGCGGGGGAAGGACGAAAAGGACGCCGACGACGTGAAATACCCTAGGCCGCCGCGATCTCGGCGGCGCGTCGGCGATCGGCGGGGGGCGCCCCGCCGCCTCCCGACGCCATGCGGGGGCGGCGCGGGGAGGCGGGGTACGAGGAGGGCGAGCTCGAGCTGGAGGACGGCGGCGGCGGCGGCGAGCTGGCTGTACCCGACGCGCTCACCAACATCGTAAGAAACGTTCTCGGCTCCCTTCCTCTCCTATGATTTTGTTTAGTGTGTGCGTGGAGGGATTGTGTTGTGGATTGGATGAATGGCTGATCAGGTGGTGGTATGCGATTGCGTTCTCGTGTCGAGGTGATTATATTATTACTAATTGCCGCAGCGGTTTTCTTTTTGCGTTACGCTTATTATGATTTATGCGAGGAGTAGTTGCTAGCAGCAATGCTGCGGGATTTAGGTCGATTTTGCAGTGTATATGAGGCCATCACTGATTGGCATGAATGCGCGATTGTTTTCGCAATCTGACATAAATGCTGTGTCAAGGGGGGGGGGGGGGGGTGGTTACGATTCCGCCAGTTAATTGTTGATTCGGATTTGGCTGACCTGTTACCTTTACCTGGCAAATGTTGACAATGCAAGACTAGTTTGTAGTTACTTCTGCAATCCCTGAGTAGTAGTACTAGTTCACAGCGACTTATGGTACCCCTTGGGTTAATTACGAAGCCTTCTTAATTTTAATGCTAGATTTAGCTGGTCACACGGACAAGTTAGCTGGTGATTGGTGGTAGTATGGTTTGTAACGGTTGGTTCACGTGCACATTTTCAGTTTCATTTGCTTTTTGCAGTGTATTTGAGCTCATCACTGATTGGCATGAATGCATGATTGCTTTTCCAATCTAACACAAATGCTGTGTGAAGGGGGAGTTTACGATTCTTCCAGTTAATTGCTGGCCTATGCTGGGGGATTCAGATTTGGTTAACCTGTTAGCTTTACCTGGTAATGTATTGGAGCCGACGTGAGAATGCAAGCTAGTTCGTAATTACTTCTGCAATCCTTTAGTATTTGTACTAGTTAACAGCATTTTGTGGTACCCCTTGGGTGAATTAAGAAGCCTTCTTAATTTCAGGGCTTGATTTAGCAGGTCACTGGGACAAGTTAGCTGGTGATTTTAATTCAAAAAAAAAGTTAGCTCGTGATTGGCAGTAGTGTGGTTTGTACGGTTGGTTCACGTGACATTTTCAGTTCCATTTGCTTTTGGCTGGTTTTCGGTTAGCTGGCCTGCTTGGTGAAAACTCTGCTATGTTATCATGGATATATATGAACTGGCAAAAAGTTTTCAGTTTCCCTGATCTTGTCTGCTAATTACAGAAAGAAGCTTCGTTTGCAGTTTTTTGATCATTCGATGTATGCACATGGAAACTCATGTTCCATCTCCAAAAATATACCCCCTCCCCCTAAGTTTGTTAACTTCAATGATACCATAATCGCCTTAGTTACACACTTCTGTATGACTGATGAGGGATATTTGACTAAAACCTGAAGTAGTTTGCTATTTTATTTTTCTAATAGTAAACTGTATAGACTTCTTATTCCATGATGTGGGGACCAATGAAGTGATAGTATTAGTTGAAAGTTGAATATGCTGAAGTGAAAATAACCATGTATATTGGTAGGCCCTTGTACTTGACAATTTATAGGTTGGACTGAAATCAGTTTCTGCTGTCAAGATCAGTTCCTAGAGGCAACATGTAGACACAAAATTTCTCTTCTACTCTGTTTTTTTCTTTGTAATTTATTTGTTCATATTTTCAACTAATTTTCTTTTTTTTTTACTGATGTAGGACTTTCTAGTTTTTCAGTTCTAGGTTTTGTGTCGGGGACACTACTAGAACAAAAGAGTCACTAGTTCGAGCTAGTTGGGTCAGGCAAATTGAAACCCAACAAGACAGGTGCATGTAAACCAAAGAGGAACAAAGAAAGAAAACTATTGCAATAAAACAAAATAGTGATACTAAAAAGTCGTAAAGGTTTTTATTTTAATTTCCATATGTCTATCTAAACACTACTATTATGATGTATAAAGATTAATTAATATATTTTTCATTTGGAATGCAATATTATATGGTATTTTCATTCTTATTCTGGAATTTGATTCATCATTGATAACTATTGGTACATTGACATTTCTTACTTTATTGTGCTGCTTCATGATCCTGTGTCCAAGTGAAGTGTTTTGGGTAGAAAATATGTAGTCAGCAATTTACAGTTCACAAGTGGATTTTGCATCCAGCTTTCAGTTCTTAAAGAGTGAGGGAGTTGTACACGTCTAACCTATGTGGGGAGGTAACTCATACAGGTTTGTTTGGATTCAAGGGACAATATTTGTTATATGATAGTTCTGGGGTTACCTTTATAATTATGTAAGTGATAATGAGTTTTTTGAGGGCTGAATTGTTCCTTCTGAGCTTATGCTTCACCGCTTCTGTTGTTAGTGCATTTAACTTTGTTGCTCCATACCTGTCTGTCTATACTGCAAGAAACTGCTGCTCCTTTTACATACATGCTTTATCTTTTTTTGTGTACACTCTCATAGTACAGTTTCATCCTTCTGGATGTTCAGCCTTTAAATTTTTACTTATAACTATGTTCCTTGTTCTAAAATACTGAAGCATGCTGTATTATTTACAGGATGAAAGAATTGAAAATTTGTTGGGTCATTTACGCAACAAATTTGAAGGTGAACTAACTCATACGAATTTGGGTAAGAGGAGTAAAAATTGCCATCCTGTTTGCTCTGTAGAGTTATTGTTGTTGTATTGGCTTATGTGAAAAGTTGTTCACACTACATATAGGTTCAATGTATGGATGCCACGGTTCGTTCTTGCCAACATACCCACGTCCCCTTTGGGCTTTCCTCAATATAGGAATACTGCAGATCCAAAAAACCATGGCAGTGCCTCTAAATCACCATATGTGCCAACAGAGGTACACTTTACAGAATTTTACATATATTGACTTACTAGGATTGCTGCCTACATGTGACAATATTACAATGTTCTTCCAGAATGCGCAAAAGAACCATGTTGTTAAGACTGATATAGAAAGCAGCAGGAAAAATGACTACTGTCGAATATCCAATGAGAGTGATGGCAATCCTTCTCAACAGATGTTTAACAGAGCAGTCAATGGTTCTGAGCAGAAAGCACCGAAAATACGTATCAAGGTGAATAGCAATAAGAGTTTGCCAGGAAATACTGCTGCTATATATAGTGGCCTGGGCCTAGACATCTCCCCTTCATCATCTACGGAAGACAACCTAGATGTGACTGCTGGGGCTCTGGGTCCCGAAGTTTTGCCTGATGAATCTCCGCGTACCATATTTGAGGTTTAGTTTTACCCTGCCCATGCTATTGCCTTATACATTGATTTTTTATGAGTTGATGCATTGTATTGTTTTAACAGATAATGACCTGCCATTTTATTCCTGGAGGACACTTGCTCTCACCCCTCGCTGGAAATGTTCTAGAATTGAGAAAAAAGCCTAAAGTGATGGTAAAACAAGAAGCACCTGAATTTCAAGTCAAAGTAGAATTGCACGGAGACTTGGGCTATACAACCTCTGCTACTCTGGATAACAAAGATAAGTGTACAAAGGGAATCAAGGCTGATGAAAAGAAAGACAGGACTCCCAATTTTAAGAGTTTGAATAAGGGAGCTAAGCCTTTACAGGATGTTTTAGATGATACCGGTTCAAACTTCTTACCTACAATTGTAAAGACAGAACATTCAGTCGAGGAGTCAGCGAAGTTTACAGGTGGGGTTTCAGATAAAATGAAGGGATCAAAAAGTGGTCCATCAAAAGGGCACATTAGTGACAAGAGCAAAAACAGTAAGGAAGAGCCTTCGCTTGATCATGGACTTTCTTGTAAAATAAGATGTGATTCTGATGAGTACAATGATCAACCTTGTGCCAGTTCAAGTCAGTTGCAAAACATTCCCAACAAAACTTTGTCACTGGAGAGGGACAAAGGAAAAGTATTGCATATGGAAGATGAACCATCTCAGTACAAAAGCAAGGAAAATGGAGGTCTGTTTAGTGCAAATCCCATTGTCATGGTAGAAAAAGATGATACAAATTCTTTAGGGATGATGAAAGGGAAGAAGAAGAAAGTTTCCTCTCCGCAAGCCACGCGGTCTGGGAAGAAGCTCAAGTTCAAGGCAAAGAAACAATTGAATGACAACATGGGCAGAAAATCTTATGGTGAAGATGAGCATTATGCTTTAGACCATAGAATTGATTTGGCTAATTCATATCCAATAGATAAGAGTGTGGGGCTTGAGAAAAAGACCATCTCATCTGGGGAGATTGGTAACAAGTCAGATGTTGGATATGACGGTGACCGCAATATCTCTGCCATGATTGATGATAAATCAGATCCTTTGTCATTAGTATATAGGAATGGGACTACGGAATCATCCGCAACCCTGCCTGATCCAGAACCCATTTTAATAAAGGAAGAGTGGGTGTTCTGCGACAAGTGTGAGAATTGGCGTCTTTTACCCTATGGGATGAAAACAAATACACTTCCCAAAAAATGGCTGTGTAGCATGCAGAGTTGGCTGTAAGATCATCCAATTCGTTCATTTCTTTCAAGTATTGTGCACTAAAAAAATTCTTTCAAGTATTGTGCATTACAAAAAATTCTTTCAAGTATTGTTAAATGCTTTATTTGTTTATATTTTTAAGTGTGCTTATTTTGGTATTTGCAACTTATTGTAGGCCTGGAATGAATAGCTGCAAAATACCTGAAGATGAGACCACAAGAGCCCTTCGGGCACTTTATATGGTTCCTGCACCTGAAAATAATATTAAGGATGGTGGTCATGATAATGCTACAGGCATGAGTGCAGCTATTGCTCCAACTGTTCAGGAAAATGTACAGTCCATCAGTTCACTGGGGAAGCTGAAAGGTAACCTTGATGGAGCTAATGTGGAAAATACTTTGGACTCAGCTGGTATGTCAAAACCCTCAAAGAAGCTACATGCTCCTCCAAGTCGAAACTTCCCTAAACTGAAGGAAAAAAGGAAGCCAGTGGAATCATCAGATAAAGGTATACACCTAAAGTTTTGTTGAAGCTTATTATTACCTTTCTGTTGTTTTGATTCTAATGGTTCACATTTCTGCAGGAGAAATTATTGGAAAAGATCAGTCACATCGAATGAGAAGCAGTGTAGGTGTTGATCATGATAACCTGAGAGCATCAAAGAAAATGAAGAAAGAATCCAAGGGCCCTGTGATGAAGCATCAGCCCTCTGAGTTTGAAATAAGCAAAAGTAGTCCTGCCAGTGAGACTCGGAGAAACATTCAGAAGCGAAGTGGTATTTCTCCTGGCATGGGAAAGTATGGTTTATGTTCATCAGGTAATCATTCTCATGGCGAAGATAAAGGTTTCTCTGATGTGGTCATTAAAACATCAGATACAGAGAACTCTGGCCCTCGAGACTCATCCATTAAAAAGAGAAAATTGAAACAAAGGCAGTCAAACCAGCATGATCTGGACCCACGCTATAGCAATACTGACACAAATGGTACTACAAAACAAAATATTAGTGAAACTAATGCTGTGAAGAAAAAAACCAGGTCAGAACTGAAGTTGTCGAAGACAGATAGGACAGCTACTGATTCTAAAGGCACAGTTGCTGGAGTTGATGATAGGATGTCTACTGACAAAGAGTGTTTAAGTGAGCAACTTCAGGAAAATACCCATTTCCAGCATCCATCACTCTCAGAAGGCACCTCAAAGAGGAAAATTGGTCATGCACAAACATCTACAGCTGCGACTTCGAGTTCATCCAAGATGTCTAACTCCCACAAGTATAAAGCTGATTTTCAGGAAATGAGGGCCTCTCCTGTAGAGTCTGTTTCTTCCTCACCCTTAAGGTCTTCTGATAAGAATTCTTTGGGTCGACATAGAAGCTCTTCATGGACAGTTACAGAAAACGTGCATTCTCAGGAGTCAGGGAAGAAGGGTTCTTCATGCTCGAACAGAAACTATGATCTTGGGTCTGATTGTGATAAAGCTAAGGCTCGTATTTCTGGTTGCTTTAACGGAGATGTGGGTCATCATGTTCAGAAGGATAGGGACTTGCCGAAAGATAAACAAGAAGTGATGAATGCATGCCTTATAAACAAAAGTTCTGGACTCGGTATTCGAAATGTCCAGTTTAATCCTGAACATAAAGTCAATCCAGATGTCCTTTCATCACATGACAACCATGGTCACAAGCAACCAACAGGTCTTCAGAATGGAAAAACACCGCCCCATTTCGGTTCAAATCAAGGTGACCATGCAAACTCGACTTATGGGAATATTAAGCCTGATAAAGGGAATATACCACATAAGGATCAAAAAACAAATCCATCTGCAGTCAAAGGAAGCAAGCAGCAGCCATCTTTAAACAATGCATCCAATGGTGATGGCTCTTACAAGGCAAATCAAATAGAAAAGGCTGTTATCGAAAATCTGGAAACTAGGAAGCAAGTACCTCTTAATGGTGATGCTTCTAATCTAACAAGTGCATCTATTCTACTGAAGGAAGCTCGAGATTTGAAACACTTGTCTAAACATCTTAAGGTTCGTTTGCTCAAACATTTCTTATGTTTATACGGTTGTTCCCATTCAAATCCTCTGTTATTGCAGGAAAAAGGGGATGACTTTGAGAGTACAAGCATGTGCTTTGAGGCGGTTTTGAAATTTCTCCATGTTGCTTCTCTATGGGAGGCTCCAAATGTTGATAGCTCCAAACAAGGGGATTCTGTACAATCTATGAAGCTGTATTCTGAAACAGGAAACCTATGTGGGTAAGAAACATCCTTATTGTTTTATTTCTTTATAAGATCTAGACAACCATTGATTTGACATTCTTTTATGATATTTGTGTCTATTATACCAAGTTTGAACATAAATTTTTATTTCTTGTAAGGAAAATTGATTGTATTGGTTAATGACCATTTTATAAATGATGATTGTCTATAAAGAGAGCCTAGATTAGTTGTTTGATGGTGTGGATGCATGTTAGATGCTTATTTCTTATTAATGAAAAAGTTTTCTAGTTCCTCCTGGTTGGTCTCTAAAAACAATAGATGCTTGTTTATGCGGTTATAGATTCAGTATATCAGAACTTCCATCCTTTGTAAGCCTTTGTTGATGACATTTCATAATGTGATAATAAAGACTTTAATGTGCCTTTGTCATTTGATACTTGCGTTGCATGGTTAACTAATCTCTTCCTGTTGGTTTTGTTGTATTCAACAGATTCTGTGCTCATGAATTTGAGCGACTCAAGAAAATGGCGAATGCAGCTTTGGCATATAAATGTGTGGAAGTGGCATATATGAAGGCTGCTTTCTTTAAAAGCCCTGGTGCAATTAAAGATAGGCATGCGTTGCAGGCAGCATCTTTGATGGTTGCTCCAGGTTTTTGTTTTCACACATGCTTTGGCTCATGTATCTGAATATGAATGTAGCAAGCCTATAAGGTCAATACAGCCTATTTTGTTTAGTGTCCTTAAGGATGGGTTTGTCCATTATGAGAATATCCAATTGTTTTTATGGGTTGATCTTATTATCCTTTTCATCTGTAATATCAGGCCCATTCTCAAACCAAACTGGATTTAGAATGATGAATTGTTCAATTAAACCTAAAAAAATGGAGATTTTGCAATTCTGAAGGATTGTAGTATATTGTCATATAATTAAGTATTTTTTACAACAGTCATAATTAAGTTTTTTTTTTGTCAAGATCTTGGCTTGAGAATTTTTGTTTTTGAACTTCAGTAGTTAACAACTTAGCATTGTGATGAAGTAAAAAGAAGTTTTCTAACAATTCTAGCATTTCAACCTTACACAGATTTGGTAAATCTTGCATCAAATTTCAATGCATCTCTTGCTCAGAGAGGTAGATGCTTAATCTACCTTTCAGATGCATGAAAGAATGCAAACCTTTGTTTTATTTAGAGTGACATCAATGCATTAAGTTTTTCTTGATTAAAATTCTAATTGTCTCCTTTTCTTTTTCTAGCTGAGTCTCCATCATCTTCTGCTTCAGACATCGATAATTTGAATAACCAGAGCACAGTTGCTAAGGCTGTTTCTGCAAGGGGGGGTGTATACTCTCCTCAGATTGCTAGCAACCCCATATCTCGGAACAATCATCACTTGATGGGATTGCTTTCTTATGTAAGTTCCTGATGTCATTTTCAGTTCTACCGCTAGGATCTGTCTGTGCAAACAGTTAAATAAAAACTATCTGGCAACTTCTCTCACTAATATATAAATTGTCTCGCAGAAACTTCTGATGTTTTACTATGGAAGTTACATGACAGTGATAAGTGAACAATCATCTTGTTATTGAAATATGCTCTATATATCAGAATATGAAACTGTCTGTTCCACATCATACCCCCCCACCCCTACCACCACCACAGTGCACCAATGCAATTGTTCGCGTACACAGTTCTGCATGTCATGTTTGTCATCTGTGGAGGCACATGCTGTCCTTTTCCAATATATTAGAGATAGGGTAATAAAGCCATGGAATTTAACCTATAGTTTGGGCAGCAAACTTCCTCATGCATGGAGCATACTTTGTGTTAGAATAGGCGCCTAATGGGCCTGCTATGGGCCAGCACCAAGCCTGTTCGGCTGGTAGCCTAGGGGCTGTTAGAGTATTAGGAATAGTACCACATTGCCTAATCATGTGAGATGTTAGTCCTATGTACTCCATATAATCAGCCTATGAGGCTCAATGCAATATATCCAATATTCCTCCAATTATATTCACTTACATGGTATCAGAGCATGGCTTGCACTCGGCCATCCCGGCGCGATCTAAGATCTCTAGCATGTACAAGTGCTGAAGCCGAGTATCGCGCAGTGGCTAACGGAGTTGCAGAGGCGACTTGGCTGCGACAGCTTCTCTTGGAGCTACGTGCCCCCCCCTTCGGCGCGCCACACTGGTGTACTGCGACAACATCAGTGCCGTCTACATGTCCTCCAATCCGGTGCAACATCAGCGCACCAAGCACATTGAGATCGATCTTCACTTCGTCCGGGAGCGAGTTGCTATTGGTGATCTTCGTGTACTGCATGTTCCTACCGCTTCGCAATATGCAGACATCTTCACCAAAGGGCTGCCTACTTCAGTGTTCACGGAGTTCGGGTCCGCCTAAACGTGCGAGTGGCCGACGTTTCGACCGGGGGTGTGTTAGAATAGGCGCCTAATGGGCCTGCTATGGGCCAGCACCAAGCCTGTTCGGCTGGTAGCCTAGGGGCTGTTAGAGTATTAGGAATAGTACCACATTGCCTAATCATGTGAGATGTTAGTCCTATGTACTCCATATAATCAGCCTATGAGGCCCAATGCAATATATCCAATATTCCTCCAATTATATTCACTTACACTTTGCTTCTCTTTTGTAGTTTTTGTTTGCACCTCTAAGGCTCTAATACTTCCCACTTTCAGATGTCCCCCACCTATTAGTGATGCTAGTATGGTTCAGATTTATAAAGGGTTCCCCTCAATCACAAGAAAGCGACTTCAAAATACTGCCCTAGCTATCAATTTCTGCTGTACCATGTTGGCAAAATCTTCAATCTGTCTGTTGAATATTAATTTGTTCATTCAGGTGTTCACTAGGTATTTATTCCTCATAGATAATGGACAACCAATGGCCCTTGATTCTGTATCACAAGCTCGTTATAATTTCACACAACAGAGCTAAATGTTCTTTTCTTTCTACAGGCAGAGGACATAAATAATGCATTTGAGGGAGCCAGAAAATCGCAAACTTCATTTTCAGCTTATCTTTCTGGTATCGGAAAGAATCAGGTCGATGAAGTTGCTCTTGTAAGGCACGTACTTGATTTCAGTTTTCATAATGTCAAGGGATTGCTGCAACTGATTCGTCATTCGTTGGAGTCTATCAACCATGAAAGTGGTAAATAATCTAACAAGATTAGGTCTCTCTGATTAGAGATTTATGATGGCAAGGTTGCTTTGTCATTTGTGCTATACATTGGTACCTCTTCCAATCTGGATGTACAAGTAAACAAGTTTAGAGAGTAATCAGTTGTGAGCGGAAAGGATTCAGATTGCTTTCTCTTGGTTGCATGGAAGTATTATCTTGTGGGTGGTCAATTTTGACCAGTGCCAAGCTGCCAAAATGGGTTTCTTTACCAAGTCATACTACTTTTGTTGCCTGGAAGGATTTCTTTTAGATGATGGTTTTGACTAGTGCCAAACTGGCAAAGGGGATTCTAACCAAGAATTAGCCTGCAAATGTTAATTTCTAAATCCAACATTGTTGGTTTTGGTGTCTTGTGAGCGATCAAATCCAAGTCTTCAATGGGAATCTAATATCTGCCTTAGTGGTAAGAAATATTTACACAGTTATATTATTCTTTAGAATATTGCCCTGTTTTTGCAATCCTAATCTCTCAAGTGACTTTCTCATTTTGTGTTTGTTTCTTGACATGAAATAGCAGAAATGTTTTTCTACAGAATATTTGTGTAGCCCTAATATCATGCACTAAGCAAATATCCTTTCCTAGATGTAGCCTCCTTCAGATAAATTCCATTTCTAACAGATTTGCATCCCTTGAATGCAGTTTGAGGGCACAGTCTCAGTTTTCTTTCGAGGGTGCCAGTGTAAACTTAGGTCAGCACTCTTGTCCTGAAGTCTCCCCACCTTCTATTGGCCTTGCGGAGAAGGTTCTCACAGGCAAGACTCCACCATTTACTTGTTCTACATTGTTTATCATTTGTGCTTTGCTTCAGTTCTGCACTCTGCATTGGTAAGGTTTGTAAGCACCCAGTTGGTGTTTTGTACTATATATGAGTGAAATAAATTAGGTGGTGACGGATGAGGATGAAGTTCCTTTCCACAAAAGATCATATGAGGATAGGGCACATTTGTCTTCGAGGAAAAAAAAACTCATGAGCTGCAGTACTTAGTCTAAACTTCCCTTTTTCATATTTGTTTGTTGGCACATTGCATTATATCTTGCTTACTTTCAACAAGTTGCCCAAATCATAGTCACCAACCTTAAGATTTATGTGTTAAGATAAATGTGAGGAATAATGGCACAAGCAAAAAAAAAATATTTTAGTTCTGCTGTCTGTAAACAAATCCTTTTTTGCCCTTCTTTGGTGGTTGATTGTTGACACGGGACTTTAGTTTCTCTGTCTGTAAAGAAATCCTTTGTCGCTCTTCTTTGGTGGTTGATGTTGATTGTTGACACAAACGTAAAGAAATCCTTTGTCGCTCTTCTTTGGTGGTTGATGTTGATTGTTGACACAAACTTATTTATTTCAGTTTTGGAGGTGCTTCAGGACTCAGCAGTCTCTAATAATTTACAAACCTGCAGAGTTTCAATGAGGATTGTCTGACTCCAATGTTAGGTGTATATATAGGCCAACTTTTTAGTTAATTCCTGCACCTTTTCCCGATACCTGTGTGTATATTATACGAGAAAAGGAAGGAACCAATTTTGTCAGAATTTTAGCTAATGGTTGTAATTATTGTTCAGATGTTGCAAAATTCATTCTTTGGTGGCCTGGGAAACACTAGTGTAGCCCTATAAACTTTATATTGTTTAGGCGCCTTGTAACTATAAATGTTTTTAGCACTTGATACATTTTTCCTTGAGGGGCTGACCTAACAACAAATGATGATGGCACTATCTGCTGCCTATCTGAGTGTTGTTTGGGTTCCTGCTTGAGCATTGCCATTGTAACGAGGGAGTGATGTAAAAGCTCACGCTGCTATGCTAATGAAGAGGTTGCCTTTCCATTATTGTTATTACACGATGGGTACGATTGCTTTGTTTACATATTTTCGTCTCCATTCAGACTGAAATGCAGTGACTCGTCGAGTTGTACGGCATGAAGCCTCTTCTTTCTGTTGTGATGTGAATTCTAATAACTCGTCGAGTTGTACTTCTTTCTGTTGTGAATTCTAATACTACTTTTTTCTCTGCTGAGACCGTACTTCTGGGTGTATACTGCTCCGAAGAGGCATCTCTTAATTTTTAGAGTAAAAATGGGTTGTCCTGTTGACGTATGTAAGAACGAGAACAAGAGTGAACTGAAGTGTGTTTTTCCATTGATTGATTTTGGTTTAAATACAGTTGAAAGAAAAACACACTGTGAATCCCTCTATCCCAAATTATAAGTCATTTTAATTTTAATTTTTTTGGAACCAAATTTATATAACACAATAATAGCATTATAATACCAATAACTATCATTTGATTCTTTTAATTATTTTTTCATAGATCTTTGCATTTTTTTTTATAATTTTAGTCAAACTTAGGTTTTGACTCTACGAAAAAGTTAAAATGACTTATAATTTAGGATAGGAGTACATGCTTTGATGCGTCACCTAATCCTCAGCCTGCTAACACCCACAGCTTTGAAGGAATCGGCTGGCGACGCATCAAGCGACGTCATCTGTATATAGACTATAGAAGACCAAGCTATCTCTCATGGAGGATTTGTGAGTTAGTAAATAAGAAAAATAAAAATAGAAAGATGTATCCTTTGCTTAAACAGCTTCTCTGGTAGGGAAGTCGTTCTAGAAACTGTTTGGCAAAAGTGACTTCGAAAGCAGTTTTGTAATAATTTGAATTAGGTTTTGTTAGGAGCCGTGATAAGCCGCTTTGGCTACCTTTTAGGCCAGTCTCAATGGCTAGTTTTATTGCTTGATTTCGTATACTATTTAAAGTTTTGAAATTTTGATACCAAACAACTCACTCCCTCAATGCATAGTTTCATTGCATAGTTTCACATACTATTTAAAACTTCTATGGGTACACCGTTGTCTCTCTCTCTCTCCTCTCTTCCACCAATGACCTTCCTCCATGCATGCAGATGAAATGAAATAACACTTTCATTGGGGGTTTCACACACTTTCTAATGTTTTGGAAACACCGCTATATAGTTTCACCATGGTGAAATCTCCATTGAGACCGACCTTACACGTTTTTTTTTCTTTTTTTTTTTTTTTGTGTGTGTGTGTGGGTGGGGGGGCTCGGAGGAGCCAAAGTAAAAAAAAAAAGTGACTTCTCGTAACTTAATGCAAAACTTTTTTTTCGAAGAGAGAAGAACAAATTTATTATAAAACCGCTACTTCTTCTCTCGGCTCCTCATAACTTAATGCAAATTATTACAAAACTGCTAACATTCTCTAAAATGCAAACTTTTACTAGAGAAGTTGCTCTTGACCTCTAGTACAAAAATGGTCTCGGCTCCTCCAGCCTCATTGTAATTGTAAAACAATTTTTTAGAGTTTTTTTTTTTTGAGAAAAGAACTATTTTTTAGATGGGTGTTTGGGCCAGCCGTTATCTAAAATGAGCTGGGAAAAACCACAGGCCTACTCTTTTTTTTTATATAACAAATAGGCCTACTCTTGATTGATTCATCAAAGTGTCCATGGAGGCCCAAACACGGGATAACCCTAGCCCACACTCTCGCTATATATACTTTCTTCTCGACGCTGACCTCTCTCATCTCCCTCCCCCTCCGCCGCCAGGCCTCTCCTTTGTCCGGTTTCACCTGCGCTGCGCAGCCGTTACACTGAAATCGTGCATCCGTTTCTCATCGTTTTCCGGTTAGGTTTCGTGATCGATTGTTGCATTTTGTTTGCTTTCTTGCTTGGATCTTGCTGTTTGGAGGCTGTGATGCGTCATGATAAGGGATTTTCTGAGGGACGGGGTTTCCGCCCTGCTGATTGAGAAGAACCAATGGATCCTTCTGAGCCTCTGCCCGATCCAGCCATTTTCCAAGCTTCTTGTTCGTTGTTGTTTGAAATATTCTCGATTGATTTTGCTCTTGCAGTTTTTTCCTCTTTTCCTTCTTGTGTATATAAAATAAAAATGTAAGTTTTTGCCCAGTTGATGTGAGGATAAACCTTCGCAGAAACGCATAGTTGTGTTGACTCGAAAAATTCAGACTACAATTATCTGATCAACTGATGAACATCCGTTCTTGCATGGTTCGATTTTTCAAACAAAAAAGTTTTAAAAAATCCTTCGTTTTCTGAAGCTTTACAGTAGTAGCAAGATGAGAGTAGCCGTGCACAATAAGCCGATGCTCTGGATGAGAAAAAGGAAGGAAGCATGGTAGTGTGCACGGAGAGCAGAGAATCAGCTGGTCTGCATGTCTGCTCGCCGTGACGCCTTCGGGCTTTGATCGTGCGGGCCTGGATTCGACCCACATTTATTTAATTTTGCTTTCTTTCCATTTCCTTGCTTCCCCTACCCCTAAGATTTCTGCTGAAACAATTACGTCGCAGGAGAAACAGCATGGAGCTTAACAAGATAAAAAAAAGGGATGTCTCTGCTTGCTGATGGCAGTTATCCAAGTCAAATGCACTTTTACAGCTTCCCAAAATACATACATCCCAAATCCAGAAAGATAAAATCAAAGCAGAGATATCCGAATACGACGTAGATGCGATTACTATATGAAGAAACAAAAACCATAGGTAGCAATTCTCCTTCTGTTCGCTTGTTATGTTTGTGAGATTTTTCCCCCTCGTAAATCTTTTTTACCGCTTAAAGCTGGTCCTGAGGGCTGAATTCGTTGCTTGGGCTCATGATGATTTGGATCCGAAAGGATCTTAGCGGATTTCGGTGAGGTGGATTCGTCTGCCGTTGATCGCTTGATGTTGTTACACACACTGAAGCCCTTTTGATACATCTCGTCGGTTTTTTTTTTTTATTTGGTCTCTTTGTCAATTCGATTTCGTCTCTTGTCAATTCTTATCTGATCTTGACTATGTGGAAGAATCACTGGGGTGCAAACGCGATGATGATTCATAAATGGTTTTGCCAGTGGTTAGCCATTTGGTAACCGTGAGCTGTCAAACCAAAATACGACTTCTCTTTCCACTGAGCATTGTGAATTCGTTATCCTCAGCCTATTTCTGTTCTTTTATTTCGAAAATGATTTTTATGTGTTCCCTGTTTTGACGAGGTGTTATCTTTTGCCCTATTGATTTTTGATTTGTTATCCGCATTGACGTGGTAAGTGAATGACGACACAGCCCCTGGGCCAGCCAGGCCGATTTTGTGCTACTGCCGTACCAGGGGTATCGGCAATGGAACATGAGCTAGACCGGCAATGGAACATGAGCTAGACCTGCCGTTAACTCCGGATTGATGTTTTACCACGAAGCGAAGACAAATAGGCAAGAGAGCCACAACAATTTCAAGTATTGTATCTATAAAATTTAAAGACAGATGCTACATGGTAAAGATATAATCATTGGAAATTTGTAAAACAAATGCAAACAAAACACTATACTTTGAATTCTGACTCATTTTTTATTGAAATTTATGAGAAATTGCCACTCACATCATTTTCTTATGCCAGCAAAAGCAAAACAGATTCTAGACCCTATACTCTGAATTCTGACACATTTCATTAAAAATTAAGAGAACCTGCCATTGACAATGTGAAAACAGATTCACAAAGGACAATAGAGAATTTACCCACTCATACAAGTGCATAGTGGTACAACTTTCTTTTTAGGAGAAAAAGTTTTTCCTGTGATGCATGGCCACGTATAATGAAAACACAATCCAGCTTTCATTTTCTATTGGCAGTTTCCTATACTGTCAATTCAGATCTTCATTTGATGAACTTATAGAACCTCCCACAGCATACTCTTACTGCAACGAAAGCATTACAAATCCATGGTACAACACCCGAACACAGCATATTCCTGCGGCAACAGAAGCAATACAAATCCATTGTACAACACCCGTTACCTGGCAATAGGCAGACAATATTGATCTCAATTTTTTTCAGAGCAAAAGTTTCATCTTGACAGCAGATTTTTACACGTTAAGCGGCATGGCATCCACTCCAACTCCAGCTCACCGGACTCGGTGCCCTGCAGCTTCAGCGCCACCCCCTGTTTCACCTTGCCACCAGAGACCACAACGGCACAGTCCCTGACGAGATCATTGTCCTCGGACTTGCCACCGGCCAATCTGAATGTCGCCCAGCAGAGTCACCAAATGCTGCGGCAGCATTGATCATCGTCTGTAGGTCGATCTCGGCCTCGCCCAAAAGGTCGTCCTTGGACACACGTCATGATCGAAAACTTTGCTTGCATTGTTGCGTGAGTGAAAGAAAGAATCAAAGGGTTTGTTTAAGTTAGCAATTGCCAGATTCTGGATGGACCCCCTCCCGGAGTATGTAACAAGTTTATGTGCTCGTGATTTAGCTGAGTACAAGTTAATGAATCCAAGACAATAGTACCGTGGAAAAGTTCAAAAAAAAAAAGAACTAGGACACCATTTTCAAGACTTGTAAGAGTAGCCATGGTATAACGTTTTTTCTCGCAACAAATCAGCGAACAGTCTTGTCTCTTTAGCGAAACACAAATGAAATGGCTCAACCATTCCTGGCTCTGTCAGTGTTCACTTTTTAGTAGTCGCCTAATCGGTAGAAACTAGCAACCGCATGCTCTATTCAGATTATGAATCTCTGAAAATGTTTCAGATATGATGAATACGCTGCAAGTGTTGAGTTCACAAGAACCGAACATAAACTCAGTGTTTATCTGTTCCTAGATTACCTTCTGATGATGTGGCATGGGATATGTTAGAAGGACCAACACAAGCAGGCAGTGGATTTATTATTATTTTTATTGAATATTCAATACTAATATTGGCGGATGCCGCCCTTTTGGTCGCGCTAACCATAGGTACATGCGCTCGGCCATCCAACAACACCAATAGGGCGGTTGCCAGCGCCCTTTGCCCCTTCGTATACTTCGCTGTGTTGTGCTTCCCGGCCGGCCGGCAGCACCGCGGCAGGCGCCGGACGGCGCGAGCAGCACTTGCAGCAGCACACGTTTGCATACGTACGTCTCAAAATCTGCAATCAATTAGCCTGTTCGTTTAGTCATGTTTCAATTTTTTTTCCTCTCATTCTCTCTCCAAGCTACAAACTAATGCATCACACATCAATTAAAACATTATGTATTTTACTATATATGTGTCATTAGAATATTTATTGGAATGCAGGATCGGACTATTTAATTTTAGTTATAGGGTAGGAATTTTTTTTTTCATGTATCTCCCTCTAAGCTATAAGTGACATATTGTTCTTCAAATATTATGGGTATGTAATATTTCAATTCTGTGTTAGGAAGGCTACTATACTCGCTTGTTCTATGAACTCTATACGTTCGAAAAAATTTAGACAACGGACCATCATAGCTAAAAATCTTGACTACACCATTGACGGTAGCACTGTTGGCATGATCACATAACGTTGTCATGCCAACATGCATTGGCGCGGCAACATCCACCACATTAGACGGCGTTTCCGACGTAGAAAATGATGTCACGTCATTCCTATTGGCGTGAAAGTTTTGCTCTGTAACAATACCTGGAGTGAGACACAAAACGTCAGATGAAGATGAAATTTATATAAAAATTGTAGCTCTTGATAAGACTATAACTTTAGAGTTTCAAGTTTTCCATTTGAGGATGCTATGATGCTCAATAAAATAATATAAAATTTTAGGAGCATCATAATCGCGTATTGATATCGTATCTCAAAGAGTTATTATTTTCACCTTCATCTGATATCGTATCTCAAAGAGTTATTATTTTCAAAGGTGACTGAACAATATTGTCATACCAAGGGGCGGCGTGAAAATGTTTTTCCACGTTAAAAATGCCATCTAATACGATAGATGTTGTCGTGGCAAATATACATATGCACGACCAAAGGATCTTGTTCAGCTTGTCTTATGCCGGCAGATTTTGGCTTATTTTGACTTATTTCATCTCACGGCAGTCGAAATTTGCCGGCTTATTTACCTGCGGAACGGGACCAAAATTTCTTCGCAGGCAGCACCCGGCAACCCTCAGTTTTCGAGCTTGAATTTCTTGAAACGCAACAGTCCAGTGTCCCTGTGCAAACCCGGCACAGATGGCAGTGCGGGCGTAGTCGCGTAATACCCATCTCGATCCACACCGCCTACTATTAATGAATGCTGGTTTGGCTGCAAATGAGAGATCGAGCCGAATGGCATTTGCGCGCGTACCCATCTTCTAATCTTTCGAGAAGAGCCGAGACGTGGCGTGGCGCCACCGACCCATGCGCCGCGCCCTGCACACGTCCCACCCGCCCCCGTCGGTACTCGCAACTCGGGGTACGTGTAACGTTCCCTCAGGCTTCCGATCCACTCATGCATGCCCACGTACCCCCCCGCCGTGGCGCCCCGATCCTAATCCGTTCGCCGTCCCGCCGCGTATAAATCGCGGCGTCGGCCTTCACCTGCTTCACACCACCGGCGATCGAGCAACACGAAAACACAAGCACACAAGCACAGCTGCTCAGCAGCTTTCTGAGAGAAAAAACCACCCACCAAGCCGACCATCATGGAGTACGGTCAGCAGGGGCAGCACGGCGCCTACGGCACCACGGGCCGTGTCGACCAGTACGGCAACCCGGTCGGCGGCGGCGTCGAGCACGGCACCGGCGGCATGGGGTACGGCACAGGAACCGGGACCGGGACCGGCGGCATGGCACAGCACGGCGGCGCTGCTGGCATGGGTGGCGGGCAGCAGTTCCAACCGGCCAGGGAGGAGCACAAGACCGGCGGCATCCTGCATCGCTCCGGCAGCTCCAGCTCCAGCTCGGTAAGTACTTTACCTGGACATTATTTTTTTTCCTTTTCCCATTCTATACGTTGCTTCATGTTGCTTAATCTTATAATAATATGGTTTTGTGTGAAATCAAGTCTGAGGACGACGGCATGGGCGGAAGGAGGAAGAAGGGAATCAAGGAGAAGATCAAGGAGAAGATGCCGGGAGGCCACAAGGACAACCAGCAGCAGCACGCCACAGCCACGGGCGGCGCCTACGGACAGCAGCAGGGACACACCGGAACCTACGGTACTGAGCAGGGCACCGGTGAGAAGAAGGGCATCATGGACAAGATCAAGGAGAAGCTGCCCGGACAGCACTAGATCGTCCGCGGCGACTGTGTTGGCTTTCTTTGGCGTGTGAAAGCCGTACTTAATTACTGTCACCCGGTGTTTTCATCAGTGTCCATGAATAAGTGTCCCTTTCTCTCTGAGTGACGGGGACAGTTTCTACTTCTGTTTGGTGTGAGTTTGTACGTACGTAACTTGGTCCGTGTACTGTTATGCTGTGAATGCTAAGTACATCGTTTTTCTTTGTAAGTGTATACAGTGTGCATATATGCGAGTGGCTTTATCTGTGTCATAAGTTACCGTGAATTTTGAAAGGGGTTTTAATCTGGTGGTTAGAGCACCTTACCTGAGAAGTACCCAGTAGAACTGGGTTCGACTCTCCATGGGAGTAAAAGTTTTACTCTTCATATGAGTAAATTTAAACACGCTGTATTATAAAAAATTAAAAAAAATAGGTTGAGATTTCTCTTGCTGACTTTGGTAAAAAAAAGTTACCACGAATGCAAAATAGCAAAAATACTACATTCTCTTTTTTTAAAAAAAAGAGAAATCCAAAAAGAATAAACATAACTTTGGATGTTGAGTCTCTTAAATATGACTAAATTTTAATAATAGTACCAAAATTGTATTAGAGTACCAAAATTTTATTAGATTTGTTATGAAAAATATAATCTAATCACATCCATTTGATATGATGAACGCACGATTTCGAAATGCAACTCTCCTTGTTATAAATTATAAAATATTTTAATTTTTAATATAATTTTAGATATGGTTAAATTTGAGATGCTTTGACACTTTAAGCAAAATTTAGAATAAAACAAAGGGAGCATGATCTAATCACATTCTTTAGATATGTTAAATGTACCTATTTCTATGAATGCTTGGCCGATAAGGCCTGGCCGGTGCTGCGCAGCGGAGATGATATCGTGTATCAGCCTAATTCTCATGGTAGATTGTTTAAATCACTTCCGTTTTTATTATTGGATATTTTTACCGTACTTGTTATTGTTTTACGGTTACCATCACCATTTCCACTTAGAGGAAAAAGTCGATAATTTCTCAAAAACAATTTTTTGGCAATCAAGAATGACCGTTTTTGTTTTTAGCCTTACTGTTCTAAATAATAAGTCATTTCAATAATATTAGAGAGTTAAAGTTTGTTAAGTTTGACTAAAATTATAAAAAAATATAATAATTTATGACATTAAATAGATGTATAATAAAAATATAAGTAAGGAAGAATCTAATCAATGTTATAAATGTTATATTATTATTATCATTATTATTATTATATAAATTTAGTTAAATTTAAAAAAGTTGGACTCTTCAAGTTGGAATGACTTATAATTTAGAACAAAGACAATAGTTTCTAACCAACACTGAATTTTCTGAAACAAATCAACGTGATAATCATGGTTATCGTCGACGAGGACCAAAGACGGCGGTGTGAGGTGCGATGTGATGATGTTTCTGTAGTACAAGTAGTTAGTTTTTTTTTTAATACGTAAAAGATTTGCGCATCTTTACATTAAGTAGAAGAGAGTTTTACATTTTTTGGGTGGATACAAATTCGCAACACTGCCTGCCACCCAAGGAACACGTATATAACGGATTACTCACGCACTAAACATTCTAGTTTCCGCGCACCGGCTTCGATCCACATGTCAGTGGTGTGCTTGATGTTGTTGAGGATCTGGGGAGGGTGGCCTTTACGCCTCTGAAGCATCGTGCATTTCTCTCCCTCCAGATTTCGAGATGTTGACGACGAACAAGGTGTTTGCTCCTTCTCTCTTGACCCCATGCCATTTCGGCATTTCGCCCTCCAGAGGTCAAACATCGTGCGTTCCTCTCCTTCTAGATTTTTTAGGCGACGACGGCGAACAAGGTGTTTTCTCCTTCTCTCTTGACCCCATGCCATTTCGGCATTTCGCCCTCCAGAGGTCCCACCACTGCCCGATGGACGGGGCTCCAATCCCCAAGGTGTCTGCCCGTAGTGCCACTAGGATGGTCCACCACACCTGGTAGGAGAAGGAGCAACTGGCGATAATGTGATCGATCATTTCTGACTTCTGGTCGCAGAGGTAGCAGTTATCGTTCGTCTGTAGGCCGTGCCTGTGTCGCCTGTCCGAGTATGAAGGAAAAATTGGATGGTTCTATTATCAGCGAGATAAATAAGCAATCAAGTGATCAACAGAATATTAACTTCATTGTTCATCTGATTATCTTCACAAAGGTAGGTTTTTATATTACCTTTTTTTTTTCTGGAGCAACGGTACAATGAAATCCATGTAGTTGGGTTCTGGGATTCGGCCCAAATAGACTGAAACTCATCCATTTTGGTCCGGCCTGAGATATAACTGAACAAGCTAAAATATTTGTCCGATTTAAATTTTCAGCCCATTTTATTGTTCAACAAAGAGCCCACAAACTTTCCTCCATCAAAAACGATGTTGAAAAACTTCCTCACGGTTCTACCCAGCGCCCGCTCTCTGTTTCTCGCCGCCGCAGCGAGCATCGTCTTTGCTCCTTGCTGCCTGCGCCAGCTCTCTGGCCTACAGCCACCGCAAGAGCCATGGTAACTTCTTGACGTCCGAGATTGCCATGGACGCTCCACAACGCCACTCCACGTGCCATGGCCGCTCCTCGACGTCCTCTGAGCGCCTTCACCAAGACGTCCTCTGCTACATCGTCTTCGCTACCATCTGCACCCCTGTTGCGACCACCGTGTCATTGCTGCCCACCCTGCCACCTGCGCGTTTCGCGCTTGCGCCACGTGCACCCTCTTCGTGCCTACGGGACATGTTTGACCGTTTGGGGAAATTTTGTTCAAAATTACTCAAATTTTATTGAAATTTGCAGTTGATACAAGTCTGAAGTTTCTAACTTTCATCTATTCCAGTGGGCTCTGAATTTTTTTCCCCGACAAAAGTCCCAGAACCTTGATCCATAGCATGCAGAACACATTCTGTGCCATTTTATTTTAGTAAAATCTATCGTGTACCGAACTAGAGGCTTCCATAGTGACGTGGCCAAATCAACGGGAAAGAAAATCGATCAGCAAAGCAGATGTGGATTCTGCATGGTGTGCCCTGTCGGAGCCAAAAGCAGTGGCTGCGCTGCAACGACGTCGCGCACTACCAAACGGTCAAATGATGCTGTTGACGTAGAAAAGCTCTGAATGGAAGCCCTCAAATTGAGCTAAAACGCCCGTTTCACTAAGCTAAATTTTACGATGCACGAGTGAGTTTGTGAAGGTGAAACCGACCAAGGATCGATGCTGGTCATCACACCAAAACGTAGTGTTCAATCGGAAACATGGCTACTTGCATGTGTTGTAGATCGACTTTGTAGTCGCACACTTCTCGCTCAGCTGGCAAAGAAGCTTGGGTGATGGCATGACATTGCCAAAGCCCAGGAGAAGTCTTCACACGGCTACGTACCCCTATAAATGCCGGCAAACCGAGGCACGAAGGCACGCAGAGCACGGGGAGACGCGGAGTGCGGAGGTGTAGTGTAGTAGCCGTGTAGGCGTTTGATCAACTCTGGGTCTCTGGCCATGGCGTGTAGAACGCTGGAGCTGACGCTGGTCTCAGCGAGGGACCTCCGTGCCGTGAACCTCGTCTCCAAGATGGAGGTCTACGCGGTGGCCTACCTAGCCGGCGACCCTCGCTCGCGGCAGCGCGTCCCCACCGACCGCGCCGGTGGCCGCGACCCGACCTGGAACGCCACGGTCCTCCTCACCGTCCCGACGTCGGGCACGGGGTGCGGCGCCGTCCGCGTCCTGCTGCGCACGGAGCGCGCGCTCGGCGGCGACCGCGACGTCGGCGAGGTGCTCCTCCCGCTCCCCGACGTGCTCGCCGGGGCCGGGGACGCGCCCACCGACGCCGCCACGGTCGCCTGCTTCCCGGTCCGCAGGATCGGCTCCAGCAAGCCCCAGGGCGTGCTGAACGTCTCTTACAAGCTCGGCGGGGTCGTCCACCCGGACCACCACCTTGCCGCCCGGATCGACGGGGGACCCCCGCCGGTGGCGGTGCAGGCAGGCGACCCGAGTCCGACGATGGCGTACTTTGCTGCCGCGGCGACGGCGTACTCGGCTGCGCGGCCGCCACAGTGCTTGCCGCACACACCATACGCAGCGGCGGCGTCCATGGGTGCGACGACATCGGCGACAAGCATGCGGAGCAGCCGGTGGAAGCTGCTTAATTAGCAGCTTGACAAGATGAACAATGACGAGTGCTGTGGTGGTTTACTTAACCGCTTGATGCATCTCGTGTAACTGTGCAAGTGTAATATGGAATTAATGCAGGATAATTGATGTATCAATAAGTAAAGCGCCATGGTAAATCTTCACAACCTTAATTATTTTAGTAACTAGGAGAATACCCGCGTTCTTTGCGGGGATTCCAGTTAATTTTAAAAAATAAACTATTTATATTTATAGTTATAAAAATAAAATAATCTTAAAATAAATTTTGATAAATGGTTTGATGACATGTCGATGTAAAAAACTAAATGTATGTTAGTGGATGAAGAGGTAGTTGTTATAATTACATGTCTAGTTGGATATAATTACAAGTTTAGTGGATTGCTTATGTGGATACTTGCGTGTTGAGATAATTTAGTGGGGTTTGTTTATATAAGAGGTATAGATGATCCGCACCAAACCCGGACCTGTCCAGACGTTTGCCTTTGTTTAGCTCCGATCCGCACCAAACCCAGTCTCCGTGTAAAGAAACCAGCCCACTCCAGACCATATGATATTTCAGTCCGCACTGCACCAAATTATTGATCAAACTGTGGTTTAAACCCACTAAGAACCCACTTCCACCCACGGTTTATGTTCTGCTAGTACCGAAGCATGCAGGGTGCTTTTACATGCTGTTGAGCTAGACATCAACCGATAGTTGCATATTGTAAGCTATCGGCTGAACATATGTAGGACATTTACATATGCCATTTACAAAAGCAAAAGCAAGATGCAGACCAGGCAAAAACACAGTTCAACCCGCAACTCCACAATATACATACTGCTAAGATAGCTTTCATTCTCGCATTATATATTCCAGGCCCATTCAAGACAACTAAATTCGGAGTTGGGCACTTGGAAACTTTTCAAGAAAACAATCGAAATAGTTAAATGTCCATAAGTTGGACTGACTCATGCACATCCCTTGATCGTCCAATGTTACCAACCCAAATCATAATGTAATATATTTACAGTTGGATTTATAAAAGTTTATGCCAGAGTAAATGACTAGGAGTTGACAGTAATGTTCCAGAAATAATATCCCAAATCATAAGAGCATCTCCAACAGTTAGGCAAAATCCACTTGCCAAATCTTGTGCTTTAGCAAGTTGCTAAAATATATGCCAAGTTAAAAACTATGCTATCTCCAAGAGTTTGTCATTTGGACTTGGTAAAATTAAAAGAATATGCCTACAAACTCCTACCGGTCCAACTATGTCACGTGGTTAACCTTCTGTCCACGTGAGTATACAGCACCGTCGACGCAGTGTCTCCTTTTCATCGTGCGATTGAACAGCGCCGCCGCCGCTATGGTGCCTCCGTCGCGTCCATCACCTCTGGGCGCAGCTGGCCATCAAGGATGATCTGCCGGACACCATCAGCACAAGCAGGACACGGTGACATTCACATGCAGCTCGAGGCCTACTGCAGCTCCATCAGGATTCTGCAGTACCAGGTGGTGTCGGCCACCAAAGGAGCAGCGGCAAAATCTTCCATGTTTCATTCAAGGAACAATACCATGCACACTGCTATCTAGTTCTATGATGGCATAGCAGATATCACTATATCAGAGTTGCTATCATCTTTCAGGCTACAAAAACTGATGCACGTAAAGCAAGCAATTGTGTTTGTGCAGATTGCAAATTGGCTACAGAAATTCGGTATTGCGATTTGCATTCGGTATTTTGCATCTGTTCTTCACGGTAGGATTCATGTCTGCCTGCCAGCCGGCGAATAAACAATTACGTCGTAGTGTCGTACTAGTATTGCGATTTGCTGAGGGAGATCAACGGAAACATTGATCTTGAATCAAGCACCTAAGTTTCTGAACCCTAGAAACACTATCATATGGAGATCAAAGGAAACCTATCGAGGGAGGTCGACGAACTTGATCGCGACGGCGGCAACGCGGCGCGGACTGCCTTGGCGACGGCGGCGACGGGCATGGAGAGACGGGCATGGAGCGGACCTACGCACGCGAGGAGGAAGGACGGGCAAAACTGAACGTCGGAATCTCGAGGACCTGAGCGCAAACTCCATAATATATATACCGCTAAGATAACTTTCATTCTCGCATTATATATTCCAGGCCCATTCAAGACAACTAAATTCGGAGTTAGGCAGTTGGAAACTTTTCAAGAAATAGTTAAATGTCCATAAGTTGCACTGACTCGTGCACATCCCTTGATCGTCCAATGTTACTAACCCAAATCATAATGTAATATATTTACAGTTGGATTTATAAAAGTTTATGCCAGAGTAAATGGGCAGGATTTCACAGTAGTGTTCCAGAAATAATATCCCAAATCATATTGAGTTTCTCCATTCCGGAAAGTTTTTATTATAAAACCCTTAGCTTTAACCAAACGTCCAAACCATACCACCCGATCTGAATAATGAGACATTCAATTCCACTTAGAAAGAAAAGTTGACATGAATGATTAACTTGAATAATCCCATGACATCTTACTGTCTCAAATACTGCTGTGAATCTGTGATACAGGAACAAGATTATCATGCTTCACTTAAACAAGAGATGAAGTATCCAATATTATAACAGATAAGTACATGTTAATAAACCAAATACAGATAGGAACATTGAGCCAGCTATTAGTTAGGCAATCTGGATGCCAAAACCACACAAACAGCATGCTTGTTAGAGTGGGAATGAAGAGACAAACAGTATGATCCCTGTTCCCATGACAAAGGCGACTTTGCTTTTATGGAATATATTTACTAGTTTAGTGAGATAGTTGTTTCTTCATCATTTTTTCGTTACTCTGGTCTCAAAACCTGCACAAATATGAGAAGCTTGATAAATTAAGAGGGCATTGACAGTGATGGTGAAACATGAGAAGAATCTATACAAGAATAGAATTCAGTGCATAAGAAATTACTTCCTGAAAATGAACCATAATAAGATAATTACTCAAATGTTTTGTTGGATTGAAGTTTAATTGATACCTAAGATAACTACTCAACAAGTCTCAACAAATAAAAATGTTGCCTTAGACTTTTACATTCTTGAAATTTGACATCTTTTTTTACTAGAATATATTTTTTTGCCCTTATATTTCAATGAATATAGAGTAAAATATACCGGTGCTCCATAAACTACTACGCCATTCTCATCTTGGTCATGAAACAATAAAATTATATATCTAGGTCCCTAAACTATTTAAGTACCCCAATTTTGATCCAAAGCAGCCACATCATAAAAAATTAGCTGATGTAGTGGTTTAGCGTGGAACCACATGTGGGTTCATAAGTACCATTCTTTAATCTGTTAGCTCTGCTGGGTATCCTCTCTGGACAATGCTACATAGACACTCATGCTTGCTTGAGTGTGTCATCCATGTAGCGGTGGAGGAATAGATGCTTTGGACCGATATTGTAGTACTTCATCAATGGATTATGGACCTAAATTAGCAATTTTCATTGTCTAGGGATCAAGGAGTCAATAATTGTTTAGCAACCAACCATGCAATTATGAGATGTGCACCCACATATTGCTCCCTTGCAGGAACATCACACAAGCTATTGTCCTGTGATGTGACTGCTTCAGAAAGGGATGGAGGCACTTGGTTTAGGGACATAAATAAGATTTGTACATATAATTTCATACTTTGGGGATCACAGTGTGTAATTTCAAACTACTTGATCCAAGCTAACATGTTTGTTGGTTTACATCTACATTTCTTTTAATGACATGACATTGGGACTCTCATTGTTTTGTTTCATTATTTGCAGAATATATGCATGGAAACCGTAGAACATGTAGGGGTTTTCTATGCTCATGTTTGTGTTAAAGCATAGAATTATTTTATTATTGTTTTTGTATTTATAGTATTCTAACATGTTTCGCCACATGTGCGTAAAATTTACCAAGACAGCATATTGTGCTGCCATTATATTCCTTATGAATTACGTAAAACATACAATTATAGAGTAAAAGCAGAGTTGGTTGTTATCTTACATATGTTGAGCGTACCCAGAAAATTCAGGACATTAACAAATATTCCATTGACATCTTCACAAATGATCTCGACTATCTGAAGGTGTTGCGATATTCTGGTCGATTTCACTTGTGCATCAGGGTATCCTTTTATTTCCACTTTATATTTGCCATCTCGCGGTACCTGAAATGAAGTCACCAGTAATAATTTACTACAACACAGTCATCACTGCAACCATGGTTCCCCATTTAGAAATATTTTACCTTTTTTAAAGTAAGTGTGAGCTTCTCTAAAAGTGGTGCATGTTCAAGCATACACTCTAGTACACTGCAATCAGCAGGCTCACGCCTGTATTCCTCAATGAGTACCAGGGTCTTCAAATTGTAAAAAGTGGGGCACCACCTTAAATCCCTTCTGAAAATATACTGGACCGATTGACACAGAAGAAGAAAACAGATAGTAAATAAAAATTGTTTAGATTGTAGGAATGCATGAGTTTAGAAATATATAATTGCTATCAGTAGGGACGATTTTCTGACTCGAAATATATATAGTTTAACAGTGAATAATTGACAAGGACGAAAGGCATATATGTTTGAGTGTACTGTACCGTTGGGAGATTAACTATCAGCACTAGGTAGTGCTAAACCTTCAAGGACCACACACTTTGTGGTATTTTGTCCAGCATAACCACCTGAACCTTCTTCGTTGTCATCGCTATCAGAATCAATATCAGAAGTGTCACCATCTCGCGTAACATGGTAACAAGCAATGGGATCATCACAATCGCACTTATCAAGATAACTGTTAATTTGGACCTTTGCCCCCACCAACTGTGGCATTCTCTCCAGCAAGGGAGTCCTAAAGTCCATGTCAAAGATGTCATCCAGCAACAAAGAGACTAGACGTGGAACACAAATCCGAATGCGGTTACGGGCGCCGTTGGACTCACAAGATGTCATAGCTAGGTGTTTAACTGACAGGGAAGTGATTTCCTCACATCTTGCAAGCAGCATTCATTAATCTTCAGATGTTCCAACGCAGGACAGCCATCCAGGTTTAGGCAACGGCAGATGAACAATACGCCTGTGAGCTCTAACCTGGTCAAATGCTGCGAGACAAGGGGCGTTGTGGTCATCCACATGTAGGCATTTAAGTTGTTTCTAGCAGATATGTCGACCCGGAGCATCTGGATTTCACAATCAAGAACCCGACGGATCCAGCTCTTGATGCTACACATGTCCTTACTCTCGAGGAGACTTTCAAGGCTGATCTCCTCGTCATCCTCCACCTCCACCCACGGATCGAACCTGATCTCGCACGCGTCGAGGGCGCGTGCTTGAGGCTGTCGAGGCGGACTCGAAGCAGGCGGTTCACGGATTCCCGGACCTCCCGCACGGTGTTGCCCGTGATGAGCAGGCGCCTGGTGAACTTCCAGACGTGGCGCCAAGTCCGCCCGAGCACGCACGTTCGCACGGCCTCCCACGCCGGCAGAAACGACAGGATCTGCTCCTGGATCTCCTCCGGAAGCCTGCTGATGCGGTCTGCAGGGTCGGTCACCGGAGCTGGAGGTGCCGCGGCAGGGGCTGTCTTCCGGCGCCTTGCTGGAGGTGCCATCGCTCGATACCCACCGATCAAAGCACCGTCTTTTGCCGGTGGAGATATCACCTTGCTAGCTGCGCCTGGGCGGTGGAGAAATGCTTCAATCACTTCTCCCCAATCATCCGATCATCGATTCAATACAGAGCGCGTCTGTAGCCGGTGGGATGCAGCATATTGTGCGCGTGCGCTGCGGCGGCGGCGGAAGGTTTGGCGATGGCGGCGATGGCAACACCCAATTATCTTTTTTTTTTTGAGAAGAACCCTTCAGTAAAAGCAGAAGCTCGTCAATCAGGCTGGGCCTTGGGCCTTTGCGTTTGGACCAGGTTCCTCCTATTTCTAAAAAAACCTTGTTCTGATGGGGATGACACCTAAAAAAGACTCGTGTATTGTGGGCAGGATAGAGCTCAAGTTACTGTCTCCAAGGCAGGATTATTGCTCCTGCTTCCTTGTCCTAAAAATAAATAAATTAAATTTCATTTCTCAAAAAATTAACTTTTTATAAATTTAAGTAATTAAATAAAAAATAGTATTAATAATTATATTCCATGATTTCTATATAACTAAAACTATGCCTATAAGCCTATTACACATCATGAATAATACACCCTTTGTTCCAAATACTGATGTACAAAAAAAAGTCAAGACATCTTATAGACCATATTAGTATTTTTGTGTATATATATAATATTAAGTTAAATTTAAAATGTTTGAGTTCACCATAAGTAAGAGGTTTGCCGAGTGTCCGATGCTCGGTAATGTCAGACGCTCGGCAAACTCAGGTGCTCGTCAAAAGGCGACAACAGTTAACAACCGTCACCTGCCGTTGCTTTTTGCCAAGTGTCTCAAGACATGTCATTGCCAAGTGGCAAACTCCGACACTCGGTTGTTTTTTTTTTTTTTTTTTTTTTTTTGCTTTTGACCTCCAAACTTTTTTTATGTAGTCCTCCAACAGTACTTGATACTCCATATGTTCAAATTTGGTACATCAAGTCGAATTAGAAATGCAAGTCATTTGAATAATAGAAAAAATAAATGGAAAAATAATATTCATGACATATAATGAGTCTAATGTGAGGCTGCATCCGGAGAGAGACCAGAAATTTCAAACATCTTGTTTACAAAACATAATCACAACTTAATTGCGAGTGAAATTAAGCCGCTGTCTGGCTTAATTATCCTTCAGTATTTTAATAATACCATGTGCTAAATTGTTGATGATTCCTTGGACTCGTTACACATAAAAGATATTACAATGCTAGAGTTGGTGGTTGGTTATGAAAGCCACGCTTACTTACTACCTAGCGAGCAGATAAGTCTCAAAGCAGCAGAATCTTGGCTTAGTGAAGGACAGTCTTTTGGTTATTTTTGCAACAAGTTGCTGTCCATTCTATATGAACAGGCAACCATTTTTTCACAAGTTGGGCAAACGAAAACTGAAATGAGCTAGCCCTACCCAGAAATGAAAAGAGGAAGACGAAAACAACGTTTCTACACAGATAATTTTTAACTAATTGTGGTTAAAATTGAGTAAGGGAAAGTTTCCGTTACCTCCTCTACCAGAGAGGGGAAAGTTTCCGTTACCTCCTCTACCAGAGAGGGTCCACCCATAATACCAGATTTATATGGATGGGTTACCATAGAAATCTTTTTTATAAAAAGGCAAAAAAAAAAAAGGTAATACAAAACACATAGAACCTTTTCGTGTCCAAACCATGATCACACATTGGCATTGCAACCTAACTAGTCAATTAAGCATCAGAACCCACAAGGTTTGGTGCATGTGCGTCCTATGGACACAGAACACATGATCAATGCAATACCCTTTCTTATTGTTCTATTATATGCCTATTAGTAACTGCAAGAGGAGAACCTTACCAATAATGCTTTCGGTGGGAATAATTTTTAGAAATAAAAACATATATGCTTAGTTATAAAATGGATATACAAATTCAAAATCAAACATTTAGTTTTTATAAATAGATCTAAGTGGTTGATAATGAGTATTTGGTTCCATAAATAATAATCTCAGAAAATGTTGCCAACTACAATGTTTTTAGGTCTCATCAAGCTCTACAGTTTTTGTGTGAAGTTTGTCTCCATATGATTACATTTGAAAAAGTAACAATTTATTTACGTCGCAACTATTTCCAGTGACCATCCACTTTACAGACCCCTTTTGAAAATCAATTTCTCGAGGAAGTTCATAAGGAGGTCTAGCCTCTCTAGAAATGCTCTATTTCCATGAGCAGATCAACTCATGAAGCGTCCAAGAAATCGATTTTTGCAGGCGGTTTGTAAGCAAACCCCTCTCCTTTTTTGCGAAGTGGTGCTCTATTTTTTTATAGAGGATAGAATTTCAAGCCACATCTAGAAATAAGAAAGATGCCTCGTAAGCCATCTCCATAGTGGTAGATCTCTCATAAATTTCTATCTAGTATAACCAAGCATCACTTAGTAGTAGTAGATCTCTCATAAATTTCATATCGTGGAATATGTGCAAACTTGAAGCCAAACCATTTGAGCACATATGTACGGGTTGTCACTACCAAGTCGGATTTTGTGAAGTCTATCCAACATATATCATTCATTTCATCATGGTATGGATAAACATAACAAAATTCAAACGAAGTTAGCAATTTTCTTAGGTGTCAAGTGCTAGCATTGAATTTCAATTAATTATATATCTTTGTACAATTGTCACATATTACCATAAATAGGAAGATTGACGGTCCTGACCCTGGTTTTGGTAATTGGGTGACAACCTTAGGTGGACTAATATGGTGTCATCTCGAGATGAATAGTTGATTAGTCCACAATCTAGGTTGTGCAAGACAGGTAAGCCATGGAGGAGAGATGGCATGTACATATGCAATGCAAATGCCCAACTAGTGAATAGTTGAAGTGAAGATCAATATGTGAGGAGGAACATATTGAACATAAGACATGACATAGTCTCATATGGCCAGATAGTGAAGTTCAAGGCAAGGCTTGGTTGCGAAGGACCGTGTGCAAGTGTGACGAGCAAGCTAGAGGATTGAGACACGATGGACCATCGAGGTAGTGAAGTGCGAGTAGAGGACTTGGCGCTGATGAACGGAGGAAACAAGAGCAGAAAAGCTAGGGCCAAGTGGAGACTTGTGAATGTATCAAGTGACATGATGGTGTGAAGATGGAGGAGCTTCATGCTATAGGCAATGGTCAAGTGCCAAAGTTGGCCACACAGGTTGATGGCCATTGTTCAACATATTGATGATGGAGAGTGGATGCTCTTGGGCATCACAAGGAGATGGAATGTAATGTGTGAGGCAAAGGTATGCCTTATAGGGCATTTTATTTCACTAGTTATTGGTGTGTAGATAAGTGGACAACTTGGTTGAGGATAGATAGTCGTACTATCAAGAGGGGAAACTTATTTGCATGACAATTATAAAGGTGTTTTGGTTGTTGGAGAGGCAACTCTTGGTGTTAGCAAGTTTTCAAAAGTTTTGAAAATAGTTTGAAAAGGTGTTTGAGAGGAGATTTTTGTTCTAGTTTAACCCTTATCAGATATGTCCTGTGCTCCTTAAGGAGGAGGCACATGATCTTGGGCTTCTTCGCCTAAGCTCCTCAAGGGGGAGACATTGAAGCTTAGGATCCGTGTTGGGCTTCTTCATGTGTCGTGTTCAAAAGTGGTGGTGTTTTCTCCATAAGTCGGCGCAAGAAGCATCAAGAGAAAGCGAGGCCTCATCGTTAGACCACGGGTGGTGATAGTTAGACTATATAGCGTGTCCCAAAATGAGCAACAATTTTGAATTAGCATAATGTTTTATCGGGTGGTGTCCCAAAGTGAGCTGAGAAAGAACAATTGGAAAAGAACAATTGGGTCGATTGTTGGGCTCAGGTGGTCAGCCGCTAGGTCTGTAGTGGCTCGTGAAAAGCCTTAGCTAGTTTTGGTTTCCTATATAAATAGAGGGGTGGCCGACTATGATGAGCCTCTTGGGACTTTGGCAATGTCATCTAGATGAAGATAGCTCCATTTTTGCTCCTACTCTCATACTATTCAATGTGAGGCATACCTTGGAGAAACAATTGAGTGATTTTAGGACATCGCATTGAGTGATCACATTCTATGGCACTAGGAATCAGTTTGCGAGCAAGTGGTGCTTGACTCTTAGAGGTTGCCACCTCCAAGATGGCATGGTGGTTGTGCCACCGTTGAAGCCCCATAAAGGAGATTGTGTGTTGCTCTAGAGGAGACTTGTTCAGGGATCTTGATGAGGACACGCCTACGCTGTCCGACAGTTTGCCCAATCTTTCACGGTACAGAAATCACCAATTTATCTATGGTCCAAATTTACTACAGCAATACAAAACAAACTGCCTATCAATGGAAACACGAAGCACAATATGATATTTGTCCAATTCCTGATAATTAATCCTTCAATGCCGAGCAACTCAATATGGACTGGTCGCTGGTACAGTAAGTCGAATCAGAGAGACACTAGCAGCTTTATGTGTATATATACTAGTAGAAAGCGCGCGCCCTGCGCGCACAATAAAATTATATTAAGGCAAATATATACTTTGAGATGTATGCTAATCACAAAGGGTATATGCTACACACGTTGTAATTATCCGAAAGGAAAGAAGAATATATTACATATGGTCAAACCATATATTCACTTTGGTCATCGGCACATGAACACAATGTGGTAGATTAACAAAACCACCAAATCAAGCAACTCATGTGCTACTCTATTACAATCGCGAGGACATAAGAAACTTTGGACTTCAGAGTAATTTTGACAAAGAAGCTCCTTATGTTCATACACCATGCCTCCCATTGTCGACAACCTGAAATGAATGGAATTCAGAGCTTTTGTAAACATCACCGTTTCCGTATCGAGGATTATTCTGTCCATTTCCCGATTCAGCGATTGGTCCGCCCCTGGATGCACGCCAACAACTAAGCTTGCTACGCCTCTAGCGCATTCGCTATTTTCCCAGCCCTCGCTTGGTTGACCTCTTTTTACCATCTCTGATTACAAAGACCAAACTTACTTCCATCTTTGATGCACCAAAGTTGCAGCACCAACTACATTGCGAGCGTCTACAGTGGGCCATCGTTGCTCTTACTGCAAAGAGAGAACAGGACATGTTAGTGGCACATAATGGCACATACTAATTAAGAAATGTCATAGCTGGCCTTGAGAAACATGCTTACCTGTTGTGGTGGTGCGGCTATGGTGGTGATGTCGGTAACTTTGATACCCTGGACAAAATGCATAGAAAATGAGGGGACGATATCAAAGATCTGTTCACGAGACCTTTTAGCCTTCCATGGCTCAAACCGATGCGTAACCTCATTGCCACCTTGTGTTATGCCATCCTTTGATATTTAAACTAATTTGGACATGGCAAATCCATAAAAATCAGATGCAAGTAAACGAACTGAAAATAGGTAGTGCAACCGCCTTTGTGTTACTCGAAATCTATTGATAGGTAGTCACTTTGCCTGACAGTCTTCAAAGATACTTGGAACTATCGCAAGACAATTAGGCGAGAGCTATTACCAATTTCAAAATATGATAAAATGAGGGTTGTAGTAGAAACTGGGTTACTATAGCCTATGATAGAAAGTAACCAAGCAAAGTGAACCCACTGTACATGCAAGTAAATCAGTCCACGTTCAAACCTTCTTCTTTTAACACTAATAACAACTATCATCATATAATGAATCTACAAAATTGTGAGTTATCTATGTAGGAACTGTGGTGGGAACAAAATCTAATCGAAGATAGTCATAGGAAAAAAGGGAAAACCACAAACAACAACTAAAGATGACAAGCATTTAATAAAAATTAATATCATAGTTTACACACTATGTGGTGGATGTAGTCTAAGAAATAAAAAGAAGACTGTAATATAGAAAGTATCAAGCCTTTTTGTTGCAAAGGAAGAATAATTTAAATTGCCAATCTTAAAAACACAGCATACAACTTAACGATCGTTCTCGACAAAGAATCCAAAAAATTAAATATGGTGAAAGGGATGACAAAAGGTAATGAAAACTTAGATTCAGCAAACATTTGTTGCATACTACATAGGTATATTAGTTTTTTTCTTGGTGTACCAATCATCATAGGCCGTCATATGTTAAAAGTAGGAACAATTGGAAAATAATTCAAAAAGGTGTCATACTCCTAGGCAAGAAACTGCACCTGAGATATTTCACAGCGCCAACATCTTATCCAAGGCAATGTTTGTTGGCCCCATTCAAAGTGGTTGAGAGAGAACATTGTACCTCTCCATCAAGAACTTAACATTGTACTTGCCAAAGTCTCACGTCTCGAGGATGGTAGAGCAGCATCAAAAGTAATTGCGTCCATGATTGTAATAAAGAACAGGGAGTGGCTTATGAAACATTAAGGTTGGAGCTTCGTACTGCAAATCGAAAGAAGCATCATGAAGGTGGAGATAAATCAGAAAGGCATTGAATTAACCGTTATAAGTTCTTTAGGAAAAAGAGATTTTAAAAATTAGGTACAGTTCTTTCCGAATCGTTAGGACATAGTACATAACTATTATTCGAGGTAAAAATCTCAACTATGAATTAGCAAGGTTAAAAAAAATGAGCTACAGTTTTTGTTTTAAGATTCGCTTCGAGATGTGTTTGGACAGTACAACACGATAGAATTAATAAGCATGAAAATTATCATTTCCATGGTGGTGCTTTCACTGGAAATGCATAAAAGAGAATGCTGTTAGCATCTTGCTATTGAACTTAAAAAACTGAATATATACCCTTTTTAGTAGGAGGCAATGATTTTGGTGGTGTTTAAACGTCATGGAATAAACCTGCAAATATACAAAGAAACTATGAATAAGCAACAGATCGACCAGAAAAGGAAAGTTAGTTGAGAAAAATAATATTGCAAGAGTATAGTGGCTGTTAACAGAGAAGCTATGAGTAAGCAATGGATGCAACAGGTCTGTGCATTGACTGAAACCAGACAACTATTCATGCATCTAAAAACAGCAAGCATCACGAAACTAATATCCTAGCACACATATTTTTAACGCAGATCAAGACCATCGGTCAAAAGCAAGGAGGCTAACGTTAAAAAGAAGAATAATTCAATTTCTCAATTTAAAGGAGGGAAGTGATGAACAGCCGGGGAATTGTAACCTCAGGTTTGTATAATTAGGTTTTTGATCCTAAACCACTCTAACACCCGGCATCCATGGGGCCGCAACACTCTGCTCTGTTACTATTAGAGCAAGAGTCTGTAGTACTTTCAAGTGTTCACCAGGAAATTTAGAAGGCTAGACTATGAGCTCATGCCAACTTAAGCGGCGTTCCAAAATAAATAACTCTTACATACCGAGGTTAATAAACTAAATTATGGGTTGGTATAGAACTGGAACCTGCCTCTATGTATTTGAACCCTATCATCTCGAATAAAAAGGTTTGCCTAGAAACATGGAAGGAAGCTACACAAGCCCAGGAACCCACTGTAGCAGCATCACTAATCGTGTTTGGAGTTTGCCTAGCTGTATTATGTGGGAAGCCATTGCCTGAAGCCCCCAAAGAAATATAATAAAGAACAATACAGCTTTTTTTTCAGAATTGAAATAAAGTAATCAGGTTGTATAAGTAAGCAAAAGTACCATCCTCTTATGGTTTTAGTCTCACTCGGCAAGCAACAAATTGATGGCAATGCATGATGCCTAAAATAAACGGTGAAGTCACATTTGAATGTAATAGATAGCACCGGAGCTGTGGTGAAGGAAAGTACAAAGAGAAGCCAATCGTCATGCACATTAATGCTTGGCATCTACAAAATTAGTATGGCAGGCATTGGCAGTGAAGGAAAGTACAAAGAGAAGCCAATCGTCATGCACATCAATGCTTGGCATCCACAAAATTAGTATGGCAGGCATTGGCACTCATTACATAGTGAGTTTACTGAACATTTTCTTCCAAGAATGGCAAAACAGGCATTAGATAGTATCAATCAAGATACTGTATTTCTAACTGCCATGATTCTCACAGAAAAAAAAAAAAAACCTTTTAAGCTGCAAGGAAGAAAGGGAACACACCAATACACTCTATATAAACAGAGGTGAAGTTAGTCGCATTCACCTTGATCCAGCAGACCAACCAATTCCAGCCGTACAGAGCTGCACAGATGAGTAGGATCAGTATTAGGAAAATTAGGATAACCCTCCGACATAGTTAAAACATAACAAAAGAATGGCCAGTGCTGCAACATTGTTGGCAATGTGAGTCACTAAGTATAATTACTGTCAGTTCCATTTTATAGTATTTTTTAGAAGGCATTGGTATGGGTTAGCCAGAGTAAGAAATGGTGATTAACAGTTGTCCACAAAAAGAACTTGCCTTGAAGGAGCTGATGTCTTCTTCGACTTGCATGCATAATGGTCCATGCCATGGCAAATTCTTCTTCAGCATAAGGACCTACAAAAATATTAGTTATGTTTGACTTGGTTAGCCGTGAATGAAGTACTAAACTTGCTGAGGTCTCGTTGCTCTTAGCATCTTGTATACCTAAACCTGGCACGTTATGATCTTTTGCGAAGTCTAATAAGAAACAATTTCAGATCTTCCCTCCATCTAGCTCGATTGCAGGTTCTTAAATTTACAATATGTAAAACAAATTGTTTATACATTCAGTTCAGCTATAGTATGCAGCCAAAGAAATTGAATAGCAGTTTTGTTGCCTATAGGAGCAGTAACAAAACTACATAGAGTGTTACTAACTTTTGGCAGCATGGTGAAAAAATAGGCCATCCTTGATCTGGATACCTTTGCTACTACAGCCATATGGCAAATAAAGGCACTAATAATTGAAGAGAAGATAATGCATCAGGTCCTACCAGCACTTCCGCTGAAATCAAAGGGCAGGATGACGTGAGTAGGTAGGTGTTGGCAGGTGGGAAAATAGATTTGGCGTTGGTGAGCATCACGGGATCGGATGGAATACTATGTTTCTTTCAGGCTTTCAGCATGAGGTGGGTAGCGCTAAAACCCCGAGGTCAATTGCAGAGCGACACCTACAAAATTTGAAGCATTGAGGGGCTTTGAAAACAGTGGATTGAGATGGACTTTAGAAAAAGAAGACAATGCTATCTTAGGCCCCGAATGTGTATGGACTATCTATTTGTTTCTTAGCAACGGAAAATCTCAATTCTAAATTTAGAGCAGACATCAAGCATATAAAAGAAGCCATCTTAGTAACTAATTTTGGGAAAACACTGATAGTTCTATTGTTGAAGCAATCAACAATAACAATATCAGTCTACAGTATACATTTTTAATATTTCTCTTCAAAAAAGTGTGAGGTCAAATTGAAGACATTCAACCATGACAGTCTGAAGAGAAGGAGATGAAAATTGTCATGGGCTAAATAAGGAATTAGGCACCTTCAGTAACACATGGGACAGGCAAAGCAATAAGCATCATATATAAACCATTCACATGGATTAACATGGCACCTGCAGTTCTTTGCTCACCAATGCAAAGTGACTGAGGCCCTAAACAAAGTCCTGCACTCACCTACTGTGTGGAGATATCCTAGGAAGATCGTGTTGAGTAGCAGACTCCAAGAATCCATACGCCTTGGAAAATATTTCAACAGAAGCCCATTTGCTATCTGAGAAGTGGACGAAGTCCACAAGAGTGTGATTAGCAAAATGCAAAATGCCAAAAACTACATCCGTTGATATTTGTAGATGCACCTCTGCACAATTCGAGATATTGCTCATATAATTCTGTCCATACTCAATACGAATTAGAAAAATCAGCAATATAGAACTGAAACAATTTTTTAAACACTCGAAGGAGTAAATAAAATATCCGAGAAACCTGCATAGCGGAAGAGGAATGTCATGTATGACTCTACCTACTACCTTCTCCCAGCAACAATGGTCCTGGCGTTTTAATAAGCAATTGATCCTTAGAACTGAGTACAAGAAATATATTGGTAAGTTCCCACTTATCATTACCTTATCATTACCACAAGAGCCTGGCTTCCATGGCACCGCTAACTGGAGCGAGCGAACCTTGTGTGCTGGCATTCATGTAAAACCAAAATTCATGTCCACCGGATGAAGGCAACAAAGAAACCAAACTAAATACCTGGCTCCAATCTATCATCCACCTGGAAGAAACTCACGAGATAATTTGAGGGGCATCATTTTTGTAAAAAAGGGGAAAGACAACTCGGAAGCAAGCAAAATGGCCACGTTGTCGTAACGGCACGACAATTTAAAAATAGAAGAATCCAGGGAATAAGAGCAGGGTCAGAAATGGACAAAACGACATCATTTAATCTTTCATAGGCAGGCACAATGGCAAAGGTAAGGAACCAAACTAAACACGTGGCTGAAATCCGTGATCCACCTCCAATTTAGTACCTCAGAACAACGACACAGACGATTCGAGGGGCATCATTTTGTAAACAAGAGAAAATATAACCATCCTGAGGCCTCGGAAGCAAGGAGAACCGGCAGCCCGCTGTAAGGGCTGAGGACAATTTAAAAATCGAAAGAATCTAGGGACTAAGAGTAGCCTCGAAACGAACAAAATGACATCACTTGATCTTTCATAGGTAGGCACAACAAAGATGCAGCGAAATAGCATCATCTCGTAGCAATCCATGTTGCCGGCACATATAGAAAAAAAGAATGGATAGAAAGGAACCGAGTATAGTGCCAGCACATGGAACTGCAATGAACCTAACGTAGGGAAGTGGCACCATAAGATCAATTAACAGATAGCAATGCGTATATATATACATGTTGTTGTAAGCCTTGAAAGATCATCGAGTCTATATTTACGTGCTACATGGGAGTTCATTTTCATCACAAGCTATACGGGGAAAAAACACTTTTCCAGCACTTTCACCAAGCATGAGGGAGAAACAACATGTGGCTATCGACACAGCACAAAAAGCAGGGAAAAAAAGTGCAGGAACGAAATCCGTCTAATAAACGCATGCATCCCAGTACCAGTACGGATCGGTGTCCCAAAGTAATATATCTTTTCCATCTTAGTTGATAAGATAATCCAGGAAAGGCACTGGAAAACAAAGAAGAGGCACATGGCCAAAATAAGCTGAAACTCAGAGGCGAGACATGGAGGCCTCTTTTCCTTTGCAGCCAACAACGGGACGGCCGGGCCCTCCACGGGAGAGGCGGCCTAGGGCTGCGGCCGCGCCCAACGATCTGCGTAAAGGGGGAGAGAGGGGGGAGAGAGAGAGGACTTGGGGGAGGAGGCACGGGACAAAGGACGAGAAACGGTGAGGTGCCGCCAGATCCGCCGCCGAGAGGCCCCGCATCCGCCGACGGAGAGGACGAGGCTGCGTGCGGTGCGAGGCGGCGCACGCGGAGGGACGCGGCCGGGGGCGGCCGTCCCGCCGGCCCCGTGGCACGTCGCGGAGGAAGAGGGAGCGGGGTAGGGGAAGAAGATGGCGACGTACCGCCACATACAGCCATCGGACGCGCGCCGCCGGCGAGAAAGACGCGGCCCGGGAGTTCATGAGGCCCAGCGGACCATGGGAGGATGCGAGCGCCGGAGGGCGCCGCCCGGCGGGAGTTCGGGAGGAGAGGAGTCCGCCGCCGCCGCAACGCCACCGCCGGCTCCAACGCACGCGCGAGCGGCTCCATGGCTGACCGCCCGATCGAGCCGGAGGGAGAGGAGGAGGGAGGAGGCCGCCCCGGGCGTCCCGCCGGGCGGGACCGCCACCGCCAAGGCCACGACCGCCGCGCCGGGAGCTTGCCGGCGCCCGAAAACCCTAAGGGCTGGGTTGCTGCCCGGGCGCCGCCGGGAGGGCCGTTCCGCAAGGGGAAGCCGTGGCGGCGCTTACCCGGCGGCGCGGCGCACCGCTTCCTCGGTGGCCGGACGGCCCGTATGCGGCAGGCGCACGCACCGGTGCGCCGACCGCAGCCCCGCCCGCCGCCAACGCCAGCGTCAGCGTCAGCGCCCGCGCCCGTGAGGAAAGGGCGAGGGAGGGAGGAGGAATATATCAGAGAGACACTAGTAGCTTGGTATATGTATATATACTTGCATGAGAGCACAAGCACAAATATATTAATGGCCAAACCACGCAGCTCTATTCCTCTTTGATGATCACAGAAAACCACGACAAATATTCAGACGAAGATCAATCTCATGAACACGCAGATCAAATAGTTCTTCTGATAAAACAATCACAGCAGTAGCAATATTATTGATAGATAAAGGGATCGGCTTACAAGATAATTGCAATCCAAACCCTATGATAATCCTTCCACCCGCGACCTTGACGACCATGATCAGAAGACGGGGAATTGAATCAATTCCAGCACGAGTCCAAGGATCAACCTCGATCACGCACCAACACAAATCCGAGAGGATCCGGGAACACCCGCTAGGGCTTCACGAGCAGCGGCTCGACGAGGAATAACTCCACAATAAAACTTAACCTGTCTGTTACATGCCTCCACCGGGCAATTTATACGCACGCAGGCGTGGACTCATCTAACTCAGAATAAGGTTCAGGCCCAGACGCAAAACTACAATGAGTTCAGGCCCACACACGCAAACTTAGGTACATGCAAGTACCTGGACAAGCCACGGACACATATGTATATTAGATTAAATAACCAAACTGACTCACGTCACTAACCTGCTGCACACATATATAAAATATTCATTAGCTTTGCTATTCACGTTGCTATGGAAATCCCATAATTAAGTCACCAGCAGCTCATCGATGATCTCGACATTCATACGGCCAATGTTGATATATTTCTTTGGCTTCGTTTTCTCTTTTAGCTTCATTAAATTAGCTCCTGTAAATAGGGTCTCGGAAGCCACAGTAGCAGTACTACCAAGAATTCTTTTCATATAGCTTTGCCATTCTTTGAAGGAAAAAGAGCCAAACTTAATGAATGAAAATTCTTTCATATTATTACCCAATATATCAACTGAAGCTGAAAGATTAACTTGAGGAGCCATGGGCTCATCAGCTCTTGTTTCCATCATCATTGGAGAAACGTGAAGAGCAACACTTGTAGATCAAAAGGCGTGGAGAGTACCTCATGATTGCACGACTTGAGTTTAGTTCTCAAATTGGAGCCTACCTGCTTGTGAGGTAGTCCGAGAATGCTGGCTTGGAAGCTAACGAGAGGATTGGCAATCTTTGAACTCACCTCGCTCAACATGTAAATGGTGGTTAGCAATCCACTAAATCTTCGCAGAAAAATCATCATGGCATCATTTGTCCGCCGTTAGTTTCTGCCTTCCTAACACTTAATATTTTCATGTATTTAATTATCTTGTGCTAGTGTTGTTGCTTGCTATTTACTTGTTGTTTACTCTTGACCATAGTATGAGTAGGAGCTCTTGTGTGTGTTTGTTCCTTTAGTTGCTTAGGTTGGTTGACCTTGCAAACTAGACATGTGTGTTAGTCACCCTTGAGGATGCATCGCTTATTCTGTGCATAGGGGGCTGGGGTTTAAATAGAAGGGGTGATGTTATTATTCAATCACTAGTTTATTTCCGCTACATTTTATTGACTAGGATTAATGATTTAGGATCAGAAATGACTATTTCAACCTATCACATTTCTTTATATCTTGATTCTTGTGTAGATGTAGTTTCTTCTCCACTTCATTTACAATGCCACGTCATCATTTGGATTAGTTGACACCCTTATTAATGAACATAAAACTATCCTTGTTATTTCTGGGTTGGTAGAGCCCTACGAAACAATAACTATATGAGAATCAAGATATGAATGTCACAGGTAGTTGATAGGAGACAGAAGACGGATGATTGGATAGAAATTTTTTATTTGTAGAAACTATCCATTGAGAATATAATTTTCATATGTATTATCTACATGAATTGTTAAGTACGGGAACTATCTCTAGTTTGATGATGACTAGGACTGCCCTAAGGAATCCAAACAGGTTCTTGTTATTTTTTCACTAATAAAGTAATAATCTCTAAGTTTTACAATTTCTTCTAAAATAATGTAATTTCCAAACGTTTTCTGTGAATCCATGCCAATAAGCCATGTCCGTCCTTCTATATATGGTATGAAACATTTGGGCATCATCATGCATCGTCTATCCCAGACCCAGCACCCACCTCGTCGGCCCGACTACATTGACGTGATGCAGCTCCGTTGCCGTCAGCACCAAAGCCCGTGTTGGCGTGGCTCTCCAAGGATTGCCGGCGCAAGGAATGCAGGGCCTACGATGGCACTGCCAAAGCCTGTTGGTCAGGCAGTGGCGCTCCCCGGCCCTCGTTCATGGCCGCCGGGAAAACTGCTGTCGAGCAAGAGCCTCGCCCTGCCCACCGGCGAAAGGCAACGTCGGGAGCCAGCTCGCGCTTTGCACAGCGGCTCAGAGCTGGGAGCCACGTCCACTGGCATGGTCCATATCGAAGGCAAGCTGCTGCTGCAGAGCTTCTTGGATTCCCCCAGTCGCCGGCTCACGCTCTCTCTCCAGCTTGTCAGCGCCACCGTCGCCGGTACGAACGATCATCATTCTCGGTCTCATTTTTTCCCGGGCCCTGCCCCTGTTAGAAACATAGTATTTCGTTGTTTTAATCTGTTGATGTTGAATTGTTCTTCCATAAATTTTGGAAGCTAGCCAGGAGTACTAACGCAGCGTAGTAGCCGTGTGCGGTGTAGGAAGTGATGGGCGCGGGGTGACCGGGGAGGAGGCAGTGCTGGGTGCTGCCATCGGCGGCGCGGAGACAGAGCTGGACGTGACCCTGGCGTGGGACGACGCGCTGGGCGTGCCCGGCGCCGTGCTTGTCAAGAACCACTCCGACTTCCCCGTCTACCTCAAGCTGCTGAGCACGGCGGCCGGCGTTCACTTCGCCTGCAACGGGTGGGTGTATCCCGTCGGGAAGCACTCGCATCGCCTCTTCTTCACCAACGACGTGCGTATACACAAAACTAAGTTTTGGTGTCCCGTTGGCTACTCATTGCTCACACCACCAAAACGTAATACCATCATGCTTGTAGGCCTATGTCAAAGAGAAGACGCCGAGTGCGCTGCTCAAGTACAGGGAAGACGAGCTCGCCGCCCTCCGAGGAGAGGCTGTTGCCGACGGCGAGGAGCAGCCGTTCCAGGAGTGGGACCGTGTATACGACTACGCTCTGTACAATGATCTTGGGAATCCCGACCTTAGGAAGGACTTGGCGCGCCCCGTGCTGGGGGGATCTCAGGAGTATCCATACCCTCGTCGCACCAAGACCGGCCGGCAACCAAGCAGGGCAGGTATCGTCGGTCGCACACTCCCACTTGGATATATTCTAGACTAGACACTTTTGTCATCTAGTTCCCAATTAAGTATTTATAGTTATCATATGGGCAAAATATAATCTCGGGCTGATCGATCAAAATAACATATACACTTGTCTAATGCATGGACAGATCGAAAGGGGCAAACATCATATATCATATAGTTAGTCAACGGTAGAGAGGGATCGTTGTTCAAAAGAAACTAGGTAGTCACAGATAATATAATAACAAAAGTAAAAGGACAGACTAACCGATGCTCGAGCGTCCCTCACCTTGTAGATACTTTTTTCTCCTCCGAGCTGTATATCGTACAGATAGGAAAAAAATTTCTCCTTCGAGTTGTATATCATACAGATAGGAAAAAGACCGTGCTAAGAAAAGGTGGATACATAACATGGTCTTACAACATTCCATAATTATGCACAATTCACAAATAGAGCAGTAAGAAGGTAGTACAGGAACTGTTGGATGAGCATGTGACGCCCGATGCTGGAACGTCATCTTCCCCTGATAAAGACGGTGTTTACAGAATTTAGAACAACCAAGCATAATAGATAAGTTTTTCAGAAGAGTTGTGCAGTGGAGAGAGCAGCGGTCTATGCCTGTCTACTGCACGGTCCAAAAGACCTAAACAACATGAGCATCCTTTGTTCCTGAGAAGAGAGAATACAAAATTGGCATCAAAACTAAAGGGCCATGGAATCCAATTTGCTGATTTAATAAAAGCAAAGTTGGTGCATGTGGTGTTTAAATGAGGGGAACATAGATATGGTAGGAATCATATTCTCTTGTTACATACTTTAACAACGCTGTGAGCCGGAGTTTATAAGGCAGTACACATCAATAGTTGTTGCTGTAAGAGAACAAATAGGTAGCCTTGCCTGAATCTAAGCATCGGACGAAGATGACAACCTTTAATTGGAGCCGTGTTCGTTGCCGGTGCTTGATCTAGCCCTATTATGTTCTGGGAGTACAATGTGATAGGGAATCAGTTTTAATAACAGGCGCGCGTGGCTGCAGAGGTTATGGCAGTGCATGACTGTACCTTTTCCCCATTGGGTGCAGATGGTCTTCAGGTTACAAAGTTGTATGGCCTGATGCGGCATCAATGCCACCAGATCCTTCCACAGCAGGTGTGGTCTGATGACAGAACTTGACTTTGTTGGAGCGAACAAAGAGTTCTGACATTACAAATGGGACTGCAGATGTAGATGGATGCAATAACCTTGTCAATTAACGTGCTAGCTAGACTTCTGCGGGCACTGGTTGATCGACTTGGTGAGCCGCTGCATATGAATAAGTATCATTTAATCAGATAATATCTGTATTACAAATAAACGACACAATTTACAGGAGCAGTGCATTAATCTCTTCCCAATATGTAGCTAGTATTCCTTTTTAGGCATCATTTGTGCAGGGATTTCAGCATACACTACATATTTCTGGTAGGTAGAACAAAGTGCTAGGACAGCAGGGAACTACATGGCAGGATGTATATGTATTTTTTTTTTTTTTTTTTTTTTTGTTCTGGCCATCTATACTATGTGTGTGAAGACAATGAGAAGGGGTGATCAGGCAGATCCAAGCAGCTAGTAATCTTGTTTGGAAAGCTTTACCTTTGCACCTGCGAAGACCATACCTAGAGGTTGACCTTGGCCTTGATCTGCCTTGACAATCCATCTCCTGACCGTGGCCCGTGCAGGAAAAAGTCTGGCTGCACTCAATTTTGTCGCTGACATTAATTTTTATTCATCACTGACTTGTACACCATGAACCAAAAGTGGTTCCATGAAACCTATAATGTAATTTGACAGAAATGATCTTAAAAACCATGTAGGCTCCTCTTACATACAAACATTAGAAAGAACCAAGGAACTTACTGAAATGCATAGGAAATATTTTGCTGATTCACAGAACCTCCCATCATTGTCTGCCTTGTCTAAGATTATTGAGGCAGCAATTGGTTGAACCAACACATATATGTGGGTACATAGGAAGAGACCATTATAGGAACATGTTGGCAGCCATAAGCTTCTGAAACACAAGAGGAAAACAGTTATTCACTGATGCCTTTTAGCCACATTGATTTCGAAGCTCAGTATGACCCAACAGACCCAGGAAAGCTCAATTTCAATCCGCTTCTTACAGATTATCGTCCGACGCAGCGATTCTCCTGGCTACAATGTTTCTCCTGAACCTTGTTGACTTATAATTATATGCAGCATCAATATATGTGATGATGTATTCCATCAGATGAAGAAATCTAATATTCTATAAAATGAGAAATTTTTAGAAGATGATTGGCAAGCCGGCGTACCAAAAAAATCACTTTCTACATATAACTCACATTTGATCTGGATCTTTGCTCTCCTCATGCTTTTCTTCATCCAAAAAATTATCATGATAGTCTCTGTTCAACGAACAATGCAGCCATCTTCAGACAATGTCAATTTATATGAATCTGTAAGAACCCATGGTATAGGTACTGAAATCATAGAACTGGGACAATATATGGTAAGTTCCAAATGGGAATTTACACATGATATGTTCCTGAAAGTTCTAAAAGAATGGAAGAAATATTCAGACAATGTTAAGAGCACCATGAGTAATCTAAAATTAAGTAGGATATGCAGAGACACATTAAAATAAAATTAAGGTTGGTTCTCAATTTGCATGGACCTTCTATCTTGTTTACAGAACTAAGATAAACATAGAAATTAAGAATATGAAAGATCTGCTCTTTTTTAGCATGTACAGCATGGCATTTTTGCAATTAAATACTTTTTTGACTTATTACAGAATAAAATATTATTATAATCTAACATAAGCGTGGTACTAAATTTGTATAACCATATGGACAAAGGGGCAAGGGGCGGGGCTGATGCACATGTCGGAAGCACATCTCGCGATTTAAAGGCAAAACTGATATAAAAGGTTGTCAAATCGATTTCTTGTCCAACTAAGTTATAGAAACTCAGCAACCATTTAGAATTTCTGAACCTTTGCAAACTCTTGATAACAAATATTGAGTGGTGGAATCAAGAAAATAGGTACAGGCATCTGAACCTATTTTTGGCCACAATGAACAACTTAATTAGTAGTCTGAATTTGGTGCGTAAAAAAAGGAAACTTCACGAACTTTGTCCATTCTATATGCAGATACCACGAAATGGAAATTCCCATACTCATATAATTGAGATACCAAGAATCATGGATGGGTGAGTTAATGCATGATTCTGTTTTCTCAGTCTAAAAATAGTCCATCACTGCACAGCCCCAAAACCTCATTAGATAACACGAAGAACAAAACAATTAATCATCAACGAAATCCACTCCAAACAATACAGTGAGCCACTCAGATTAGCATTAGTTTTTCTGCAAGGATAATAACTGAATCTACAGGAAGACAAAAACCACCAAAGAAGTTTGTTCTGAGTATGTTAGAGTTTGCAGCATTTAACTTAGATAATGACTATAATCTAAGTTATCTTCTTCTCATTGCTTCTTCGATAAAGTAAATTTGGGCTAGGTTCACTAAATTAGCCTGGTAATGTAAGTCATGTTTTTCTCATTGCTTCGTTGATCTAGTAAAAAGTTGTCTAGCTTTATATAATAACAGTACAGATCCAAAGATAAATATTACATATGAAATACCTGTTTTGTTCAGTGTTGATATGGGAAGCACAATGGACAGGTACATCAAGTGTTCCTGAAATAACCAAATTAACACAATTAAAAGAATGCATCATATGGCTTGACACCTGAATCACGAACTAAATGTCATGTTGAAGGACAGTGAAGATAAATAGGCTGGTTTGTGTGTAACAGTAGTCGAAAAGCTAATACAAACAGTTTATCTGTCTATGTGGGCATAAACTGAATCTAGAATCAAGAATTTAGCAATGACAAATAAGAATTAGGGCCATAAAATAAATAATAAATTGAACCTAAAATCAAGAACAGGGGAGCATTACCCTTGAACATAAATAATTACTATGGATGGCTCACAGCCACACCCCCAATCCAATCTGCAGCCAAAAAAGTAGCAGTAGCATCCACCATGGATGACTCGCAGGCACAAGCCCAAATCCAATTTGCTGCCAGAAAAAGGTCCTAGGGTTTGCCTGCGCACACAGGAACACATGTGAATCGTAAGACCTCCCAACCCATCACCTTATTTTGCGTGAACCTTAATGCAAGCAGCAAATTTCGATAACGAGGCAAGAAGAACATGAAGATTCCAAGCACAAAATCAAACACGAAAACAACGATTTACCTAACCCTGAATGCACATGGGCGAGCCCGGGAGCCAAAGAAACATGACATGGCAGGGACCTTAGAAAGGAGCTCCTCAACGACGTCTGCCTAGGAGACCCCCCCCTTTTTTCCCTCTAGGTCCCTGCATTGCCCTCGCCTCCCCGAGCTCCCCCCCCGCCCAACCTGCCTTCCCTCTGGCCGCCGCCGCGGCCCTCCTGCGCGGCAACGGCAGCCCCCGAATGGCGGTGCCGTCCCCGGCTCCTCCTCTAGCCTCCCTCTTCCACTTCCAACCCCAATGGTGACGAGCGGTGGCGGCTGGGGCCGGCCCAGGCTCCTGCTTGTCGGATCTGTGACCCTGGGACCGGATCTGGTCCCGGGTGCCTGCCCCCCATTCCCTACGGTGGACGGCCTTCCGGGTCGGAGCGTCGGCCTCCCGGACGGTGGGGGCAGTGGCCGGCTAGACCTAGCATCTGGGGTGGCATGGGGCATAGTGCTCGCCCAGATCTGGCCTCCTGGGGCTCAGATCCGCGGCCGGCTGCCCCGCTCCCCGGTGGCCGGTGTGCAGCGGCCTCGACGCGGGTCTGGCACCTTAGGGGCGACGGGTCGCCTTGGTGCCCGGGTTGGCCGGGGTTGGGTGCTCGTGCGCCTGCCCTTCGGTCCTCACCCCCCCTACCCACCCGACGTGCTGATGGAGGGCGTAGAGTGGTGGTGCTTCGGCGTCTCCGTGGTGGCGTGGCCGGTGACGGGTTGAGTGGGGGCTCTGCCATGGTGGTATGGTTGGTGGTGCATGCCGCTTCCTGCACCGTCTTCTCTTGGGGCATGTTTCAGCCGCCGTCCTAGTGCGTTGGGGTTCCGGGGCCGATGACGGACATAAGGGTGGAAACCTCGCCTGGCTTCTTGCCTTGGGCCGACGACGATGGCACACCAACATCATCACCTCCTTGGAGGCGTCATTATTGTTCAGTCCGTCGTCTGGGTCCCTGGGCCAGCGGAGATCCTAGGCGAAAGCCTCGCCTTAGAACTCTAAGGCTTACGGCGATGGGGAATAGGGCGTCACCTCCTTCTTGAAGGCTCCGTTGAGGGATCTCCTACTGCATGTCACTCCTCCCGTGTTGTTGCACTGTGCCTATTTGTGCTTTATGCTTCTCCTCGCTCAGTATGTCCGGCTAGTGTTTTCGTAGTCGTAGTCTCCCATGGGTGCTTTGCCATGTTGTTAATCTTGTTGCTTAGGCGGATGCTTTGCCGTCGGTGTGTGGAAGATTGAGTTTCCGTCGCCATGTGTCTCAGAGGTCCTCCTCGGCCGTGGTCCTGTCCTCAGTGACTCGAAGGAGTTTTACTACTGCGTGCGAGTGGACCTGTGTGTGCTTGGGTGGATGCTTTGCTGCTAGGAGTTCTAGCGGATGCTTTGCCGCTTATTTCATCTATGGCCTACCCTTTCGCTGTTGGATACCTTTGCATTGAGTTAATCTTGTTTTAGATTAAGTTGTTGGGGTTGTTAGGTGGAGGGATACCCCACCCCTCATGTCTAGCTTCTCGTGTGTGTTGAGGAATTCGTCGGTAATCCATGGTTAATAGCGAATCTTTTTGTATCAACTATGTGTAGGCCTATTGACCATTTCCTTCTGCCTAATGAAATACGAGCTATATGTCTGATCTCAAAGAAAAAAAGAAAAAAAAATAGAGTTTGAGGATCGAAATGTCACACTTTCTGAGTTTAGGGTATAGGATGACACACATCTATAAGTTCGAAAGCACCAGTCTTGAACTTTGCTCTGGAATTAATAAGTGGTTTTTTCATCAATGAATTGGGACCCAAATTAAAGTTGAAGATGACTCAAACATGGGCTGTAGAATACCTAACCGGTTGAGCAAGACACACTCACTAGCTCAACAATTTAAATTTGAAGTTTATCATGATCAAATTAATTTGAAAAGCTATGAATTTATTAATATGGGGGCTATTTTTAAAGGAGTTGACAGAAGGAACTATACTGATCCTGAGAAGATTTTTAGGAATAGTTGACATAAGTAACTGTCCCTAGCTAGATATCTAACCACATGAGTGGCATACAATAAGAAATTTGCCGCTCCAAGAAATATGATTCCTAGGGAAAATTCGAATATTAAATAATCATTCCTGGAAGATTTTTAGAGGTAGTCCAGCAAGGCCGGTTACCAAACGTGACAATTCAAGAAAAAAAACATTTCTACCTCAAAAAATCATTTCTGTATATTGTTGTAGTAGCACTTTCTTCTCGAACTTCATCCATATTTGAACTTTTTTGTGGTAGGGTTTCGGGTTCACAATGGGTATAGACTACTTAGTGCTTGGTTTCTGTACCAGGCATCTGAATTAGCACCCACCAAAATAGTTCAAGGGTTGAATACTTATTGTTGGGTACTTATTGTGTTTCAGTTAATACTTGGCAAAAATCAGATGTTAATAAATAGCTAAAAATGAGCTTATCCCTTCACAGTAGTAACAATTTGCCTTGGCTCATTTGTCAAAAGATAAAGAGTACATCTGCGTGTATTTCTTCATACATCTTTAAAACTTGTCAGAAGAATCAGTTTCCAATATGGGAAAGTTTCCTTTGCCTCTGCGGATGTTGCTCCTACAAACTTGTCGTCAGTCACTTCCATACTAGAGAAGCTCTCAACTCACCGCTTGCTCCATATCGTGAATCAGATGCTCTGTCAGAGAACAGGGTTCCACTAGATGAGCAGATTTACGTCCCGTGCGACGAGCGCGTGGGGACTGCCGTCATTCCTGCGCCAAGCCTTCCAAAGCTGGGTGGCCACTTCAAGTCGATAGCAGAAATCTATGGCCTCGTTCGCCTCGACCATGCCGGCCAGCTCGCCCAGGCCAAGGAGACCATCAACAGCGACGCCTCCATGCCAAGGTTCCCTGTCCCACAGGTTATTTCAGGTGACGTGAAATTGCCTCATCGTCGATCAAAAGAGCGCCTCTATTCATCCAACTAGAACATCAGGCGCCCTTCGGGCGCCCTACAGTGATTCTAGGGAAAAAAGGTTATTGACCAAAGAAATGGCTAAGGTACTAAGCACAACCATTATCACTATTCTCAAAGCATCAATTTGTTGGCCGCCATTGCAACCTTTGTAGTTTTGCTCAGCCGTTCATTGCATGCATGGCTATCATGGTCATTATGGTTCTGTATTCAGCCAAATATTACATAGATATACATTACAAATTTACAATTCACAATCGGAATTCATGACTACCGAACGACACTATAGTCAGTAGCTTAGAATGTTGATCCAGATACAAAAAGATCATTAGAGTAGTGGGTAAATAACGCTAGAGACAATAGTGGAGAACTATAGTTTCCAGACATGAGGTTTTCAAAGACAGCTGACCATGTCAATTATGGACCTGTTCAGCTGGGAATGTGGCTGCCCGCTCACCCCAAAGTGTAATATCCATCAAGGCACCACTGTCACCAGTGAAACGTAACTCAACATCAATTCGAAGCAAGGGCATATATGTTCGAACTTGACACAACCACACTATAGTATACTGGAAACCAAAAAACATGTCATGAATAACATTTGCGTGGTACTGACCTTGCATCGCTTATAGTGACTGTCGTCTTCAGTTTTTCAGCTTGCATGCACTGCTTTGTAGCAATGAAACAACAGCATCATGAAACACCAATGATATCTGTGTTAGAGAATAGGAATACATAAGCAGTTTGTATAGATATATATATATGCATATAACGTACAAAGATCAGATAAAAAAGGTTGCCCCATGTAAACTGCAGTACATTATCTAAAAAAATGTAAACTGCAGTTTCCATTTGTCCGAGATTTAAAAGGCTCGCCCCATGCTGTCACTGTTCCCGCGTAGCTATAATTTTCACCCATACAATGGCTAACACGAGTACTAATTTTAAGATCATAGATAGCAACCCAAACCGAAGAAGATTGGAAGATCAACGAACAGAGGTGGGGTACAACACAAATTTTTCATCTCCCATACTCTAAATGCCACTGAAAGAAATGTATTGTGCTAATTGTCATGTTCAGATAAAGTGAAATTGTAGTCCACCAATACACACTCGAACTGGACTCTTCCGAACTACAATTAAAAATAATCACGCAACAAACAAATCTCAGGCCACGTCTGCTGGCAGATTAAGGGATAGGATAACTCAAGACACATATGGAAAAACATCACGGAGAAGACCTTTTCTCACGATGCACACAACGAAGAACGTGAAAATCTTGGGGTCTCAGGTCACATCACCTCCAGCATAGCCCAACTGCAGCACAACAAGCAGCAGAGTATCACAAAAGCAAGAAAACAGCCATCAGGCCAAAATCGGCCATCAGAAAACACACAATAATCAAGATGAAGTACCCTACGGTTAAGAATGGTGTGGTGTGGGTGTTCAGATCCGAGGAACGGAGTGAAGTGGGCCATCAGAAAACACACAAGAATGGCGTCGTGTGGGCGTTTAGATCCCACATGAATTCTGTGGAGTAGCAATGCCAAATAGAACAGCACTCTAAACCCAATGGACAAAAAAGTAATCCGAACAAATAGAGCAAAGTGCTCCAAATCCCCTCACGCATCACAAGCTGAACTGCGGAAATGCATATGACACCATAAACAAACATATGTATATAACTGAACGGCTACATATATGCCACCTGCAAATTTATTATTACGCTTCACAGATTAATTTCTGCCTATATATACCAAACCATCGACGGATTAGCTATGTTCAGCTCATAGCCTTGAGTGCCATGGATTAATTGGCACCATCCATTTGCGTATTTTACTGTAATGATGACCTCTAATGAAGGAATCAAAATAATTGCTGTAAGCTATGCTGTAAAAGTCTACGGTTGAGATTCATGCGTAAATAATGCAAGGAACTAAAGCAAGCCAAACCTACAAAATCTCACTTTCCCGTGCACCACCTCAATGGTCTCCAGAGTCCAGATCCATATGCAGGCTTGTTATTCGATTGCTGTCCACACATTCCTGGCATTTTTATGCGAGTCAAAGAAAGTGCAAAATTAAATTGAGAGGAAAAAATTGTGCTCGTTGATAGCTCGCACCGAAGGGAGAAGTGGCAGCACAGGTGCGAGCAGTCCAACCCCAAGCTGCAGATTTAGTACCTGAGTAGGAGACCGCATATTAATCTGGACCCTCCGTTAACCTTCTCCACCGCTGCAAGGCGCAAGTGGTCGAGGTTAGCTGGATCCGCAGCCGTGAGGCTGGATCCGTTCGGATCCACTTACAGGTTGCGCTCCTGGGGCCTCCGGACATGGGAGCTCTTCTCCGTAGGTGAGGCCCATGGACACCTCAAGTGCCGGTGAAGAACCTGGGTAAAAGGCAGAGGGGTCAGAAGGATAAGATGAAGGGAGACGGAAGAGGAGGAAATGGGGATGGGGAGCTGAAGGAGCACCTAGGTCCACCAAAGGGAGGCTGGAAGCGATAGCCGTGGTGGCAGCACCATGGACGAGCTCGCCTTTGAGGACGCGAGGAGTTCGTCGGGCTCCCCTGCTGATGTCACGTAGCTTCCCACACACCACGCCTGGATGCTATGTCCGCCGAAGTCCGCCATGCTCTAGCGACGGCGGTAAGCAGGGAGGCGCGCACGCTGTGTGCGGCGGCGGCGGCGGCGGCGGTGGAACAAACCGAGGAAGACACAGGGATGGGGTGTGCGCTAGGGTTGGATTGCAGGTTGATTATTATCACAAAATAAGAGGGTTTTTTTGCAAGAAGGTACAGAGATACGTGTCGTCATGTGGATGAGCCACCAATGCTCCGAACTCTCTCATCGCAGCAGATGGGAGGGACTTTTAATAACTCCCGATGCAACGCGTGTTGTTTTGCATGTACAGAAACATGCGTCACGTCGTACTCTGTTTTTATTGTAGTGAACCCATGGAGCTGGCGAAGTGATGAAGAGTTTGCCCGGCAGATGCTTGCCGGGACGAACCCTGTGTGCATCAGGCGCGTCACCGAGTTCCCTCTCACCAGCGAGCTTGACAGGAACATCTATGGCGACCAGGACAGTAAGATATCCAAACATCACATTGAGAAGAACATGGGAACCATGACGGTGGAGCAGGTACATGCTTCTGCTCAAGCAATGCAATTTCTCAACAAAAGAATCCAATGCATTCTTTTCCCCAAAGGCCAAAGAATTGCCCAACTGACTGTATATAGATAGGCTGTGGAGGATGGGTTGCTGTTTGTGGTGGATCACCACGATTGGGTGATGCCATACCTAAATCGCATCAACCAGCTTCCAGGCGACGAGGAGAGGGGTGAGATCTCGCCAAGGAATGCCTATGCCGCTCGAATACTTGTGTTGTTGAACGACGACTCGACGCTTCGGCCTCTGGCGATTGAGCTCAGCTCGCCTCACCCGGAGGATCAGCGGCTCGGAGCTGTCAGCACGATATACACTCCACAGGAAGCAGGAGATGTCGTCGTCTCGGCCGACAGGTTCACGACCTGGGACCTCGCCAAGGCCCACGTCGCCGTAAATGACACTAGCAAGAACAACTTCGTCATCCACTGGTACATAACTACACTTGGCATTGCAGTTCATCTATCATCCTAACCATTGATTATTACTTACTGTGTCGTCATTGCTTGTATTAATATGTAGGCTCAACGCCCATGCAACCATGGAACCACTCGTGATTGCGACAAACAGGCAGCTGAGCGTGCTCCACCCAATCCACAAGCTCCTCAAGCCACACTTCCGAAACACGCTCAACGCCAATGCCATTGCACGACAGATTGTCTTTGGTGCGGGTGACCGTCGGAAGAATGGCGACATCTTCCGTGGCATACATGAGGTCACCTATCTTGCAAGCAAGTATGCCATGGAGATGTCCTCAAAGGCATACATGACCTGGAACTTTACAGAGCTTTCCCTCCCCACTGATCTAGTCAAGAGGTGTGTGCAACTCATTTGATTTGTTGACTGGTTCTTACGTTCATCTATAATCAAACATTAATTTGTTTTCTACTCTGTATATAACCACAGACTTACTAAAGTAATTGTTTTCAATACTACTTATATACTGTCTGCTTCTCATTGGTGAAAAAAATAAATTTGCAGAGGTGTGGCCAGAGGTGATCCAAAGGAGCCTGAGAAGCTGGAGCTGCTGATACGGGACTACCCATACGCAGTGGACGGGCTAGAGATATGGATGGCGATCAAGACATGGGTGATGGACTACTGTGCCATCTACTACTCCGACGACGACGATGACAGAGCCGTCAGAAGCGACAGCGAGCTGCAGGCGTGGTGGTGGGAAGTGAGGCACGTGGGGCACGCCGACCTGCGAGAAGCACACTGGTGGCCGGCGATGGACTGCCTGGCTGACCTCGTGGAGACCTGCACCACCATCATCTGGCTAGGCTCAGCGTTCCACGCGGCCGTCGGCCTTGGGCAGTATGGGTACCAGGGTTTCGTCCCCAACAGCCCCACCCTAACCTCCCGTCCGATGCCGGAGACCGGAACGGAGGTGACGGAGTCCGAGTTCCTGGGGAGCATCACCCCAAGAAATGAGACGCTGGCGCTCATGGGGATGTCAGCCAAGTCGCTGACGCGGACGGGAGAGGTGTTCCTGGGGCAGAGGCATGACACGGAGAGGTGGACGAGCGAGCAGCGTGCCGCCGAGGCACTGGCACGGTTCCAGGCAAGGCTGGAAGTGATAGCCGATGATATCCGGAGGAAGAACGCTGACCCCATGCTGAAAAACAGGTCCGGGCGGGCAGAGGTGCCGTACACGCTGCTCACGCCGACGAGGGAGCCAGGCCCGACGATTCGTGGTATTCCCAACAGCATCGCCAGCTGAGAGGTTTTCATTGGGTGCCCTAGTTTTGTTAGACTATAAACGTCCCTCATGGCCTACCATACTCTGGCTCCCCATCGTGTCTTTTTTAAATAAATAATAAAATATTCGGTTTTATTCATCCAAAGATGAATCAGGCCAATTATTATAAACACTACCACAGGCACATAGTTCGGCTGTAGTAACGCCACACACTGGAATAGCGGAAACGATAATAAGTTTTTATGACTAAGCAAAACCAACATGTATTTGCGATAACCATCCATTTGAGCTGAAGAATACTGATTTTTGAATAATACATTGTGCATTCCTATTCGCTATCATGGTATCATCGAGACGGTTCGCTCCTGCGACCTCTCCCCGCTACCGCAAACCGTAGTCACACCGCTGCTGAACTCTGTTCGCCGACCGATCTACCGCGTCGTTGTTGAGCTTCTTCCGCTCGTTGGCCCCTTTCTAGCCTTGCGCTGTCGTAGAGCCCACCTCCTCGCTCGACGGCCCGTTTACTCGTATGATCCGCATCGTGAAGCTGCGACACTCGCTCAAGCAGACGCAATTTCCTTCATGATCCACGCTATCCGCATCATGAAGCCGCGGCACCCGATCTCCCACTCGCAAACACTGCGCTCGCTCGCAACGCCGCACGGCCCACTCGCCAAAGCCGCGACGCCTGTGAGTCCACTTCCTGTCGCTGATCCTTCGCCAGGAAGCCGTCGCTGCTGATCCAACCATGGCGCCCAGTGACAACAATGACACCGATGTCGCAGTTGCCGCCGGCAAGCGCCAGGAGGAGGAGGCCCGTGCGGCTCACGACAGATGCTCACCGCCAAGGAGGCAGCCAACGCAACTGCACACGCAGGCGATCGCGGTCATCAACATCAAGATGCTTGTTCATGTGACCCTGGAGAAGTCGGCCAATAACTACGGTCATTGGAAATCCCTCTTCCTCATCGTCCTCGGCAAGTGTAATTTCATGTCCTCTTTGACGACGCCTACCCGGACCATTCGTCCTGGAACCATGGATTGTTGCGTCCTCACGTGGATCTACAGCGCTGTGTCGAATGACTGCAGTGGTTGTAAGGTCCAAGAATACATACTATAACTAACATTAGAAAATAAATAATATATATCCATCCATCCATAGCTGTAACATAATGTACAAATGTGTTGCGGCATGTAGGTGATGGGCACCTACTATCAGTTAAAAGGTGCATCAAGATGTGCACAGCCTTCTCTCTCCATTGTATTTTTACTTTGATAATCTTATTTTGCAACCGTATTTTTTCTGTATTTAGGGTTTAGAGTTTAAGATTTTAGTGTTTAGGGTTTAGGGTGCCTATATATATTGTATAGAAGTGGTATAGTTAATGTATAGTTGGTAAAAAGAGAAGTTGTCACTATTGGTTATGGATCTCAAGGTGAGAAAGGACGACCATGGTAGTACTTGCTGAATGCACATGCCAAAATAACGTGTTCCTCCCAAATTGCCACCATGGCTACATGCGCTCCCTGCTAGAGGGGAGCGCATGTAGCCACGGTGGCAATTTGGGAGGAACACGTTATTTTGGCATGTGCATTCAGCAAGTACTACCATGGTCGTCCTTTCTCACCTTGAGACACCATGGCTACATGCGCTCCGTGCTAGAGAAAGGAGGGGAGCGCATGTAGCCACGGTGGCATTTTGGGAGGCTGCGACGACCGACGTGGAAAGCTTAGCAATGAAGGCATGAGCAGATAGGGTCGGCCAGGAGGATAGCAATGGACGGTGAAAAACAATTAATTTTACGTCGAAGTCATGAGCTAAACCCGATAGATATTCAGATATCGCTCTAGCTATAAATAGGACCCTACCCCATGCATGCCATGCACACCCACAATACCTATGAAAGACTCTCTTATCGAACATAGTGCTACTCCTTTTTCAGAAACTGCTAAAGGAACTCAGATAGCCTAGTCATGTATAGTGCCCTTGCTCTGTGCTTGCTAGTAGTCTAGCCCTACTCAATTGTCTAGTTACTCACGTCAGTTCTAGCCTTCTGTTCATGCACGCTAGTACAATTCTCGTTCATGTATAGCTATGTGATGAATGTTCATGTATGCATGCCATGTCCATGCTCAATTTACGCATGTTGATCTGCACTCACGAGGCCCCATTATTCACTCTACTTGTTGACGTGAGCTAGCACTACATAGCTCGTGTGCTAATATTTTTCGTAAAATAACTGCATATCAGGAACCCCACTCGGAGACCCAACGGAGAAACTAAGTTGCGAAGGCAAGATTGTGCATTTCAACTAATTTCCTATCATTAATTTTCTGTAAAACTATGAGGGGAATCGCCCCTAATGGCTGGCACACTAGTGCATATGAAATAGCACCTGTTATTGTCTGGTCACGCACGAAGATATACTCAGGCCGAACCTGAAATCCAGATGCACGGGTAGGCCATAGTTAGTATGGAAGTGAACAGTCTACACAAGTAGGAAATTTGGTGTGAGATTCTCATATAAAGGGTATTCCCAACTAATAAGAACTAATGGTGGGAGATGGTGATGGTGATTATAACTACTCTCTGCAGAGGGAATATGAAATCATTATCACATTACTAATTTATTATTTAGTTATTTATGGTTTTCTAATAAATTACCTATTATTTTTGTTGAGTATGTGTAGATATACTCATGTATCTCTTGCTGTGTTGATATGCGCAGAGGAGGGAGGAAGTCACAGTAGCATGGATGAGACCTATGAACATGGAGTGTATGACTAGAGCAGCACTATACCAGGATTCTAGGAATAAAGGCTTACTGCTAGCTAGCTTTAGGGGTGCCGGATAAAGAGATCACCATGATCTTATGTACTATGTGTGTGTATGAACAAAATGAGAAATATTTCATTAATCTTGATGTCTACTTTAGCCTTGTTATGTATAAGATTTTTTTTCTTATACACATATGGCGCTGTCATCTATCTGTATAGGGGTGTGACAGTGATGATGATTTGGAATCCTGACGCCCATGCTATGTGGTCGTATCTCGAGTACGAATTCCTAAAGTAGCATGAGTCGTGCGCATGCTGATAGAAGCCGAATCACTACTATAGAAATCAGAGTTATTTTCTTGTTAATAGTTACTCTCTCAGTTCTAACTTGTAATATGTTTTGATTGAACTTTTATTATATACTTTCTTCAATTCAAATTATAAGTTATTTAATTTTTTTATTTTAAATTTAACCACTCGCCTTATTTAAAAAATATATTCTATATCAATGGATATATCCATAGGTCTACCAAAATATCCTATCTCTCTCAAACGTGAAAGTTGCCAAAATATCCTCTCTCTCTCAAACGTGAAAGTTGGAAACACTCTCAACTGTGAAAGTTGGAAACAGGAGGAGGACGGCTGGTCAACCAAAACCAACCCACGGCGTTCACGAATGAGCAGAGTACAGGCGAGTGAGTGGGCATGTCCCTCCACCACTTCCTCCGCCACGTTTGCTTCCCTCCGGACCCGCACCTCCTCCCCACCACGTTCAAATCATGCCCGACGCTGCCGCTCGCCCGCGCCCTCCACGCCGCCGCCGAGGTCGCCGGCCTCGCGCGGGACCCCTTCGTGGCCTCCTCGCTCCTGCACGGCTACCTCCGCCTCGGCGCCACGGCCGACGCCCGCGCCGTGTTCGACGGAATGCCGCGCCCGCAGAGGACCGTGGTGGGCTGGAGCGCGCTGGTCGCGGCGCACGCGGCGCGCGGGGACGCCGGGGGCGCCTGGCGCCTGCTCGAGGAGATGCGGCGGGGCGGCGGCGGCGGCGGCGTGGAGCCCAACGTCATCACCTGGAACGGGCTCGTGTCGGGGCTCAACCGCAGCGGCCGTGCCCGGGACGCGGTCGTGGCGCTGGCGACCATGCACGCGGAAGGGTTCCTGCGCCCTGACGCCACGGGCGTCTCGTGCGCGCTCTCCGCCGTTGGGGACGTCGGGTTGGTCTCGGTGGGCGAACAGCTGCATGGATACGCCGTGAAGGCAGGCTGCAGGGTGGATGTCTGTGTGGTCACCGCCCTCATCGATATGTACGGGAAGTGCGGCCGGGCTGCGGAGATTGTTCAGGTGTTTGATGAGTCCAGCCACATGGATGTTGCTTCTTGCAACGCCCTCATCGCGGGGCTATCTCGGAACGCGCAAGTCTCAGAGGCACTAAGGTTGTTCAGGGAGTTTGTTGGCCGGGGACTCGAGCTGAATGTCGTGTCCTGGACCTCGATTGTTGCTTGTTGCGTGCAGAACGGTAAGGATTTGGAAGCTGTGGAACTTTTCAGGGAGATGCAGGCACAGGGGATCGAACCAAACTCTGTCACGATCCCTTGTGTGCTGCCAGCGTTTGCCAATGTTGCAGCTCTGATGCATGGGAGGTCAGCGCACAGTTTTGCTCTCAGGAGGGGCTTTCTGCATGATGTTTATGTGAGCAGTGCGTTGGTGGACATGTATGCAAAGTGCGGCAGGGTTAAGGATGCCAGAACAATATTTGACGCGATGCCATCTCGGAATGTGGTGTCATGGAATGCGATGATCGGTGGCTATGCTATGCATGGTGAGGCTGTAAATGCAGTTCGGTTGTTTCACTCAATGCTGGTGTGCAAACAGAAGCCTGACATGGTCACCTTCACCTGCGTGCTTGCTGCTTGCACCCAAGCTGGCCTGACAGAGGAAGGGCGTCAGTATTTCAAAGAAATGCATGCTGAACATGGTGTTTCTCCGAGGATGGAACATTATGCATGTATGGTTACTCTTCTGGGACGTGCTGGCAAGCTTGATGAGGCATATGATCTCATAAGTGATATGCCATTTGAGCCAGATGGTTGCATTTGGGGTTCATTATTAGGCTCTTGCCGAGTTCATGGCAATGTGGATCTGGCTGAGGTTGCAGCAGAAAAGCTCTTTCGTCTAGAGCCAGAAAATGCTGGTAACTATGTCCTGCTTTCTAACATTTATGCTTCTAAGAAAATGTGGGATGGGGTTAATAGGGTTAGAGAGATGATGAAGGATGTAGGCTTGAAGAAGGAAAAGGGCTGTAGCTGGATCGAGATCAAGAACAAGGTGCATATGTTGTTGGCTGGTGATGATTCACACCCTATGATGACTGCGATAATTCAGAAGCTAAAGCAGCTTAATATTGAGATGAGGAAGCTGGGCTTTGTACCAAGCACAGATTTTGTCCTACATGATGTGGAGGAACAAGAGAAAGATGATATCCTTGCTGTTCACAGTGAGAAGCTAGCTGTCGCTTTGGGACTCATAAGCACTAGCCCAGGAACAACCCTTCGGGTGATAAAGAACCTCCGAATTTGTGGCGACTGCCATGAGGCAATGAAATTTATATCATCTTTCGAAGGGAGGGAGATATCTGTTAGAGATACCAACAGGTTCCATCACTTTAGGGGTGGAAAATGTTCCTGTGGGGATTATTGGTGACTCTGTTTGTGCTTTCCTGCAATACTATTTGCACAGCAACTTGATGAGGATGGCAATGAAACATAGCATTCATTTCTGTTTTTTTCCCCCATAAAGTAATTGTTTAACTATACAATCAGGCCTGACTTGATACGTCTAAAGGAAGAAGGAAATCCGATATCAGGACTTATACATTATGCATTGGAGGGGGGGGGGGGTGTGTGTGTGGGGGGGGGGGGGGGGGGGGGGGTGGGGTGGGTTGAGAAGACTAGCGCATTATGTTATGCAGCAACAGCTGCTGTGTAGTGTCTTCAACTGACTGTTTAAAATTTTCCATCAGATATTTTCATCCCAATATAAATTTGTTTCCTATGTAGTTTTGTATTTTTGCAATTACACATGTATGATGGCCAGTTCTTTTGTTAGTAGTTCTTTAGCCAGTTCTGTATTTTTGCAACTACCTCTTGATTTTGTGATTTGATATGAAGTGATTAGTTATCATATGATATTTTACTAGGTCCAACTCTGCAAAAACATTTGATATGCCATTCAACACATTTATTATCTAAGGCTTTCAAATTTACATTGGTTTAAGCTATTTTTTGAATTATTTCAGTTAGAATGTGTTCCAGTTTGATGTTCACCACAATTATTGTTGCCAGTGATATAATATACTGGTTTTCAACAAAAAAACGATTGTTTTGCAAAATCACGCCCTAAGTGTGTAGAAAGAATGAAGAATGAATTGAGCAAACAAATTTTTAATAACAAGTTCACATGGAATTTGAACTTTGTGAACAACATTGTTAATGGTCTAAAAGTAACCTCACATGATTTTTCAATTTGCACTTAGAAGAATTCATCTAGCCTTGAGTTTCTATTTCTAGTCTAATCTTCTGAACTTGTGTTTGTCTTAGTGCTATGGTTAAGTTGTCAATTGAGAGAAAATTTTCTTCTATTGTTAAAGGATTATTAGCTGAACATGATGTATCTATTGGATTGGAGTGGACTTGACATTAATCATTTCGTATTCTGAGGTTTTGACTTGGATTCTTTTTCCTTGGATTTTGGTTGGATTTATTGATATCGATTTGGATGCTGATCCATTGCCACCTCTAGTTAGAGCCTACCAGGAAAAAAAGGATTCTTCTGCTTTCTCAGCTCGTGGAGTGAGGAATTTTACTCAACTATGTTTGAAGGGGCTGGTATACTTGGAGGCACCTGTTCTAGAAGGGCTGAGGGAATAGATTTTATGGCCGGTTAAAATTTTGAGATTCAGTGAAAGGTAAAATATTTATCATTCAAAGAGTATAAGATTATATAATGGAGAGAAGAGAATTTATATTTTAGGGGAGTTTTCTAGTTGGTATTCAAGAATTATATCCCTTGGTAACTTATTTGTGATATCTGCAGAAGCAAACAAGAGGTCCATCACCTGAATATCCTAGCTTGTGTGATGTAAATATCTCCAAAGAAAACGTATTTTTAACTTCAGAAATCAAGAGTATTTGACATAACAAGAACACTAACATGCCACCTTTTTATTCTATTTCTTCTATTAAGTTATAGAACATTGCAATTAGAAATGATTTTACTATTTATGCCGTTGGCTTTGGCAGTGATCACGATTTAGGTGCTGAGAACGGCACACTATTGCTAGAAGATACAGATTGAGGTGTTGATAAGTGTTTCTGAATATTTGTAGCTACTGTAGTTTTTGTTTGTATAGAAATGAAATGTATGTTTATTTACGTTTCTTTGAAAATGAAGAATAATGCATGTCTGGAATGAATTTGCTATAATGCGTTTTTTTAATGACCTTTTGGCAAACTAAATGGACTGAGTACATTAGCTAAGAATAGGATTACTGATGCATCTGGATATGATTGTTGTGGTGATTTGTTAGTGGTGGATTTTGATTGCTGCCATGCTGCTTTCTAGTCCATTTATTCTGTCACTCTTCTGATTTGGTATTTGTGCAGGTCTTCATGATGATGGTTGCTTGGAACACTTGAATTGACAGATGCAAAATTACTTGTGTAATAATAGGATTGAATTAACAGACTTTCTCTGTGCTCTATCTGCAGAATAGAAGTTCATGTTCTGTCTTCTCCGCCCATAACAGTGTAGATATTGTATACATTTTTACTGCTGCAAGACAGTTTGGAGGGAGCCTGGACTCTGGAGTGAACTTAAGTATGTAGACCTCCCGAGTCTTGAATTGGTTCCACCAATGTCCCGTGCTTGTGAAGATTTTTGAAAACCCTGGATTGGGATGGATGGACTAACCTGAGTAATGCGGTTCAGATTAACAAAGTTTTAAACACCATCTGTTTGCTTTCAAGTTTAATTGTTGTTATATGCTGCTTTCAATTTGTCTGATTCACCTTATTCATTGTCTGCGTTTTGTATGTGGCATTGTTTATCTGTTACTGTGAATGTGTGCATTTTGTATTCTGGATGTATGACTTGGAACTAGACGCTGCCAAATCTGAGAAGGCCACGTTGTCGTGGTCTTCTCTGGCAGGACAAAAGCAATGCTGCTGCAGTGCAGCTGGATTTTCTGGCAATAGAAAAAGAAACATCAGCAATAATATAGAATTGTGTAGTTAGATCCTAATTTGTCTTTGTTTAGTTGGCAAACGATAGCGCAAGGGCATCATCAATCTTAATTTGTCGTTGTTTATGGCGCAGGCAGCAAACATGACACCACAACACTTGCATTGACTGACACTGTTACACTAACGTTGTCGTTTGTGGCTGCGAGCTGAGAGGGAGAGAGCACAAAGAGATTGGTAGCCCTACCGCGCCATCTCGGTTAGATTTGGAAATAAAGTTATTAAGGATTAGTTGTCGCATCATCGGTAGATCAAACTCTTCGATCTGGCATAATTGTTTACCCAATGCTTTGCATGTAAAGACTGTCACGAAAAAAAATGCTTTCATATAAAGTCATGTTGAAAATTCCTATGGTTATTGCATCAGCCGAGTTGCAGGCTCTACAATGAAAAAAAGGAAACTGAAATTAATTAATTAATGCATTAGCTACGAAAGCACTTAGTGTGACATTGTTAACAAGATTGATAATTATTATATCATTGAATATTCCATTCCAAAAAACAAGAGAGTACTTCCAAGTAAAGATTATGTTGCAGTCAATAGTTGTTAGACATACATCTTTGATTCAATCGACAAGAGCAGGATTACCAAGCACGAACTCAACACAGCATAAGCCTTCAAACACATGCTACACAGAATCAAATCGACACAAATTTGCAGCAACCTGGCCCTCCACAATCCTTTGAACTTCTTGCAATGTTCTCAAAGAAACCAAAGGGTTATAGCGTATGACATGAGTATGCCACATGAGCTCCCTCTATATTATGACTCCGGTACCTCTCTGGCATGCACGTTAAATTGGACTTTGCTATTTGGATGACACATGCCGCTGATCCTTTGGACAACCTCCATGATGTCTGAAGAAACAGGGACAAATGGCACTGTGAAGTCTACCCTTTTAAGGGTGGTTACCGTGTTGCATCTAGACAGTAACAACTCCACAAATTCCACCTCTTTGGCTGAACCTGTAAAGAAGTTGATTCCTATCTCTTCAAGTGAATCAAAGGTGATGTCATCCAACCTGTGATTTTCTGGCAGAAGACAAGGACAACCTGACGTAGTACAAGATGGCATCTGAAGTTTAAGTTAAAAAGTGTTAGCAAACAGGACATGTTTAGAAACAAATGCAATACAGGCACGGTTCACCCTTTGGGGAGAGGAGCATACGACTCAATTTATCTCAAGAGGTGCTAATGGAATATCTAGCATGTGTAAACATTTCTTGTTTACCTCGATTGTGTCACCCAGATCAATTTCAAATGGGAAAAAGAAAAGCTAAGTTAGTTAACTAATGTGTGGTGGTATTATTGCTTATAGTTCAGCTGCTAAACTAATTTCCTTTCCTAGCATGTATAGCTGGAGAAATGAGGTGTCCACTTAACTTATATTATATAGTAACTATAATTTGTGACTAATGACTTGTAAACTTACTAATTTATATGTATCTTCATGCAAAAGCTACCTGATAGGATTTTTTTTTTCTTTGACCATGAAAAAACCTTGCTAAAGTGATAAATGTTAGTCCCCCATGTACTGTCAGACTTCAGTTAAGACCTATGACTAAGTTCCTTGATAGCAGAGCTTGACAATTGACATGATTCAAAACTGACAGCAGAGATTGACATGATTCAAAATTGATAGCATTGCTACAAGAATCTCTCAGAAAAGTTACAAACTTGGAAGTTACCTCAGCTGGAGTACAGTGATCAAGAAATAATTTGAACTTTCGGATATAAATGGATCTTCTAAGAAGATGTAACATCATTGGTGCAAAAGCATGATCACGATGATTCATCATTAAATGAACAGCGAGGGTTTCATATATGGGAAGCTTGTCCATTTCCTTCAGGAAGGTCATATATCCTGCTATTCCCTGCCATAAGCACAAAATTCATTGAGGTCAATGAGAAGATGAAACCAGCAAAATATCAGTAGTTGGGCATACAAAAATTTTGAACCCTTCATCTCTAATGCTTGAAATAGAATAAGAATAGCCCTATTGATGAATTATAATATGAGAATTATAGTAACATTAATTTTAACTCATGTGTGCAAAACAGCTACCACAGTTCTTAAGGATATGTAAGCAATGGTAGCAAGGGAAAGAGGTACATGTACATGGCATTCCACTATTCCACAAACAGGTTGTGTCTGAATTTTTGTCAATTTTGGCATCTGAGTTCAGCTTGGCTACTTTTTTCAAAATTGTAGAATCTTTTGCAATGGTTTCGTGATGTACCATACAAAACAATGACCTATACTTTGTTGTGAAATAATGTACACAAACAATCGTACCTTCTCAAGTGCGAGATAAACTGTGAGCTCAGTGACAGTATCAAATCTCTCCATCAGTCGTGTAGACGATATGAAGACGGAATAACAGGTCCAGTGCATGATGGATAGCGACTTAAGGTGGCGCCCTGCCACAGCAAACTGGTGCCTGTGAGGATCATAGGGGTCAAGCCATTCAACATTCTCCAGCTTTGGGGCAGCTATGCAAGCCTCGGCAGTGTAAGACACAGCAATGTCTTTGAGCATTGGGGCGTGGACCTCCAGCTTGCCTGTTTCACAAGCTCTGCACCAGAGACACTCCAGAGATTCCGAGCTAATTGAGATATCGCGGGTGGGTTTGAGATTCCACACAAATACACCGAGCTTCCTCAGGCACGGACACTGCACCGAAGACACGACGCGCCCCAGCTCAAAACCATCCATTTGGTCGCACGATATCATCAGATCGGTCAGGGCCGAGAAGGAGCCGGTCGGCGGCGGCCGGAGAGAAAATTCCGCCCGGAATCTAAGGTTGATCTCCGTAGCTCTCTCGCAGATGGGCGGCGCGAGCTCCTCCTTGATATCCCCGAAGCTTGGGGCATCTTCCTTGAGATCGAGACGGAGACTTAGCGTGCCAGCGACGCGCTGGGAGGCGAAGCGGAGCCATGGAGAGACACGGTGCGCGGCGACGTCGCACCCGTCGACGTCGATCTTGAGGCTGTGGAGGGTACGTGCGGCGTAGGAGTTGAGAGCGGCGTCGATGGAGTCGAGGAGGGCCGGGGACGGCGCCACAGGAGCAGGAGCAGGGCGGCCGCCGAGGACGAGCTCCGGCATGTGGGCCCAGACGCCTCGCCAGCGGCGGGAGAGCACGCTGGTGCGCGCGGCGGCCGCGGCGGACTCCAGGCGGACGAGGATAGTGTGCAGAAGCTCGTCGGGGAGGGCGCTGATGCGGTCCTCCGCGCCGCCGAGGGGAATGGCGGGCGGCTCCATGGGAAGGCTTTGGGAATTCGTCGACTAGGGTTCTCCCTCCCGTCGGCGGCGCCGGACTCGAACGGCCTGCTACGGCCTACCAAATAGCCCAAAGCGCGGAAAGTAGGATCCATTTTCCTCTGTTTTTAATGTTTCTAAAAAAAGAATCCTCTGTTTTTAATGGTAAAAAGATATCAAATTATTTGTTGCTAAAAAAAGATAATTATTAGTTTTTTAGTTTTGTTCTAACTTAAACTTGTTAATATACCGACTCAATTCAAAAAATATGTATATCACGACAGATATGAATAAACATTATATTACTCAAACTAAATAACTGGAACAAGTTTGAGCTACTAGTTTATAGTCCATCGTCAAACTATCCTGAAGACCTAGACCAAGCAGTCAAGCACGACAATAGGTCCTTCAAAGTTGATTACATTCCAAGTTCCTTACTGCTAATTGGATTATTACTAGCATATCCATACAAAAGCACCGCTGGTTTTACAAATGCATCATCAATCAAGAAGAGTAGTGATGTCGAACAACTAAGCTTCATATCGAATGATATGGACATTGTAAGCTTCTTGTTTTCCATCAGCTGAAACAGGCAGATATCGCATGGTTTCAGCTCATTGTCATTGACAAATTGCCTCCAGCCTTGAGCGAGCCTACGAATGTTATCGGTGATCTTGATTTCAGCCTCCCATGTACGAGTCTTGTTGGGAGATGCATAAGGTCCATAGTGTCACATCCATGTCGAAGGTATTTTTTATCATACTCTGAAGAGAGCCTCAGATTGCATTCAGAAAATGTAAGGTTAAGTGACAATATAGCTTCGTTAAAAAAAGCAGCAATATAACCAAAAGAACAAGTTGCAGCAATCCAAAGAGAACTTACCCTACTCTACAATTAGATTCATGACAATTTTATCTATTTTGACTTTGAAATCAGATGGAACAAACAGAGCAGTGATGACTCACCATATAGCCAGAGCTTTCAGCAACATTGCAAGGTTTCATGATGCATACAAAAATGGGATATGGAGATCCAATAGCTTGAACTTTATTATTTGTTTTATGGACAATGCTCAGGTTCACCATTTTACCTATAAGGAGGTAATGTCTCAAATCGATCTGTACCATTGATTTTTGTCAATTTAATAATTTACTAAATAAATTAATAAATCCAAGAAAACAAAAATAAAATACCCCCAATGCCGGTAATGACGGGAGGTGAAACACTCCCATGCATGGCGTGAAACTGCTCCCACGATTTTTGCATCTCCCTGCCGGCGCAAATTTTGGCAAACTTCAACGCTAATTATGCCTACATTGTCTGCAGCGCACGGTGGCACGACCATGTGTCCGCGGCGTCGTCACCATCATCATCGTCACTATCGGCGTGGTTCTACCCCTTTTTCTCACCGGCGCCACAACCACCTAGGTTCCAGCCGTTCAATCCCTCGCCCCAATTTTCGAGGCTCCGAACGGAGTCGGCGGACATGGCACGACCGGTGTTCGATGACGACGAGACGGTGGAGCCATCGCCTCTCGACGACCGGGAAATTTTCCATATCATTACAGAATCACATGCATCAACCAAATCTTAAGGAGGTACGTAATATCATTTCTAAATGGCTAAAGGGGGCAACAACAGTTCTATGCTTTTCTTGTCAAAAAAAAAAAATTCTATGCTTTAGGGGTTGGAGCTGTGTGTTGGGCCCTTTGAAAAATGAGAAATAGTATTTCTTGTATTTCCGTTACGAGCTTAGGCCTTGTTTAGATTCCAGAATTCACTCCCAAATTCCACTGTGCAAAAAGAAGATTCCCCATCACATCAAAATGTCGACACATGCATGGAATACTAAACGTAGATGAAATCAAAAACTAATTGCACAGTTTTATTGTACTTTGTGAGACGAACATTTTAAGTCTAATTAATCAATATTTAGATAATTTTTACCAAATACAAACGAAATTGCTACAGTAGATTGTCCCAACTTTGGATGTCCAAAGTTGGGCATCTAAACAAGGCCTTAATGGATATGGGGAATCCCCCTTGTTTGAAAAAAAAAGATTAATTTTGAAAACTCTTTTAGAAAATAATAAAAAAAACATCATGGAAGGGTAATGTGCAGTAATTTTTCCATGAGTAGGTCCTTCCTAAAAACTTATCTATGTGACCCGATAAGTTGGGGTTTTTTCTAGATTTAAATCCTTTTTCATTCTTGTCTTTTTCTTTTGAGCTCTGTTGAATCCACAGCCTCCTCCCGTGCTGCCAATTTCAGTGTGAGGCCGTGGTTAATTATTCTACACAATAGGCCTATCTATGTCTAAAAGAAATATGATGCTAAGTTTAACCTAAATCAAACTTTCTTAAATTTAACTAATTTTAAAAGATAGTAACAATTTCCAAATATACTTATTATGAAAGTATATTTCATTACTCATCTAATGGTAGTATATCATAAATCTTAGTATTTTTGAATACACAGCCTCGCTCCTCCCGTGCTGCCAATTTCAGTGTGAGGCCGTGGTTAATTATTCTACACATTAGGCCGTGGTTAAGATTGTTTTGAATACTCTAAAGTGTGACGTTTTCTTTACGGAGGGTAAATACGCGCGCGCGCGCGGGCACAATGGACACCGCAGCTGTCGTGGTAATCAACTCAGGGTAAGGCTGGAGTCGGCCACGATTGGGCTCCTCACGACGTGATCTTGGTCATGGGACAACCAGCTCAGGGTCCCCTCGGCGAGCTTCAGCTCGCTGCTGTCTCCGGCTGCGCTCACTGTGACCGTGAACGTCTTCCTCTCATTTACCTCTGTGAACTCCAGCTCCGAAGGCTCCACCTTGATCGTCAGGCCTTTCGGCGCTTCGATCTTGGCGGTGTAGTTCGACTTCGCCGGCCCAACGTTCGTCACCGTCCGGTTCACGGCGAAGGCCTCAGCTTGCAGCGGCACCAGTATCGCCGGGTAGTTCAGCTGCGCCCCGGTGATAGGCTCGACGTCAGTGCAAGTCAAGCTGGTGTTTCCGGCTATGGTTTTCAGGGCCGCCTCGCCGAGGAGCCCGCAGATGTAGCCAGCGTAGTCGCGGACGCCGAGGTCGTACACCAGGCCGGGGTCTACGGCCTTCGCCGCGACGACATGGCCGGCGCCGGCAGAGTAGAAGCTCGCCGTCCGGTGCTCCTCGTCCATGATCTGGTTGCCGTCGTTGTCGGTGGCACTGGACGTGGTCATGATGGCGGACTTGATCGCGGCGGGCGACCAGTCCGGGTGCGCCTTCTTGACAAGCGTCACGATGCCGGTGATGTGCGGCGTCGCCATGGACGTGCCGGAGATGACGTTGAAGCTGTTCGACTCGGGACCCCCGACGGGCACCTCCGACGGCCACGCGGCGAGGATGTTGAGCCCCGGCGCCATGACGTCGGGCTTCGGCACGCCGGGGCTGGCAACGCTGGGGCCGCGCGACGAGAAGGCCGCCACGATCGGCGCCGGCTTCACGCCAACGACTGTGCTGTTGAACACGATAGTTGCCGTATGGTTGGTGGTGGACGCACCTTTCATGGCGTAGCCCATTATCTTGGTGCCGTCGACCGCGGTCACCTGCGACATGGGGATGTTGTAGTATTTCTCCAGCACGATGGTGTATCCGAAGTCCGGTTCGTTGACGAACACGACGCCGGCGCCGCCAGCGTCGCGGACCGCCTCGATGGAGCTCATCGGTGGCACCGGCGTCTCGGTGTCGCACAGGACCACCATGCCGGTGATGTTAACGTTGAAGTAGTCGCAGAAGTTCATGCCGTTTGAGTAGTAGAGCGGATACTCCTTGGAGCTGAAGTGCTTGTCCTGAGTCAGCGACTCGCCTTCGAACACCTCGCCGTCGCCGAGCCGCACGCTGGCACGGAAGCTCCGGTCCACTGACCCGGCCGCCACGGTCAGTATCCACGGCGCTTCGTTGGACAGCGTGGAGGGCAAAGGGCCACTGTTACCGCCGGCGCACACAACGATGACACCCTTGGCCACCGCTGCAAACGCTCCGATGGCGATGGGGTCCTTGTCCAACGGCGTGGAGACGCCGCCGAGGGACACCGAGAGGACGTCGACGCCGTCCTTTACGGCGGCGTCCATCCCGGCCAGCAAGTCGGACTCGAAGCACCCTTGGGCGTCGCAGACCTTGTACACGGCCAGGTGCGCGCCGGGTGCCGTCCCGGCAGCCGTGCCGCCGCCGCCAAGGCCGAAGGCCGAGACTCCTTCGACGAACCGGCCGGCCGCGGTGCCGGTGGTGTGCGTGCCGTGCCCGATGTCGTCGGTGGTGGTGTTGTCGACGACGAACGACGCCGCGCCGATGAGCTTGTTGGTGCACCGAACTGGATGCGCGCAGGCGCCCTTCCACCTGAGGGGCGGCGGCGGCATACCGTCGTCGCGGAACGAAGGGTGCTTCTCGTCGATGCCGGTGTCAAGAAACCCGATGATCATGCCCTCACCGTAGCCGGTCGCGTTCCAGACGCCGCCATCGGGAGTCAGCCCGAGGAAACCCGGGGTGCGCGTCGTCATGAGCGGCACCCTGCGTTCCGGGAACGCGCGCACGAACCCTGGCTTCCTGGACACGGCCGCGAGCTCGTCGTCGGTCAGCCTAGCGGCGAAGCCGGAGAGCACGCTCGTGTACGAGTGGCGAACGCGGCGCGGGTGGCCACCGCGGTCGGTGCTCTGGAGGAACGACTCGTGCCACCGACGGTGCGCGGCATCGTCGTCTTGGTGGGTGTGCGCAGGCGGAGGAGGCTCGACCAGGACGATGTAAGTTCGGGCGTTGGCGCGATGCCTAGGGGCGGCGCCGCCGGTGCTCCACGGTGCCGGTGGCGCGCCACCGTGAGGGACATAGCCCAGCACGGGGCACGCCGCGGCGACCAAGACAAGGGCGTATGCAAGGGGCAGAATCGTGAAGCGACCCATGGTTTGCCGAGCACGAATTTGACATAGACAGCGTTTGGCGCCCCTGAAGCTTATATACTGCGTGGACTGGACCAAGTGGTTTTTCTCCTATTTGCTCATCTTGTCTTGCCACATGACTACCATGCACGCATGCGTGATCCCAAGATACAGGGCAGCCAACCCGAGAAACCATGAGCATGTCAAATGCATGGTGAGTGCGATGCTTTCTGGACTCCTAATGCAACCGCATCCCGTTCCGTTTGCCTTTGGTTTAGCGTGAGATGAGCCACATCCGAACCTTGGGTTTGTGGTTCTCAGTGAGACCAAGAGTGAGAACATCTTAGGTCGCTGCCAACGCTAATTGCACATGAATTCTCCATGACCATTAGGCTGTCCAACTCAGTCTCAATAGGACTGTATAAGTTATCTGCATTTCGTAGGTTTCCACATAAGCATTTCCGATGGTATGCCAATGTTTTTGTTAGACTAAAGTCCATGGCCGGTCCTCAAACTTGTAGAGCTGTGTCGTCCCGGTCCTCAAACTCATAAACCCGAACAAGACCGAAATGACACTTTGAGTTTAGGAACCGGAATGACACAATCTTACAAGTTCAAGGATGACCATATAGTTTACTCTTTTTTGTTATAAAGAGAGAAGAATTGAGTTTCCAGTAGACAAAACCGTACCTCTTGTCTCGGTTCCATACTTCCATCGCTAGATGAGCCATGTAATTAAATGTTTACAATCGAATGAAAATCATATACTTCCAAATTAGCTATAGCCAGGAATATGAAACTTTCTTATATATGTATGAACTCATGATAGGTCTTAAAATAATTTTTTTAAAGAGTGAGGTGATCATTATTAATGACAGTGAGGGATTGGCTGAGATATATGCTGACATTTTTAATTGTCAACTGGGAGCTTTCCCTATTAAATATTTAGGGGTTCCCATCAGCCCAAGTAGGCTGCACATAGTTGATTGGCTTTCCTTGGTTGATGAAAGTTATAAGAAGTTGGATGTATAGAAAGAAAATACTATGTCAAGTGTTGGAAGATCCACACTAATCTCTTCTAGACTTAATAATTCTGCCATATACCAAATGTCTATGTATTTGATGCCCAAGACCATAGTGCAAAAACTTGATAAGGTTAGAAGAACCTTTTTTTTTTTGACAAGGAGGAAGCATTAAAAGAAAGTATCATTTGATCAGGTGGTCAAAAATTTGCAAGAGTAAAAAAAGAGGGGGGCTAGGCATCAAGGATATTAGATTGATGAACTTAAGTCTATTGTGCAAATGGTGGTGGAGATTGGATCATGAGAAAGGGTTATGACAAGACATTGTTAAATATAAATATCTAAGAAATGAATCTGTGAGTTCAGTCAAGCATAAACAATCAGATTCCCCTATTTGGTATGATCTGTTAAAGATCAGGAAAATTTATCTGCAAGGGAGAAAATGTAAGGTAAATAATGGAAATCAAACACTCTTTTGGAGGGATATGTGGCTTTATGAATGCCCCATCAGCTCTAAATTCCCAGAACTATTTGCCTTATGTACTCAGCCTAATATATCTATAGCACAAGTTTTAGTTGATACTGAAATTGTAAGATTTAATAGATGGTTAGTTGATCCTTGGCAGGAGTGTTGGGATAACATCCTAGCTGATGCAATAAAGACTCAATTGAATAGTGAAGATGATATTGTATCTTGGAAATTTGGTGGTACTGGTTCTTTTTCAGTGAAATCTATATATAATGCTTTGACAGTTAATGATTCTGGGATATACTATAAAAACATCTGGAAAGGATTAATTCCACCCAAAATCAAGATTTTCATGTGGATGCTAATGAACAATGCAATATTAACCAAAGACAATATGATTAAAAGAAATTGGGTTGGGGACCCCACATGCTACTTTTGTGACCAACCTGAGTCAGCTGGTCATCTGATGTTTCAATGTCATACTGCAAAAGCTGTGTGGTCCATTATAGCTGTGGGATTAGGGGCTGATAATATCCCAGGTTCGATCTCACAGTGTTGGGCTTGGTGTGAAAAATGGTTACCATTTGGCAAATAGTTTCACACTTTCGGAATTGCGGCAGTATGCTGGGCAATCTGAAAAAGCCGTAATAAAGCTTGTTTTGAGAAAAAGATTATACATGACACAGCTTATATTGTGTGTTATGCGTGTATGCTAATGGGGTACTGGACAGATCTTTACACAGATGGTGATAAGGAAGCGTTGGTGGAAGGGATCAACACCCTGATGAAGATTGCTGCAGACCTAGTGAAGAAGAAGAAGGCGCCCCACAAGATGTTGAAGGACGACACAAGTAGTGAGAAGATGTGATGAAGGGTTCAATGATAACCGAAGGAAAGGAAGAGAAATCTGTCAGCTCAGTTGCTTTGAAGACATGGCTGATTACTTTTGACGTTGAAGTTGTTAAATAGTCTTGCTTAATCGCTATGGAACCAAGGTCTGTTGTAATAGGGCCTTAGTACTTAGGTTGCTTCTGGGAGCAAAGTAGTTTGTTGCCGCTCTTGTGCGCTGGGCCTTGTAGTAGCCCGATAGTTGGTACGTTGCCCTTTCTGCTATCTTCTTTCTTAGATGTCTTGTTGCTCTCCTGTAAAACTCTAAAATACTTGTATTTCCATTATCTCGGTAATGAAAATGGGGTTTCCTCGGTTCAAAAAAAAAAAAAGAATTGAGGTAACAGCAAATAACCAATAAGAACATCGATCGATGGAAGTATGAAATAGAGACAAGAATTCTAGCACAATATCTAAAACAGATTAGTACACAACCATATAGTGCAGGCTGGCGGAAGACAAACACTGTCCAAACTTAAGAAGCAACCACATAAGTTCAAAACAATATCAACCAACAAAGCTATATAGCATCAAAGAAGTCCAGAAGAGTTCAAATGCACTGGTAATACAACCTCGGTATATCTAGTATCGCTTATACAGAACAGAAAGCATTGGGTCCACATCGTAATCATGCCCTTTCTTGTCGAAGAAGCACTCAGGGCATTCATAGTGCTTTATTCGGTCTGCCTGAGCTGCTGTTATCTTCACACATTTACCATGAAACCAACGGTCACACACATCACAACAAATCCAGAACCCGTTCGAATGGTAGCGGCAGCCACAGCTTGCACAGATGGTTGGCTCAGTACCACAGCCTTCATCCTCATCCTCATTCTGTTCAACAACCAAGCAATAACTCTTTGCATAAGAAAGTTGGACATTAGCATATTCCTTTGATACAAAAAAGAAACATAGCATCATACCATTTTTTCTAGACTGCATATGCGGCGATATGTGTCACTAGCAATGAATGTTTCAAAAACAGTTTGCAGACTGTTGATCATATCAGATAAACGCTGCCTGCTAAACAAAAATGATCAAATCATTGGTTCTGAAAAAAGGTATCAGGTAGGGCTTTCATAAAAAAATGACATCAATGCAGGGAAAAATACTAATAACTGAAATCTGACAGAACAGCTTCAAGAACATAGTCCAACGGTTTTTCTAATTGGAAGTGAGACAATAATCCATGTGTATGATGCAGCATAAAAGAATCACTACTTACTGAGCTTTCTAAAAACAAAACAAATGTGTTCTGAACATAATCATATCAAATAAGCCAACGTTTCCATTTTGTTATAAAGGATTTTTTTTACTAGGTAATGTATGATGATTTGGGAAGAATAGAAGAATTTTGACACGAGGTATGAAAAATCCATGCAATAATAGAAGAATTGTGACACGAGGTATGAAAAGTCCATGCAATATTAAGCAACCATTACAAATTGATATTAAATTCATTCCCAGATTTTTTGTGAAATTCACTGCAAGACAGCTAGAGTATGCTAAAGGTCTGAAGTCCTCCCAGAAAAAAAAAAAAGCCTAATCTAAATGAAAGCTTTGGTGCAAACTGTTTCACCCAAGCAAATCTATTCACACGTGCGAATAGGGCATCTGGTTAGTTTTTCTTTTGTGTTAAGTATAGCTAATTGAAAGCCAACATGAAAAAGGTAGAAATCTAATTTCCATATGCTTACTGTCATACTATGTAATAATGAAACACGACTAGTAAGATCATCCTTTGAAGAAATTCCAGTTTGTGTTATTGCTAACCTATTTGGGTTATTACTATTTTCCAATTAGACAATTTGCAAGGGCATAGCAATAACACAGAGCATGTACTATTTGATAGACAAAATGGTTGTATTGTTTTTCAAGAACAGTAGGTATCAAGGATTATACTCCTTCTCACATGTGCATTTAAACCGATCAAGTGTGAATTATGAGAAAGCAGAAGACCGGTGCACTGTGTGATAAACCTCAATGTCTTCACGTGTCTCATAATCTTACTCAAGAAACAAATACAGAGCATGCCAATAATGCTTGACGATATGTTGTTAGTGCTTGTGAGGCACTAGCTAAAGAGATGACATATCTTGTTAAGTTTTCAGAAACTTTTAGTCAACACTGAAATTCTTCTCACCTGCTCATTGTTATCATACTTGATCTATAAAACAAAACTACTAGAACTGGGGTGCAAATATAATGAAAAGAAATTGGATAATACCTTGATCTACTCTGCAAATTGGCACCGAGGAATGAGGAGATACGAATGAGCCATGCATCACAGTGCATGGCGATGTGTGCGAGCCATTCTGTGCGTTTCATGTTGCCCCTCCTCCCTAGTTTGATGCCGAGGGTCGTTGGCTCAGCCTGCACCAGCGGCAGGAACAAGTTCTGAGGCCGCACCTCCCAACTCACATCAGTATTGCCATACAGATACAGGGTCTCTGTATCTAGAAGCCAAATAAAACCCATTCAGTTAGCCACACGATCTCAAGCATTTGAGAATTAAGAAAAGTTCAAGCAAGGTTTCTGTTTGGTCCCACAAACAGTCACCCACCTTGGTTGCACTTGCGAGAGAACGCCTTCTCATCTGCACAGTACACAAGGTTATTATAGTTTGAATGTTTGATAGTGACACAGCTAAGATTTGGGTCATAGGTTGACCGCTGACATGAGATTGTCTACATATGAGTATATGACAGAACAAAGTATGCAGCAGCAGTAAAAATGGAATAGCACAATCACATAATAATGTTCTAGTAGTAGAGGTAGACAGGTAGCCAATACAACGAAGTAATTGCAGAGAATTACAGGAATTTCGCATTTTCATTCTGAACTGTCAAAGTGTCAAGTCTGAGAAATGCAGCCAAACAAACAATGACCAGCTGTGATTTTTATAATCCAACTGTACATGTTCTTCATCTTGTTGGAAAAAAATTCCTTTTTTTTTTACCCTTCTTGTGGAAATAAACCCCAACGCACCAGGTTGCAGTCTTTCAGAAGCAGATTGCAGATGAGATGCCGTAAAGTAAAGCGTAAAAACAACTTATAATTCTGATACTTGTTCGATCAGCATTCAGCACGCAAGACGAATGAAAGAAACAGAAAGCCATCAGGTTCATCACTTCACCGTGAGTGAAACCAAAGCGAAGTTTCAATGACAGAAAAAGAAATAAAGCAGCAATTTTGTGGGGATCGATCGATGGAGAAACTCCTTCGGTTCATAGATCCACGAGGGGGCCAGCAAGAACAGGAAGAGAGACGAGGGTGGGTGGTTGAGGTTGCAGACCTGCGGTGAGGGCGCGGACCAAGGCGGCGCGGCGGCAAGCGAAGTCCCTGAAGATCCACTCCGCGGTGTACGACGGCGGGCAGAACGCCGCCGCCGCGGGCGCGGGCGCAGGGTGAGGCGTCCGCGTCTCCACGGGCGCTCCCGCGGCCTGGAGCGGCGAGCTTGGCGCGCAGGTGCGCAGCGCCGGCGGCGGCGGAGGACAACCCGCGGCCTGGCCGTGCAGAGGCTGCAGGCCTGGTAGCGCTGAGCGGAGAGAGCTCGCGAGCGGCGGCGGCGGCGGCGGAGTGGCCATGGTATCCGGCTCGCCGCCAGCCAGCACAGCAGCGTCGAGCAGCAGCCTGCGAAGGCAGCGAGACCGAGGCGTCCGCTCCTGTATAGGAAGGACACGGCACGGTCCACGCGCTCCACGGGAAGTTGTGCTTCGTCACTTGGGCTGTGGGGTGTGCAGTGTGACTGTTTCACGGAAAAGACGGGTCTGCCCGCCCACAGCTCTCCCCAATCCCAGGTGAACGCTTTTTTCTTCTTCTTCCGTTTGATTCGACTCTCTCTATGCCAAAAATAATTACATAACACATATATCCCTAATTTGACCAAATATTATAAATATTATCAATATTTGTATTTCTAAATAATAAATTATTATAAAAGTCTAATCACCTATCAATCTTATGACACTTACTCCCTCCATTCGAAATCTCCTTTTTTAAGATTTTTTTATTGAAAAATCTTTTTTATATTAGCTGGAACTTGTATGTATTTATTGTCACTTTGTTGTTTATTGGTTGTCAATTACCTACATTTATTGTCTCTTTACTGCTTATTTGGCTGTCACTTGCATGTATTTATTGTCCCTTTGCTGCTTGTTGGCTACTCCTTATATTTGACTTTTCTTTTTTGTCACTGTATCGAACGATAATATGAAGGGGATTTTTGAATGGAGAGAGTATTATACATCAAACTTAAAAAATTTGACACCATGAGAAGCGAAATGTGCATGTTTTTTTTGATGAAGCGACTACTTCCTTTCCCATTAGAGCAAAATTTGCAATTCATATAGTGATTAGCTCTTCATAATTAATACATGGTCCTACTTGTCACTCTCACAGAGTTGCCCGAGTCGGCTATAAGCAAGCTTAAAGGCCGCTTTCTCTCTTCTCTCTCCTTCACGTCAGCATTTAGCCGGCTTACAACATGTTATTATACTTGTTCTTATGTATACAATCTTTATAGGCACCAGTTCTACAATCCTCTAAGGTCTCATTTGGTACATCTGATCCATTATCTTTTAGGAGCTACTTTTGTGCAAAAAAGTGTAAAATAAAATGGCTCAAAATATCTTCTCTCACACAAGGTAAATAAGATGGAGGTAAGAATTGATATAATTCCTTCACATACACCTATTGATCATGTAACCATTATGCAAGGTCCAATGACTAAAGCTCGAATAGGATAACTAAAGGTGTGTTTAATTTTCTAGTTGTGGGCAGCTGGACCCACATGTCAGTCCCAAGCGAATCATGACCTACTCCCTCTGTCCCAACAAAAAACGCAATCCAGGCTATGAACCTGGACACGCGTCTGTCTCCATATTATAGTCTAAATTACGGTTTTATTTTGTTGGGATGGAGGAAGTAGATAATAGTATACAAGTGAGCCAGTCCCAAGCCTGCTAGCAGTTAGGATCTTCGGGTATAGGCTTGAACTCACGGTACTATCCTCCAAGCTTCTCCTAACTTGCTTACTTGCAAGATCCTCGTGCTCCTCCTCGGTCACTCCGGCCATTTGCTTAGAATGTGCAAACAGACAATCATAAATAAAATAAAATGAGCTCCCAAAAATAAGAACCTCTAGTATGAATGGATAGGTTTTGTTTCTAAATGATTTTAGGAAGGATGATCAATGGAATCGGAGTTTAATTATTTATAAAGGGAGATATTGATTTTGCAAGGTAACCGCTAATTAACACAAGGAGGGTGATTAAGAGAGGTGATTAGTGGCTGTGAATTTTCCACGTGAGTTGGGGTTGCGCAGAGAAAGTTAAATCGACATGCACTTGGCTCTACTACTTGTGTGTAGATACGTAAACAAAGGAACAAAGAGCTACATGGCTCGGAAAGACGGAGTTGATGAAGAGGCTAATCCTGCTGGCATGGTTAACTGTATATATACGTCAGGAAAGCTAGAGAGGGCTAGTACTGATGTAATGAGGCAGATGAATCATCAAGGCTCATGACAATGCTGTTGGGTTGTGCTTGCGCATTTGTGATAGCTTGGACGTTTGGGCGGCAGCAGGGCTCTACGCACTATATATCAATGGGCTTGCTGGGCCTCATCGATGTGCTTCCTGGATTTTATTTGAATTTTCTGTATATTATTTTTTTTGTATATTATTAATAGAGGAAGCAAGACAATATCGCCTTTGGAAATCTATAATTAACAGAAATGTTGATCCTTGCTTGCCGCCTCTGTTAACACATTTTGACCGACTCATATCAATCTAATTAATAATGGTCACAATGGTAGTATCATGTCTCACATACAAAACTTGTGCATACCGAAGTTATCATCGATCGGTGAGCATAAACTATAAATTATTTGACTGAACATACGGGTGAAGTCCCGATCTCGAAAAAAAATTATTTGACTGAACATCCACAATTAGAAAACTAGTCACGACCATGATCGATGCCAAGTGAAAACAAAAGTCCCACCATGAGATAGTGGAGTTAATACAAACTCAGTATGTCTAGTATCTCTTGAATAAATTTTGATACCATAGGGTTTAGTCATAACGACCATCCCTGTCAGAGCAGCAATCAGGACACTCATAGCGTTCCATATGCTCTGCTTCACTAGATTTTACCTTTACACATTTTCCATGGTACCATTTGTGACACACGTTGCAGCTAATCCAAAATGCTTTTGAGTTGTAGCGACCATTGCAACTAGCACAGGAGTTGTCATCATCATCTTCTGCCTCCTCCAGCACTTCATTGGCTTCAGCAGGACCACTAGATGTCTTTTTACAAAAACAAAAAATAAAATCAACAAGTGCTTAATTTGAATGTGTAAACAGCTTATTCTGTATAGCTCCAAACACAAGTCATACCTGCTGTTCTGTATGGTATACCTCCTGTTCCTCCTCCGCCATCTCATCTGGGCCACGAGATCTCTTTTTTACAAGAAAAACAAATAAGTCAGACCTTAGCTTGTTAGATTTGAACTTAATTAAACAAAATAATTTGCAAGGCTCTGAAAGAGCCAGGTGCCTTTTGTTCTGCATAGTCTACCTCCTCCATCACCTCAACCACCGCATTGGCTTCTAGACTAGATCTCTTTTTCTACAAAAAAAATAAAGTTAGTCTTTGTTAGACTAGACCATACAGCTTAATTTGCACAACTATGGATACAAGCCATGTACCTTTTCTTCCAGTAATTTTTCTCGGACCGTTGGCAGACCGGCAATCTTTGCTAACAACCGACCCCTACAATACAAAAGTATCATTATTAACGAATTGGCAATGGCACCAGAGTGTCACATACAAAAACTTGAAATAAAAGCATGGTCAACCATTTAGTTGAACAATGAAAGATCAAAGTTCTTGAAGAGCACATGGTAAAATAGTTTCATATCCTTTGTAAATATCAAATTCCAAAAGAAACATTTCGTTTTCTAACTAACTGTGTGTAGTGATGTTGAGAATAGTCTAATAAGCTAGAAAAAAAATAAGCATAACAACAATCAAAATAAAAGAACCACACATGTTTAAAAAATGCTTTCTATCCTGCTAAACTGTACATGACTATATGATTGCAAACATTATATATATAGAAATAGTAAGGAAGCAAAGTGTTCAGTTTCCCATAGATGCTTTTGTTTATCATTTGTTTTTTGAACACACAAGAGAGTTCAGAGTTGCGTACCATTTCATTAAAGAAGAATATAAAGAAATTACAAGAGGGGCTCCCAATAAGGACATGACCACACTACAGCATGTTGAAAGAGATAAAATGATATATAGCATGCACTAAGAGTAGTTAATTAAGTGCCAACATCATGAAAGTAAAATCTAGTTGAAATACATGTTCCCGGTAATACTTATTTCATAAATTCTATATTCCACTAAAAGAACACTATACAATGGATCATGATGACACTACAGGTGCGAAAATGTTTTTTCTGTCCTGTGAAATGATACATGACACTATATGATTGCAAACTTTTGAAATTTGCAAACATTATAGAGATAGTGAGCAAGCAAGTACTTCATTTCCTATATATGATTCTGATTAATTTTTTTTTCTTGAACATGCCAGAGAGATGCATACATTTCATAGAAAGTAAAGAAATTACAAGAGAGAGCGAGCCAGCCCGAGAGATGACAATTAATACTAAAAGTACGCCATGGAAAACATATAACAAACTCTGATCAGATAAAACACCCTCCTTTAAGACAGTACGTGAGAGATGCACACTACACCTCTCTATCCCCTGCTATTGCTTTTGTTTAACAGGGGAAGATATGAAATCCACCCTCATTAATAGCAATCTATATATGAGCAAGGAACAGATGCATGTGCTGGAACCCATTTCTACCTGAAATAATGGGCATTGTGCCTGTAATTCACAAAATATTTTTAACATAGTAAGAAAATATTTTTGTAACACTACATCTCAAATTTATTAATCTCCTCATATCATTTTCAAATAACCTGAACCCAACATGCATATAGAGAAAAATGTAACCGTTGCTTGAAATGGTTGACTTAGACAGACCAAAACGTCTATGACTAGAAGGAGTACTATAGACAATGTGATAATAAATCAATAGATGTTATTATACTATAACTGTCTGGATATTTCATCTAATGATGAACTGATTATCACCCCACATAATGCATTAGATAACAATGTCACTAGTTAAGTCTCATAGATATATATTTAATTATTAATTAGTGAAGTAATAAAATACCGTTCTGTAGCTGTGATATTTGAAGCAGCGAAGCGAGAAATGCTGAAGAGCCAAGCATCGCAGTGCACAGCAACTTGTTGCAGCCACTCGTGCCGTTCCATTGTGTCCCTCAATTTGTTGATGCCAGGTGTTGGTTCGGGCTCCGATAGTGGCAGCTTCACTTCATCAGGTGGTTTCACCTCCCAGCTCCCGTCCGTGCCGCCATATAAGTGTAGGGGCTGCATACTACCTACAATAATAGTATGATAATAATACAATAATAAAAAAGAAAACATCATGTTCACTTGATCACCTCATTTCATGCCCCAGAAAATTGATATCGATCCCACAAGCACTCACCTGGATCACATTTTTGAAAGAACGCCTCCTCATCTGCATACCCACAAACAAGGCTCTCCATTAGATAGTGAGAAAGAAGCTAAGAAGATTTTTAGTTGGGACAAGAGTTAACACGATATTCCTTTTTTTTTTTCAAATATTGTAGTTGGGGAAAAAACCATTTCCCCCAAGACGAACCTGAAGCACTTAAATGAAACAACTATATTTACTTGACAAAGCAGGAAAATAGCTTTTTTTTTTTTTTTTTAAGATTAGCAGGAAAACAGCTATGCGCGCGTGAGTATTAAAACAGTCGTACTTTGTCAATGCAAGTGCGTAAAATAAAGGCCATGAGATTATTCACACAATTGTTTAGATGAAGTCAAAATTAAAGTTAGAACTTGGGCATGCAAATTTCTGATAGACATGCATGCATGTGAAAGAAAAAAAAAAAAACAGAGAGAACAAACAAACTGTAATAATGGGAACAACTCAAAGATCAAGAGCAATGGTCGTCGTTTATGTTTTTGCTGTGTTATGGGGGCTTTGGACTACTTGTAATAAAATGGCGACTGAGAAGAAGTTTCCGCAATATATCGTCTAATGAGGTGTTCCACAAAATCTTTTCAGGGTTTAAGCAGGATGATGTGTACAAGGTCAAGGGAGGTAACTTTTAATTTCTACGACATCCAAGCTCTTCCGAAGTTCGAAATTGTCGGCTTGAAAGAGAACTGGTGGATGAAAAGGTTCAACCGAAGGTCAACCGAAGGAGTACATCGCTAGCTAGAAGAATCGAGAAAGACATATTCGCAAAAGGGACCGGAGGCTGATATGATTATCGTTTACTACCTTGGGTGAGGGCACGAATGAGGGCTTCGCGGCGTTTGCTGTAGTCGTTGAAGATTGTCTCCACTCTTGAGGGCGGCCTCAGAGTCCTGGTCGCCTGGCTCCGGCGGCGGCGGGCACCTGCAGACGATTGAGACCTAGGAGGAGGGTCCGGCGCCGACCGCCGCCGCTCCAGGGTCATGGGCGCGGCCACGGCATCGCCACCTACCTGTCGCGGCGGGCTCTGGGCATCGCCAGAAATAGGACTAGAAGGAGGGTCCGGCGACAGCGCGGCCATGATGGGGGTGGGCACGTACACGGCATCGCCACCTTCTTCCAGCTGTCGCGGTTTCTTGCTTGAGCTGCTTGGGCAGTGGCGGCGAACTATACGGAAAGGCTCCGTGGAGAACTCGTCGTCGGAGTCGGAGTCGTCCATGGCAGCAGCTAGCGAGGGCGAGACAGAAATGGGATCGAGAGCGAAGTGAAAGGAGTGCGGGCGGTTCGAGGCTTTGGCTCCTCCCCCTCTCCCTTTTGTGTCAGTCTGTCACGCGCGCCGCCGGATCCCTAGGAGGATTTGTGGGCGGTCGGGACCACCTGCTGTGCTGTATGCCTGTGTCGTCACGCTTCACCAGGAGCGGAGGCGCGTGTGGTGATAGACACTGACAGGGTGGCCAAGGCACACACGCTTGCCATGCCTGGACGACGCGGCTGGCCGCGGAGGGCTGCGGGCGGCGCGAGCGCGAAGCTGCTGGGAAGGGAAAGGTTGGCAGGCCGTAGAGGAAGGCTGGTGATCGTCTGTCGTCGCCGGGTGACCGGCGGCAGTTTCTGCTAGGAGTAGAGTAGTAGACGCCATCCCGCGGCCGTTTCTGCTAGGAGTAGAGTAGTAGACGCCATCACATGGATTCGCCCTCCTAGCAGGCTCCCACATACGAACTTTAGAGGATATTTATGGCTGTAAATTTAGTAGAGACTAGAGAGTTAGGCGGCAGGTAAACAATTATTGGCACTGGCACAAGCAAAGAATGCAATAAAAAAGAAAGGGAAAAAACTAACACTATTAATAAAGCTGCCTCCACAATATAACTGGATTAGTAATATCCCTCCGCAACCATACAAACAATAACTAGTCGTAGGTATATAGGTGTGTGTTTAATAACTAGAAGGATTTTCCGCGCGTTGCCGCGGGTATTCCAGTAGAATTAACTTTAGTTAGAATAGGAAGAGATTATCTTGATATTAACTGATGTGCTATATATTGGTTAGAATCATAAAGAAATATACAAAGTAACTAATAAGAGATCAAAAAGCATGTCTATGGGAAGGGAAGAGCAAGGGACGTCAGGCATCCATGTAGTCCCTATTATTAGAACTAATTAATTTTGGTGGAGCCCTTGTGATGACTTGGTTTAAGGAGAGGCTAGAGAATTAGCTTGTGGGCTTTATCTTTATAGGAGATATAGATAACAGAGATACCTCTTGTTTTTAGATCCACATGTATCAATTTCAATCCACATATAATGAAGTCAAACTTAACAAAGTAATTTTCACTCCAATCCACTCCTCAACATATGTGAATGTGAATTATTGATAGATACATGTGCATCCAAATAGGCTCGGAGGAAAGAAGCAAGCCACCGTGGGTACCAAGGTCTCCTAAATCTGGAAAAAAAATCAGCCACTTCCGCTTACCACGAAGCCCTCGTATGTCCTGACTCCTTCAATGGAGAACCATAGTGGTTGTTGTCATGGACGATGCACATCCCATCCTTGGCCCAGTTCTAACCACCTAGCGCCATGGTCTAGTCCCTGTAGGCCGCCGCATCGTCCATGTGTCCGCTTGTTCCTACTTCATATGGATGCCTCCACCGTGTGCCGCACATCTGAGAGAGTAGAGAGAGTGAGAGTTCTGAGAGGAGATAAGGGATATATGGAGAGAAGAGAAGAGATGACAGGATTGACATGTGAGAAAGATGATAGGTGCTCTGATGTCGCTTCCACCCGCAGAAAGATGGGTTCATCCTAAGAGTGCAACACACGTCACCGCATGCTCTGAGATCTAGCTGGAGCACAACAGTGGCACGGATGGTCACTGGGAGAGCATGATCACCGGGAGCATGGATGTGTAGAGATAGAGCAGAGAGCCGTAAGAGAGAGAGGGCGGGGGAGAGGTGGGGTGCCATGAGAGTAAGAGGGATGTGAGAGGGTAGCAACTACGGGACTTTTGAATTTTGATGATGGCCGGTTGAGTTCGTGAGTTTAATGGTCAGGCCTAGTTCATTTCAAGAGGTTGCCTTCTTAAGGTTCCGCCTCTAAAAATGGCATTTATTTTAGAGATGAGTACCTCTCAAGAAGTCCAACTCTACTAATTAAAATTAGAAGACGATATTTATCAAAATATCTCCTAAAATGATCTAATCACCAATGTCAAAGGGTAGCTCTGCCCTTGGCTGGGACCGAAAGACACTCTTAGTTTGTGTTACCAACCAAAGTGGTACTTGGAGTATCATGATCGACTATTAGCACAAGCTAGGTCGGCTTTCAAATTTGATTTATACATGAGGTTATTTCAAAAATTATAGTGCATCCAAATAATCCCAAATATCAAATACAACTTTCGTTTTAAATTAACGCAATGTTAACGGCCACAATGGAAGTTGATATGAATCTTTACACCCTCAATTTTGTGTACACACATGATAACATTCAAATATACATAAGTCGCTTATACTCGAACTATTTCATATATATAAACATATGATCACCCATAGTCCACCATCTCCCTAATGATACAAATAACAAAAATGTTGTGTTTGAAGCTTCTTTGCATTACTCTAGGTACCTCTAGTGGTAACGATCCATTTACTTGGCTTCATGGTCTGAATGGGTTATCCGGCCATTATGTGAAGGTACGTTCAATCTCAACCAAGGACTAGACATACTACGGTCCTTAAACGACACAAGTGGGATCAAGGAAACCATGCCAAGCCTGAACCAATAACAACCTTAGTAACATCAAATCATGCTCGGTACTAGGCTATCAACATCCACATGATTCATGATAGCAAAATTATAGCCAACCATATATAAAGTAGCCACCCTATATCTAGTAGATGATAGGAAATCACCGTACTTCTACCATCTAAGCATGGCTAACCATAAGCATGACCTACACATGATAGTAAGGTTTCAAGTTCATATATTGTGGACAAGGGTAAGTGATGCATCAAGGTTCCAAATCAACTATGAGATAACTTAATGCATGATACTTAATAGATGGATATCAAATGCAGTTAAAATAGATAGAGCCTTAGAATGCTTCATGGCTTGCATAGGTTCAACACAATGTCAGATAGTTAGCTTGTATATTGCCTTAGTGAAGCATCTCCAGTCCTAGCGTGCACTTCGGTCAATCCATTCCACCTTCAGGACTAGATAGTCCACTAATAAACCATATTATGTCTTGACTTTGGCATCATGCTCTTCAGGTCCACGTGTCGTACATCTAGCATACCTAGATGATATGCATAATGTAATGCATGAATACAAAGAAAGAACTTAGGAAACTCCCTCACTTGTTTTCCTCCCACTTAGCTATGCTTTAACCTTACCTTTCTAGAGTGGGACTTGTGTGTCACGCTACCTTACTGTATATCACTTAGCCCCCACTTTGGTTTAGTCAATATAATTGTAGATACATCATTGTAAACTATTAGATTCTTTAATTCATGCTTCCTAGAGGATAAATATGATACTCTAGATTAATCCTAGGTGAAATGGTACAACAATTTTCTTTGTGCATGCAAAAGTATCCATTTGAGCATAAGAAATACTATCACTTAAACTTAGAAGTTATGAAAAACTTGACTATAGTTTGCCTGGCCAAAAGTATTCTGCTTAAAGTCTCCTCTTCCTTTTCTCTATAATAAGTAATCTTTTATCTAGTTCTAAAATGCAATTTGGAACATTTATTTGACTAATCACATCATTATTACACTAACATTATTTGTTTTTTGCATTGTTCATCTAGAGATATGGTATTCAAGTAGGGAACAATTTTTTTAGTGGTGGCAAAATGACCATAGGTGTGAATTCCTACTCTAAGTGATAAATAAGCACTTAGGTATTAAATCTTGACACAACATTAATGGCTCAATTACTAAAAACATATTGTGAATTGTGAAGATGATAAGGTAGTTGGAAATATAATCAGATTAAAATGTTTATCCTATGCACACTTCTATGAAGTGGTTTCTATTGTTGACTAACCTAAACAAATTTAAGAGATATTGTTAAGGTTGCTAATACCAATCAAAGGTTATTATGGAGTTGGATGAGAGAGAGGGAAAGGACTTTAGTGGCCTTTATTACATAGACAAATACTAGAAAATTATCGAAGAAATAGAAAACATAACAATCCAAGGGGTTGGGATGTTATCACACAAAATATCAACTTGAAGTTTTGTGATGTCTGGATGAATTCTAGTATGACCACCAACATCCCTCAAACTTGTTCTATGCTTAAATGTCAGATGAATTCTGGATTTGTTCCTCCATATTATCAATCTGACTTATGATTAAAACAACGTGTCACTCAAGGTAGGAGAAGTGTTGATGAATATCATGAGGTATTATATTATTGGTTTAGCTATAATATGCATGAAGATAATATCGATAAGTGCTCTAGATCTTTTGGTAGTTTGCGTCATGATATGCAAGGCATCCTTGCGAGGGACTCCAAAGAGGATTAGAGGGAAGCATGAGATTCTCAATAACTCGAGAAAAATACCAACATCAACTGGACTTTGCATCTCTAACTCAATGTAGCTTCTGCACTATAAATGCTTTCCTAGCTTGTGTGCTTACCTGAGTAGTTTAGTTTGCTAGGCTAGCTAACAAGATTGGGAACACCATGTTGCATAGTATTTTTTTGTATACATAGCAACACTTAGTAAAATCTAGATGCACATTTAGATATAAATATTGCTTAGGTTTTGAAAAGTAGAAACAAGCCATTCTTTTTTAAAATGATTAATTCACCCCCTCTTAAGCATCACAGTCCCATATAGAAAGAAATCTTCGTTCATTGTCACCAAACGCACAATTCTACTTCTCCATGATATGATGACTCAACTATCTAAGAAAAGTATAATTGTTATGGCTGACAGGGTCCTATTGGGGTAAGGTTGCGCTATTGCGTAAATTTTTATATCTCTATGGGGTTCACATCTGTCCTCCTACCCTCGGACAAAGCCACGTGGGATGAGGTCAAGCGTTTAACATAGGGATCAAATGAGTTAGGCTCAGAAACGAGCAAGAGTAATGAACAAGAGTGAAGCACGAGAATAAATGCTGAGTACATTCTCATTAAATTGTGGTAAGAAGATCTCTCTCTACATTATGCCTCCCCCTTGGTATGTGTAGACCATACCAAGGGGCGTGGCCAAATTACATTAGGGTTTGCCTCTACTGATCACTGCCAGCAGGGCCTACCCAAGGTTAGAAGTATACTTTTACCCCTAACCCTAACTAGCGGGCCCTTTTACCACTGCCAACTTGGTGAGGCTGGCACGCTTATGTGCAGTTGCTGCTAGGGTTCTGCACGACCTAGTAATTTAGTGAGGGTCGCACGCCTGAGCGAGAGCCTCGCCGCCCTAGTCAAGACAAATAGGGGCAAAATGTCACGATTGAGCCACGGTGCCACGAAGGCTGGTGTTGGCCTTCCCTCCTATGAGAGTTCACACATCAAAATGCGCTCTAGTACTTCTTGATCCCACAGGCATAACAACTGGAGGGCATCATTGGAATGGAGTGAGGGTCATAGGGTTGGCTAGAGGGTTCCCTGCAAGAGTTCTCCCCCCTCCCCCTCCACCCACAATTTCCTCTTTTATTTCTCTATTTTTTCCTTTCCTTTTTGGGTTACCATGGATATATATCAAGTTCTCCACTATGAGATTTATAAGCGGTTATAGATGTTGATTAATTTGGCCTACACCATATTCTTTTTCTGGTAGGCGTCAACCTACCTAAAAATGTTCCTTTCGTATAGACGACAAGAACATGTATGATGTAATTCAAAATCAGTACAATTTACAATGTAATATCTTATTTAATAAATTCCTTTGAAAGGAAAACACTAAAATAAATAAGGGCCATGGACATATGACATCTGTGTGCGACAACAACACATTTTCATTAGGAGTCACCAATATATCAGCCTTAAGACAATTCTTAGTTGGAGGTGAGATATATTAGTTTGACTATATATAGTATATATTTGATTTTTTGATGATTTAATAAAGTGATAAATTTGTGTCACTGTCCAAATATGATGCACTAAATGGCATTTCAATAAACTTTATATCTTCGGAATCTATATCTTTAGTGAAGCCTGCAAGATATAGCCTTACTAGTTTGGGATATGATAGATCTAGGAGCATAATATATCTTCTGCATAGATTTGTAGGCATATACATCTTGAACTACAAACTTAAACCTTCATCCAAAAGCACAAAAGTCTTGTGTCCTGCTTCTATATTCTTTCTTAAGGAACTAATTTTTTACACAGTTGGATACCTTGACTCTGTGCTTATCTTTTAACCTATGAATCCTACAGAATAAATTTTTCGCTAACTTCAACAATTGATGATAGATGCATGCTATATTCACCATGGAAATACATTCAAAATATGTGTGTATGGCATATTCAAAATAAATATTTTCAGTTACAACAATCATTTGTGAACTTCTACACAATAAACAAACACTTGACTAATTCAAAAGTAACATGGGCAAGATATTTTGCAGATGAGATAAAAAATCTATATTGTGACATTTCATTAGTCAATGAGGCATGATAGCACATCATCCAAATGGCGCAGTCCCAACTAGTTTTTGCATCATCATATCTACAATCAAATCTCTAGGCTAGAGTTATTAATTCAGTCATGAGTCAAATTTGTTTTATTTCAACTTTGTATGGAAGTTTTCCCCTTTTGTACCTATTATTTTATCTCCTACTTATATTTATCTATAGTATTTTAAATTAGAAAAGGAGAGGGGACATGGTGGGGTTGGGTTTGACAAGAAACATTGGTTAGACATTGTTTGTTTATAAATAGGTACCATGTGCTTCTATCATTCGTGAGATATTGTGTGCTTCTATCAATCCTAATAACTTCAAAATCTCATGGGTGAAAGAACGAAGTTATGCCCTATTAATGGCCTTAGTGTTATCGTTGTTGACCAGGATAAAAATCATGCTAATTCTACAAGGTCCATGCTTTTTCAAGTCAATTTTCATGGTAAGTTCCTTCTATTATGATTTGGAAATTTACAAAACATGGAAAAAATCCCTAATAAGAAAACAATATTATATGCCTTTTTCTATGGTTAGTGTGCAAAACATAGTTTTTCTAATATAAATGATTTGGCATATGCCAATTTGTACATGCAAAATTCCTAACATAATTCATTCTAAACTATTTTTGGATAAAAGTTTCTGAAACATCCTCAATTTTTCCACGAAGGGAAATCTCATAGAATGATATACATCAGTCGATAATCAATTCCATACATCGAATTATAAATCTAAAGAGTACAAGTAGAGGGGTTTACATTAATAATTACAACGCCACAAGGCGGATACAAAGTATATCTATCATACAGAACAGCTTGAGAAGGCGGAAGTAACGCGGAAGCAGCTTCAAACTCCAACTTAAGCGCAGGCACGAGACCTTCTAATCCGTTTGATATCACTGAGAAGCAGGAAAATCTGCACACCGCCAGATGTGTGCAGGCCATGGTCAGCACCGAATGAGCTTTAGTGGAAAAGAGAAAATAAAGGGATCCGCGATCCTATAGTTTGGCTCGGTTTGCATCCTAGCGCATGCGAAGTAGTAGTAAATAGTAGTAACAATAATAATAATATAGTCAAGTTTAACACATTCCCATTCCCACACATCCATCCATCCATCATCTCATCCATCCCAAATCCATCATCTCATCCATCCCAAATCCATCATCTCACCTCTATCACCACATCTCACACTCATGTCACAGACCAACTCCCTCGGTCCGTCTGCCTCAACGTCGGCCCCCCCCATCTAGGCTCACGACCGGAAATGCTCGGGAAAGGTAGAACACTCCTCTCCTATCTAGTGAAGCGAGAACACAGACAGTCCATAGCCGACAAGTCGCATATGTATCGATCGATCAACCAAGAACACTCTGCAGAGGTTTCACATACCACAAGATAGCCATCTTTGACAGGGCCCTGTCTAGGCTGATTCCGGCTGCTTGCTATAATAGAACGATGCCACCCTACCTCTCAGCTCTGGAACACCCCAAGTACTTCTGGGTGCTGAAACTGTGAAGTCATGAACCGTGCCGGGTTACACGTCCATGCGTCTTTGAAGGGTATGGGACCATCGCATGCCCGTACCTCCCTAACACTGCTCGCCTAGTAGTAGTGGCACCGTGCTACCAAGTAGTCCAGCCGTCTCCCCATTACAAGGAACATGTGGTCTGTAAAGGAGTCCTGAAGAAACTGAGTACTAGTAAGTCTTTAGGGATGACTCGCTCCATAAGCTCGTCGTATATCCCGGCTCAGTCGACTCAACCCTCACTCTCCACGCACCCAAGTCACGCTCACAGAACCACCAGATCCTCACCAAGTCCACCAAGGATGGCATCCCAAGCCAAGACCATTCCCAGGGGTTCACCACCCGCATCACATCATAGATCCAATGCGAAGTGGAGTTATAATAAGTATGGTGATATAAGGTGCAAGCAAGCAGAAAGGTGGCAATAATAATATAAGTGCGAGCGCAAAGATGGGTAACATGGTGAAGAGTTTTCAATCAAGGGATATAAATGGCTCAGGCAATAGCATGCATCAATATACTAGCAAAGGAATAAATATAAAGCGCCAGCAGTTCTATTAATTATGCAATGTCTAATAGGATTCTCTAAAAGAAGGTGCTGCCATGACACCTGCGATGTCGAGATAGTAGTGGTACAAATCCAACCGTAGTCGTACAAGTCCTCCGTCGGATGTAGTCGAACAGCGGGTCTCCTCCTCCTAGATCGACTCTGTAATCGAAACATAATAGTCGCGTTAGCGACTCCTATAGAATCCACAAAGAACCAAATAAATAACAAAAAGATTCAAATGCACTCAAACATAGGCTCATGAGATTGAGCTTGATTTTAGATGAATTTCCATATAAAGATCATCATTTTTGGAGCTCGTATAAATTAGTTATGAATTTTAGAAGTTTAAACAATATTCTGAAAAAGAAAAGGGTCAGAATAATATCAGGCTGACACGTGTCAGATTCTGATAGTGCCACGTGTTAAGATAATACTGGGCCACGTGTACAGTGGGGTCGGTTGACATCAGCATGACGTCACGGCGACGTCAGCGTTGACCGTGGTCAACCCATATGGGCTCGGAACGGGCCGTGCAGGGCCGGGTCAGGGCCCGCACATGGGCCAGTGGGCTGGGCCGGGACCGCCACGTGTCCGTCTTGCATTCGTACACATCACTCACTGGGCTCATAGTGGGCTCTGGTCCACGGTTCCACTGCATGGCTGGCTCACGGTGGACCGGCTGTTACTGGTCCATAAACCACAATAGGGTGCACCGTGGACGACGTTCATCTACCGTTTTCCATGTCTCGGTCTACATGTTCCGGGTTCACGGGATCGACTTTATGTGGGGCTCCGGTTCACGAGGGAGGTTCACGGTGGACACGCCGCTCTCGGGTCCACAGGTCAGTCACACGGTCTATGAGGACCACGTCCGTTTCCTCTTCTCCCGACTCCATCTCCATCTTCATCTCATCCCCTCCTCTTGCTCTGGTTCGCAGCGGCGGCACTTGCCGGCGGCAAGATCGCGCAGCCAGGCGTCTCAGTGGTCCTCGGGTCAATTCAACGAGCACTTCGGTCCTACAGGTACACGAAGATCACAGCGGGGTGTCACGGCGGTGGCTGCGAGTCTTCCGGCGCGGCCGACCACGACTGTGGCGTCACGGCGGCGCCGGCGAGCTGCCAAACAGGGCTTTGGCCATTCTTTTCCTCAATTGGCGCCGCGGTCAGGTCAAGGACATCATCAGGGAGCGATTCTACTTGACGGTGGCGGCCATATCCCACACGGCAGCGTCCGCGCGGGTAGCGAGCCCACGGCGGAGCTCCGGCGGCGCTGCAGTCCCGCGGGCAGGGCACAAAAGGGCACCACGGCTCCATCTGCTGCTTGGCTGGGTGCGGCAGTTCTAGGCGGAGCTCTACGGCGTGTCCTCGCCCAGCGTGGTGGTCGGAGACGACGAAGAGCAGCGCGGCACGGTGGAAGCTCTGGAGCGCATTCATGGCGGCATGGTCCGAGAAAGCATGGCATCCTGGGTCATCTTCTCGGTCCATGGTGTGCACGGGGTGCATGTCGGCGTGGCGAGTCCAGATCGGGGCACAGGTGATCCAGAGGGGGCTGGCCTTCGCCAGAAAGACGGCTCGCCGCGGAGGGGCGTGTCCGCGGCGGCGGGCATGGCGGTTCATCCTCGTCGGCGCGTAAGGCGCCGAGATCCGTTTGGTCAGGGCTGGGCGGAGCTCTGTGTGTGTGCTCGTGTACCAGGAGCGGAAAGGCTCCGACGCGGTGTCGCTCCCGGTGCGGGGCGCGACGGCGTCCATGGCAGGTCCGCCGGCAAGGAGAACACGGCGAGGGGAAACGACGGCGCTTACCGAGTCGTGTAGGCGAGCAGGGCTCTGGCGTGGCAGAGTAGCGCGACGGTGATGCGATGCAGGCGTTGTCGTGGTAGTGGCCGAGCTCGCGGAAGCAGTCCGGTGGTAGCGCGTACTCCGGCGAGGTCCTCCTCCTCTCCGGCGATGGCTCCTTCCTCCTCCTTGCTTCTTCTTCTCACCTCTTCTTCTTGGGGTGGCTGCTGGGAGGCTACAGCGTGGCGGCGTCGTGTCCGGCATGATCATCTTCTCCAGCGAGGTACGGCGGCAGCTTGCGGTTCCCGGTGGCTCTGCTTCTCTTCTCCGTCTTCTCCTCACTCCTCCCCCCTTCTCTTCTTTTCTCCTTGCTCCCGGATTAGGGCGGTGTGGTGTGTGGTTTGCCACCAAAGTGGCGGCGCGAGTTATGGAGAGGGCTAGGGCTTCGGCGCCGGGGCTTGAGCTTTTATAGCCGAGTGGCTCCACTACGACGATGGCGGACGGTGATCGGGGCTTTGGCGAGATCAGATGGCTGCTGGAGGTGTGTCACGTCGCTGTCGAAGTCACCGTGGGTCCCAGGCGTCAGCGAGGCACGCCAACATCATGGCCGAGTTGGCTTTCGACGGGGAACAGCCAGGCGGCACGGCATGTGCTCCTACCAAGGCCGTTGCTTGCTTTGGCAGGGGTCATGCAATTCGCGTGACCCGTGGGGTCCGCGTGCGTCGATGTGGAGTCGCGAGGGTCGTGCGATACAGCGAGGGCGAAGATGTGCGGTTGGGGTCGCTTCCGTGGCCGCGAAGGCGAGCATGAGCGCTCAGCTCTGTTTCGCGTAAAGGAGAGGAGCAGGAGGAGGTCAAGAATATGACAGGTGGGTCCCGGCTGTAAGTGGCTCAGGCGTCCACTTGTCGCGACGTGGGGGCGACTCGCCCGCAGCGTGGTCGTGGGCTTACTGGGTCAACTGGGCCGATTCGGTTCGCGTGGACAGGAGGGAAAAGGAGAGTGCTGTCTCGGGCCGGTCCGGTTGGTCATGGGCCGCGAAGCTGGGCTGGTTGCATGGTCAGGCCGAGAGAAAGGGGAAAAGGGTTAGCAGGCCGGGCTCAAGTCATGGGCCAGATTGGCTTTCTCCATTTGCTGCCATTTGTTATTAGCTTTTCCATTTGTATAATGACTTGTTAACCATTTAGGCCATGGTTAGCTAAGTAGTTAAGGTTTGGCTAATTATACTAAGCGTTATGTAGGTTTAGGTATAGTTTGGGGTCTACTCCCCAATATAATGTTAATTATTTAACAAGTGTCTTAGTAGGGTAAATATTTATTTAAAGATTTTAATAAATATTTAAAGGTTTAATTTAGCATCAAAATCCAAGAAGATCCAAATCACAACATTTGGTATTATGCAAACATGGATGCACATAGTTGTACCACATGCATTGATAATGGTGCAAGTGAGCTCACGTAGAAGAATTATCTTATGCGACATAAATGATATAATGCCTAATTAGGGATTTGACCTAACATAGGTCCCTTTAGTACTTATGCTATGGTGATGTGGTTCCTATGTAGTTGCCAGGTATACTTGTCTAAGAAGCTAAGCTCATGATATGATAAGATGTAGTGCTCTGTCTACTTCAACGTGTGACCATGGGTAGGTTCCTATGTCAAGGGAGTCATGACCTAGGGTCTATCACAAGGGCATATCCTAGTTAATGATTGGTCATAGAGTCTCAATAGTAAGCATCAAGGGTTACCTAATCACATGTGGCTTAAGGAACGCATTAAGACATATGTGATGATAATATAACACGGGGCTTAGCAACTAAACATGGGTGCTAAGTGTGCGGCTAGGTAGGGTTTCTTACATGACAAGCACCAAACATGGGTTTGTTTAGAAAAAATTTTGTAGTTGGGATTTTTGTGTTTGGTGAATTTTTCGGGTTGTTACAGTTTCCTTCTCATACAACATAAACCTTTTTTTTCTCTCTTTTTCAGCAATAGCATATACAAGTCCAGTAGAAGCACTTTATTTTCTCGAGGGTCATGCACAAGAGGTTGATGTTGCTTTTGTAGCAATGCATATGGAAGAGATACATGGTTTTCAGTTCCTAGACATCGTTAGAGAGGCTCATAAAAAAATTCAAGTGGTTAGTAAGTGCCAAATTTCTTTCCTGACTTTATATCCAATTCTTTCTAATGTGTGTATTCCCATTTATTTCTTCCATATGCTTGGCATTTTCTATTTCTTTAGATGAACCTACTAACATGTCCTAAACTTGAACCGGTGATGTCAAAGGAGACCACATTAGACACAATGAGAAGATGTGTTGAGCTTGGTGCACGTTTTCTAGTGAACAAGCCTATTGATGCCTACACCATACATAACATGTGGCAGCATCTTGACATAAAAAAATCCAAGGATGGATAATATCATGCATTTATTACAAGGTTGAAAGCAATGCAAGTTACTAATATTTTTACTTTCTTAGTTGATAGAAAATCTAATTGTTGAAATTCATGTGAGTCAAAAGCTTACATATTTAAACCACCAAAAATGTTTACGTATATTATATTGTTACATCTAAAAGAATAAAAGATACAAACATTAAATAGTTTAACATTTGTACAAGACCACTAGGTGAAGTTAAAGGAATTGGTGTGGATTGGTTTAGTGGGCATACGGGTTTTGATGTACATTTGATATGTGACATTTTCTATACGTGTATAGGTAATGAAGAAACACAAGGTGCAAGTCACCAGAAACCTAACAAAAAAAGCAAAGAAAGATTCTATTTGTTGGATTCCATATTTGCACAGGAAGTTCCTACGTGTATTGAAATACTTGAAAAGGTAACAAATTTCTTACTTCTAACATGTCCTTAACAGTGAAAATGTGGTCTCTCAGGATTTAAGTAGTGACTGTAAGTGGCTTTGGTTGCTGTAAGCATTTGTGGATGGAAATATTTGGTCAGAACTCTGAATTCAGTAGCAGCGTCATTTCGTCCAGAAGTGGAAGAAGTTTTATTCATTTCTTCTTGCACAGGATAATTGGGAGTCATGATTGGGGTATTATCTACCTGCTCTGTGTGACGTCCATGAATTGAATTTCATGGCAAATGTGTTGTGGACGACTGTGGGTCTCATCACTGGGCCTTGTGGGCCGAATGTGGCAAACATTCGTCGTGGGTTTGTATTTATCGGACACGGTAGTTGGAAATGCCCTCTTCCGGACTCTTCTGTCCTTGTGAGGCCAACCATGATGAAGTGACGGTGATGTAGTCCACCACTCAAACTGATAGACGGTGATGATGAAGCATATACGACATTGTCCAAAAGTAAGCAATGCGCGCAACTGCTAATTTGGCTAGTTTGATTTGTCATCAAAACCAATTAACCCCTCTCATCTCCTCTATAAATAGAACCCAAGGGCAAGGGGGGAAGGGACTCCTCACTTCCCACTAATTTAGCACTCCTCCACTTACTCTTTTCCTCAACAAAGTCACATTTTTCCACCCCAAAATAGATTCATGGCTAGAAGCCTTTGTGTGATTATATTCATTTTCTTCTTTTCGTTTTTTTTGTTTCCTCAAGTAAGTTGTAAGAACTTTTTACAAGTTTATAAATTCCATTAGGGCCCAAAAACCTCTCCTATTCCATCAAAAAATAACTCTTTTCCTCGAGCCTAAGCAGTTAGCTGGTGACGGTATAGTAAAAGGCCACATCTCAACAAAAATAAAAACTTATGTACTATGTGAAAATTGGATATGAGTATATGACACATATATGGTGACTTATTATGCACCACTATATTGTCTGTATAAGAGTGTCCGCTGTTATTTACATAAAGACATGATAAAAATGAGAGACTACAACAATTATAGTATCTTGAACTCTTATTCCATCAATCCTGAATTATAGTCGTTTTGACTTGTTGTGTTTCTTTATTAACATGTATATTTAGCCCTAGAACCACTATTATGATAAAGAAAAAGCTAAGATAACCAAGAAGGAATGATAAGAAAGATACCATAAAGTATAAAGAAAAAAAGAAATGTACCACATTAGTAATCAAAGTATCTCTACTACCGGAATCTGGAATATTAGCAGAGAGAAAAAATTGATTTTGTGGTGTAGTAAGTTCACAGCAGCTCTTTTTTCGACGATCAGGTTCAAATTTTTCAATACTTTCACTAAGCTTTTTTTGAAAAGGTAGTAAGGAAGTCAAATGCTCAGTAACATATTAAATGACACTATGACAAAAGTAAGTAATGTGAAAAAAATTAATTACGCCAAAGAATGGAGAGAAACATATTTTTGTCCTGTTGTTCCGATGTTCAGTAGATTTTTTAGAAGTTATGTTCAATGACTGAGCAAAAACTGCCAATATCAGTGCTTAGATCCAAAAAATCCATATACACAACCTTTCCAAAAAAACAAAGAACAAAGTTAATTAGTAACATGCAACAAAGATGAACCAAAAAATAGCATCATCATATCAACTACTTTTAAAAAGGTAGTTAGAATGCTCACCGCAAGCAAGGGCAAACAGGAGCCGTAGTATGAGAGCTATTTTGTATTTCATGATTTGAAGACTAAATATAGCCTTGGAATCGCTCAATCTCTGTTTTGATATAATCAAATGCATATGCAGGCCAGCCATACCTCAATATTTGATCCGGTCTCATGAGATACATAAGAAGCTTCAATTCCAAAGAGTTCTGAGAGTTTGGAGCAATCATAGTTGAAAGAGCAACGAGGACAAGGGGGAAGAGTGCCTAGAGCAGCCGATAAAGTCTCCAATGGGTGGAGCAGCCGGTCCGGGGTTCAAACCCCAGCTCCCCCACATTGGCCTCCAGGAAGGCCGCGCCAGTGGCACTTTCTAAAAAAAGAGCAATGAGGACAAAATGCCGCATGAAATCTTCTTCATTATGCTCAGCAAGACACAAATCGATCGCTTTTTGAATGGAAGGCTTGCCACAACCAACATTATAATCAACAGCACATAAGTTTGCTTGCTCAACCAACTCAGAAGGTACATTGCCAATATCAACGGGGACATCACCACATGAGAAAGCCAATTTTTTCTTCACCATAGCTCCAATGAACCTGATTAACTTATTACCAAACTAGAACTCATTAACATTCAACTGAAAGTTCCTCATTATAAAATCTAGGAGTGGGATTGAAACTGTGAATACTGAGAGATTGAGAAAATGGACAAATACATGATCTCCGAGGATTTTCTTTTGATCCTCTTTAAGCTCATCACAAAGCTCTTTTACCCACTTTGTTGCAAAGCGGAGCCTGACGCGATCACCTTTGGCCATTTTATCGCTAGAAATGGAATTACATAGGAAATAAAATCGAATTTATAAGTACTTCAGTTATATAATAAAGCAACATTCAGAAATAACAGGCAGAACATCATGTGTCTATTACTAGAACATCATGTGTCTACTACCAAAACTTCACGTGTCTACTACCAGAACATCAGATTTCTTTTGATAGAACATCAAAACATAGCAAAGAGAACCAGAACATAAATTGATAGTTTTCTAGACACTCATAAAAAAGATAGATTCAGCAGTGTAGTGGTGCTATGATTTCAATATTCTTTTAGGCCCTATAAATTGCTATAAAATTCATATTGATGTAGGTTTCCATGATGTCCAAGTTCATGATTTTAGGTCACATGGTTTAGGAGTTATGAATTTTCGAAGTTGCCATTCAGAATATGATGAAATTCAAAATAGTGGTAGATTGAACATGTTTTTTATGATCAATTTGATAGTATGTGGGCTCGATCTGAAGAAACAAACCTTGTGTTACTGTCCTCAAGCTTTCAAGATTGGCAAAGTTCGTAATTATTGGATAAATAGAACTACATATATGAATTTTAAATTTAATGTCATGTTTTACCATTAGAAATATTCAGTAAACTTTAGGGCTTTAGTACATCAACTTAGGTGCTTCAAATGCAAAGACTTACTATACCAAAGTTGTAGATAAAACTATAAAAGGGTCTTCCATGTTCTAACTAAGTTTGGGAATTTTCAGTTGAGTGGATATTAGTTTAAAAAAAAGAGAAGCAACACTAATATTGTTGACTAAAATTGGCATTCGCAGTTTAGGGTTTTTGTGGGACAGGCTATAGTATCGCTCTATGTACTATCCATACTCATTTGTATAAGCATATATACTGAGATTATTATTGCTAATCAGGTGGTGGTGTGGACTATGCGTAGTTCTTCTCTTATGTTGCTTCTGCTTTTGAAGGCAAGTAATTATAGTGGTGGTTTAGGTATTGTTGTGACGTTATTTTCATCATGTGCAAATTTAATTCACAACTTATATAATCTAATTATGAGCTGAACATTGTGGTTTTTTAATGTTGAACCATGTTCATCAATTGTATTATGTTGCTAGTTATCTCACATGAGAATAAAGGTGAAGTGTTGAGTTGATAATCTTTAATTTTATCATGATGCACCATGACATGTGCATTTGCATCTCACATGCACTTGAAGTTGATCGCAATCCTGTGGTTGTGACTATACCGATGTACATCGTGTGTTGTGCTATGAGTGGTGCGGTAAAACAAATCATGGCATTGCATTCACATACATTGATGTGTACTCCCTCCATCCCAAAATATATGTCGTTCTCACTTCCCTAGTAATAACTTTAATTAAATATATATTAAAATATATTAATATTTACGCTATGTAATTAGTATAATCGGAAAGGTAGTCTAGTTTTTCAACAAATTTATTTGTAGATTCAAATAGTGCATATATTTTTTTGCAGATTGAGTCAAACTTGTGGCACGAAAACGAAAAATGACACTTAATTTGGAACGGAGGGAGTATGGTTTGGATTCTGAATAGTGTTGAAAGATATTGTGAGAAGCAGTGTTTCTTCATGATGGTCTGGATTAACGTATGGCTTGCTGATTTATGAAGTTGTTGTAGTTTTGCATTGTATCATATATACGCATTCAAGGAAGATATTACAACAATGTGTATTTTTGTGGATACAAAATTGGAAAAAAAAATGTTCTATCAATATGAATCTAGCTGATGTGTTGATCTTTATGAGAAGAATACTTTAATTTGTATTTATACCATGATCCATAGATCTCACCATTGTTTTTACTGTGTTCTAGGTGCTTGAAGCATTACATGTGGGAGCAAGAAGTTGCATCACGTTGCACTCATCTGAATTCACCTATCTTGTTTGTGCTATAATAAAATAAAAATTGTTTAGTTCACATATATAGATACATAGGGAAAGATATAGATATAGATATAGATATAGATATAGATATATACGATGTGTTGCGTTTAGGAGTCCTAAGAGAATTAAAGATGTACTTGGACCATATTTGCACAGTGACACATATTGTGATGTCCATATTTCAATTTATGACTAGACAACAAAAATGGAAGAGTAACTTTGTCTCTTTAATATAGATATATATGAGTTTGAATTTTCTAAAAATTAAGGATAACTTCACCTACGTGCGATAGATACCCCGCGAAAGTGGACGCCGCGAAAGTGGATTGTGGACGCTTGTCCTGGAATGAATCGCATGTGGACAATATGCTTGTTTTGTTTTATATACGGAGTAGTAGTAACAAAACTGTGCTTGAGCCGGTACGTTGAAGCAAGCTTTCAGTTCCGGTTCCGCTTCATCTGACAACACGTACGAGGGGACCGGTGCTCAATGGATCTGGATGGCATTTGCATGCGTGCAGAGTTCAAAATGATTTTCCCTTAAAAAAAGTTCAAAATGTTTTTCCCTCAAAACAGTTCAAAATGTTTCCATAATTAAGTTTTAAATCATATATTTTCAAGAAAAAGTCTACATAAATCCTAATGTATCCACACATAAAAGTTGGTTGACATGAATATTTCGGTCTTTAATATAGGTACAGATTTATATAGAAGAGGGGCTCGTATTGGCCCAAAATCTGGCCCGAGGCCTGATTCAGAGCCCAGCCCAGCCCATCTACCGCAGGCCTTGCGTCACTCTTTCGGCTGTCGGCTGTCGGCTGTCGGCGCGACGCCGCCGGCAGACCTTTCCCCTTTCCTTCCACTCAAGTCCGAGGAAGACCGGCAGCCGGCAGCGCCCCAGGCGACCTCTGCTGATTCTGGTTGTACCGAAGGAGAACAAGGGCAGGCAGCTGCCGTCAATAGAAGACGAAGAAGGCCGGCAGATTGGATTGGTAATCCATCCAAACTTACGGTTTTCTTATTTCCTATAGCTAAAGAAACCCTAACTAGATGAAGTTTTCTTTTCAAGAGATGTTTGTTCTGGGAGATAGAGCTAGTTATCTGCTTCTGTGACCAGTCATGTTTGCTGTTTAATTGAAACCCGATGCCCAACTGTATCTTGCCCACCGTGTAGTGTACCATGATTTCAGTCTGATTTTCCTGTGATGTTCAACAATTCAGCCTGAGATGTTCAACGGTTCAGTTAGGTGTTGGAGGGGGCCACGGCCCCGTGTGCAAAGCTTCAGTAAAATGTCAGATAACCGAACACAACTATGTTCTTGACCTTGTTGAATCTCCCTCCCTGGTGCTAACACATCAAGTAAAATAAGTCCCCTCTCCATTATGTAATCACCCCAAGATTTGAACTATTTGTACTTTTATGGCTTGAGTTTCTAACATACACCATACTGAATGTAGACTTGTGAATTTGTGATACATGCTAGTAGTTCACACAGACAGCAATGAAACAACAGAAAATGCCCTTTTTCCATTGTGGCTCGATGTTTAAACTGTTTGTTTCTAATTGCTCAAAGTTACTACGTGCTGGTGTCAAGATGACTAAGATAAAAAATAGCAATGGACAATTCTATATTATTATAGTTTCAGTTTTGTATTTGAAAACAACCACTTCCTTGTATCTTTTTTCAGACCTGCAGTATGCATTTGTTGGTTTAGATGTTGGTCATTTTGTAAATCAGAGCTCATCAGAAGCATCTCCTAGTGTGCAGACCATCTTTTAAGGCACATGGTTCTTCAATCTTCATCATCCTTATTTTAACATTGTCTTTAGGATCACTGCCGTGTTGTCGTTAAACACCATCCTATATGCATGTGTTATGTATGCATACTATATGCCTGTTCAGGTTGGCTGTCGACAGAAGCTAAAAGAAATATTTTTGCAGAGCACAGCCAAGATGGTCAATGCTATCAAGGGGTTGTTCATCTCCTGGTATGCTCCCGAGAAAAGCTGATCCATCTTTGTTGTTTTTCTTTTTGTCCTTATGTTCTTATAGTACACACGGTGTATTCCTTTTCTTTTTCTCAGTGATGTACCAATGGCACAGTTCATTGTTAATCTGAATGCTTCAATGCCTGCATCAGAGAGGTTCATCGTGCACATGCTTGATCCCACACATATGTTTGTTCAACCTCATGTGGGAGAGATGATCAGAAACAAGATAGCAGAGTTCAGGGATCAGAACAGTTATGAGAAGCCTCAGTAAAGGATCTCCCTACCCTGCATTTCTGTCAGTCACCCACCATTCGAAGATACCCATGTATAATTGTTGTGGAATAGACGGATGCCATCCTCCCCCCAACCCCCTTGAGATGATCTATTTGCATATATTATATTTTATATGTGTTGGGAGCCTGTGAATTGTTGCGTCCCCGGACTCTTTAGTGAAGCTTTTATGTATCACTTTGCATTGTGTTCAATTATTGATGTCAGTATCCAGCTGATCAACATGCTAATGTTTCAGATAAAAGTGCAGCTAGAAACTATTCAGTTTCAAACAGAATCTGCTAGTCCAAACTAGAGCTTGTTTTGCTTTGTGTTGAATTGTTGATGTCAGTATCCAGCTGGTCAACATGCTAATGTGTCAAAAAATAATCTGCTAGTCCAAACTAAAGCTCCTTGTTTCAATACAAGGGTGACCACTAAAGCTCTGCATCACCGCTATCACTTCAAACACAAACATGTAGCAGATAAACAAGCCACCTGCAGCCCTAAACCTAACATGGTTGGAACAGAACAAGTAGAATAGCATCATCACAAGTGAACAAAGGTTGCAAACTTGTAATGTCGCATTTGCTCAATAAACGAAAACACATGATAAATATAGTATCAAAATCATAAAGAAAAAAAAGAAATGTGAACCAGCAGCTTCAGTGTTCAAAAGAGCTCCATGATAACACTAGTGTCCCATCAGTCTCATGTCTGCACCTATGGATCGAATGCTTACAGCAATGGTTTATCTGTAGCCTAGGTTGCAAGAATCAAGCCTGAGCAGCAGCAGCCTCAGCATTCCGCTTCCTTGCCTCCTCAATGATGCTAAGCTTGATACCCTTACCCTTGGGAAGCGACACCCACGGTTTCTTGTCCTTGCCAATGGTGAACACGTTGCCCATGCGGGTGGCAAACTGGTGGCCAAGGGAATCCTCAACATGGATGGTCTCGAAGCTGCCCTTATGTTTCTCCCTGCTCTTTATCACACCAACACGCCCAGTGTTCCTTCCACCAGTCACCATCACGACGTTCCCAACGTCAAACTTGATGAAGTCCACAATTTTGTTGGTCTCCAGGTCAATCTTGATGGTGTCATTGGCCTTGATGAGGGGGTCTGGGTAGCGGATTGTGCGCCCATCATTAGTGTTCAGGAAAGGGATGCCCTTCTGCCCAAATTGCACAGACCGCACCTTGCACATCTTGAACTGCATAACCAGTTCTCAATTAGATAACATTAAGGGAATTTTGAAAATACAAGAGGACAAATAAGATTTCAGGAATCAAACTAAGAACATTGAGATACTACATTGGCACGAAGGGGAGCCATATTTGCTCCATTACACAACCATAAACTTCAGAGAAACTATTAATTTCAGATAACAACCTTGCACTCATGAAAACATACAAATCGGAAGTCCGACCACAATTACATGGTTAAAGAAACAAAAATAATCACATCATTTCATAGGTTGAGATAAACAGTGACAGCACAAGACCAAGGAAAGCAAAAAAGGGAACACTTCTGTTGGAACCTGTGATGCATTACCTTAGCCTCATCATCCCTGATACTGTGGAGACGGAAGCGTCCCTTGGTATCATAGAGAAGGCGGAAATTCTCCCCAGTCTTCGGAATTGACACAACATCTGCAGGATTCAGGTAAACAATGATTTAATCTGTATCTTGCAATAGCCATGACAACAGACATACTCCCAAAATCAGATCTGGCACACAACCTACCCATGAATCCAGCCGGATATGTCTTGTCAGTCCTGACCTTTCCATCAACCATAACATGTCGCTGCATCAAGATTGAAATGACTTCACGGTAGGTCAGAGCATACTTCAACCTGTTCCTGAGGATGAGGATCAAAGGCAAGCACTCCCTGGCTTTGTGGGGACCAGATGAAGGCTTGGGTGCCTGCTCAACAGAAAAACACAAATGAGCTCATATGAACCAGCATCCGGTAAGTATTTGAACATTCATATTATAAGTCAAGACAAACATACGAATGCTCCACCAAGCTTGTCAAGCATCCAATGCTTCGGAGCATTGAGCCTCTTCAGATGTTTCTTCAAACCCCTCGCCTGTTAAGTGTTAACAACAGCAAAATTAATAAAACGTTTCAAGCCGAAGATGATATTGAATATAGCCAACACTGATTATATGCATAAAAAATAGCAAAATATGAGATCACTAAACAAAGACATCATTTTAAACTCCTTGAACATCTTGGGACACAATAGCCGAAGATAAAAGCAAATAGCATAACCACAGCACTCCATGAGAAGTGGTTATGACAGAAAAAAGAAACAAACAATTCCTAATACTCCACAGCAGAATTGGCTGATACTAGTGGACTAACCAAACACCCAATATGTTAGCCCTAAAACAGAACATTAGCTTCAAAAATACATTGGTCCAGTAAGGTAGGATCGAAGTCATTTAATTTATTGTGCACCATCTATCGTTTCATACCCTGAAATTGACAATCAAATTATACTTTGTTTCATACCCTGAAATTGACTATCAAATTATATTTTGTAAAACAAAAGCTTGCCCTACCATTTTCTTTCTCTACAGCTCTATCTCAAGATTAAAAAATAACTAAATGCCATAACAGAGTCCCATCACACTTAGACTAATCAATGCTCAACCAGTAATATAATTCAACTAAAATTAGAAAAACAACTAGATTAAAACAGAAAACTATTGACATCTCATCATAAGATCTATAGGGATGCACTAAAACACAGGAAGCAATCTCCTTCTATATATCAAACTCGCTTTGATACATCAAACATATATGGATCCAATCTGAATGGGCTCGCCATGATTCGATACATCAAACATACATGGATCCAATCTGAATAGAACTCTGTCTACAAGGCAAATATAAGCCAAACGCCTGACCTAATAAACACTAAACAAACGATGAACCAAGAACTCAACCAGGTAATCATGACAGGGGAACGGACAATACAATGCACACATTCCTAAGGTTACAAGGCGACTCGCTGAATCGAATCAAGAACCGATCGGTGAACCGAAGGGGGAAAACAGCTACCGAAACATCAGAGATGGAAACAACTGGAGAACATAGTGTAGAACGCAAAGGCTTCCGGAATCTTACCATCTTGCTCGGTGCCTACGGCGCTCCTTCGCGGGCACGAGCGGACGAAGGATGGTGGCGGCGGCGGCGAGCTCGCTGCGCGGGATGTGCGAAGATGCTAAACCCTAGGAATGTGACGGCGGAGTGGGAACGAGACCTCTTTATTGCCCGAGCTGGTGCTGGTGGCCGTGCGATGCGGTGTTAACGGCGCAGATCTGTGTTGTGGAGTTTCTGGGCTCTGGGTTGGAGCGGCCCAACACAAGCTAGAATTGGAAGAGGGGGGGGGGGGATACAAGGAGGCCCTCATGCATACTGGGCGTGCGGATGGGTTTGCCACCGAATTATATGGGCCAAGAAGGCCAACAAGGCCTACGTGTAGCATGTGGTTTCTTTTACTTTTCATTTTTCTAATCCTCAATTTCTATTATCTCTCTCACACACACGAAAGAAAAAACAATCTTCAACAATTCCTTAATAGTATTGGTCGTAATAAGTAAACCAAAGAAAGAAATAATTTTATTCCATCCATATGGAGTAAACAGTACTCCCTCCGTCCTGGAATACAGAGCATTCGGACCTTTGAAAGATGTCATCAAATATAAGACATCCGGGGAATAAAAAGGATATTATTTCCTTAATACGAAAACGTAATTGTTGCTTCCTTCTTAATTTATATCTCTTATCTACTCTCGTCGTCACCTGCTCCGGTGACGATGGGAGGCCTGTGAGGCGGTGTAGGAGTCTGTGGCGGTTGTTGTTTCATCGTCGTGGCAGAGCGGTGGTGCTCGTGCCGCGTTTTAGGTCAAAGCTACGGTGGTGGCTGAGGGGATGGCGGCAAGATGGAATGCGGTGGATCGAACTCGATCTGACGGATCAGGATTGGGCGAGCTTGGCTTCACCGCGACGGCGGATGTCATCGTCGGCGCCGCTCTCGTCGTTCCAACCTGAATTGTGATCCTAACGGATGGGCGCTCAAAGACTTTTTCGCCTCCGCGAGATTGAGCGTCTATTGCAGTCCACCTCAACGCCGGTGGTTTTCTCCGGTTTACAGTGATTCGGGTTTGGTCGCGCCGCTGGTTTCGGCGGTCTTCGTCGGCTAAAGAGATGCGGTGGCTTCCTTTCTTGGATTAGATTTTGATAGATTAGAAAATTAAATGAGCGGTACATGCGTTTATTGCCATCTCTCTTATTTTGTCTCGAGAATAGCAATAATTTTAAATAATTAAATTACTTTGAAGAGCCACTTTCCCTTTTTATTTAGTAGCTATAAAATTGACATACCCTCTCGGAGTTATTGATATAACATAGCAAAACCAACTCGACAGAATGTAAGTGTATGTTTGGTTCTTTACCCCATAGTGCCACTACGTAACTCTGGCTCCACCATAATTGGCTAAATAACTCTGACACACTACACCTCTCTAGCGAGAAGCAAACGACAGCCTCAATTTTTGTGGCAACATGCGGAAGCTAACCAAACAAAGCCTAAGTAAACCAGGTCCAGATTTTAGGTGAATTTTTACTAGGCCCTAAGAGCATCTCCAAGAGTTTGCCAAAAGCACTTGTCATCCTTGTTTTTTTTGGCAAAACGAGAAAAATCAAGCTCCAACAGTTTGGCATATGGCTTGGCAAATTTTCCCAACTTGGCAAAAACCGGTCCTTCACGCGCATATTTGCGAGCGGTAGGGGACTTGCCATCGCGCGAATTGCCGCCCCCGCCTCCTCTCTCGCGCGCAGCTGGAAGTTTCACCTTTCCTTTCCGGCGCAACCCATGCCTCGTACCGCTGCATATAAACCCCATCGCGCGACTCGTACCGTCAGCTGCACCGTCTCTTCCTCGCGAGGACCGATCGAGATCCCATCGCGAAGTGGCCGCCGTCGAACCGATTGAGATATCATCGCGAAGTGGCCACCGTCGGAGGCGACGATTGCGGCACCGTCGACGTCGACGTCGCCGTCGTCGGGGCTCCTGCGCGGCGTGGCAGCGCGGCTCCGGGCCGTGTTCGCCGCCGCGGGGTTCCCGCCGTCGCCCTTCTTCGCGCTGCTCGAGGCCAAGCTGTCCCAGACCGTCTTCACGTTCGCCGCCACGCTCCCGTTCGCGCTCACCTTCCTCCTCCTCGCGAAAGCCACCGTCTCCGCCATGCTCACCAACCTCGGCGTGGCGATCCGGGGCCGGGTGTCCACGGCGTTGGCACTGGCACTGCCCACCAACCTCGGCATGGCGGCGGCCGAGGCGCTCTTCGGTCTCCGCGTCATCGCGCAACGAAGGAGGGACGACAGGCTCACGCCGGGCGTCGCCGGCGAGGCCTTCTCGATCGCGTACATCCACACGATCTGCGTCGTGCTGGAGATCGTCGCGGGCGGCCAGGTGAAGCGCGTGGAAGAAAATTAGTTGATGGAGGTTTGGAAGTGGGCCTACTTTTTAATTTTTACCAAGCTCATATGGCAAACTATTGGAGAGACTACAAAATTACACTTGCCATATGTTTTAGCAACTTGCCAAATCACAAGATTTGGCAAGTGAGTTTTGGCAAACTCTTGGAGACGCTCTAATGAATCGAACCGCATATGGCTTTATCTATCAAACAAGACATCCCTCCAAGAAAACATCAAAGAAGCTTAGCCGCAAAGAAATTAACATGAATTAATTTCCTTGTTTGGAGTGGGGAAATGATATAGGGGTCGAGTAATAAAGGGACAAATGGAGTAACTATACTAGAACGAAGTGGCCAGATCTTACAAGGGGATCAAGATTGGCATGTTCCGCCGGCTAAACGTGGGCTCCTTGGCCGGTGACTTTTGGTACGCACTCTCGTTGTCGGTCCTACAGCCCAGCCGTGACAGCTTCGTTCGTAAGTGCAGGACATCTTTTGCTCTTGTGCTGATGGCAGATGGCGACTGACGACAGATGTACAGTCCTTGTTGTGTAGTAGTATAAACCACTCCACTACTCCAGAGGGGAGGAGCATGACCGAACACACCTACTACGTCGTCGTAGTATACCATATCACCACTCCTTGGTGGTACGTAGACGCTAGTACTAGTTGCTTAAACTAACTGGACCTCTTTCTGCATTATTGGTCTTGTTTTTCTTTTGAAGTGCGTCATCAGGCCGTCGGCGGGAATGACGCAGCCGTGGATGACGAAACAATCTCGGATCGACGTCCCTGCGCTATCAACTCGAGGACCGGCGCCTTGCACCGCGAAAATGCTAGTAGCTTTCACGGCCGGGTCGTCGTGTGATGAATCACACGACAATATGCATGCATGGCGCCCTCCGCGATGCAGGAATTTTTGCACCATCTGTCCAAATGAACTGGTCTAATTTCCGTGAAATGAATCGACGACTAGTGACTTAATTAATAGCTTAGTTCCGGACAATATATCTGGATTGAATATCTTAGTCGCCATCTGCCATCAGCATATATAAGAGGGCAAACAACCGACAGGTAGGTGCAACCTCCTTGCAGAGGAGAGACAAGCGTGCTAATTCCTCTCCTGCCGGTGATGCAGTGATAACCTACCTACTGGTCACCAATCACCACTTCGGCGAGCGAAGGAAACCAACCAACCTCGGTACCTACTAATTTGGTGCAGGATGGGCGACTCGACAGGCGACCCAGCAGGCGACTCGGCGGGCGACTCGACGGCGTCGCCGCCACCGGAGCTCGATGGCGGCCCTGCCGGGACTTCGTCGACGGCGCAGGAGGCGGACCGAGACAGGTGCCTCCGCTCCAGGGAATTGCTCTGGAAACAGAGGAATCTGTCTCGAGAGCAGCAGGTGGAGGCGGCGGATGAGTCGGGGACGGCGGCTAGGGTTCCATCTCCGATGAACTCCCCTGCGGAGAGAGGCGGCTGGCGACCCAAGCAAGCGTTCCATCATCTATGGGAGGTCCTGGGATCAAGGAGACCTAGGAAGCAGGGATTACAGGGAAATTCAGAGCGTGTTGGGGATCAATGGCGGAACATGCAGAGAAACGCGTCCCTGATGAACAGATGCGGTCAGGAATTGGGAGAGAAATCGAAGGGAGCAGTTCACCAAACATCAAGGATAAACGCTGCACATGCTCCTTCACATCCATGGACGGCCCTGGGTGAAGGTGCAGGAAAGGCACAACAGAGCATGAATAAGGGCTTGGCATCAGGAGAAACAAGCTACGTCATACAGCAATCTCCACATTCTGACAGATCATTCAGGGGAGATCTCGATGTCAATTAGGAGTTCAGATTGTCAGATTACCAGAAGGGGAAGCGCCCAAATGTAGGGAGTTTTTCACTGGGAGAGGTATTGATACAGAAAGTGCATAAGCAATGCCGGATGAATCGATTCAGTCAGGATAGGGAGAAGGGAGTCACATTGGAGGAGGCATTGATCTCTCAATCTCAAACAGATGAACAACAGAGCGGGAATGGGGGAGGGAAGCAGGACAGGGGTTTGGATTTGAACAGAGAGATGGAAGGGGATTTTTGTAAAGAATCTTCACAGAATGGCGACAAGGACTAGAAGAAGAATACAAAAACACAGAGGTACCCGTATGGAACATGCATAGAGGATATTTTTCAGGTCCACTCGAAGTCACGAAGTAACTCCAGATGGTTTTGAGTGCCCAAGGCCAATCCTCTCCTACCTCTTGACTGCAATCTAGGGTTTGAGGCGAGTGACGCGGAGGTGAGGCGATTCGGGGCTGGGAGCCGGCGAATCGGCAGGACAACACCCAAGCTTGTCGACGAGCGATCCTTCATCAATGTCTTAAAGCAGCAAGACATGGATCGGGGGAGAGGAGGCGCATACAGGGAGCAAGGTGACCAAGGGCGGCGGCCACCACCAAGGGATCAGGGGCGATATGGAGGGCGCCAAGATTGGAGAGATGAAGAAGACAGGAAGCAGCAGGATCAGTACATCCGAGGGGAAGAGCGCGCAAGATCAGATCCAAGAAGAATAGAGGGGAAACTGGTGGGCTACCAGAGGGAAAACACAAGAAGAGAGTACAGGTCAGGCCAAAGAGGGAATTATAATGGTGATTATGAGAGGACAGATTACAGGGGTGGACAGGGGAATGCCAGATATGATGAGGGATCAAGAACAGGGTCTTATGCATCAAGGAGAGGGGATGAATTTGATAGACAAAGCCCAGCTAAACGCAGGTATGATGATAGGGAAGATAGATACATTGAGGAAGAGGAAAAAGCAAAAGGATTCAAGGAGCATGATGATAGAGTCAGGATGGAGATCAACAAGAAAGAGAAAGCAGAAAGTGGGTGGGATGTCAAGGGAAAGCCAATCAACCCAAATGCAGAAGTCTATTGCTATAATTGTAATAAGACAGGGCACTTTCAGAAAGATTGCAGGAACCCTCCTCATTGTTTCAGCTGCAAAAAAGATGGACATAAGAGTACTATGTGTCCTGAGAAAAGAGGATTAAGAGTTTGTGGTTATGGGTTCCAAGGTCAAGGTTTCTACAGCATAAGAATTCCAACAAGAGAAGGAGTTAAAAAAGGAGCCAAAGGAATGATGCAAATTACTCAAGGGGCTGCCACAGTGGAAATGGTCAGAACTGAACTGAAGGATTTTTTCAGAATCAACATCAATTGGGAGATCACAATGGTAGTCAAGGAAAAAGGGTTCTTGATAGTGTTCCCCAATGAAGACAAAAGATATGAGATGACAAGGGTGAATGAGTTTGGTTTCATCACTGCCCCAATCAGAGCTAAAGTGCAGGTGACAAAACTTGACCCTGGGTCTGATGGCAGCCTAGAAGTGGTATGGGTAAGGGCAACAAATTTCCCAGATTATGCAAAAACTCTTGAAGTGGTGATGGAAGTAGCTCAAATCATTGGAGACCCAGAAGAGGTGGATTTTGAAAGCTTGAAATGGGATGGACCAATTAGAATCAAGGTTGGGGTTAGAGATTCCAGAGAAATTAAAGGAGATACACAGGTTTTTTTCAATGGAGAAAGTAGGTAGATTGGTTGGCAAGTGGAAACAGGGAAAGATCAATTTGATCAAGATATCAATAAGATCCAAATTTGACAGAAATAAAGAAGATGCTGAGGAAGATGAGGAAGAAGAAGAAGAAGACAACCAAAAACACACACAATTTCAGAAGGGGAAGGATATTCAGGGAGGGAATGTTGGAGATCTTAACAAAGCTAGTACATCTAAGCAACAACCTATAGGAAGAAAGACTGGCATAGAACATCAGATACAGATAGAACAAGAAAATATGGTTCAGCAAGTGGGTGAGGCAGCAGCAGACACAATAATAGGTGATAATCAGATCTCCACTCAGCAAAGTGAGACAGATGCAATGTTAGTCCAGGAAGGAAAAATACAGGAACAACCTTTAGTGCTGGAGCAAAGTTCAGAAAAGATGGAGACAAATGACACAGAATTGCAGGAAAGGAGTGGAGGTGAGAATAATGGTGATCAGATGACAAGGCAGGAAAAGATGCTGAGTGGTGGAGGTGAGGGAATGGAAGAGGAAATGCTGGATTATGATGAGGAGGGATATGAACCAACTGAACAGGAGCTTGCTGAATATGATCGTTATGCAAAGGAACTGTATGATAAGGAGGATCAGAGGGGGCAGTGGGAGATTCTAGACAAAAAATTTGAGGACAAGATAAAAAACCTTGGGAATATATTGATCCTTCCAACTGAGACTGACATAAACAATGAAAAGGAAGCGGTAATAGAGGGGAGTGAAGGTGGCATTACCAAAATTGATGGTGTTGACCAGGATATACAGAAATCAGCAGATCAGATAGACAACAACAAGAGAGAGGTGAAGACCCAACCAGCTATCTCTCAGAGAAGGACAGGGAGGAATACCAATCAGGAATGCAATGTCCAAGATCAAGCTACCAAACTGAAGGCTCAAAGGAATGAATTCTCAGGTAAATCACAATTCACTGCTTTTTCTTCTAAACCAGCTGATCTTTTGTTTAGTGTAGCAAACTCTTGTAAAATTAAGTTAGGTAATGAATCAGAGAAACATCTTGCTATAGATAGATTAAAAGCACAAGAGCTGGCTAGGGCTACTTTCGCACAAGCTAAAAAGAGAGTGCAGGAAGGGAAAGAAAAAAAAGAGTCAGCAAACAGGTTTTCTTTATTAGAAGTGGAGCAGGATATTGAGATTGTGAATGGGGATATAAACTGAAGATGAGAGAGATACAACAGGTAAAAAGGGAGAAGCAGGTAAACAAGAGCAGAGTAAGCAAGCTCCCAAGAGGGGAGACCAAAAAAGAAGCCATGAAAATTCTTTTCTGGAACATAAGGGGGTTAGGGGGAGAAGGAAGGAGAGGACAGTTCAAAGATCTAATGAGACAAGCAGGCATTAGATGTGTTGTGTTTGCAGGAAACTATAAAGAGAGATTTTACTCCAAGTTTTTTAAGTAATTTAGTTAATGGACAAAACTTTGACTGGGTGTGGACAGAAGCAAGGGGTCACTCTGGAGGGACACTAACAGGTGTTAGATCTGGTGATTTAGAGGTGATAGAAGTGGACAAAGGGGAATGTTTTTCTAGCATCAGAGCAAAAAGTAGAAAAGATAACTTTATGTGGGAAGTAATCAATGTATATGGTCCAGTACAAGATGAGAGAAAGCAGGCCTTTTTAGAAGAATTAATAAGCAAGTTACAGAGGACTCAGGGGGCCTTTGCTATTGGTGGTGATTTCAACTTAGTCAGATATCCCAATGAGAAGTCAACTGAAAATGTAGACCAACAGAAGATGGATCTATTTAACAACTTCATTTCAGATGCTGGTATCAAAGAACTACCAAGGAAAGGAGGGAAGTTTACCTGGACAAACAAACAAGAACAGCCAATCATGAGTGTTTTGGACAGAGTTTTTTGCAATTGTTATTGAGAGTGTCATTTTCCTTGGGTTACATGTGAAGTAATGACAAGAATAGGGTCTGATCACAATCCATTAATAGTGAATACTGAAGATACTAGAGTCAGTCAACCATATATGTTCAGATTTGAGATGGCATGGTTCTTAGATAAAGAATTTAAGGAGAAGTTGTTATTGCAAATTGGCCAATAAGAGGAGATGAGAAGGTACAGGATTACTGGAAGAGAGTTAAGATATATATAAGGAAATTCAGCAAGGGATGGGGGAATAATATTAGAGGAAAAAATAGAAGGGACAAACAAATGTTGATGGGAGAGCTTAAGAGGATAGATGAAGAAGCTATTAACAATCCTTTAAGTGCAGATCAATGGAGAGATAGGTACATGAAAGAGGAAGCATTGGAACAGATATACACATTTGAAGAAATGCAATGGCAGAAAAGGGGAGAAGAAAAATGGATATTACAAGGGGATGCAAATACAGGTTATTTTCATAGTAAAGCAAATGGGAGGAAAAAGAAATGCTCAATTTTCTCATTAGAGGATGGGAATAGTAAGATAACTGGTGGAAAAAGAACTGAGGTCACATATAGAGAGATACTATAAGGATCTGTTTGGGCCCGAAGAGTGTGGCAACATCTCCATCGATGATGATTTTTGGAATATTCAAGGAATTCTATCAGAATTTGAAGCTAATGAGTTAGTTCAACCATTTACAGTACAAGAGATAGAGGCAGCCTTAAAAGACATGGACTCAAGTTCTTCTCCAGGACCAGATGGTTTACCTGCAGGTTTTTACAAGACCATGTGGCCTCATATGAAAGGAGTAGTTCTGGAAATGTTCCAGGAGTTGTTTGAGGGAGGGTTTAACATGTCTAGATTGAATTATGGTCTTATAACTCTGATTCCAAAAATAAAAGATGCTGTTAACATCAAACAGTTTAGGCCTATTTGTCTTTTAAATGTAGATTATAAATGGTTTACTAAGGTACTTACTATGAGATTGTCCAAGCATGCACATAAGCTGATTAGCCCGGCTCAGACAGCATTCATCCCAGGGAGATTTATTTTGGAAGGAATAGTGATGCTACATGAAATTCTACATCAACTGAGAGTTCAACATAAACAGGGTGTGATCTTAAAGTTGGATTTCGAGAAAGCCTATTATAAGGTTAATTGGGAGTTCATGATGGAGGTTTTAAGGAAGAAGAAGTTTCCTGGTAAATGGATAGGATGGATGAAGCAGGTGATTGAAGGAGGGAGAGTAGGTATCATGATAAATGGATAACCGGGGGATATTTTAGAACATACAAAGGGCTAAGACAGGGTGACCCACTATCTCCACTACTCTTCAATTTAGTTGGTGACACCTTATCAATGTTACTTGACAGGGCAAAGGACAGTGGTTGTATTAGAGGATTAGTGCTAGAGCTAGTTGAAGGGGGGATAACACACTTACAATATGCAGATGATACAATCTTATTTCTGAATCAAGATGAAGAATCAATATGCAACACAAAGTTCCTACTATACTGCTTTGAGGCTATGACAGGGCTTAAAATAAACTATGATAAAAGTGAGGTATTTGTATTAGAATCTACAATAGAGGAACAGAGACAGATTGCAGAAGCTTTCAACTGTAAGATTGGATCCTTTCCAATGAAATACTTAGGGGTAAAGATTGACAGGTACTATATGTGTTCTCAAGATTTTGACTATGTCTACAACAAAGTAGAGAAGAGAGTCCCTACTTGGCAGAGTTGTCTTTTGACTTATGGAGGGAAAATGATCCTAACAGAATCATGTCTGAGCTCAGTCCCTAACTATGTAATGGGAGTGTTCCACTTGAAGGGAGAAGCACATCACAAAATGGAAACTGCAAGATCAAATTTCTTTTGGCGTGGTCCAGGACAAAAGCAAAAGTATCACATGATGAGATGGGAGGTGCTAGCCACCCCCAAACAGGTGGGAGGCTTAGGTTTTACTGATACAAGGATCATGAACCAATGCTTACTGGCAAAGTGGATATATAAACTAGAGAGAGGTGACAGTAACCCATGTTGTGACCTATTGAGAGCTAAATATATGGGAGACAAAGGCTTCTTCAGTTCCAAACAGAAAAATGTTTCCCAGTTCTGGACTGGGCTACATGAAGTGAAACAGTGGTGCTCCAGGGGCCTAATCTATGTGGTTGGTGATGGGAGGAAAGCCAGGTTCTGGATGGATGTGTGGTGTGGAGACTGTCCCTTCAGTATAGTTTATAAGAGGCTTTTTGAAATATGTAATGAACAAACAGGTACTGTATATGAGGTGCTAGGGGATAATGAGGTTAAACTAACTTTTAGAAGATCTTTTGGAATCCCAGAAATGGAGGAATGGCAGGATCTATTGACCCATATAGAAGATGTTCAGTTAACAACAGGTAAAGATATAGTTAGGTGGGCCCTAGAGAAAAAAGGTAACTTCACAACAGCCTCACTATACAGAGAACTGACATATACAGGGATGCAAAATAGAGAGGTGATGAGTATTTGGAGAGCAAAAGTGCCATTAAAAATCAGGGTTTTTCTTATGGTCAGTATATTCAGATTGTTTACCTTCAGCTGAACAACTTGTAAAAAGGAACTAGCCGGGAGAGATAGATTGCAAAATGTGTGGAGAGATAGAATCTGCACAACATATTATGTTTCAATGTGCTATTGCCAACTATACCTGGTGGACAGCGAAAGAGGCCCTGGGTTGGCCATCTGTTCCCACCAATTTGCAAAGTTATTTTCAACTTAGCAAGGGTAGAGGGGAATATCCCAAACCCATGATGATGTTCTTCTTAGCTTGTGTTTGCTGGAGCCTATGGCTAGCTCGAAACGATTATGTCTTCAACAATAGAGTGCTTACAGGTACTGATTCGGTGATATACTGCTCCATTACTCTCATGCAGAAATGGAGTATCCTACTGCGGGACGCGGAAAGAGGCTGGGTGACGAAGACGACGGAAAGGTTATCAAGATGCTTGGGGCGAAGCGGCCGAGGCTAGCGGTGTAAAAGACGGCGCGCGAAGATCAAACACCAAGAAAAGAAAGAAGGAAAACATAACAAGAAAAGGGGGGAGAAGACAAAGGGAAGAGCTAGTGAGAAGAAAACTTGTTTTGCTTTGGCCGAGAATGGTTGTAATAAGATAGGGAGTGTTGCAACCTTTTATGTTTTGCCTATGTTTTGTGGAGGCCGTTACGGCTAAATGCTAAGACTTGTAAAAACTGGTAACCCCAGTGAATCCGTTATGCTTTCTTTAAAAAGCAGGGCCTTCGGGTCTTTGATCTAAAAAAATTCCTCTCCTGCCAAAACTTGCGTCTTTATTTGCTTACAGTTTTTTTAATAAAGGATTAAAATCACAAACATAGATAAAAAGGAAGCCTTGATGTTCCTACACTTTTCTGTTAATTTTTCTGATACCAAGAAGCTAGATAACAAAATAGGATCACGCTAACATCGGCATATATTCGCTCTCTCCCGCACGCAAAATATCAGAAAGCATGTGGTGTTTATTCTTCGCTGCAACTGAAAGAAACCACGGGCGGAAAACGACGGGGAAATGATCGTAAGCATTTATCCCAGAGCCCTCAGTTGCATCATGCTAGCTACTACGTACAGCAGCTCCGTCATCCTTTTTTTGAAAGGAAGCAGCTCCGTCATCCTTGGACTCGAAACTCTTATCACCGCCGGTTAGCACAGTGACAATGAAACTAGGCAACTAGACAGTGACAATGAAACCAACAGTGAAAACTGATTAAGGGCACTAGCAGTGTATGGACATAGGGTGTGTCTTTAGATAGGTCCACCGGCCACACACACATATGCATCATGCACATGCAGGAATGCAACAATGGCTCCTAAAATTAGCATCTCTTAATTTAACTAGTCTTCAATTATCGACACCTAATTTTACTAGATGAACGTTTCAAGCAGGGCGGGCTTGTCTTATCTAGTGCTTTTTTTGACAAGCAAGCACACTCCTCCTTCCACGGTGTCATGAAAATTTGTTAAGCGATACTTAATGCTATCTAAGCGCTCCGAGATGTACGTGAACTTAAGAGGAGCTGGAGCTACGCCAAATAGCTTCTAGTAGTATGTTGCGTCTCGCCCGGGCTCCATAAAAATTCTGGCTCCGCCACTGATAGGTCCCACAATAACGTGATATTATACTTGTTAAATTGCTCACGTTGTATGGTTGGATCTATAAATAGGTTCGACGATACTTGGAACGAGAGAGAAAGATGAAACCAGGTTTTGTGCATGGAATCAGGTTTATATAGACACAGACTCACAGTGTGAAGAACCTAGTGCTATGCCAGCATTAAATGTATAGACACACCTTAGATACATACACTAAGGATGCTCTAAGGCCCGCTCGCTCCCTAGAGATTGACCCTAGCATAATTCCTGACCTGATTCATTACTTTAATTTGTATTGCAACTGAAATAATTCTGGCCCGAAATAGCCTATTACAAAAAAAGTGAACGAGCCCTACAAATATAAAAAGAAAAAAAAACAGTCATCAGGGCCACCGGTGTCAAATCTTAGATCTAGGCTACTCCCTTGCCCTTTGTTGCGCTCATCTTGCCCCCACTAGGGATCAAGGTGTTGAGATGCTCTATTAGGCGAGAAGTAATGGCGTTTGTTAGAATCAAGGAATGCATAATAGCTTTGCCAAATGGGGTCAGGTAAATATAAAAACTATAAGGTGATATTTAAAATAACACACTAGAATTATTATTGTCTATTAAAGAGGTATGAGATGTCCACTAACGTTGTTTTTAAACATATATACTACTATTTGTGTCGGGTACCTAGATTAGCGGGCCCTAATCTGGGGGTTTAGAGATAAGCGAACCCAGCTTTGCCCTCACTTAAACCCAAAAGTAAATAAAGAAAAACCCCACTACTCCCCACGCTTCGTACTGGGCCGGCCCACGACCAGGCCCACAGACAAACCACAAAGCCAGCGGACTCGATGCGCACCCGCTCACCCACTCGAGAAGAGTGACGGAGACCGCTCGAGCGAACGACCGCTCGAGACGGTGGCGGAAACCGCTCGAGCGAGCAGCCGCTCGAATCCGCCTTCCAGGTTTGCTCTTTCTGGGCAATCACGTGGCTATAGGGCTCGAAACAGTGTGACGGTACGCCTGTTCTGCCTAACTCCATGGCTACAGGGCGCGTAATAGTGGAAAGTAACACCGGTCGCTTCCATCATCACGCTGCCCATGCCCAGGATTCAGGGATGGCAGGCGCCACTGTGACACCACGCCGCGCACTGTGCCGCGTACGGCACCCCCTCAAAGCGCCATTATCTACTCTCCGTACCCCCTAAAACCCGCTGCTCAGTCCAATCGCCCGGGTCCTCGACCCCTCGAGCCGGCCTCCAGGCGCTCGAGGAAATAATGGCGGACGTGACTGGCGTATGGGGCGCGCAGTGACTCGCCCATCCCACCTCGACGGCCATACGTCGGAGTTCCCGGACAGGTCATCATCGCCCACGCCTCGACCATGCCAGCTCGTGTCAGCAAAGGACGACCAGGCCATTACCAACCATGCTGCTACAGGCTCGAACCGGATCAAAGCATGCACCCACGGCTCGTACCGGACAAAAGGAGGCATCCACAGTTCCAGCAACTCGACCCGACGCCCATGCCTCGATGTCACGCTTACGATCGCCCTATCTACCATGTGATCCTGAGCCTCCCCTTGGTCTATAAAAGGGGACACCAGGGCCTAGTTTAGAAAGGGCTTCTAAGGTTCACACACTCACACATTTCACACACTAAGTCTTAAGAACTCACTTGTACTCACCCCTGTACAAGCACTTAGGTGCAAGATAATACAAGATCTCCTCCCCCCACTGGACGTAGGGCTTTCTTTGCCTGAACCAGGATAAATCCTTGTGTCCCTCTTGCATCACCATCCGGATTAGGAAGCACGCTTAGAAGTTTACTTGTTGGTGTGACGCCCCCCGGGGTACGAAACGCCGACAGTTGGCGCGCCAGGTAGGGGTTGCTGCGTGTTCCACTCGATTTCCCGCAATTTTTCCGGATGGCATCTTCCACTATCCCTTCCGTTCGCCACGGTGATCTGGTTTGGGAGTCTGGAGTTCGTGTCGCTCGGCACGGGCTACGACATGGCTCTGCTCTCAGTCGGAGAACCGAGCGGGGGACGTGCTTCACCCCCGCGCGCCGGTGGAGTCGCACGCCGGCCAAGTCACCACGGCTCGCTGCCAAGACACCGGCGCCACCAGCACCAGCTTCAACGCCTGCCCGCGCAGGACGCCGCTCACGCACCACTCCCGACGGACACCACGGTACACCCTCACGGGGCACCAAGCGCGAGACGGGGCGTGGCTCGTAGGCAGACAGCGCTCGATGCGGATCCTGACTTCACGTTTGCCTTGCGCTCACCGAGAGAGCCCGGCGCGACGCCTCGAGAGCGCGCGCGACCGACGTCACCCAATTACTTGCCACACGGGATCTACCGAGCACGTCGCAGGCTCCCATTTGGGCTCGCCAACGCCGCCACTACGTACGCCAACGAAATCCAGTCCACAATGGGGCGCAAGAGGAGAGCCCTGGCCCCCTCTTGCGCGCCGCCATGAACTTGGAGGTCGTATGGCCGGCATCGGTGAACCGCGGATTTGACAGAGCGCCTGGTCCACGACGTAACACCACGGTCTGGAACATGCGTCGTTGGGTCGAGGAGCAAAGCACGAGAAGGCCCTGGACACCGTCCGGCACCGACCCGGACTCTGACAACTCGGACTCAGGATGTTATGACCCGGCTCGTGAGTGTTTTCATCTCGAGGGTGAAGCCTCGACGGATACGGAGACCAGGGATAATGCCGCTGCGGCCCCTGCCGTCAATCAACCGGCCGGGACGCCGGCAGCAGGAGCACTGCAGGTGATCCCACCTCGTGAGGAACCACCACAGCGACATGCCAATCCGTGGCCTGAAGAAGACGCCCGAGCTGCGCAATGGGCCCAGCTCTGGGAGATTGAGGCCAAGATGGACGCTGAGCGTGCAAATCTGGAACTGCTCAAGCGCGCCCTTGAACAGAACTAGCTTCCTCCGCCCAGGGCTCCAGGCGCTCGAGGAAAGGCACAAGGCGTCTTCAACCGCATCGTCAATGATGGACGACCAGAGGCGCCGGTTGAGCCAGCCCACTTCCCTCGAGCAAGCCAGAATGTCCTCGCGGCAGCCATGTTGCTGCGAGACATGCCGGCGCCCTCGAACCCGCAAGCCCTGCGGATACGAGACGAGGTCCAGGGACTCCTCCAAGTCGCGGCCGCCCAACAAGCCGAAAGTTCGGCCTCGAGACAACGTGAGGCGGACTCGGAGCAGCCGGCCAACCCACCACGGCACGAGCGAGAGGGCTCGGTCCACCAAGAGGCACCCCCTAGAGGTGGTAGGGCCCCCGCCTGCGATCGCATCCTCGACAATCGTGAGCCTCAAGATGCGCATCACGACATCAACGACAACCGACGGCGCAAGGCCGCGGGCGCTGAGGACCGTGGCTACAACGCACATCGAGGAGGGCGCTACGACAGCGATGAGGACCGGCAGGCTCCTGAGCCGCCGGGCCCTCGAGTCCTCAGCCGAGCTATCCGCAACACGCCGTTGCCCAACCCATTTCGACCCCCCACGAGCGTGGTCAAGTATAACGGGGAGACCAAGCCAGAACTTTGGCTGGCCGACTTTCGGCTGGCCTACCAGATGGGAGGGGCTCGAGAGGATAAGGCGATCATACACCAGCTCCCCCTGTTTCTCTCTGACACCGCCCGACGGTGGCTCGAGGAGCTACCCCCCAACCAGATCTACGACTGGACCGATCTGGTCCAGATCTTCGAGGGGAACTTCAAAGGCACCTACATTCGACCTGGCAACTCATGGGACCTCTGAAACTGCAAGCAGCAGACCGGGGAGTCTCTTCGAGACTTTGCTCGACGCTTCTCCAAGCTGCGCACCGAGCTGCCGCACATCCCCGATCACGACGTCATCTTGGCGTTCGTCTCAGGCACCACGTGCAAAGAGCTTGTGCGGGAGCTCGGGCGCAACCGCCCAAAGACGGTTGATGAGCTCATGGACGTCGTCACTGACTATGCCACCGGCGACGAGGCCGTGGGAGCATTCTTTGGCGGAGACAGAAATAAGCCTAAGCCGCCCCCTGGCAACGTGGAGGGCTCGAGCAAGGGCTAGAAGAAGAGTGGGAAGAAGAAGAAAGGCAAGCAGCAAGGCAAGCGTGATGTCGTGGAAGACGAGGTCACCACGGCCGAGCGCAAGAAGCCTCGACTGTGGGGGGTATAAATCCGGTATACCACCATAGACAGTTCCAGGGATGCTCGGCAAGAAGGCCTAGACCAGACAAGATCCGGCCCATTACCGATCAGGCTGGTGGGCCGGACCACAAGACGGTGGCGTGGTCCGCAACCGACCAGGAGGTGGATCGCGCACAAGGATGCTTGTCCCGCAAGTAGACTTAGTCGGTTAGGTCAGATAGAGTCCTCCTAGGGCACGACTTGATGTAACCGACCACCTCACGTGTACCCATGGCTGCTCGGCTATATAAAGCGGCCAAGGACCCCCCTAGAATGCAAGGCTATTCTCTGGCATCCTAGATCTAGAGAGTTTAGCGCTTCATTGTACTCTGAAACTTGATCATACAGCCTAACACGAGAAGCAGGACGTAGGGTATTACGCTTCCGAGCGGCCTGAACTGGGTAAACCTGGTTGTCCTTGGTTCGTCTTGTTTCTCAACGTCCAGATCATAGATCGTAACGCGCCCTTGCCGAAACTCACCGCCGTGGATACCCCGTGATGGACTGCCGGTTATCCGTAATCGACAGTGGCACGCCAGGTAGGGGGTGGCGTTTTCGATCTCGAGGCGATCCAGATGGTTTCCTTCCCCGCTTCTATGAATCTCGAGGCCAGCAGCGTCTTCACCTTCGGATCGGTCACCTGGACCACCAAGATGACGGCGCCCCTCACTTCCACGGGAGCATCCGGGCAGGTCCCAGCACCGCCCGTAGGGCATACGGTCCCAGCACCGCCTGCCGAGCAGATGGTCCCGGCACCGTCCGCTCGCCCGGCCATTGCGCCAACCACCTCGCCGCTGGTCACAGCACCCGCCGCGCAGGATTCCCTGTTGCCCTTGGCAACGGTGGACACGACGGATCATCGAGCACTCGTAGATCGGTTCCCTCGCTACCAAAGGAAGCCGACCGACAACTCAGATCTGATCGAACTCATTGACCAGCAGGGTCGTGGGTTGGCCGAGATCACGAAGTTAGTCGAGGCCACGCAGGAATTGATCCGTAAGGGCCCAGACTTTTCTGATTTCACACCTGTTCGACCACGTCGGCGAAGTTCTATTCGTCACAGCAACATAGATCTCGTCGGCAAACACCAGCCCGTTGCCAGAAGTTCTCATTGGTTAGATCCCAACCAGGACAGCCGCCTGATTCCGACTGAGCGGATCCAGCGCAGAGCAAATGTTCCTCCTCTCCCCAGGTTGAACGAGTTCATCGACGCACGATGGAACCGCCGAGCACCGGCCCGGCAGCAGCAAGAAGGCCGTGCTCCGTCGGGCAAGTTTCCTGCAGCAGATCCACCTGCTCCGCCGCACGATCCAGCCTTCCTTTCCTTCGGATTGGACAATGCGGCGTCGACGTACGCAAGGGATATCCAACAACAGTTCGAAGCACTCCTGATCGAGGACACCGTCCCGAGGAGTCCCGCGCATGTGATCGGTATGGGAGATTCGAGAAATAGGGGATGCGTCTCAGGACACCGACCTGGTCTCTCCAACCATTTCCGATCTACTCGCTCAGTACTCTCCCAGGTACACGGATTACCTGTCCTCGGATGATGATTACCCGATGGCCGAGGACATGATAATCACTCCCGACCATCGGACGGAAACACCCAGTAGCGCGCTGGACTTCCCCAAGTATCCACCTGGTTTCGGGCCAACGATATTGATGGTCAGCAACGACGAGCCTCCGGCCCCAAACGAGACGGTCGCCCAACGGTAGGCAAGGGAAGACCGCAACGAAGGGCGAGCCCGACGCCGTGTCGCCGAGCAGGGTCGTCCTCACGCTGGCGCCGGACCACGACATCGACCCTGGCGTCGCAACCTCAACCCCGAGTTCGACGGTGCTGGCGACCCAGTGGTCCACGAAACTCCCACGGCAAACATCGCCGTGGCGATGGATAAGTTGAAGCAGCTCCCCCCCGAGACTCCTAGGCTCAACGAGATCCAGGAATTCCTCGCGGCGGCCGAGGACCAAGTGAACGACCTTCATTCCGCGGGCTCGATGGCCAGTTCTTACCGGTCCTGTCGTTCTCGGAACCGGAACCGGCGAGGGCCGCGAATGGAAAGTGGAGGGGACAACTCATCCCACAACAGCAGATATTCCTATGAAGATGGGCGGGATTACGACGATCGTGTCGAGCAACCAGGTCGGGCTCCACGACGCGAGCGCCCTCAGAACAGTCGTCGGCGCCCTAACCGCCAGCGAGGCAACCAGGGCCGACACGAGGATGAAGTACTCCAACCCGAGCGCAGGGACCTCCGAGAACGGATCGACGAGCGCCTCCGAGCATGCAGAAACATCAGTGGCATTCCGCCCTTCTCCGAGGAGCTCAAGGCTGTCATATGGCCCAAAAATTTCCGTACCTCGGAGATCCGGACATATGATGGCAAGGCAGACCCAGCGCATTGGATCATGCTCTATGAGGTTGCCATCCGAGCAGCAGGAGGTGACGAGTACGTTATGGCGAACTATCTCCCCGTCGTGCTCGGCAACACAGTCACCACCTGGCTGCTCCGGCAATAGCTCGGATCAATTCACAGCTGGGCACAGCTCCGCCAGATCTTCGTTGACCACTTTAAGTCTACTTGTGTCCAACCAGGGACCAAGTACGCATTAAAGCAGGTTCGCCTTTGCCCAAAGGAGTCGCTACGAGGATTCACTCGGCGCTTTTCAGATGCATGGAATCACGTGCCTGAGATCTCTCAGGAAACCGCCGTCGAGGCATTTATCGACGGCTTGGTCCAACCACGTGGTCGGGACCTCCAAAAGGCTCTTCTCTTGAAGTAGCCGAAGACCATGGAGGAACTGCTCCGGATCGCGCACGACTACTCACTCTTGGACGATGGCCTCAACCAAGGCGGTGATGGCCCATCAAACCGCAACTACCGACGGGATGATAACTCTGACGATGAAAGTGGCGCCGACCGACCACCACGCCGCCAAGATGAATGCCACCAGAACCAACGTTTCATCCGAGGACCCAGCCCTCGCGACAGCGAACCCAATTTCAGGCGCCGGGGCTAGGACAACTATGGTGGTGGCAAGCGCAACCGAAACCGCAATGACAATGACGTCAACTCAGTTAAAGGACAGAAGCCGGTCGGGGACGAGGTGCTTGACAAAATCTTCGCCCAGGACTGTCCTCGGCATCCTGGCAAAGGTCACACCATGGGGGAGTGCCGAGTCTTGTCGGACGCTCTTATCAAGTCCGCTGCCAAAAGACCACGCCCCAACCCCAAGGCCAAAAGCAAGCCCGCCGACAAGCCAGAGGAAGAGGAAGAGAACGAGACACAAGACATCAACCCTCGTCATGCTTTCAAGGAAGCCGAGCAGAATTTCGCAGGCGTAATCTTCGGCGGGAAGGTCGGGCTTGAAACTAGTCGCGACAAAAAGTTGCTGACTCGTGCTATCATCGTGATGCAGGAACCCGATGGCCTCATGGCCGATGTCAAGCTACCAGCATGGTCCGAGCAGCCCATATCTTTCAGCCGAAAAGATATGTGGGCACGCATCCCAGATGTCGGACGCTTCCCACTGGTCCTTGACCCAGTGATAGCTAACATCCGCTTCGAGAAGGTGCTCGTCGACGGCGGTAGTGCTTTGAACATCATGTTCTACCCAGCCTTCAAGGCACTTGGCATCCCGCAGGAGAAACTACAGCCGTACGACACACCTTTCTGGGGTATCATGCCCGGAAAGCCTTCCTACCCACTCGGGCAGATCACCCTCGACGTACAGTTTGGAATTAAGCAGCACTTCCGTACCGAGCACATCACCTTCATCGTGGCCAACTTCAAGGGGACCTACCACGCCATCTTGGGCCGCCCCGGCATCGCCAAGTTCATGGCTGTCCCCCACTACGGTTACCTGGTGTTGAAGATGCCCACCGAGCAGGGAACATTGTCCCTACGTGGCAACATCTTCATGGCTCGAGAGTGCGAGACCGCCGCCTACGCCATGGCAGAATTCCAAGACCTGCAACATGCTCTGCAGCATACCAGCCTGGGTGTGGACGACTTACCACCAGCAGAGCTCGAGGCACCCGTTGGAAGTGGTCGGCGCCCGTCCAACAAGGTGAAGAGGGCGAAGACGGTCAGCCTCTCCAACGACGACCCTTCCAAGGTCACTAAGGTCGGAGCTGAGCACGACCCCAAATTGGAAGACGCGCTCGTCCAATTCCTTCGGGACAACATCAGCATATTCGCGTGGAAACCCTCCGATATGCCTGGCGTTCCCAGGGAAAAGGCCGAGCACTACCTTGACGTCAAGACGACTGCCAAGCCAGTCAGACAGAAGATGCGCCGGTTCGCCCGCGACCGCAAGGAGCTTATTAGAATAGAAGTAGCCAAGCTCTTAGCTGCTGGCTTTATCAAAGAAGTGTACCACCCGGATTGGTTAGCCAATCCGGTGCTTGTTCAAAAGAAGAATAAAGAGTGGAGGATGTGCGTTGATTATACAGATCTCAACAAACACTGCCCCAAGCAGGCATTCAATCTCCCTCGAATCGATGAGGTCGTAGACTCCACCGCCGGCTGCGAGTTTCTCTCGTTTCTTGACTGTTACTCCGGGTATCACCAGATAGCCCTCCAAAAGGAGGACCAAGAAAAAACCACTTTCATTACCCCCTTCGGTGCTTTTTGTTACACGACCATGGCTTTCGGTCTCAAAAACGCTGGAGCTACGTACCAACGGGCTATCCAGTCCTGCCTCGAAAAGGAGATCGCAGACGATTTCGTCGAGGCTTACGTAGATGACGTGGTAATAAAATCAAGAACGGCGGATGCCCTAATCACAAACCTCGAACGCACCTTCAAGAAACTCAACGAGTTCCAATGGAAACTCAACCCAAACAAGTGCATTTTTGGAGTACCGTTGGGCATACTGCTCGGCCACCTGGTCAGCCAGGAAGGCATCAAGCCCAATCCCGAGAAGGTAGCCGACGTCCTGAAATTATGACCACCCCGGTGCATCAAGGACATCCAAAAGCTCACTGGCTGCTTAGCCGCCCTGAGCAGATACATCTCCCAAATGGGCGAAAAAGGACTCCCCTTTTTCAAATTGCTCAAGGCAAAAGAAAAGTTTGAGTGGACAGAAGAGGCCGACCAGGCCTTTAAACAGCTCAAAGCCTACCTCACCTCCCCCTCACTCCTAACAGTCCCAAAGCAGGACGCGGAGTTGCTCCTATACATAGCCGCGACAACCAACGTGGTCAGCACTATGCTAGTAGTTGAGCGAGAGGAGGAAGGGCACGTCTATGGAGTCCAGCGCCCCATATACTATATAAGTGAAGTGCTCAGCGAGTCCAAGCAGCGGATACAACCAAGTACAAAAGCTCTTGTACGCACTCCTGATCACCAAATGCAAGCTGCTCCATTACTTTCAAGCCTTCAAAATCACGGTCGTTACTGACATACCACTCGGCGATATTCTCCGCAACCGCGACGCCAGTGGTCGGATCGTGAAATACGCGCTCGAACTTTCCGAGTACACCCTCCAGTTTCGCGCCCGACGAACGGTGAAGTCGCAGGCCTTGCCTGATTTCATCGTGGAGTGGACGGACATCAGCTTACCCCTCGCTGATTCAAACACCGAGTACTGGACGATGTACTTCGATGGCTCCCTAAACATCGACGGTGCCGGGGCTAGTGTCTACTTTATCTCTCCTTCTAAGGACACGATAAAGTACGTCTTGCGTATCCACTTCAAAGCATCCAACAACATAGCCGAGTACGAAGCGGCCCTACACGGCCTTCGTATCGCCGTTGAACTTGGCATCAAAAGACTCATGGTCTACGGGGACTCTGCTTTGGTCATCAAGCAGGTCAACAAAGATTGGGACACAGTCCACGAGAAGATGGACGCCTACGTCGCCGAAATTCATAAACTTGAGAACAAGTTTTACGGTGTGGAATTCATCCACGTTCACCGCAAAAAGAACATAGGAGCTGACGAGCTGTCCAAGCTGGGCTCATCCCGTGCCAAGTTACCTCCCGGTGTTTTTGTTCAAGACTTAATCAAACCTTCGATCCCCGATCAGGTAGAACATACACCGGAACCTACTTCAATGGTCAGTTACCTGACCACACTGCTCAGTAACGCCAACATCGAGGACGACGATGGTCTCCTCAGCCGGCAGGCAGATGATGAGGGTACAGAGTCAGCCAACAAGGCGACGCCTCTCTAGGACGACTGGAGAGAGCCCTTTGTCAGATACCTGAATGACCACCTCGTCCCGGAGGACAAACTTGCTGCCCAATAGCTGGTCCGCAGAGCCAAGGCCTACGCTATGGTCAATGGCGAGTTGATGCGCAAGGCACCCAAGTCCATCATATTCCAGAAGTGTATTACTCGGGAAGCAGGGATAGAGCTCCTCAATGCCATCCACGAGGGTACTTGTGGTAACCATGCAGCGTCCCGGACACTGGCACCGAAGACTACGTACGGCGGTGTGTTAACTACCAAATGTTTGCCAAGCAGATTCATGTCCCAGCACATGATTTACAAATGATCCCAGCTGCTTGGCCCTTCTCATGCTGGGGACTGGACATGATTGGCCCTTTCAAGCCAGCTCCTGGTGGCCATACAAACGTCTTCGTGCTTATTGACAAATTCTCCAAATGGATCGAATACAAACCAGTCAAGAAAGCCACAGCTGAGAAGGCAGTCCAGTTCCTCGACGAGGTCGTCCATAGATTTGGTGTCCCGAACACCATAATCACTGATCTAGGCTCACAGTTCACTAGTGATGCGTTTTTTAACTACTGTGATGATAGCCTAATCAAAGTCAAGTACGTATCCATCGCTCACCCATGAGCTAACGGACAAGTTGAACGTGCTAATGGAATGATCCTCGACGCACTCAAGAAGCGGGTCTTTCAGGTTGACACCAAGCTCAAACCTGGTCGATGGCTCAACGAGTTATCTGCTGTGGTCTGGGACTTCGTACCCAGTCCAGTCGCAATACTGGAGTCTCACCATACTTTATGGTGTATGGCTCAGAGGCTGTCATACCAGCCGAGGTCGCTTTCCAGTCACCACGAGTAGCCTACCACGATGAAACTATCTCCAACGAAGCTAGAGAGGTGGACATCATCGCTAAGGAAGAGCAGGTCCTCGAGTCATGTGCTCGGACTGAAAAGTACTTAGCCATGGTGCAGCGCTACTACAATCGCAACGTCCGAGGACGTTTGTTCGTGGTCGGCGATCTCGTGCTCCGTCGTATCCAGAACACGGATGGCCTCCACAAATTATCACCAAGGTGGGAAGGACCGTACAAAGTCAAGGCTGTCACACGCCCGACATCGTACCGGTTGGAGACACTAGATGGAGTCGAAGAGCCAAACTCTTGGCATATAGAGATGCTTATACGCTTTTACCCATAAAGATATGTATCTTGTACTTATGATTTTTTCCTCTATTAACAAAGTTCCTCTTTTGTTGTCTCTTTTTTCGTCCTGTCGCAATTTCTTACTCTGAAATTTTGCACCACCTTGCATACATGCGCCCTGCATAAGTCACATCTAAACTTTGTGTTTTACTCGCCGAGAACGATCTGAAAAGGTCCTGCGTCTCGGTCCTCTGTCGATGTGCTACAGCTCCGCGCTACATGGCACTAGGAGATTCGGCAGGCACCCTCTAATAGGTACTTAGGATCGTACCTAGTGATCCCGGCGTACCGCGCTGTTCACTAGTGCGTCCCTTTGTCACCTTGACAGAGCTAATCGCTTCGAGAGTGGGCGCAAAACTTATTTGTCGACATAATTTTCTAAGAAAGTTATGCATCGAAGTTATGTATAACCATACAACCTAAAAACGGCAAAATACTTATCACCCGCTTAAGTATGCCTACATCGTCTGCATATTAACACGGCCTTAAGTTTTGTTTCGAGCACCCCGTGCTCAGCACCACTTATATACAAGTTTTAAATAAACAAGTTTAAAACAAGGGCCCTACTGACCACCATCCTCCGCTGCAGGGTCTTCAATGAGCGTCATGTCGCCGACCAGCTGCTCGGCAACAGGGATGAAGGTGGTACGGAGGTTCTCGGCGTCGGTGTCAGTGAGCTCCGACGCGATCCCAAGTGCGACGGTAGCCGGATCGGCTGCCTCCACCCTCGAGCGGGCCACCGCCAGCGCCGTGGACACAGCATATGTGCCAGCCCACGCGACAAGGTCCTGCAGCACCGGCCACAGCCGTTGGCACTGGTCTGCGACCAGTGTGGCTTCACCGACCGGATCTGCTGGGTGCACCTCCTCCGGGAAGACGGCACGGAGAACCGGCTTGATGTGCCCGGTCATCCGATCAATCTTCTTCTGGAGGTAGGCGCAGGTCTCCCGCAGACATTGGAACTGCGCTGTGTGGCGATCCCTCGTATCTGCAGCAAACAACGATGTGATTAGCATGTACTATTAGATCCAGAACATGGCAGACAAACAATGCAATTACTCCAAATTGTATAAACTTACCGGTCAGCTCCGCAATCTGCGCAGCGTTCGCCTTGGCCTGCTCCTGAGCAGTTTCCAACTACTTGGCCAGCGCAGTCTTCTCTTGCGTCAGGGTGGTAACCTTCTCCTCCAGTCCTGATGCAGAGGCTGAATTTATGACATTTTCAAGGCAACAACACTCTACCCAGAGGCTAAAAAGGGCACGATCACATACCTTGTTGGCCCTCCACCAGCTCGGACACCAGCCGCTCCAGCACCAACAGGGCTGATTTCTTCTCGGCGAGCCGGGTCTCATAGACCTGTGCCTGCGCCAGCATGTTGGCCTTCTCCTCCCGGAGACGCCTGCACTCTTCATCAATCGGCGCGAACCGTTCAATGGTCCGCGCACGTTGTGCGTTGGTGGTCTGCAGGGTCTATAACAAAACAGTCAGAGTGTGCACTGCACAATGTTAGCAAAACAATGCTGCATCCAACATACCTGGATCCGGGAGGTGAGCGTCTCCAGGGCCTCCCTGATGCCCTCCTCCATCACCACCTCAGGCACCTCATCATATGAGGTCCACTTGTCCCCCACCATCCTCGAAATCATGATACGGTTCGGAGGGATGGGGGCGACTGGTGCCCGAGGTTCCCTGTGGATCTCTTCCATAGGAGGGGACGGGGGACTTGGCACTGCTGCCTCTGCCCTTGGCTGCGCAGTCGCCTCGGGCTCCTGGTGGGCAGTTGGCCCTGGCGTGGCCTGTGCTACTGGCGCTGCGGTGGCCCGTGTCGGCTCCGGGCTCGGCTCGGCAGGGCGGCGGACGTGCTCCGGCGATGGAATCACCTCCTGCTCCACCTGTTTCTCCGCCCGCGGTGTTTCCACATGTGGCGGAGCACTAGTGGTGTCCGCTTCACTCTGATGGGGCTCCGCACCCGATGCCGCAGCTGCTGCTGGTGGCGTAGCAGCGGTCCCGGTGGAGCTCTGGCTCGGGCCAGTTCCCGCCCGACTACATAACAAGTGCATTGGCACATAAGCATACAGACTTAATTCTCTAGAAAGCAGTTATGACCGAAAGTACATAGTTATTTACCGGCAAAAACCGCCCTTGAACTTGGGCACGCCGCTGCTCTTTGGGGCCCCACCTCCAGACCCTGCTCCGGGCCTGGGGACTGACTTGGGTGGCACCCTCTGTCCACCCGGGGACTGCTCGGCACCCTGCTCGGCAGCTGCCCCCGAGGCCGGCGTTGGCTGGGCGGTGGCGGGCTTTGGTTTTGGCGGAGCAGGGGTCGGCCCGACGTTCCTCGGTGACCGCCGCGGCACTGGATGGGGCGACTTCGAGCCGCCACTCCCGTCGCCGGCGCGTGCCTGCCGCTTACGCCGGTGCTCTGCTATGGTGATGGTGTCGTCGGAGTCCGACGACACCGGGCTGTCGGGGGCCGGCCTCTTGCTGCCGACCTCGACACCGGCCTCCTTGCCGAGGTTTAACTTACCCCCGGTGCTAGGGTTGGCCGGCTTCTTCTTCTCCTTGGGGGCCTCATCGGCCGCGGGGCGCTTCCTCATCGCGCGCCGCTGCCCCCTGGTGGTCGCTCCCACCACAATATCATCATCATCATCATCTGAAGGGCTAAGGTCTTCGACCTCGCCCTGGTCGGCAGTCCTCTCTGGACGCCGCTGACCACGAAGGGCATCGCCCTGTGGCCAGTCCTCAACTGATACGGCTGAAAAATACTGGACGCTTCGTCCCTACACACATGACAATTACAGTGCTCAGCAATACATCACTGGTCAGGCATAATATCACATTGCACAGAAAGTAAACTTTTTGTCATATTACCTCTGGTGGTGGGTTGCTGAGACGGTAAGGTAGCTGCTTGGTGGCCGGCAGAGAAGTGTTGACATTGTACTTCTCAAACAGGACCGAAAGCAGATGGTGTACGGCGGCCTCGTCGGCTTTCCGGTCCGTCTCCCGCGCTGGGTCCTTCACACCGCTATACAACCACAGCGGGTTGGTCCTCTCCTTGCACGGTTGAACACGGCGGACCAGCCACATTCCAGCCACGAGTGCCCCGTTCACCTTCTGGTTATCAATCAACTCCAGCAGCTCCTCCACCTGGACATCTCCAACAGGCGGTGCTTCCCCCCACCTGGGATTGGCCTCCGGGATTTGGTGGATGTTGCATGGCACTTTCCTCCCAATGGCAACATCTTGGCTCATATAGAACCAGCTCCTGTTCCATTTCTTGGGAGCCGATGCGAACTTGCTCCCCAGCCAAGATGCAGCCATCCCATCCCGGAGCCGGATGTAACATCCCCTGGCCACTTGGGACCCTCCGGTCTCCACCCCCTTCTTCCGCAGCACGAAAAAGTGGCGGAATAGATTGAAGTGGGGGGATGCCCAAAAACATCTCGCAGTACGCGATGAAGATGGACACGGTCAAAATGGAGTTGGGGTCCAGATTGCATATGGAGATAGCCCACCATATGCAAAGGTCCTGGAGGAACCAGTGGACCGGTTGCCCCAACCCGCGAGGAACGAAGTCCTCGAAGACGACGAACTCACCAGGCCTCGGCGTTGGTTCGTCCTCACCGCGTGGCTCCCTCCACACCCCCATCTCCGGCGGCGGCAGGAACCCAGCGTTCGCCAGCGCCTGGAGCGACTCTCAGGTTGAGGTGGACTGGACCCACTCCAGCCCGCGCCTCGTTGGCTCCGCCCCCTTCGCGCCCTTCTTGGTCGCCCGCTTCGTCATTCTTCTCCAGCGGCGGTGGATCGATGTGGTGGTGGTGAAACCCTAGCGGGATGCGCGCGGCGGTGGCTAGATCTAGCGATGCAGCGGCTCCGGCGCAAGTGCAGGCACCGGATCTTGTTGGGTGCCCCTGCTGGTGGTGGCTGCGCGGTGGATCTGGCGGCGAAAATGGACGGCGGCGGCGGCGGTTTTTTCTCTAGAGCGAGGCGGCGGAATACGAAGAGCTCGAGGAAACTGCTTGAGTGCGAGTGGCAATGAGTGCGGAACCGTCTCCATCCGGCGGCGGCCGCTATTTATAGTCTCGGGTGACGTCCGGTTGACTCGTGTGGACCGCCCCATTTTTTACCCTAGTGGGCCGCGGTCCCATGGGCCGTACGCTCCACGTGTAGCCGACCAAAAAATTACGGTTTCAGTAAATTTTTAAATGGGCCCAGTTCCCTTGGCGTAGCACGTGGGCCTCGCCTTTATCCCGGGGACTGCCCAGTCAGCTCCCTGGGAGTCTTTTTTATGCACGCCTATATGTTTGGTCCTTGGGATTTTTTCCTATTCTGTTTCCTAAGCAGAGGGCCGTAGGTATTATTTTTCGGACTTTTTTCTTAAAAAGTTCAATGGAACATATACTATCTTCCATCGAACTTGGGGACTACGTGGGCCTGCGTCACCTCGCGGTGACTTAGGACCTACTGTTTCTCACAGTTCTGGTTGATTCTTTTTCCTTGGTGGCTTACGTTGCCCACTGCCTGACATTTCTGTCACGTGTCAACGTGGGCCCACGTCTCAGGACAATAAAAAGAAAAATTCCTTTTTCTTTTTTGAGCACCATGCATCTTTCGACAAGATCAACAGCTCCCTGACATAACAGTGGTTGGACACAGACTGCTCGGGAAACCTGCTTGGCACTATATGTGGTCAGCACTGTATGTGGTCAGCACTGTATGTGGTTGGCACTACTGTGTGTGGTCAGTACTAAGTGTGATCAGTACTACGTGCTCGGCACATTATTGCTAGCTCTCAACGTGGTCTGCATCTGCACTGCTCAGCACAGGTCAAGACGATGGACTTCCCTCAAGATACATGGTGCTCGGGGACTAGCTGTGGGGGGTATAAATCCGGTATACCACCATAGACAGTTCCAGGGCTGCTCGGCAAGAAGGCCCAGACCAGACAAGATCCGGCCCATTACCGATCAGGCTCGTGGGCCGGACCACAAGACGGCGGCGTGGTCCGCAACTGACCAGTAGGTGGATCGCGCACAAGGATGCTTGTCCCGCAAGTAGACTTAGTCGGTTAGGTCAGATAGAGTCCTCCTAGGGCACGACTTGATGTAACCGACCACCTCACGTGTACCCATGGCTGCTCGGCTATATAAAGCGGCCAAGGACCCCCCTAGAACGCAAGGCTATTCTCTGGCATCCTAGATCTAGAGAGTTTAGTGCTTCATTGTACTCCGAAACTTGATCATACAGCCTAACACGAGAAGCAGGACGTAGGGTATTATGCGTCCGAGCGGCCTGAACCTGGGTAAACCTGGTTGTCATTGGTTCGTCTTGTTTCTCAACGTCCAGATCGTAGATCGTAACGCGCCCTTGCCGAAACTCACCGCCGTGGATACCCCGTGGTGGACTGCCAGTTATCCGTAATCGACATCGACCCCCTCCAGACGGTGCCGTCTTCGACAAGATGCTGAAGCAACCATGCCCATACCACAAGGAACAGGCCAAGCACACCCTCGAGAACTGCCGCATGCTTCGAGGTTACTTCAAAAGGCTAGGCATCGACAGGGAGGAGCCAAAGAAAGATAAGGGTGGCGACGGGGCCGACGACAACGATGACAACGGGTTCCCGCCCATTGCCAACTGCTTCATGATCTATGGCGGCCCTACGACCCAGATGATGCGTCGAGAACGGAAACAGGAGCGTAGAGAGATCTTCTCGGTGAAGCCCGCCACTACTCGGTTCCTCGA